>CM055114.1:6426613-7026613 GCA_029204225.1 Diphasiastrum complanatum
CTTACTTATCGATAGATAGAACCATACCAACGCAACAATACTAAACAACCGAAATCGTATACGACCATGTCCAAACTCAATCAAAGTTATGCCATGTTAATGATACTAAGAGTGTTCAAAACCTAAAATTGAATCTCATAACTCAAAAGATCACAATTGAACCGGCTATCCAAACCATATTTCAAAAATTTGAGACGTGTACCTTATGTGTGGGAGAAGGAACCGGTATGCTAACGAGGAACTCCCAAGTCACGAAGCTTACTGTGAGTCGACGTACCATGCATTCATCTTCATGTAAAACCCAATAGTATATGTCACTTAAGCCTTGTAGAGGTTCCGCAAATCGCAATGGTAGACCAGCTAATCATCACACCTTGCCACGTCTACTGTAACGCAGAGGACACATCCACAGATCGTTCACTGGTTTCTGGACGTGGCCAATCAGTGTGCCCACAAATTGGTGTAGCGAGCAGGCATGCTGTTCAGCGGACAGGCACAAGGATAGGTAGGAGTGCGACAATAGCTGCACCAAACAAACTTCACTCCATTACGCCTGAGACAGGTAACGGTCTGGTCAGATTCAGTGATGAACGGGAGGGCTCCTGAGCTGGGTTGGCGCACATTATGTACACTGCTAAGTCACGTTTGAGATATCCGATTCAGTTCCATGCATTCCTCAGGTGGCCACAGGCTTACAATTACCTCAAAGTATTTTCTTCAGTAACATCAGAGACCTCCAGATCCAGAAATGCATGGAGCAGGGAACATGCTGTAATTCGCAGAAATCTTCAGTGTTGGTCAGATAACCAAACTTTGTTGTGGATAGTGACAAGTATTGTGTGTGGCAGATCGCTGTCAGACCAGACAGTAGGATTGAAAATGCACATCTTGGAATGGCCTGCTCAAAGTTTGATCGTGGCTCTTGTCCTGTCAGTAGTAATCTCCTTCATTGTCTCTGGGAACCCGCAATTGGTCCAATTCCCGTGTGATGGTAGGATCGCTTGCTGCTGCATGACATGCGAGGGATTGGTAGTAGAGCTGCGACTGTCCACCGCTCTATATATGCTTCAACTACTTTTTAATAAGTCAAAGCATGATAATAGAACTATATCTCTGTTGTTCCATCAGTCGCAATAGTAGAAAACCAGATATATCTTGTTGCAAACTCTGACCTCACCAAAGGAGTTTCATTTATTTGAGCTCTAGTTGCAGGCGCGATGAGTATAGATTGGCATGAAATGGCAATCTTTTCGGACAATAGAGGCTGCAATGGTGTTGAGTAGATAGTGGTAGGGCAAACATTTGGCTTCCGATGATAGACGAGTGAGCTCGCTCTATTGCTCTCTCAACCTTCACTCACTTCTCACACAACCACCTCTTCCTCCCATCATAAAAAGCTAAAAACTGTACCTTCTCATTCTCTCACCCCTCCACGTGAAACACAAGCAAAGCTTCTTCACTCATCTCAATCTTTCATCCTTTCACTCATCATTCATCCACACTTGATCATTCTCTCCCGTTCTCTCACGTTCATGCATTTCTCAATCAACATACATAACAAAAATCACTCCATCCTTCCAAGTTAATGCAAAAAAGAGGCCTCTCACCTTCCCTTTCAAAATGCCATACTTTCATTCTTCAAGCCTTTCACAAAGGGTGTCCTCTCATGTACATGGCTCTTAGTTGTGATTTGACCACAAGTGGTACCCTTCCGGCTTCACATAATTGTAGCACCCTGGCGCGTCAGGACGCGCTAGCTAGGGGCTGGCCAAAAAGGCGCAGGCGGGCGCCGTGGCGCTGTAGCGCAGGCATCCCAAAGGGAGCCGGGAACCACGACTTAGCTTCCCAGCCTTCAACTCTTGCCATCCAAACCCACTTGACATACAAGCAGCCAACTCGCCAACAACGATCAGACTTAACCAACTTGAAGTTCCGAAAACCAACATTGAGATCCAACCTGGCGCCATGCCAGATCGGGGGTCCCGATGTGGGTGACTTCCCTCCAAGCAAGTCGCCCGACATACATCAAACTTGACCAACTCGAAGCTTCGTTACAAACGAGTAACATCCATTCCAAGCAAGCGGTCTGACTTACATCAGACTTAACCAACTGAAAGCTTCGTCACGAGCGCTGGAAGCCAACCTGGCGCCACGCCAGATTGGACAGCCATAAACAGGTAACTTCCACCCAAGCAAGCCATCGAACTCAGCCGACAGATTAGAGCCCGTTCCCCAAGAGCTTAACCCATTCACGTTCATGCAAGGAACACTCAGAACCACAAGCCGCGACAGATATGGAGACAACCAGTTCCTGGACCAAATGGTCCCGACAGCATACCGCTGGCGCCACGGACCGAATGGTCCCGACGGCATACCGCTGGTGTCCGGGGATACGACCCTCAGCTATGTGCCAACTTAAAAATTTGGAAGTGGCCTTACAACTGGCGCTTTTACCGAACACTGAAACCCAGAAGGTAATCAGAGTCAGTTTTGAGAAAAATCCCACTTTATTGATAAATCTGAGAAGGTTACATTTCAAGTGTGTGACCGACCCTAGTCTCCGGGGCGCTAGCATGCCAAGGCGAGAGCCATGACAACATTCCAGCAAGGGAGGCTGAGACTTGGTTGGAGCTCGCCCTGAGTCGCAACTCGCACTCCCCTATAGTATTGGTGTGATTCGACAACCCCCCTCATACCAAGCACTCTACCCAAGCTAGTAAAGCACGTTTTTTTCTCTCTCTAGGATTTTTTCTTTCTAGAAAGTTATTTTCTCTCTCTAGATTTTATTGATCCCCAGGCTTCCTTTAATCATGCCTAGATTGTGTGAGGTGATTGCACATCGATCTGAGCTCTCTGGACTCCGCTAGAACCGATCAAAGATTTTCAGCCATAGGAACTTGGCGCCGGTTGGATTCTGGTCACAGTGACGCCGGGAGCGGCGCCGGCGCCGTTGGCACTGGGAGCAGCAGGGGCACTACTGGCGCCGGGGACATAGCTGGCGCCGGAAGTAAAGCTTGTAAAGGTAGCTTTACAACATCCACCCCACCTTTATAAAATCTGATGTCCTCATGAGATGTCAGATTAAAGTAAAGGTGTCTCCCAATTAAAATAACTATACATTTAAGCTAGTTGGCACAATACTCAATTTACTGGCCACTTTTTATTAACATTGAAGCTGGCACACCACAAGTCGGAGGCTCAGCTCTTTGTACTGAAAGATTACATAACTTGAAAATATATCTTTGTCTGAGAAAAGCGTAGATTTGATATCGCTTTCGTAAAACCCAAAAACCTTATTAACTGGTGACAAAGGTCTTTCTTTGAAATGTTCGCCCCTGTCACTTCTGACTTTCGACTTTGGAACTCCTTTGAGCTCCTGATTCGTCCTTGATGCACTTTGTGTTGAGCTCCCTGAGCACCATATTTGTTCAGTTTCGCACATGTATCAAGGCTCCCTGAGCCAAAGGATTTATCGTTTGATTGCCCACTTTATGGTCCACTTCGTGCCTTGTTGCTTCTGCACCTTGATTTCTCTCCTTGTCCCAGCCTGATCTTTATACTTTTCCATATTGGCTCTTTAAGGTAGGCAAAGATTGAGTACTCCGCAATGCACCTCTCACTTAGCTTGAAGTAGCTCTTTGAATCAGCCCAAATGTAACCATTGACCTCGTGGAAAGCCAAAGGGTCGCACCAGTTTGATCCGCATCCGAACTATCTCTTTGCGTTTGTTTGAAGCACCATGTCCGTCGCGCAAAACTTGACTTTCACAATTCCATCACTGGTCAGTTGCCTCACAGTCAAAACAAGAAGTGTACATCGAGCTTGGCTTCAAGTACCTCTCTTTGAATCAGACACATGCACCCAGAGTTTGCACTAGTCCGATCTCAACGCGAACTGTCCCTGAGCGTCCGTTCGAAATACCAAGTCTCTCGTGCAAGACTCAACTTTCACAGTTCCTTCATTGATCAGCTGCCTTACACGTAACACAAGCCAGCGTACTCATATGTTTCCTCATCATTGCTGGTCCAGAGAAAGCCTATAACAAACTTTCATTTCCACAACAAAAACTTGTCAACTTATTAGGTCCAAAGTTCGCCAGTCTCCTCGTGTGAGTATGGCTAGGTCACCTTGAATTTGCCCCCATTTTGATCAACTTTCATTCAAAATTTGCCCCAAGAGAGAGGTGTGTGTGATAGTTCCCCTCCACTTATAAAATCAGTTGATCGGACTTAGAGTAGAGTTCTTCGGACAAAAAGCCTTTCCAACACTTTGCTTCCCATCTGCTAGGATTATGGCTCGATCCAACTTGTTGCCAATCTCTGAAGAGGATCGTAGTCTTTCCCCTTTGAGGAAAAACCCAACTGATACTGGATATCACCCATGCTCAGTGAGTTTCAGTTCCGAAGGTGGCCGTCCCAAAATGAAGACCAACTGCTCCATAGATCTCCCCTGAAATTGCCCTTTCCAACTTTTTGACTTTCTGCTTGCGTTTGGTGGGCGTTGTCGCAAATGAAACTAACCCAAGAAATAGGCTAGTCATCCATCCTTTGCAAACATTGAGTCGTTTCGTTGTCGTTCACATGCGAGTACTTGAACTGCAAATCCGCCCCACAGATTCTGTAGTCCTCTTTGTTTGATGGTATCAGCCTTCAAAAGAAAAGGTTCCTTCTCGAGCCATCAGCTCCTTGTATCACAAGAAATCATGCAAACTAGGCAAAGCACGAGTACTAATACTCACCACGAATACATACAAGTAAGACACTCAGGCAGGTTTACTAACAAGTAACAAAGACAAGGTCCCCCTTTGAGATGGTCCTGCCAACGGACCTTTGCCTGGCCGTACCCATACAAATCGATCACAGAATCAGCCCACATAGGACACCCCTCCAACCATCCGTGCTTTCACCATTAAGCAGCACATTGCCTCAGTCACGCCCCACCACTTTTTGGTCGATAGCCCTTACAGCTAAACGATCGGCAGCTATCCTTGAATATACCACCCCCGTGGACGCACCCGTGCTTTCACCGTTAGGCAGCACATTGCCTCAGTAACGCCCCCACCAAATCTGGTCGATAGCCCTTATAGCTAAACGATCGGCAGTGTACCCCCCCAATCGTGGACGCACCCGTGCTTTCACCATTAGGCAGCACATTGCCTCAGTAACGCCCCCACCAAATTTGGTCGATAGCCCTTATAGCTAAACGAATGGCAGCTATCCTTGAATATACCACCCTCGTGGACGCACCCGTGCTTTCACCGTTAGGCAGCACATTGCCTCAGTAACGCCCCCACCAAATTTAGTCGATAGCCCTTATAGCTAAATGATCGGCAGCGGCAGCATACCACCCAAATCGTGGACGCACCTGTGCTTTCACCGTTAGGCAGCACATTGCCTCAGTAACGCCCCCACCAAATTTGGTCGATAGCCCTTATAGCTAAACGAACAATGGCCATCGTGAATATGTCACCCCGCACCCCACAAGGCACAGACGTGCTTACACCAACCTAATGGCAGCACATTGCCTCATCTGTTCTACGTGCAGACGGCGCCAGGCCCGAACCGCGGAAACTGACTGTGCTTACACCTCAAGGGCAGCACTTTGACTCATCAAGCCCTCGTCCTACCAACCACCCCGCACCCGTGCTTACACTGTGGGCAGCACCTTGCACAACAGTTGTCTTGATGAACCCCAAACCGTGGCCATTTCCATGAGATCCGCATAGCTGACCGGCCAGTCGACTCTAATACCACATGTAGCGCAGGCATCCCAAAGGACCCGGGAACCACGACTTAGCTTCCCAGCCTTCAACTCTTGCCATCCAAACCCACTTGACATACAAGCAGCCAACTCGCCAACAACGATCAGACTTAACCAATTTGAAGTTCCGACAACCAACATTGAGATCCAACCTGGCGCCATGCCAGATCGGGGGTCCCGATGTGGGTGACTTCCCTCCAAGCAAGCCGCCCGACATACATCAAACTTGACCAACTCGAAGCTTCGTTACAAACGAGTAACATCCATTCCAAGCAAGCGGTCTGACTTACATCAGACTTAACCAACTGAAAGCTTCGTCACGAGCGTTGGAAGCCAACCTGGTGCCACGCCAGACTGGACAGCCATAAACAGATAACTTCCACCCAAGCAAGCCATCGAACTCAGCCGACAGGTTAGAGCCCGTTGCCCAAGAGCTTAACCCATTCACGTTCATGCAAGGAACACTCAGAACCACAAGCCGCGAGATATGGAGACAACCAGTTCCTGGACCAAATGGTCCCGACAGCATACCGCTGGCGCCACAGACCAAATGGTCCCGAAGGCATACCGCTGGTGTCCCGGGATACGACCCTCAGCTATGTGCCAACTTAAAAATTTGGAAGTGGCCTTACAACTGGCGCTTTTACCGAACACTGAAACCCAGAAGGTAATCAGAGTCAGTTTGAGGAAAATCCCACTTTATTGATAAATCTGAGAAGGTTACATTTCAAGTGTGTGACCGACCCTAGTCTCCGGGGTGCTAGCATGCCAAGGCGAGAGCCATGACAACATTCCAGCAAGGGAGGCTGAGACTTGGTTGGAGCTCGCCCTGAGTCGCAACCTGCACTCCCCTACAGTATTGGTGTGATTCGGCAACCCCCCTCATACCAAGCACTCTACCCAAGCTGGTAAAGCACATATTTTTCTCTCTCTAAGATTTTCTCTTTCTAGAAAGTCATTTTATCTCTCTAGATTTTATTGATCCTCAGGCTTCCTTTAATCATGCCTAGATCGTGTGAGGTGATTGCACATCGATCTGAGCTCTCTGGACTCCGCTAGAACCGATCAAAGATTTTCAGCCATAGGAACTTGGCACCGGCTGGATTCTGGTCACAGCGACGCCGGGAGCGGCGCCGACGCCGTTGGCGCCGGGAGCAGCAGGGGCGTTGCTAGCGCCGGGGACATAGCTGGCGTCGATGGCGCCGAAAGTAAAGCTTGTAAAGGTAGCTTTACAACAAGCGCCAGGGCGGGTGCGCCAGGGGGCAAGCAGCGCCCAGGGTGCACTGGGCAGGGGCGCCCGGCGCCAGGTGGGTGGCACCGGGCAGGCAGGTGGGTGGCGTTGGGCAGGCCCAGGTGGAGCCGGGCAGGCAGCGCCCAAGTGGCACCAGGCAGGGACACAACGCCAGGTGGGTGGCGTCGGGCAGGCCCAAGTGGCACCGGGAACCGGGCAGGTGGCACTGGGCAGCTTCACACCCACTGTTGTAAAGCTTACTCAGGTGCACCTAGTGTGCCCTGTAAGACTCTAAGGGGTGACGCTCCCTAAGGTCCCAGAGCAAGTTAGAACGTCAAGGACTGAGCCTCCGACCTGTGGTGAGCCAGTCAAGTAGTCACAAGTCATGAGCTAGCTCTGGAGCTCAAGTCATGGCCTAGTCAAGAAGCAAGTTGATTCTGCCGCCCGGACGGCTCCCGGGACCCATGTCCGGGAGCCAGACTGATTCTGCCAGGCTTGCCAGGCTTAATCAGCAAAATAAAAACTAAGTCCTAAAAAGCGTGCTTTACCAAAAAACACTATGTTTCAAACCAGAGGGGGTGCGCCGAATCACAACAGAACTATAGGGGGAGTCCGGCAGACAGAAACTTGGGCAGCTCAACCAGCGCCAGGAATCCAGTCGCCAGGTCTCAGCTCCCTCTACCAGCACGAGTCAGGCACAATGCCCAGCACGTGTTGGTGGCCCCGAGACCGGTCAGTCTATGTATGAATGTAACCTCTTCCAAATCTAATAAAGTTGATCCTTGGGGATGATTACCATTTTGGTTTCGCCTCCAGGACTGGTCCAAGTGGAAGGACCCTTACTACAACCTTTTTGCGTCACTAGCGCCTAAGGGTCTCTGTCATCGACATGGGGCTTGCCGCTATGCCAATTGGTCAGTTTGGCGACCACTATGCCTTGGGTTTCATGTGTGGCTTGTCTTTGCCTTTGGTTACCTTTTGGGACGGATTCTGAGTTGGCTTTCAGGTTGGTTGGGATTCCAGTTTTCTTAAGTCCGAATGGTTAAGCTTGTTACGTTTCTGAGTTGGCTTTTACGTAAGTGCATGATGGATGAATGTTAGACTTAAGTGCGTGTTGGGGAAACCACTCAAGTCCCAGCGCCCTTTGAGGTGCCGGCGCAACATGTGGTATCAGAGCTGACTAATCGGTCAGCTACGCAAGTCTCACAGGGATGGCCACGTTTTGGGATTTGTCAGGACAACCGTTGCGCAAGGTGTTGCCCACAGTGTAAGCACGGGTGCGTCCACGATCGGGGTGGTCGGCAGAACGGGGGACTTGATGAGTCAAAGTGCTGCCCTCAAGGTGTAAGCATGGTCAGTTCTCGCGGTTTGGGCTTGGCGCTGTCTGCACGTAGGACGGATGAGGCAAAGTGCTGCCTAGGTAGGTGAAAGCACGGTCTGTACCTTGTGGGGTGCGGGACGACATATTCGAACTGTACGGGTTAACCATTGATACAGAGATGATGTTCGAATTCGGGTGTAAAGCACGGGTGGTTAGCTGCCGGTGCGGGATAGCTGCCGATCGTTTAGCTATAAGGGCTATCGACCAAAAAGTGGTGGGGCGTGACTAAGGCAATGTGCTACTTTATGGTGAAAGCACGGATGGTTGGATGGATGTTTCCTCGTGGGCTAATTCTGTGATAGATTTGTGTGGGCGCGGCTAGGCAAAGGTCCTACGTCCAGTCTCAAGGGGAATGTGACTTGAGAGGGATCCTCTATTTAGCTTTGGTTGGTATGTTTGTTTGTGGTGTGCTTGCCTGGACCTGAATTATCCCTGACTACTTGTTTTGATCCAGGTGATCTGATCTAGTTGGGAGTTGTGAGAGGAGGTTACATTTATGAGTGGACGACACACAAGTATGGAAAGGAACTTCCATGGGGCAACCCCCAAGACTGGTTCAAGATTTTTATTCTTATCTAGAAAGATCGCGGGGAGGAAGTCAGATTTCATGATCGACTCCGGAGCTTCACATAACTATATCTCAAGGAGCATAGTGGAACAATTCAGCTTGCCGACCAGGAATGTTACATCTACTCTCAAGGTAGAAACAGCGAAGGGAGCACTAGATGCAGACAAAGCGACATTGAATATCCCGGTGCAGATTGGAAGATGGAAGGCTAAACTTAGCTTTGTGATTTTAGAGATGGATGCCTTCGATGTGATTTTGGGCCTCCCTTGGTTAAATGAACACTGTATCACAGTTTTGGGTAGGAGCTCAAACTTGGTCCTCTTGGATTACAAGGGACAAATCTGTGTGACAAAAGCCCTGCCCGGAGGAAATGCTAAGGATACCGATATTGAACAAAATCTGGTTGCATCATTAGCGATGAAAAGAATGGCAAAAGGGAAAAGGTCAAAGTGCTTTCTTTGCATCTGCCGAGAAGTCCCATAAGGGAAAAGCGTGCGACAAAAAAACTTGCCAAAAGAAGTGGCAGATCTGCTAGAAGAATTTAGCGATGTGTTTCCAGAGGAACTCCCAGCTAAGCTACCTCCTCGAAGACCAGTGGACCATAAAATTGAGTTGGTACCAGGAACGGAGCCAACTTCACGAGCACCCTACAGAATGTCACAAGAGGAGTTGGCGGAACTGAAACGACAACTTGGTGAATTGATAGACAAAGGTTTTATTAGACCTAGCGCTTCACCTTTTGGAGCCCCAGTGTTGTTCGTGGAAAAGGCGGACAAAACTCTTCGAATGTGTGTGGATTATCGCATGCTTAACAAGAGTACCATCAAGAACAAATACCCCATGCCTAGAATTGATGACCTATTCGACCAACTCAAACATGCCAAATACTTTAGCCGAATAGATCTCAGATCTGGATATCATCAAATTCGAATAGCTAAAGGTGATGGGCACAAAACAGCGTTTCGAACGCGGTACGGGAGTCACGAGTTCCTAGTGATGCCATTCGGTCTAACAAACGCACCAGTCACTTTTTGCACGTTGATGAACAATATTTTTCAAGACTGTCTGGATGAATTTGTCATTATGTACATCGATGACATATTAGTATTTAGCCGGAGCCTTAAAAATCACATTAAACATTTAAGGACAGTTCTCCAACGACTGAGGAGGAACTGCTTGTTCGCGAAAAGAGAGAAATGTGAGTTTGTGGTGGAGGAAGTTGACTTCCTTGGACATGTTATAGGCCAAGGACGGATTCGAATGGATTCTAAGAAGATCAAGGCTATCTTGGATTGGCTAGCACCTAAAACTGTTCATGGCATCAAATCCTTTGTGGGGCTATGTAATTTTTACAGGAGATTCATTGAGGCATTTAGCAAAATTGTGGCACCGTTGTTGGAGCAGACAAAGACTCATCTCAAAATGACATGGACACCGGAATGTGAAGCAGCGTTCCAAGAACTAAAGCGACGAATCACTCAAGAACCCATTCTTGCCCTACCGGACTTTAGCAAACCATTCGAAATACATACAGATGCGTCAAACTTTGCTATTGGGGCCGTGTTGATGCAAGAGGGAAAACCAGTTGCATATTTTTCAAAGAAATTAAGTGATGTAGAACGACGTTGGCCAACTCACAAAAAAGAAATGGTTGCAGTCGTACAAGCAGTGGAGCATTGGAGACATTATGTGGTAGAAAAGCCCTTTAAGGCGTTCACTGACAACGTATCACTTAAGTACTTCTCATCCCAAGGTATGCTCATGCCAAAGCAGATGTGATGGCAAAATTTCTCTCGAAATTCAATGTAGACATTCTACATACGGCGGGAAAGAATAATGTGGTAGCAGATGCACTCAGTAGACAGGAGCACTTGATGGCGACGGTTTTAACCCAGGCGATCGGTCTACTCCAAGAAATCAAAGAGAACTATGGTGTAGATGCGTTGGCTAAGAAACTAATGATCGAATTCCAGCTGGGAAAGCCTTGTAAACATTTCACTTGGAAAGACCAAATGGTTGTTTACAAACAACGCAGAGTATATGTTCCAGACAACATCAACTTGAAGAAGAAAATCTTGAGGGAGCATCATGACCTACTAGCTGCTGGACATCCAGGGGTGAATCGCATGTATGATTTCCTCAAGAGAGGCTTCTATTGGCCAGATATGTGGGCAGACGTTGAATCCTATGTGCAAACATGTCCTACATGTCAACAAGTGAAGGTGGAACCGCTAGCCCCAGCAGGGCTACTCCAGCCATTACCAGTACCAGCATATCCTTGGGACTCAGTGAGCATGGATTTTATTGTTCAACTACCACGTTGCCAGAGTTTCGACTTAATTTATGTGGTGGTTGACCGTTTTTCAAAACAAGCTCACCTTGTACCAACTAAAAGTTCAATGATAGCTGAAGAAGTGGCGAGGCTATTTTTCAAATGTGTCTTCAAATACCATGGCCTACCTAGAACGATTATTTCTGACCGAGACACCAAGTTCGTCGGAAAGTTTTGGACTTGCTTATTTCACCTCGTGGGAACTGGACTGAATTTCAGCACTGCATATCACCCTCAAACAGATGGGCAAACGAAACGAGTCAATCGACAGATTGAACAATATTTACGAAATTATGTCGCTTGGGACCAATCCGATTGGGTCAACTACTTGGATATTCTTGAGTTTGCACATAACAACCAAGTGAATAGATCTACTGAACGGGCACCCTTCGAGATAAGCAATGGTCGGCTACCGATTGTTCCAAGCTCTTTTCTTACAGGTGTGCAAGAAACCTCAGTACCCACTATGGAGGAATTCATCAAAGAGTGGCACACAAAGCTGACAAAGGTGAAGTCATTTTTAGAGCAGTCCCAAAGAAGTATGGCAGCTGATGTGGACCCACATTGACGAGAACTGGAATTTGAGGAAGGTGATCAAGTGTGGCTGAACACAAAGAACATTGCGTTACCAAAAGGTTTCTCTCATAAGTTCGTTCGACATTATGCGGGACCATATCATGTCACCAAGAAGATCAACCCAGTGGCTTACCGATTGGCGCTGCCATCCAGCTTGGATATACACAATGTGTTTCATATCTCATTACTCAAACGGTACAAACCAGATGAGCGATTTGATCGGCAACACGAACTTCGTCACCCACCAACAACACTTGATGATACAAAGAGGCAGCTTGTACCAGAACAAATATTGACACATAGAAAGCGCACTGGCGTGCAACGTGAATATCTAGTGAAGTGGCTACGGGATCCACTCATTGAGGCTTCTTGGGAGTACGAAGACAAACTTAAGGAGGGAGCCCCTGAAGTACTTGCAGATTATCTGCAGAAGAATCAACGCAATAGCCGTTTTCCCAGATCGGCACACAAAGCACTACCTGGCGGCATGCCTCCTGCATAAACACTCATGGCCAATTCTGAAGTTCAAGGAACTTCCAGGTATCTTTCTTAAGTTTGTCAATAAATCACTTGCAGCTTTACACAGGTTTTACGTAAGTGAACTTTATCTACACTTTTCCTGTGCTACTGCCAATGTATCTTTTTAATTCAAAAGCTGTTAAGGCCGGTGAATTGAGCCCTTGCCATACGTCCTAGGTCTAGTTTGGCCCTGATGAGGACATCAGCTTTTTCAAACGAGGGGAGGATGTTGTGAAGCTGACTCAGGTGCACCCAGTGTGCCCTGTAAGACTCTAAGGAGTGACGCTTCCTAAGGTCCCAGAGCAAGTTAGAACGTCAAGGACTGAGCCTCCGACCTGTGGTGAGCCAGTCAAGTAGTCACAAGTCATGAGCTAGCTCTGGAGCTCGAGTCATGGCCTAGTCAGGAAGCAAGTTGATTCTGCCACCCGGACGGCTCCCAGGACCCATGTCTGGGAGCCAGACTGATTCTGCCAGACTTGTCAGGCTTAATCAGCAAAATAAAAACCAAGTCCCAAAAAGCGTGCTTTACCAGAAAGCACTATGTTTCAGAACAGAGGGGGTGCGCCGAACCACAGCAGAACTATAGGGGAGTTCGGCAGACAGAAACTTGGGCAGCTCAACCAGCGCCAGGAATCCAGTCGCCAGGTCTCAGCTCCCTCTACCAGCACGAGCCAGGCACAATGCCCAGCACGTGTTGGTGGCCCCGAGACCGGTCAGTCTATGTATGAATGTAACCTCTTCCAAATCTAATAAAGTTGATCCTTGGGGATGATTATTATTTCGGTTTCGCCTCCAGGACTGGTCCAAGTGGAAGGACCTTTACTACAACCTTTTTGCGTCGCTGGCACCTAAGGGTCCCTGTCATCGACATGGGACTTGTCGTTATGCCAATTGGTCAATTTGGCGACCACTATGTCTTGGGTTTCATGTGTGGCTTGTCTTTGCCTTTGGCTACCTTTTGGGGACGGATTCCGAGTTGGCTTTCGGGTTCGTTGGGATTCCAGTTTTCTTAAGTCTGAATGGTTAAGCTTGTTACATTTCTGAGTTGGCTTTTACGTAAGTGCATGATGGATGAATGTTAGATTTAAGCGCATGTTGGAGAAACCGCTCAAGTCTCAGCGCCCTTTGAGACGCCGGTGTAACACCCACCTGCACACATGTGAGTAAGTAGGTGGGTTCAGTTATATATAGGTACTGGTTTATCTCAGAGATTTGCTTATGGGATAGATCCTGGTGCCCGACACGTGGCACCAGGGCAAGCAGTTTAAAATAAAAAATAAAAAATAAAAAACCTCCCTGCCTGGCCCACCCTGACGTGTGCGCAGGGTGCTAAAAATAAGAGGAGTCGTACCCTTTCCCTTTTGAAAAAGATGGATTGGGGCCATGGGTACAAGGGTACCACATGTGTGAGCCACCTTCTTCTTTTGCACTTGTTGGTGGTGTAAGTGGTAAGTACCTTACTTCATTACTCTTCTTAATTGGGTAGTCCTCATTGCCACTTGTGGTCAACCCCTTTTAGGTAGGATATTTTGTTATGCACTTTTGGCCTCCACTTGTATTTTTCATTTGCGTGTCTGTGGCCCATGGCTCAAGTTGTCGAGATGGTTTGTCTGTCGGGTGCCGCTTCGATTTGCACTAGAATTTGCCAATATTTTTTCTACAGTTTCCTTGACCCTGTCCCATAATGTCCGACCATTTGTTGCGGGTTGATTTTGTCGGTTGTTCCCGTGTGTTGTTACTGGCGAGCACTCATGACTTGGGGGTTCTTTAAGGCAACCGGTTCCCTAAAAAACACAGTAGGCAATTTTTCATTAATAAAAGTAATGGAGTACATTAAAAATTTGCTCGGTCTTGTCGGCTAGTATAATTGGGCCAATTCTAAGGTCGTAAACTAGTCTATGGGCCATTTCTAAGGCCCCAAAATTTGCTCTAGCCACATTTTGGGTGGGCTGGGACCCCTTCCTATGTGGACCGGTATTTTTTACTCGGTTTGTACAAAATTGTCTATGAAATATTTTTGACGGTTTTTTCGAATGTCACTTTCTAAACTGTGTCTAGCCACTTAGGGGTGGGCTGGGACCCATTTCTATGGGCAACTGTGTGCTGATTTTTCCATTAATAGCCGGGTTTTACATGCCGATTTTTATACAAAACTTTTGAAATTGCTCTAAAAGTACCCCAATTTTTCATGCGAAAATATCGGCTAACACGTCTTTAAGATTTAAGAAGCTTCTTTAGATTCATTCTTCAGGTACTCTTCTTAGTACTTGCACATATCCTTAAGAAAAGGTTAGGAGTCATACCATAAAATGGTTCATCATTAGATTCTATTTCTAGAACCTGCATATCAAACTGTTAGCATTGCTCTACAGTTTCATTTCTTGTCTTCAGGTAATGATACATGCACTCATAATTCATCAGTTAGAGTAATAAGCTCTAAGATTCAAAATACGTTTCATACAAAAAGAATGGAAGACTTGATAGCCTTTATTTCTTGGTCAATTTGGTCTATACAATTTTACACTCTGACAAGCATCACATTTCTGAATGAATATTTTAACATCTCTATAGACGGTAGGTCACCAATATTTAGCATTGAGGATCTTTCTTGCAGTATTTTTAAGAGCATAGTGACCCCCCAAATCTTCCTCATGTAATGCACTTATTACAACGGTCGTCTCGATTGGTTCTAAACATCGGTGGAGACTATCGTCAGCTCCTAATTTATACAATATTCTATTTATAATCGTATAAGGTCCTACTTTTGAAAGGAAAACAATTTCTTGTTATTTATTAAAATATTCAGGATAAATCTGGTTTTGTAAAAAATTAATAATGTCCAAATAAATTGATGTTTCTGCTTGAATACGCATTATATGTTTATCCAGAAATTCATCAGAAATGGGTTCAAACTGATTTTTCGTTTGGAGACGGCGGGATATATAATCAGCATTTTGATGATTCTTGTCTCTTCTTAATTCTGCTTCATAATTAAACTCATCTAATAACAATACCCATCTAGCTACCCTACCCGAAAGATCAGGTTTATTCACTAAATATTTCAATGCATAGTGATCCACGTGAAAAACAAAAGGGTATTCTAAAAGATAATGTCTAAATTTCTTTACTGAATAAATCATTCCTAGTGCTTCCTGCTCTGTAGCAGAATAGTTATTTTCTAATGCAGCGAGTTGCCTACCCGCATAATAAATTGGGTAATCTATATTTTGGTCATCTTTCTGACTAAGCACTACACCTATTGCAAATGATGATGTGTCTACATATACATGGAACTTTTTAGCCTAATTTGGAGGACTAACTCCAGTCACTTCTACTAATGATTGTTTTAACTTATCAAAAGCTTGCTGATGTTCTTGTGACCAGTGATACTCAACAGACTTTTTTAATAAGCTTGTTAGAAGAGTTACTACTATGGCATAATCCTTAATTATCCTACGATAATATCCTACGTGTCCTAGAAATCCTCTAAGCTCTCATAAATTGGTTGGTTCTAATAACTTTGAAATCATTTTCATTTTTTCAATGGCGGCTTGAATGTCGTCCTTCGAAATTTTATGTCCTAACAGGATGTCTTCCATATCAAGATTGTCTTGCGGATTGTCAAGCAAGAGAAACTTTATGCAAAAGAATACAGATGTGAATTCTTTAAGCATGCACTCGTGTATCTTGTTCATAAGATCACCCCTTATAAAATCAAAGCAATAGTTGAGTAGTCGATACCAAAAACAATCAGATAGGTTGAGACTTTTCTATGACTTACTACATTTTTTGCAAATTTATTGAGGACTATTGCAAGAAGTTAGTACCTCTCAATAATTTGACAAAGGGTAGAGTTAACAAAAAGAAGAAAGAGGTCAAACTAGTTTGCCTAAATCGTTTTATAGATTACAGATCTAGATTTACTTTAAACCTAGAGAGACTATTTGTAAGGTAGTAAGTTTATAGTATATATAGATCCCCAATATCTTATATACTTTCGTAATCAACAAGATTTGAGAGGTCGCAAAACTTGGTGGGCTGAGCTAAAGCCTAATACAAGAGTTTGATCATGAAATCCAATATGTAAAAGGCATCTCTAATCAAGTTGCAAATGTTCTTAGTCCAATTGGTGAGTTAAATGAACTTCCATTCACCCAAGTTTCCACAAATCTATATCTTTTGATCAAAGAACGGTACAAAAATTATTCATTTTGGTCGAATATAGAAGATGGTCTAGACTAGGACAAATGAGAATAGATTTGAGACAAATTCACAAGGGTCTTAATTAAGAAGATTATGGAACAACGTACCATTTGAAACATATTACTATTTCAAAATGGAAAAATTTGTGTACCAAGGGATGATAAATTAGAGAAGAAATTTTTCTTTTAACGTCATGACACACCCTATGTCGGCGGTCATCTAGGTATCCACAGGACTTTGAACTTCGTCCAAAAGAAGTTTTATTACCAAAACTCAAGCCATTTGTGAAATCTTGTGTGGTAAAATGTACACCATGTCAACTAGCTCAAGCTAAATGCTTTAAAGCTAGTGGTTTATTACATCCCTTATATATACCTTAGATATCCCTAATAAGAGATGGAAAACTATATCTATGGATTTTGTAGTTCGACCTCTAAAGACCCAATGACAAAAGGATTCTATTTGGGTGGATAGTGAAAGAGACCCAAAGTTCACAAAACAAATATGGTTTGCTGTTTTAAATGAACTTGAGACCTCTCTTGATTTTAGTTCTACTGATCATCCTAAATTAGATAGATAGACCGATTGACAAAATTAATCAGACTATGGAGGATATGTTGAAAACATATGTTTCTCACAAGCAATCTCATTGGGAAGATTGCCATCCTCTGATAAAGTTTGTTGAAAATGGTAAAAAACATTTTGCTATAGGTTAGTCTATTTATCCCTGTGTACAGTTTTCAACCTAGAACTCTAGTTAACGTGGAAATGAAACTTGTTAAGATTTAAAAGGTTGCAAATTTCTTGCATATAATGCAGGAAATGCTACATTTAGCTCGTGAGAGTAATCACAATGCTCAAGACAAGTCTAAGCATTATGCTAATCTTAAGAGTTCTCCCAAAGATTTTAAAGTTCATGACTGGTTACATCTTAAAATTTCAAAAAATTCTAGGACTATGCATATGAGGAAGCATAATATATTGTCTACGAGATATTGTGGGCCATGATTATGAAAAAAATTAGTTCTTTGGCTTACAAACTTCATCTTCAAAGTCAATCCACTACTCACGCAGTATTTCATGTAAGCTAGTTAAAATCAAGATTACATGAAGGTGATACACACACCTCTGATGAAGATCTAACCCAATTTAAAGATTTAATGATTATTGTACCTTTGAAACTTACGAAAGTGCTCAGAACCACAGATAGACAATTGAGAAATTGTTCTATCTCTGAATGCTTAATTAATCAAATGGAAACGTCAAACTAAGGATAATGATTTTTGAAAAAGAGTTGAAAGCATAAAAAATAACTTGGGTATTTAGCACTCCGATGTAAGAGATGATTATAAGTTACATATTTTATTCAAGACCAAATTTGTAATTAATAACTTAGAGAGGGCTCACTCCACTTGTGACATGTAGAGTAATTCATGGTGTTTGACGACTATATGCATGGTGAGGGGTATCAATACTAACTGAAGTTGGGGTTAGGAAATCGGGATTGCATGGCACATGCACATGCATCATAGGGTCTAGTCTACCCTACAGAAGCTTTCAGTTGTTGGTTACAAGTTTTATCTCCTCACCATGGCTCTAAGGTGAAGCTATTGTGGTTTTATCTTTAGTTTCTAGTTGGTTGGGTGGTTTTGGTTCCAAATTTTCTTGGTGCTTAACATTAGAATCTACAACATCTACAAGTGATAATCTTCACAGTTATCACCAAATATGTATTCATCCCTCTCTTTACTTAATAGCTTATTCCGAACAACCTCTTCTACACTCTTACTATTGAACCTCCTTTTAAGTCTTTAACTCCTAACTTTTAACCTAGGCCTACATTCTTTATCCCCTAGTTTTTCTAGCCAACAAAACTACTAGCTCATTGCTACAGTGGAGTATTTGACAACCAGCAAGCCCCCTCTTCTTGGCTTTCTATTGTTGTAGCAAGGCCATTGGTACAATTATAGCTACCTAGGAGCTACTTGTCCCTTGCTACCATGATATTGGCATTGACAAAGAAATTTAAGAACGAAAACCTGGAGTTACGTAAGAGGATGCCAACCATAGAAGCATCTACAAAGATCCAAGACCTTGAAAGCAGATTAGAGCAGCATAAAGTAGAGATTCAAGAATCCAAATAAAGGCATGACTCGTATGGCAACAACAATTCCAGCTACTCTTTCAGAAAAAGGGTTGAGGGAGAGTAAATCCCTTAACATTAAGTGTATGGCACCCAAATATGCACAATAAACTCTAGCAAGCCAAGCACTTTATTGAGACCACTCTCGCCTATACAAGCTCAGGCATGGAGAAAGCTTGGAGGACAAAAAGAATAATGTCGCACGTTATTAAATACCTCTTCATAGAGTTGCCTTGCGGCCCTTAGACTGAGGGCTAAGTTAGGAGGTGCTTGTATCTTGATGGACGATGATCGATTATGTATCCGTGTAAAAGAGTGTTGTCTGGCTTTATAAGAAGCCAAAGACAATGGCAAATGGTCAATTTGTGAGATGGCAAAGCACATTTCACAGATAGGACAATCTCAAATTGCATACATAGGGAGCCAGGGTCCTCGGGCACGGGAGTGCTGGAGGATGCAAGCTACACACAAAGGGTTGCTTCCGTAAAGGCACCAAAAAGAGTTCATTTGTCCCATAAGTAAATGGAGACTAAAACATCACTCACATATAAGCTCATAGTAGACATCATACCCTTGTCCCCTGGTACCAACCCTTTTGGGGTCAAGTCGGAAAAAAGGTGGGTGGCTAGGCAGTGGGGATGGGATCCCACGTGCGGCCTGCAGGTGCGCACAATGCACGACATCGTCTACTGGAATAGATTGTTGTCGCTTTCTGCTGCCAACAAACTCTGAGATGGTATCATAGCCAAGTGGGGGTGTCCTTCACCCTGTGCTCACTTGACTGGAGGTCTTAGAGGATGCAAACCACGCACAGAGGGCTGTTTCCATAGAGGCACCAAAAAGAGTACATTTGTCCCATAAGTAAATGGAGACTAAAACATCACCCACATATAAGCTCTTAGTAGACATCATACCCTTGTCCCCTGGTACTAGCCCTCTTGGGGTCAAGTGGAAAAAAGGTGGGCGGCTAGGCGGTGGGGATGGGATCCCATGCACAACCGGCAGGTGCCCACAATGTGCGACATCGTCTCTGGACCAAACTGTTGCCGCTTTCCGCTACTGACAAACTCTGAGAGGGATTGTCCCGAGGTCCTAGACACACTTGTGAATGTGTTTATAGAATTGTAATAATATTTGTTCATCCTTGAGGAAGTGATTAGAGAGACTTTGTTGATGGCGGAAATATAATGTTTTGGAGACACGAGAGAATTACATGAGGGGGGTTGCCTATTGTACATAGATGAGATCAACTAGATGTAGAGCGTTAGGCGGGGTGGCATGTGTTATGAACTCCCATCGTCAAAGCCGACCAAAGCAAAGTAAAGCAAGCAATTGGTGACGAATGCTTTGTTGCAATCTCAACCCTACACCAATTTAGCATATTCAGTTCTTCACAGGCTACAACGTCCCATACCACCACATCCTACCTTCAACCTTTGCATGCCTATATCTTGAGACTAAGATATCATCTTGGCCTAACCACATGGAATAATCCTTCTACCCTTCGATAAAAATGAAGTGCCCATCTCATGGAGTCCTACATCTATATAAATAGCATAGGTGAGGTCATTTTTGCCAACACGGCCATGTCTAGACCATCAACATGCGTCAATTGTGTGCACACTATTGCAAGTCAACAAACAAGTGTGCACCTCTCACCAATAAGACATTGACATGTGGCACCCAAACAATCTATAGCTCTATACCAACATTCCACGTATAACTAGACCAAGGTTAGTCGTTACGTGCCCTTATGGGTATCTAATGCTCCCCCCCCTTTAAAGACCTCCTCATAAAGGGAGAGAAGCAAGAAAGTTTAGTCTCAGGTAGTCTTAACACCCAAGTGTCATCATCAAAGGTCTGCCCTCACATCCAACAGATTTTTCAACACGATGTAAATGTAGTCAAACCTCATTTCATAAGGTTTTTTAAGTTCACAACTGCTCAATTTAAGAAACAAAGCTAGCACTCTAGAATGAGAAGTGATACAAGTGGCAATCTTACATGTTGTCTAAAGAACATGATCAACACAACTCAAACTGCCAATGTCCTCGAATAATAGGTCAAGGTATTCACAAATGCATCGCATGAAAAAATCTTGGAATACTCTTTCTCCAAAATACAATTGACACTCAAACAGTGATAGACATTAACCAAGATAGCATGTACAACGTTTTGTAACCCTATCTCTTGCATGACATTTTTGGAATTGCTGATAGATATATTCTCATGTTTTAGTGAGCCAACTAGCATCCACACTACACAGGAAACATGAGCCATAAACACTAGTAGGCAATAAATTAATCAAAGGTCAACAGCATGTGTCAAAGCATCACAAACAATGGTGCAACAATACTTAACCCATTATCACAAAACACGTGCAACTCTTTGAGCACCAAGATTGCTTCCTTTCTCTAGTCTGCGACTCTTGGTCAATGTTTCACGAATCAGCGATTCGAACAAGGAATCGCGTTTTGAATCAGCCAATTCGAAACGGAAACCTGTTCGAATCAGTTACCGTGTCGTCGATTCGAACCGGTGCATGAAACATTGTTCTTGGTGTCCCATGACACCAACTTACAACTAAGCCCTACCTCACCTGCTGCAACTATCATCTTTGCAGAATACTTCCCTCTTATGAGATTAAAGTGGATCGTTTTAGCAAAATAATAACCTCATACAAACAACTGTGAACTTGACCATCTGCTAAAATAACCTGATACAAACAACTCTGAACTTGACCATCTTTACAACCCCAAGAGATTGACGAATGCCCCCACACATTTGACCTAGGCCTAGGCATCTTGAGCAATGCCAAAAAGCCAGAACTTTTTGGGATTTTACAGGCTAGTTTGGAAGTCTAAAGCAGCATAGGCATTTGGCTGCTTTGCTGTTGCTTCATTCCATTGTGTTGGTTGCCAAAAGCCCTCAATTGTCAAGTTTTTTTTGGAGTAAGCAACAAGAGCACTAACCAATCAAAGTCAACTGGCAAAAACGCAGATCTGAGCAAACGAAAATGACTTGCAAGCAAATGAATTTTTCTTCATTGTAATGCTTCCATTGGCTTCATATGTATATTTGTGAGTCTGTGGCAATCGAGTTGTTCACGACCTACTGTTATATAGGCAATCATACCTCTACAAATTATGGTTCTACATCTTATATTGCTTTTAATGCACCTCCCCTATCACCATATTTCTATTGGCTAATCTAGCTATAGTTCTGGTTCCAGATTCTGGCTATGATTCCAGTCAATGAGAATATGAATACCTCCATGCCCTCCATATGACATCATACATTTTTAAGTTTTGTCTTTTGTTTATTGCTGCACCTTTTTCTCATCCACAATTTTCCTGTTTCTCATATATAAAATGAGACATTGTCTGCTTTGTCAGTCCCATATAAACATCACAGTGTTCCTTATAATCCATCTAATCTGTCTATTCCATCCTCTTTGTCACTTCCACATACTGTGCATAGTGCCATTCCTCTTCTTACCTAGATCTCGTCATTTTGTTGAGGTATTTCATGCAATAAATAGTTCCTAGGTCATATTTTCTATCTGTCGCAGTTTTTGGAGGCCTTCCTAGCTTTTTTGGGGATTGAAAGAACCTTTTTTTAAAAAGAAAAGTTTTTGTGCCCTGACTTGGGGCCCGATGGGACTGCTTGGGCAGGCCCAAAAATTGAGCAGGGTCTTCTCTCTCTGCTCCACAGATTTTTTTGCCTAACGCCCCTCCTCCCTCTTGCTTCAAAGTTCACTCTTGAAAGTCCCTTGTCAGTACACCGAAGATCAAACTGAGCAGTGAGAAAAATAATGACGTAACATGAGTCAAAAATGTCTGCAAAAATCACAATAAAATGAAGAATCGATTCTCAAAAACCTTAAAAATTTGATCTACTAGCTTCTCAGTTTTTTCAAGCTGCCACTAATTGCTCTCCTTGCTCATCCGCTCCATTGCTGGTTGTTCCGAGGGCAACGACTATAATTTTTCCACAAATAGTAAAACTGTAGTAGTCAATGATTGTACTCTCACTTCCTTTAAAGATGGATCATGTGTGTTGAACATTTGAACAACACAACAGCTTCCTTAGCCAACAATCTGTCAAGACAATAAGTTTTCACATGCCTTCATCCAGTTCAAAAACACTCAACCCAAGAAGCTATTGGAAGTTTTAACCTTCACTTGAAAGTGAAGGTGTTTCCTAATAGCCAATTTGTTTTTGGTCTCCCTTCGCGGTTACCTATCAGTAACTGCATAGAAACCTATTACTAAAATTTCCTTGAATATTTGATCTAGTTCTAGCCCAAAATCGATCAAAACACACAAAGTTAGCCTATTTTTTGAATTGCTCAAGGTCTTCCATAATTTCTTGTGGTAGTGGAGTATCTGACTGCTAAGCCCATATTGTGATTCCCAACTTGTTTTCAAGGCTTACCACCCATCACAACTGCCAAGATGTCCAACCAATCTGGGGCTAGATGACTAGCCAAGATACCAATAAAAAGAATATTAAAAGGCTTGTTGACTACCTGGTGGTTGGTTCCTCCAACGTCATGTTTGATATATAGCTGCACCATTAAAAAGTCTATAACATTTATCCAATTATCTTCTACAACAGATTTGATGAAATGAACACACATGTCAGAAAAAGGAGAGTGCAACTGCATACATCAATTTAAGGAGGGAAACTACCTCCTGATTTATGTAAATTGTTGAGGAACAAAACTCGTCTTAAATTCCCCCAAATGTTGAAGGAAGCCCAGTTACCAATATACCAAGGTGTAACAGACTTCATATGTGAAAAACAGAGATGAAAAGACAAACATCAAGCCATAACTGCATGTTCCGTTACGAAACATGCTCCAGTATCTCCCATTGGGGTTTCCTGGAACATGTCCAAAAAAAGGGTTATTTTAATGTTTTAATAATTTTTTTATTTTTTGACGGTTTCTTAGTTTTCTATTACGTTAATAAGGTTTGTATGTCACCATCACCAATTGTGTTATGTTTTCTATTTGTCATCTTTGGGTTTTTTGACCTTTTTTTAATTTAGGTTAAAATAAATAAATGATGCAGCTGAAAGCATTTCACTGGAAACTTACATATAGTATTTCCTGCCAAATAATCATTTCAAGCTAAACGTTAAAGTTTTCAAAGGCTTACCAACACTTCAGCCAAAGATAGATAAACTTTCAGTAAATATAAACATTCATTGAGAGCTCCCAAAGAAAGAAAGAAAAAATGGCATCAAAATTTGCGGTTCTCAAAAACCGAGAGGAGATGCTGTTGACTATTGCACTGGTTTCAGCAACAGAGGTTACCCTTTGGTTACATAATGGAATAAGAAAAGATAACTTTAACAAGGTATTTGTTCAGTACCTTATGTACTCCACGTTGTGAGTAACAGAAGTCTTAGTGCCATGAGATACTTCTATTAATTCGTGCTAAAGAAAAAGAGAGGAATAATCGTTGTCTTGTATCTTTTACTTCCTTAAAAACTTGCAAGCTTCAAAACCTTCCTATTACGACAAAATCTAACATAGCATTGACTATTTATTTACCATTTCATCTGCGCACTTTTTATTCTTCTACCAATTCCATTTTTGCGGGGCCACTTCCAGCTTCAACCTCTTGTCCTGTACCCTCTCGTAAAAAGTCACCCACTGTTTCAGCTGCCTCTGCCAAACCACCAGATACAGTCTTCTCATCTACAGGTTTTTCTGTTGCCATGAGTTCATGTCTTAAAACCACCACCTCTGCAGCTGGCTCCACTGGCATCCTCGTTGCTTGGTCTATGGCATGTTCTGCCACATCATGTTCTACAACCATCTCTTCATCAGCCTGCACCCTTTCTGTTTGTTCAGCTATGGCATATTCTGCAACCTTGTTTGCTGCAGCCATCTCTTCATCAGCATGCTCTTCTTCCATCCTTTCTGCTTCTTCAGCTATCGCATGTTGTGCCACCGTCTCTGTTGCAGCTTTCTCTGCAGCAGCACTTGTATCTGCCTCCTCTGCTGCAGCTTTCTCTTTTTCATCACTCTCTGCAGCAACCATTGTTGTTACCTCCTCATTTGTGGTAGCTCTCTCTTTTGCCTCCATCTCTGCAGCAGCCTTCTCTTCTGACTCACTTGCTGCAGCAGCCTTCTCTTCTGCCTCCCTTGCTGCAGCAGCCTTCTCTTCTGCCTCCCTTACTGCAGCAGCTTGTTCTTCTGCCTCCTTCTCTGGAGCTGCCTTTTCTTTTCCCTCCATCTCTGCAGCAGCCTTTTCTTCTGCCTCCCTCACTGCTGCTGCATTTTCTTCTGCCTCCCTCTCTGCTGCAGCTGCCTTCTCTTTTTCCTCCCTCTCTGCAGCTGACTTTTCTTGTGCCTCCCTCTCCGCTGCAACTGCAGCTGCCTTCTCTTTTGCCTCCCTCTCTGCAGCTGCCTTTTCTTCTGCCTCCCTCTCCGCTGCAACTGCCTTCTCTTTTGCCTCCCTTTCTGCAACAGCCTTTTCCTCTGCCTCCCTCTCTGCTGCAGCTTTTTCTGCAGCAATCTTCGCTGCGGCAGCATCATGCTCTAGGATAAGTCTCTTCCAATTCTCCTGTTCCACCAAAAGGTTCTCATACCTTAGCTGCAATACACGTTCTCTATCCATCTGCTCCCGTACAGCCTCCTGCATAGACTCGATTCTACGAGGAGCAGTAAGCTGCTCTTGCTGATGCAATGCACGGAAACATTCAAGCTCCGTCCCTAATGTATCTGCCTCTTTATGAATAGTCTCTATTTGCCTCCATAAAGTCTCAGCCCTCATCTGTAGCATTGCAAACAGGTACGATAATAGGCAGAAAACTACGACAGCAGAAAAAAGAAGGGGATTGCAAAATAAAGAAAACAAAAATAAAGTACAGAATCATTTGAGAGAACCCATGAACCAAATTGTTATGAAGACTATGAATTGCACATATAAAATCTAAGCAACTATGTGGCAGTACAAGAAAGTAAAACTGATCCTAATGAAATGAGATCCATAAAAACTGATCAAACTAGACATAAGTAATTTTCGTGCAAGCAAATCAGAATGGGAAAAGGAAGAGAAATTGGAAAATTAGTATCAAGAGAAAATCATCAACAGTTCCGATATTAGACCTGGCTACCTGACACTTCTAGCAGATAGCCAAGTGGAGTGTGGTCAAGGCCATAGCATGTAAAGGCCCCATCACCCACCACCCAAAAAAATTAATAACAAATCTTGAAATCTGCTACACTTTCCAATTGGAGATTCTAAAATCTTCTGCTTCTGTACATGTTAAGATGTGTTTTTTAAAGAAAGATTAGGTGGCAAAATTTTCATCTGCTGATAATTGGTAATTATACTGCATCAATATATTGTTGGAACTTATTCTTTTATATGTAAATTGCGATGGTGAAATATTTACATTCTATAGCAGCCCAAAGAAATCAATGCAATAGCTAAATGCTACTCTTTCACTTTAAAATATAAACTTGTCTTCTCAGAACAACTTATTACTCATTGCCCCACTCTCTTATTCAGTTGGGCAAATCTTCAATAAAATTTATAGAATTTGGACACTCTCTATTCAACTTTATGGAAATCGACACTAATACTTTGAGATTTTGAAATTTTTGGCAAATTAAAATATATATATATATATATATATATATATATATATATCAAAGGAAGCGGCGGCTGGGCGTGAACGCGCGTCTGCGCCACAGTCTCTCTCTCTTTGGCAAGAAGAGCAAGCATCTGTGTCAGGCTTTCTCGTGTGAACTAGTTTCCAGAAGAGAACAAACTTTTGTACGAGCTTTATCATCAGACGTGGTTTAGGGTTTCAGCAGCGTAGATCTTAAGTGTGATGAAATCGACCTCTTCGATTTATACCACCACACAGTCTTGGCAGATATTTGCTTGCGTTCAGATTCATCTCTGACTATGTATGTTATTTCATATTTACCTCTCAGAATGCAATGCAGTGAAGGGTGCAATTTGATTGAGAAAGGGAAGTGAATGCTCACCAGTAGAATGACTCGCTCAAGACCAGAAGATTTGGGAGAAGTGAATGCTCACCAAAAGAGTGACAAGCAAATGAAGACCACAGGTTTCTGGGAGAAATGAATGCTCACCAGAAGAGTGACAGGCTCTCAAGACCACAAGTTTTTGGGATAGGTGAATGCTCGCCAGAAGAGTGTCAAGCTCTCAAGGCCACAAGTGTCTGGGAGAAATGAATGCTCACCAGAAGAGTGACAATACGGAAACTATGTAACGATGCGCTCCCCGGATTCAACAACTTACTAATTACTACCCTAAACTGTGCCATGAACTGCAAGGAACCACATGACCTAAACACTACTATGTCTTATATTATGAGATTGGGTTCTCCCCGGATGAACTTCAGCAGCTTACTAATTACGGTTGCAGACCTGCGTCATTCACTGCAGGGAACCAGAAGACCTGCACACCACTATGTCTTCTGTGATGAGATCGGTTTAGGATTTACGGCTCTGGAGGTGGTGGCATAGCTGCAGCTGCGAAAGTGGAGGCTGTGGATCCATGCGGAGTACTGGCGGAGTGGGTGTTGGTGGCGGTGGCGGTGGGGGTGGCGGAGGCGGGGACAGGGGCAGGGGCGGGTGCGGTGGCGGAGGCGGGTGCGGTGACGGAGGCAGGTGCGGTGGCAGGGGTGACAGTGGGTGCACCAGTGGATGTGGATGGCTCACCGACCTCAACAGTTGGCTCAGTATATGTGTCGAGAATGCGAGCCCCCTCCGCACCGGGGATGGATGTACAAACGCCGATCCCGTAGCGTCCCCCTGTGGGCCGGGTACGCAATCCTCCCAAATATACTCGTACCCGAGACGTTCCCTCCCAACTCTTTCCGACAAAAAGGGCAACGCCACTTTCTGTCGGGTAACATCTCCACCTCGTCCCAAATGGGAGAAGCGGCCACCTCTCTCTCTCACTCTCTCTCTCTCTCTCTTTCAAACACACACACCATAAACCCTAAATCCAATATCTCTCTCTCTCCTCCTAAACCCTAAACCCAAGCACATACACCTAAACCCTAAACTCACACACACATCATGTCACACACACACACAACTCCTCCCTCTCACTCACTCTCTCTCACACACACACACACAAGACAACACAAACCATCACACACACACACCACCACCTTTCACACACACACACACACACAAATCACAACAAACACACACACCCACCCACATGCACACACACACCCTCTCTCCCTCTCTATCACTCACCATGTCCATCTATCTCTCTCTCTCTCTCTCTCTCTCTCTCTCTCTCTCTCTCTCTCTCTCTCTGGGACCCGGACGCGCCTGCGCCTGGACGCTGGACGCATCCCCTGGGCGCGTCCAGCGTCCAAAAAAAAAGAAATTAACAAAAAATTGGGCGCTCCCGACCCCGCGCCAGGGGTCGGGCGCGGAAGCGCCCGGCCCGGACCCTCATGTCTGATACTATCTATATATATATATATATATATATATATATATATATAGAGAGAGAGAGAGAGAGAGAGAGAGAGAGAGATGTTTGCATTCATGTAGTATATAGTGTGAAAAAGGTAGTTACCTGATGTCTAACAGCTCAAAATAGAGGGCTACATTCTACCTCTTGGACAAATTCTAGTGTTATTTAAATAGAATATCTAAACCAGGTAGATGGATTCCCAACGGCACACAAATTGCAATTTTATCATTATGCCTAGCCAGTAAATAAATGAGTTGCAGTTTGTCCAATAGATTGAATGTTTCACACTTCGACAATTTCAGAATATTTATTTGATGTTGCCCAAACATTAAAATGAAGTTATGATAGATTTTTCTGCCCAACAATATAAGAAATTACAGTGAATGACATTTATGATAGTCGAAATCCTTCAAATACTATCACAACAAGAATCAACCTACTTTTATGATCTACATTAGGAAATCTGGTGTCTGGGGAGCTAGACCCTGCAAGTTCTAGAGTCCGGACATTCTCGATAGCTCCCATCACAAAGCATACACTTGATCCATAATCCATATAAAGGGCAATCCTTTCCCACATAACCACCTCACCAAGCTCAAGTAAGACATATCTGTGCCCATGGAATAAACACCCTGAACTTATTCATGTCTATCTACATACCACCTTAGCTGACTGAAGCTAGGCCAATGACAATCATAATTTCTGCATGCACATAAGCAATTTCTGATTGCAACTGTTCTGGCTAGACAAGAAAGATGTCATAAGCTTTGATTAGAAAACAATTTCCTCATTTTGCCACATTCTTCCGCAGTAATGAATACGAGCAACTCAAAAGTCATAACGTACTCTGAGATATCTAGAAAATCAAAGACTGCTCTTGCTGTAACTTACTTGATAGCCTTGAGAGAGAATTTTGAGCTTCTGTTCCAATTTGACAGCTTTCTTCGTCTCTGTTTCCATGTGCTTCTTCACGTTCTCAAACTGATACTGCAAGGCAGCAAGCCTATCACCAGTGTTTGCTACACTTGATAGACCATGGCTACCACGAGTGGGAAAGTATATCATGTCATCTACACAAGCATCACGGGCCTCTGCATAATCGTCAATAGTCGCATCTTCATGCCCCATGGCCATTCGTAAAATTGTGACTTCTTCATCTACTAAATCTGCAGCCTGTCAAAATTAAAGAGGGATGCATGAGCAGCAATCGCCAAGGCAAAATTATGATTCATTCTTATGACGGAAAACCCTATAAAATTCACAGGAAAGTGATTCATGCATGATGCATTACATCACAGATTCTTTACATGCAATAATGGCACAAACATGTGCTGCATTGCACGTTTAAATCAAGCATACACAACCCAATAGCAGGTGTCACAAGCTAACCTCCTTTAGCCTCTCTGCATCTATATCCTCAATCTCAGGAATAATGAATGGCTTCTTCCCATTGGAACTGGCCTTTCCTCCCTTCTTTTTAGCTTTGACCGAAGAATCCTCCGCAGGGTATTTTGCGTTGTCATACTCCAATAATAACATCATCTCTTTTCTGATAAGTTCATCGGCTTGTTCCACGTATGTCACTGGAACAAGCGCCCCCTTCCCATCTTCTCCATACATCAAAGTATTCTTGATAATCTCAATGGCAGCCGGCGGTGGTCTTGGAAGACCCTTTTGCAAGACTTTAGATCGCTTCCTTAAAATCTCAGCCTCTCTGGCTGCTTCCTCGGCACGCTTACGGGCAAGAATGTCTGACATATCCTCCTCCACCTCCATCTCTTCAACAACTTCACGCTCTTCTACAGGAAGTTCTGGCACAAAAATCTGATATTCATTCTTGGGAGCAGGAAGAACACCTAGTGCATTCCGTAAACTTCGACGCATCTCAGCCTGTCTCAACTTCTCAGCCTTTGCATTCTCGGAAACCGGGCTTTCCAGCCCTTCATTTATGTGAAGCTCATCGCGAACAGGTGTCCCTTTAGGTGTCATTGAGAAATTGGAAGCATCTCGCGGCGTCATACCAACTCTAGGGGTTGCACCAATACCACTCGGTGTTCCCATGGGCGTCGCAATGGGATTGGGAGTTTGGATTTCTCTTTTCTTAGGGGTCACCCCCGAAAAATCCGAGGGATGTAGATCCGGGTTTTCACCTCCAAAAAGAGGAGTTTGTGTTTCTCTTAATCGCGCAAGATTTTCAGCTTCTAACATTATTGCATCCCCCTTGCCTCCAGGTGTTCTTTGAGGAGTTCTCAGGGGGGTCATGCCTGTCCTGGCAGGAGTTTGATTGTAGTTAGCGATCAAAGCCCGTGTGATGCTACTGCCCTCGGTTAACTCTTCATCGTTAGAAAGAACGTCGCTAGCATATCCCATTTTCGCAATCTCCTCCAGCTCCCGATCAGAAATTTGTGGGGGTGGAAGCATGAGCTTAGATCTTTTCCGCACCGCTTCAGGATCATTCAGCTTGTTCACTTGCATGACAGCTGCAGGGGCATCCTTCCGCTGGGCAATCTTATTTCGAGCTACATCTTGCTTACGCAATTGTGCCTCGACATCTACTCTCCTTTTACCTTCCAGTTCTTCAATTGTGGTCGGAAATTGCGGCTCCTGCACAGGCCTCTCCTCCTGAGAAACCTCAAAAAAACCAGGGGGAGGCTTTTTCTCAAAGGGAATTTCTGCATTGTAATCTATTCCTCGAGTTTTCCGCCGCCTCTTCCTCACATCTATACCTGCCGCCTTCAGCTCCCTTCTCTTCTGCAAAGAGGCAAGCCGCCGGGCCTCCTCAAGCTGCTTTTCCCTTGCCTTTCTCTTCGCCTTTTTACCTCGCGTATTAGCAAGTCTAGCCCTTGCCTCTGAAAGCATTTCCTTCTCATCTTCATCCATGTCGACAGGATCTGGTCGCGCAGGCTTTGATTCTGGATTAGGGTCGATTTCACCGGGCCTAAGCTTGCGTGGATCATCTCCAGCCTCATAGCTTTCATCTTTGCAGCAAGCTGCATCCAAGAGCTTCTCATATCGCTCCAGGCATTGCGCTGGAGTCCGACCAACAATCGGAGCAATCGTTCGCCATTGTGTTGGCATCAGCTTCGCCAAATGCAAAAGCTTCTCGTCCTCCTCACGTGTCCACTCCGTCTGCAAGCCAGACAAACCAAACTAGTCAGGTTTTCAGAAATAGCATTCCATGAGCTCTTTCGTGCATAGCCGAAGCCTGCGGCACACCGTCATAGCTAGATTGAAAGTAAGCAATGGATAATATAAACCCTAACCCTAATCTGGATGATAACTCACCTTTTTGATGGATGGATCCAGCCATTCATACCAGCGAGCCTTGCACTGCTTTGCAGATTTCCGAACCAGCAAAGATGAGATACGCGCCCATTGATTCTTGCCATATTTCATAACAGCGACTTTCAATATTTCATCTTCGGTGTTTTTCCACACCCCTCCTTTGATCATGATCCTCATTTTGGCCCGCTTTTAGTTAACGCTCCCACAAAAGATCAAAGAGCTCTGCTAGCGTGTCCAACAGTCGAGAAATTGCAATAAGAAGAAGACGATGAAAGAAAACGGAATGATGCAACAAAGGTTTTAAGGCGAAGAAGAGAGATGGCTGACTTTAGCAAGGCGATGGAAATGGGATAAGTTCTGTAGCTTGTGCGATTCTACGCCTAATCCAACATACAAACGCTAGAAGAAGGTAGCGCGAAAGCAAAGCAAAGGCGTCAGAAAACTAGAATCAGACTAGGATCGAGCGAGCTAGCGCGCGAGCAGAGAAAGAAGAAGCCGCTGAACTCTAAACTGTGAACTACGTACAAAGAGAGAGTCAGTCAGTCTTTGGGCTGATGGATCGCTTCCAACAGGGACGGACGTTAACATACCCCTTTGGACATCATCACTAAAACAAAATAAGAAAATATAAAATTTCGTGCTATTAAATTTTTAGGGCCTCTCTCTCTCTCTCTCTCTCTCTCTCTCCCACCTCACTTTATGGCTATTTTTCTCTCAAAAAACCCTAAAAATACCCTGACAAAAACTCACAACCTCTCTCTCTCTCATCATCTCTCTCCCCCTCCTCTCTCACCATCTCTCTTCCCTCATGCTCTGTCACAACCCCACTTTGTCGTCCCTATGATCATCTCTCTCCCCAGTCTCTCTCACCATCTCTCTTCTACCCCTCTCTCTCCCTCCCTCTCTCCCTCTCTCTCTCTCTCTCTCCCCTTACCTTACCAATTCACTCCTTCCCCACTCCTTTCATGCATTTGAATTGCCACAATCAATTTCACGATCAACCCATTCTTCCCACCTTCAATTCCTTTCTCCTCTCCTATCCGTGTACTCCTCTCGCCATCTCCCTCTCCCTTTCCGTATGTGCGGCGATCAACAAAGCTCTATCCTGAAAGCTTAACCCTAAAAAAGTGCGGCGATCAACAAAGCTATCTCCTGAAAGCTTAACCCTCAAAAAGCCCTAAAACTTTTGAAAAACCACTCTCTCTCTCTCTCTCTCTCTCTCTCTCTCTCTCTCTCTCTCTCTCTCTCTCTCTCTCTCTCTCTCTCTCTCTTGAGCTCCCTCTCTTACCACACATATATATGGTTCTCTCTCTATGGAACATTCCAAAAAATGATCTTTTTCTAGAAGCCCCTGGTCTCGACCGTCGACCCGTCACCCTATCAACTACTTGTCATTGATGATTTAGGGCATACATGGCCCAATAAAAACTCAGGATTCTCTTTTTATCCACAACTGCATCCTACTCTCTCTCTCTCTCTCTCTCTCTCTCTCTCTCTCTCTCTCTCTCTCTCTCTCTCTCTCTCTCATATGCAACGACACAATGATTTATGTCCATGATCTATGCCAAGGTCGACAAGGGTGGGTGTTGGCTTGTGGTTGAATGTCTACCTTCACTTGCAATCTAGCTCCCTTACTGATTCCTCTACATTTTTTGGATCATAAGTGAGTCCAACATCCTTTCGATTTTGCATGAGGGGGAGGGGGGGGGGGGGGAGGAAGATGTCACACTTATCCCCCTTCATCCTATCTTTTCATCTTTCTTCATCTAGATTTCACACACAAAGGTGCATAGTGGACCTACATTCTCTCTCCTCTATCCTATGGCAAGCTACATGACATTCTATTGTTAAAACATTCAAATCTAAATGTCTCTTGAAACATAGGGGCCCTATGTGTGTGTGTGTGTGTGTGTGTGTGTGTATACATATATATATATATATATAAAGATATTTGTGTGTCACATTTGTGCCTATGCATGGGGTAGGAGGATGGCATGGGTGCATCCGTTCTCATTTCTTGGGTGCCCGTCTCTCTCTCTCTCTCTCTCTCTCTCTCTCTCTCTCTCTCTCTCTCTCTCTCTCTCTGCAATTGCACACATCAGACCTCCTCACCTATGTGGATCTTGAAATGCTTGATGAGACGTCCTTGTGAAAATGTCAAAATCATGCTTGATCTAGGCCAAAATCATGTACATATTATGTTTACACATGTGTGGAGCCTGTTCCCACGTGTGAATTAAATGCATTTATCATTTAGATTAGTCTAGTATGTACATATCATTTGATTAGAATTCTATTGGCTAAAAAGGCCAAATCTAGTTTTTGAGCTATATGCCACTTGGCACCTTTCTATTGGTAGAATGTGCAAGATATTTAGATTAGGATTGATCTCCTGTTAAAACTGAAAAACAATCCATATTGATTTTTTGGCTTGCTAGAAATATTGTACCATGCAAGTATGTAGTTCATATATGCAAAATGCCAAATTTGGCCTAGATAGAACTCGAGCTACATGGATATGTAATATCTAGATTGATGAGTACAACTTGCATTAGTTTGTACATATAGAATTAGCAAAGTTATGCTTGTAGAAACTCGTGGCAATTCACATGCAGTAATTGTAATTGATCCATAGTGACATGCAAGACATGCACAAAGTGTAATGGACAAATGCATGATGATTTGGACATTTCTAGTTAGAACTAGCACACTTGAAAATGATTGGATGTGGTTCTACCTCGAGCTACCTCAAACTCCATAAATATGTGTAGCTCTCCTCACAATCAATGATGAAGAACCAAAGTTTTGTAGCTATTGCGCCTTATTAACGTCAAAGAATATGGATGGGAGAAAATTGTTCCATTTAGTCTTGATCCCCATTAGATGTTCTAAGTCCCGGACGTAAGTGGCTGCCACGCGGACTATTGGATCAGGGCAATTGATATAATGGGTTGCGAACACGGTGAGAGCCCTTCTGGCATCTACATCCGTAGTCCACCCATATTCTAACTATATGATCGGCCAATTAAAATTCTGAAGTGTGATCTTGTCCAGAGGGGTGTCGCATTCCACCCATTTGGATCTTTATGTACATGGCAGGAAGTGCGCGTTCACCCGTAGTTGTTGTGGACTCGTCACGTAGGCCTTGTGGCCGCAGGGTCTCTTTCGAACAACTGCTAACGCCACTCTAGTTGTGGTTGGAGGGCGGGTAATGCTTGCAGTTCTTTGCCTATTATGGTCTGAGCTGAAAACGATATCAGCCAGCCGCCTCTTGATTGGGTCTTCGGAAGGTCCGGTTGGTAGATATCATGCGCGAACCTTTGGATGATGTGGCTGGACTTTGGCTGGTATCTGCGCCTTGGCCCTGGTCTCGCGTCTCAGCAGCCATATCTGTTTGTCCTTGATCTTGGTCTTCAGACCCTTGATCTTGGTTAAATCCCCCTGCTGCCTGCTGGCTTTGGTCTTGGCTGGTTCTGGCCTGTGCAGCGTCAAAAATCGGTGGCGGTGGAATTATCACGGGGGTGGGCTGGGCCTTCGTGTCCATGAATTTGTGGCACGCCTTGAGGGCTTGCTTGGCCTAGGCGAGCTTGTGAGTTGTGTGTCCGATATTTATTGAACTCTGCTTGGTAGCTATTTAAGGTTTGGCTATATACTTGCACCTGACGCCGAAGAAGATTCATTTCTGATTGAGAAAGCAGCCTTGAGTCTGGTGCAGGTTGAGCTAACCAGATGAGCTTTTCATCTTGTAGGGCTTTGACCTCCGTTCCCAGGCGCGTATTCTCTGCTTCCAAAAGGTTTAGTTGCATCTGGATGGGAGCAAGCCATTGGGACGCTTTAGATTGAAGCTCCCGCACCTTTGTGGAGGCCTCTGTCAGCGCTTTGGAGAGGCTTTGGATATATTTGTTGAGGCTCTTCTCTTTCTGTTGCAGCTTGGCAATCTCCTGGTGCCCTTCTTGTTCATGTTGTTGCGTCAGAATCAATTCGTGTTGTAGCTTGGTGAGATATGCTCGCAACTGTGTGTTACTCGTCGCCAAGTGTAGTACCTTGCTTTTCAAAATGGCTTTGGCCGCTACCGCATCCAAGATATATTTTCCTAGAGTTTGGTACGCCGTCGTTAGGTCTGTGGGAGCAGCCAATACACTGGCACTGATAGGGGCTTGTGTTGTATCGGCCCCGACGACTTGTGGAATACTGTCGTCATTATCTTCGATCAGATTCTCATTGGACCTGATGCCATCTGGGGCGGTAGGATCAGCCCGATCTGGCGATGGTACAAAAACTGTTTGAATAACTGCGTCATCAAACAATGGTTGGTTGCCCTCGGTAACCTTTGGTGGCGAAGCAGGTGGGGTTTGAGAAGCAACTGTGAAAACAGGGGTGAGGAAGGTTTGTCCAAACAAGAGGGTGGGAAGAACAGAGGGGAACTGAAGGGTGGGGTGGAGTATGGAAGAAGACGAAGATGGAGCAGAAAGGGTCTGGTGTGGGGGTGAAAAATTGATGACTTGCATCCATGCCAGAGTGTCTAGACACAATTGAGAATCAGAAGGATTGAATGGAATGGAAACAATAAATCTTGATGGATTTAGCTTGATTTGGCTTGATCTTCTTAGATCTAGTGGTGATGGCTTAGCAAATTAGCTTTTCGTAACGTGCCCCCACTACTCTGGATCTATCTCACTATGGTGGCCAGTACTTGTGCAACCGACTACCGTTGATGGGTGTATCGAATGGTGTTCCATCTAACTTTTCTAAATTCACGGCTCCACGATTAAGAATTTCTTTGATCTGATAGGGACCTTCACCTATGAATTTTAATTTCTCTTTGATCACCTTGGTTTTATACATCAGGACCATATCTCCGGAACAAAGATCTTTCTTTTGTAACCTGTGATCATGCCATACTTTGCGTCTTTCCTTTTCAGCTGCCAGTGCATGCACAGCTGGTAAGCGTGTTTCACAAAGTTTATGCAGAGCTTCGTGGTGTAGCTATTGAGATTTGGACTCACTGAGACGTTTTGTGGTGGCAATCCTTAATGAAGGAACTAAAAACTCTACTAGCATCACAACATCATGACCATATACCAATTGGAAGGGTGTTTGATCAGTGCTTCCTTTATATGCTATCCTGAATGCCCACAGTGCAGCATGCAACTTATGTTCCCAATCTGATCTACTAGCTTCAACTGTTTTCATGAGCACGCTACACAGGATCTTATTGGATGATTCTGCTTGCCCATTACCATGAGGATAATAAGGCGTATTGGTTTTGTGGATCACGAAGAATTCCTCCAATAGGACCTTGATGGTCTCATTGATGAAATGGCTTCCGCGATCACTGACTAGCTCTACCGGGCATCCGAAGCGTACAATGATCTTTTCATACAGGAACTTGGCAGTGGTCCTAGCATCAGCTACTCTTACTGCCTTGGCTTTGACCCATTTGGTGAGGTAGTCTGTGGCTACGATTACGTATCGAACTCCTTGTCGCAGGGTGAATTGGATCGATGTAATCCAATCCCCACTTTTCGAATGGTGCTTGGGCTAAGACCGAGTGTAGTAGGTTATAATTCAATCTTGTTGGCCTTCTCGCCCTTTGGCACACATCGCACTTTTTTAAGTATTCCTCCGTATCCTTATGAATCATTGGCCACCAACATCCTGATTGCAGGTTCTTGCGAACTGTAATGTCGGATGCAAAATGGCCCCCACCCATGCCTTCATGTGAAAGCGAAATGATCTGGGTGGCCTCATGAGGAAGAATACACCGTCGAAGAATTCTGTCTGGTCCTCTTTGGTATAACTGGCCGGCAATCAGTTGATAAGGTCTAGCCTTCAAGATCAATTTTTGTTGTTCCGCCTTTGGTAGTGATTTGTCTAGTTGGCCCTGCATTAGATATTCAACAATGTCGACAGCCCATTCTGGTATTGTGTCCACGCAAAATAAGGCAGCATCTGCCAGCTCATCGTCGGGTTGGGTTGCAATCTCTTTCCCCTTGATTCGTAATACATGACTCCATGTATTGTTGTTTTCCCTTGCAAACTACTATCCAAAAATCAAATTCCAACAACAGAAGTAGCCATCTCGTGATTCTCCCGGTGTTGCAAGTTTTATTAACGAGATAGAGCAAGGGTTGATGGTCCATATAAAAAGCAAAATGTGTGGCCATCAGGTAATGTCAAAATTTCTTAACTGCATAGATCATTGCCAGTGCTTCCCACTATGTGGTTGAATAATTCTTTTTATGTTCACCTGGCTGGGTTAAGACTGCTCCAACTGCATACTTCGATGCGTCCATATGCACGTGAAACTCAATGGACCAATTGGGTGGGCGTAAGATTGGTGCTGAAACCAATGCGTCCTTAAGCTTCTGGAAAGCCTTTAGGGCTTCCTCGTTCCAATGTGGGTCCGTTGTGAGTTTGTAAATTGGTCGGGCTAACTCCGCAAAATCAAGAATGAAGATCCTATAATAGTTAGCATGACCCATGAAGATATAGACTTCGTTGATCGTCCCCGGTGGTGGTAGATCAATAATGATCATGATCTTTGATAGATCTGTGACGATCTCATGTCTTGACACTATATGGCCAAGAATCAAGCCATGTGTTATCTAGAATTGACATTTTTCTGGATTCAAGGAGACCTGGTAGTCGCGGCATTTTTGTAATACCTTCTCCAGGTTGGATAAGTGTTCTGAGTCTGGTGCATGCACGCACAGATCGTCCAAGAAAATTGCCAGAAATTTTTGCAGATAATCTTTGAATGCCGCCTGCATGACTCGCTGGAAGGTGCTTGGGGCATTGCAAAGTCCGAATGGCATCACTTTATAGGCATAGGTTCCCCATTCCGTGGCAAATGTTGTTTTGTGCGCGGAAGACATCGGTTACGACCCACTTATAAGTTCGTAGCTTATGGTTTATTGGTGAAACTGTTTTGTTTTGTATAGTTTAGTTTGGTTAGGTTCAAACACACACTTGACTTCATTGGAGAAGAGTACCCTCTATATTTCCAACTATTTTTGACTTTCGTTGTCTATAGTTTTGCTAATGGTTCATTTGATGTGTTTTCGGAATTATTCATGGCATAGCGACTTACTAAACTACCATGTTTGACGGGTTTTCTCCTTTTAGCTCGTCAAAACATGGCCTTATTGCTCTAGAAGATTTATCACAAGAGGAAGTTGACACTGTTACTCAAAAATACTATTTACCTCCTCCTGCTGAAGTTTCCCCCTTTAAACCTAGTGAGGCTCCCTTTACAAATCCGCTTATGCCTAGCCGGGTTTTTGAAGATATGTTAAGGATTGTGGATAACAAACCTTGGTTGTTTGGAAACTTTGCCATGATGGCCCCCATTTCAGCTGATATGTGGATTATTATAGGTGACATAGATGGTGAACCAAAAAAGATTAAGGAGATTCATAAAAAGATGGCCATAGATGAGCACTACATTATTGATAGTCATCTTCTCCTTCCAGCCATGTTTGGGATGGACCAATTTGAACCATCCAGATGTCCCTCACCACATGTTATTTTCTCAAGAGTAAAAATGTGCCAAGGAGAAAACGGTGAAAAAACAAAAAAAATACCTTGATGAAGCTTGGAATTTTCTCTGCCCTTGTGGGAGAAAGAAATGCAATGCCCAGATTCTGTGGTTCGATCATGCCATTTGGTATATTCTTAATAATCTTGATCTATTCATGCCTGGAGATAGCCTTAAAGTAAACTTTACACTTTTCTTATGTGGCTGTCATCTGAAGCAGAACTTATTGTAAAGGCCTCGTTAGTGTTTATATACTTTCGAGAGTTCGTTATCGAAGGGGTGAAAAATCTGGATGATAATCCAAATGCATGTTTATTTCCTTCTCTAAATGCAAAGGGGCTTACTTTCATCAAAAAAAGCCTTAAAACCATTGTCTTTATTGAAAAACAATGATGAGACTCCTTTCAAAAAGATGAGAACCCCTACTCCTCATGGAAAACTTGTTAGGGGTGGATGATATTTTTCTCGTGGAAGAGCCTCTAGAACCTTTAGTGGACGTCCGCAAAAACATTTGTCTCTTCCTTTGCAAAAACCTTTTTCCCCTCCTATCACTAACATTGTTACTCCTAGAAGCTCGAATGTCTCTAGTAACAGAGGAAGAGGAAGATTTCAATCTGCCAATGTCAGCTCAACAAAGGCTGCTGTTGGGTTTCCTATACGACACTTATTATATGACGAATGATCTGCAGGTGCTTGGGACTGAAGAACGACAGGTACGATCTTTATATCGATTATCTCACGGAAGATTGAAGCTTAGAAAGACTTGTTCCATGAATGAAATCTTCATACATGTACTATTTGTAAATAAATGTCTAGACAATTTCCCTATAAAAACTTTTTTCAGGGAAATTTTAGACATGTGTATGATAGAAGTAAAAGAAGACCTTTGGGATTCTATTAGGTTTGGTTGGAAATTTACTACTAATTTACTTTCGACTCTCTACAAACCTATACATACATTTTGTCATTTTAATATTGAGAAAATTCCCTCTTGCATTTGGGCCAATAGTAGGAGACTTACCTTGTACATACACAAATAATGGGGCCACATCATTTCCTACAACATGGATATTGTGATTAATTCATGGCTACGATCTGAACTTAAAAAGGGATTGAATCATATTCCGAGTAGGGATCCTAACATTATGGAAGCCTTCATTGTATTAAATTTTTTTTGGCAAGAGCTTGCTGTATTATTAAAATTTTCTGAAAAACTTGATGGTGTTGCTAATCTGTTTGAAGAAACCACCTTAAAAAAATTGTCTACTGTTACTCCTCCCTTTTTGACCTTGGAAAACAAGGATTTGATTGCCATAAAAAATGAGATAAAATGGCTTTTATCTCATTTCTACATGTGTGGATTAGACAGAGCTCAAAACAACCCTGTCTTTTTATGCAAGAGATTGATAAGACTTGAACCACCTGATCATCTTCATACTAAAGCAACACCAAGGAATGAGGGGAATGAGCCAGAGATAGAGCCACAACCGATGCCACACCCGATGTAGGTGTCGAAGAGACCCGATGCACACACATTGAGAGAGAGAGAGAGAGAGAGAGAGAGAGAGAGAGAGAGAGAGAGAGAGAGAGAGAGAGAGAGAGAGAGAGAGAGAGAGAGAGAGAGAGAGAGAGAGCACAGGGCATTGAAATTTGAAATCTACACGTGCGGACATTTATGTGTGTGTAAAAAAAAAACACAATACGCTTGTATGTGTTGTTTTTTTTTTTAACATTTTTTTCTTTTTTCTTTTGCAAATGAGTGGCTTTTTTTTGGGCACAACGTGACATTTTTGGCGGCATAGAGTTAATTTTTTACGGCAACCCTTACACACTCTCTCTCTAGAATATATTTATATATATATAGATTTATATGTATGTCTATATATATATATATATATATATATATATATATATATATATATATATATATATATATATATATATATATATATGGGTGTGTGTGTGTGTGTGTGTGTGTGTGTGTATGTACATATATATATATGTACATATATATATATATATATATATATATATATATATATATATATGTACCAGACATGAGGATCCGGGCCGAAGTGCCCGCGTCCGCGTCCAACGCCCAGACCCGGACGCGGAGTCGGACACGTCCCTTTTTTTAATTTTTTTTTTTTTTGGGCTGGACGCGTCCAGCGTTTGAATGCGAACGCATCTGGGGCCCAGAATGCGTTTTTTTTTTTTAAAAAAAAAAGGACGCAGTCCCTACGGACAGTCCGTAGAACCCGAGAGCAGCGAAAGAGGGCAGAAGAGGGAGAGAGAGTGAATGGGAGAGGCATAGAGTGAGAGAGAGGAAGAGAGAGATATATATGGTGTTTGTGTGTGTGTGTGTGTGTGTGTGTGATGAGTTGTCTGTGTGTGTGTGTGTGTGTGAAAAGATATTGTTGATTTGTGTGCATACAGTTGTGTGTGTGTGGTGATCTGTGTGTGTGAGAGAGAGAGAGAGAGAGAGAGAGAGAGGAAGAGACAAAGAGTGTGAGGGAGAGAGAGAGAGAGAGAGAGAGAGAGAGAGAGAGAGAGAGAGAGAGAGAGAGAGAGAGAGAGAGAGAGAGAGAGAGAGAGAGAGAGAGAGAGAGAGAGAGAGAGAGAGAGAGGGGATTTGTGTGTGTGCATAGTGTGTGTGTGAGTTTAGGATTTAGGTTTAAGGGTGCTTGGGTTTGGGGTTTAGGGTTTAGGGTGGGAGAGAGAGATTGGATTTGCGTGCTTCTGTGCGTGTGTGCGTGAGAGAGAGATATATATGGTTGTCCGTCCCATTTGGGATGAGGTGGAGGTGATGCCCGACAAAAAATGGCGTTGTCCTTTTTGTCGAAAGTAGTTCACAGGGAACGCCTCTCAGGTTTGAGCACATCTGGGGGGGTTGCGTGTCCGACCCACGGGAGGACGCTACGGGATCGGCGTTTGTATGGTCATCCCCGCTGCGGAGAGAGCTCACATTATCGAGACATATTCTGAGCCAACTGTGAGCTTGACGAGCCGTCCACAGATGCCGCAGACTCTATTTCCACTAGTGCACCCACTGTCACCGCCCCTGCCACTGGTACACCCAGCGTCACTGCCCCCGCCATCGCATCTGCACCCGCCACCACCGCTGTATCCACACCTGCCACCGCCTCCACCGTCGCCTCCGCCACAGCCACCCGTACCCCCTCCGCCAGTACTCCCCATGGATCCACAGCCTCCACTGCTACACCTACGCCTGTGCCATCACTGTCAGATCTGCACGGCCCGTCCACATCCTTCGCTTCCGCACCTGCACCTATGCCACCACCTCTAGATCCGCATTGTCCGTCGACATCCTCCTAGCCATCCACATCCCGAGACACCAGATAGATGTCCATGCCGGGATCTTTCATAAAGGGGCAGCACAGAGAGGCCACCAGGACCATAGCACAGATGTTCTATGACCTAAATCTCTCCTTAATCATGGCATCATCTCGCATCTTTCGAGAGACTATCTCGAAAGTTGCAGTCTGCGAGCCCAGCTACACACCACCCACAGCCGATGCACTACGTGGCCCTTTGCTCCAGAACCAGGCTGCATCAATCAGAGAGAGACTGGCCGCACTGCATAAGGCTTGGGATAGATACGGCAGTTCCATTATGGCTGATGGGTGGACTGATCATTGTAGACGTCCACTCATCAACGTGATTGTTTCTAGTTGTTACAGTTCCATGTTCCTGCGTAACATCGATGCCTCGGAGGCAGAGAGAGTGCATTCAGTCGAGTACATTTACGGCATCATCCGCGCAGTGATAGAGGAGGTCGGGCCACAACGCGTTGTCCAGGTAAATTTTCTTTCATTGGTTGCTTGGTCATTTACTGCTTAATATTGATACAAAAGTTTTGCATTGTTTTCAATTGATTGCAATGTGTTTCCAAGTTGTGAACTAATCGTGTGAACGTATCGCGAAAGGTTGTGATGGACAATGCGTCCAACTGTCGTGGTATGGGAGAGCTTCTTATGGCAGACTACCCCTCCATTGTGTGGACTCCATGCGCCGCACACTCATTGGACCTCCTCCTGCATTCCATCAGGTGCCTGCCTTGGTTCAGTGAGATTCTCACGAGGGCACTTGCGGTTGTGGACTTCGTCACACGCAAGCGCCGCATGACAGCCCTTTTCCGCACATTCAGCAGGTAAGCTGCCACTTATTTTTTGGCTCGTTCAAGATGCTTCTTTTTTTTTGCTCGTTTCATGTGTGCCTCTCATTCCGTTTGTCAATGCAGGCTCGACTTGAAGGAAACCCGCTCGCACCCGCTTCGCCTACCAGTTCATCATGCTTGAGCGGGTACACAAGCTCAAGGGTGAATTGCAGCACATGGCCACTTCTGCAGAGTTCACCGCCATGGACCTGTCCACGACCCCAGAGGGCTTGGCCTTCCATGACATCTTATTCATGGAGCCTTTCTGGGTGGATATACAGCAGCTGATGGATGTCATGCGTCCCATCTACTCTGTTCTGGGGCTCGTTGATCGCGAGGGGTGCACGATGGGCCTCATTTACGAGTTCATGGACCACATAGGCGAGTCAATCTTCCTGTCAAGCGAAATATGTAGCAGCAGCCAAAATGGCAAACGAGCTAATCTGGATTAAACAGATGTTTCTCTCCAGCGTTCTGAGCTAGACCCAGATATAACATTTTCTTGTCTCGCCATTCTTACTTCCATTTCGCACTCTGTTTCGTCTTGCTGCCGCAACACGATGGTATGTAATTGTTGCCTCCACGTGGTTTGGCCCACAGGTTGGAGCCTATCAAGCGCTTGTGGCAACAATGATGGATAAGTTTCATCGGCCCATTCACAGTGTGGCCCACATACTGCATCCGCTATTTCAGAGCGAGAGGCAATACGATTATGCAGAGCTGCATGCGAACTGGTTCGCATACATCCGCCTCCTCAGCAGCAACACCAGGTTCCGTAGCAAGCTCGAGGTGCAGAGGCTCGGTTACAAGTAAACTCTTGATCTATTGTACGCTGTCGTTCGTTCAATTTCCCTATGCGGGCTCAAGTGTACTCAAGCATATCGTTGCTCAACTGCAGGCACTCGCTAGGGATGTTCGACGAGGACCTTGCATGTGTTCAAGAGAACAGACTCTTGTCTGTATCATGGTGGGAGAGCTATGGCGTCGGGCAGCCAGACTTGAGGATGCTCGCGCTCCGAGTCCTTTCACAAGTATGTTGTCTAATCTCATTCATGCAACCGGTTTTCTCATTTTCTCTACAAGGTCGGTACTCACTCGAGTTGTTTCCAAATAATGCAGGACTGTTCTGCTTGCGTGTGCAAGCGGAACTGGTCAGTGTTCAGCCTTGTTCACACAAACAGACGGAACCGTCTGATGACTGAGCGGTGCAACAACCTGGTGTACTGCAACACCAACACCAGGGTGGTTCGACGCATCACGGAGAGCATGAGGGCAGGAGGTGCACACGCCTTGCTGCTGCAGGTATATTTTGTTGCTCTGTCATTTTGCTTTCATATTGGTTTAAGACATTCAATGTAATGCCCTCACGGTTGCTTCGGCTATTCTCACGAATGATTGACTTGTGCAGGTCAATCCCGATGAGTGTCTGGTTGCAGCGACAGATCATGAGCCAGAGCCAGAGGTTGATCCAGACGATGTCGCTCGGCGTGCTCTGCGGGGTGATCCCGAGGATGATGTCGATGCCGATGAGACCACCCCCCTCCCTGCTGATGTTCCATTGCCCTCCTCTGATGATGATCCCAGATATGATTCGGACGAGATGGTCGACCTTGCAGGGGATGGTCCACATGCCCCACCCAGTACTCCCACATCACGCCCCCTTTCCGATGATGGCTGGTCAAAGTTTGCGAGGGAGACAGAGGCTGCTGCCCAGAGACAGATAGCGCAGAGATGACTCAGAGCATCATAGGCAGGCAGTTCTTCCAGAGACCCCCCCATGGCAGAGGGAGACCCCCCGACAGGAGTGTAACACAGAGGGTTCCTTTCGGCAGACCCAGAGGCAGGCCATCCAAGAGGGGACGCACTGATGATTTTTCTAGTCGTCTCTTGGCAAGCGTTGGCCCAGACTTAGAGGAGTCCTAGATGCCTCCAGACTCCCAGCCAGACTTTGTATATGACACCCCTGTAGATGCATCTGGCACGCAGAGGGATGATTTTTTTAGCACAGACTTGTAGATACTGATACACATTTTAGCATCATGTACAGTGGCATCAGATGAGATGTATATATTTTTTTATAGTCTATTGGTGTCATGGCTAATTTATCGTGGTTGCTTACAAATGGTTACCTCTGTGAAATTTAAATGGTTAGTCAGAAGTGGTTTGCTTCATGCAAGATGAGAGAGAGAGAGAGAGAGAGAGAGAGAGAGAGAGAGAGAGAGAGAGAGAGAGAGAGAGAGAGAGAGAGAGAGAGGGAGGGAGGGAGGGAGGGAGGGAGGGAGGGAGGGAGGGAGGGAGGGAGGGAGGGAGAGAGAGAGAGAGAGAGAGAGAGAGAGAGAGAGAGAGAGAGAGAGAGAGAGAGAGAGAGAGAGAGAGAGAGAGAGAGAGAGAGACACCAGCACATCTGCATCCATTCATAACATATGCACCATGTTCAACCATTTAACATAACATGCTAAACCCGACACCCTATTAAATGGCACAGTTAACATAACACCCTAAACCCTAACAAATCATCCTAAACCCACAACCCCACAACCATAACCATCAAAACAAGTCACAACCATAATCAATATAACCACATCCATAAACATCATCAACCCCACCCCACGTCCTCATTGTGTCGTAGGCATTGCACCATAGGTATATGCAGATTCAACATCAAAGCTGCACTTGTGTAGCATACACTTAAACCTGCGTAGAATGTATTAATGGTCCAGGAATACAGTCCACTGGTTTCTGAAGCGGGTACGTACCCAAGGGACCGATCTTGGCTCGATTCGGGTATCGTTCGATTAAAATGGCCCTTCGACGGGTTAGAAGCACAATTAGGTCAGTCGAAATGGACTAGTTTTGTAGCTCTCCGTCTGATGGTCCCGTTTTTCCAAACATGATCCGTTTTAGGTGTCGTCCGTTTCATCCAGTGGACAACCTCGATAGGAACTTGTCGGAACAGACAAGATGAGGAAAGGACCGATGAAGGACCCAGAATGTCCATCTGAAGTTTGACATTGACTTCAAGGACACTTTGCGAGGGACGGGACCTGAAAATATTTGGAATACAGTCCACGGATTCGTGATCCCGATACGAACTCAAACGACCAGGCCTGGCCCGATTCGGGTGTCGTTCGGTCAAAATGGCCCTTCGACTGGACATGAACGCAATTAGGTCAAGCAAAATGGACTAGTTTTGCAGCTTTCTATTCGATGGTCCCGTTTCTCCAAACGGGATCCGTTTCAGGTGTCGTACATTTCACCAGCGGACAATCTTGACAGGAACCTGTGGTAGTAGACGGGACGAGGACCGGACGGATGGCAGGCCCAACACGTCCTTTCGAAGTTCATCGTCAAACAAGGCTTCGGGGACACTTTGTTGGGATGGGACCTGGAAATATTCGTAATTGACAAATGGTCCAAGAATACAATCCAATGATTCGTGATCCCGATATGATCTCAAGGGACCGAGCCTGGCTCGATTTGGGTGTCGTCCGGTCAAAATGGTCGTTCGACGAGACATAAACACAATCAGGTCACGTGAAATGGACTAATTTTTTAGCTCTCTGTCCGACGGCCCAATTTTTCCATACAGGCTTCGTTTCAGGTGTCATCCGTTTCGGCCAACCGACAATCTCGCTTGGAATATGTGGGAGCAGACAGGACGAGGAACGGACGGACGGCCTGTAGTGAATGAAACAGTTTTGCATGAGTAATCAGTAAGTCGTAGAAGTTCATCTGGGGAGAAACCGATCACATCATACAAGACACAGTACTGTGTAGAACCGTGAGGACAGAGGTAGCTATACCTCTTGCAGGATGGTCGATCATGTGGTCCCCTATAGTGAATGACATAGTTCTGCTGACCATTCACTCTTCTAGTTTCCTCGCCCTCGCCAGCTGGGGCGGGAGGGAGCAGGTCCGAGGACCGTGAGGGCACGTAGCTGCAGCTCCGGTAGTCGCCCCATTATTTCTCGCTGGCTCTCGTGAAATTCTGCTTCTTGCTTCCGTTCGTTGTGACAACGGACATTTACTAGGACATGCTCCGATTAGTTGCCCACGTGACGTTGTACCACCCCAAACCCTAAGTCTATCTCATCACATAGGCCATGGTACTATGTAGAATGCATCAATGGTCCGGAAACACAGTCCAGAGGTTCGTGATCCCGATACGAACCCAAGGGATCGAGCCTGGCTCGATTCGAGTATCGTTCGGTCAAAATGGCCCTTCGACTGGAGAGAAGCACAATTAGGTCAAGCAAAATGGACTAGCTTTGCAACTCTCCGTCCGATGGTCCCGTTTCTCCAAAGGGGATCCGTTTCAGGTGCCATTTGTTTCGGCCAGTGGATAACCTTGATATGAACATGTGGGAACAAACAGGACGAGGAAATGACCGACGGTCAGCCCGCAACGTCTGTCCAAAGTTCGACGTTAAACAAGGCTTCAGGAACACTTTGCCCGGTATGTTTTCATAAAGCCAGTTATTTAACACAATGACCTCAGTTTCGTCAAATGATAAACCATTTTGAACTCTTGAGTTAGACCAGATTCCATTTTTTGGAAACATCTTGCTACCCATTTGTTCCAAATATTGGAATGGACTCGTAGCATCGGGCCACAAATACGTGTTAGCTGTTTCAAACTTACAATAATATTATTAGCTGCAAGAAAATTGCAATCTAAGCTCGACTGGCTTCCCTATTTATATTGTTGACTGAAGCAATGGGGAATATATAACCAAAGTATGAGCTTGTAAGCCTTGAATGTGAGTAAAATAACTGAAGAAGTTGTTTAATAACCACCTACGTTTATTTTAGCTAGAGCCATGTTCCAATATTTGCAGTTAGTTGTGCGAATGGGCGGTGCATGCTCCACCTACCGTTAAAAAACTTATTCAGTCTTCTCAAACCTATGTCATTGGTGCCTCACCTGCCGCCTCATTAAGCTTTAGTTAGGTTCCTCCAACTGACCTGCTGATCATGATCATATACTTGGGAGCATTCCTTTGACAACCAGGCATGCAGGCACTCCCTTGCAAGAGCAATGACAACAAGCCATCAAGACATGATATGCCTTTGGTAGTAGCAATGACAACAAGGCAAAAACGCATTACAATTATTTGGCATGGAGCAGCGATAGAAGCAAAGCATGCCAAGGAGAGTATTTGTTTGGCAGCAAGGCAATTAGTGATGGAATAAGACAAGCCTAGCAATGAAAAGCAAATCTAATACACGGTATTAGTTAGTAGTAACTGAATTTCATAACTGGTCCCTCTATTCTGATGTAGTTGAGGGTCCCTGCCCTCCGATGATTTAGCACTAATGTTGAATGTTAACTATACAGGTGAGCAAGCTCTTATTGTATTATTGGACCACGTGAATGGCTTGAATTTGCCTGTGCTCAGATACCTGAACAAGATATTTTTCTACCAGCCTCTATTATTTAGAATAAACTATAAGCTGATTTGTTAAATATGTGAATGTTTTGTGTGTGATGGTATGGAGCAATAGCATCTATCCCAGTGTTGTACACAGAGTAGCTATGAACAACGAGAAGCATTAGGTGTCAGCAACATTTTTTCTATACCCAGAGCTAGAGAGTGTGATAGAGCCAGCCATAGAGCTTATAGATGCAGATCACCAAGCCAAGTTTGAGACAGAGAGTGCGTGTGTGTTTTTGCCGTAAAAAATGTCATGCTGTGCTGCCAAAAATGTCACGCACTGCCCACAAAAATTGTCACTCATTTTACAAAGAGAAAAGCTAAAAATCATTCTAAAAAAATGTGTGAAAAAAACAATACGTACAAGCCCTTTTTTTTTCTTTTGGGCACGTGCACACACAATTAGATTTCAAATTTTTTTGCCCTCACCCCCCAACCCCCCCCCCCCCCCCTCTCTCTCTCTCTCTCTCTCTCTCGATCATGAGCAAGGCTAAGCCAGCGAGCCTACCAAGCCTTCGATACAAACGCTTTTATTTTTCTCTCACTTCATCACCTGCGCTCTCTTGGAGTGCGTCGTGCTCTCGCTTGGAGTGCGTCTACGCAGACTATTAGTCATTCTTTAGCAGAGTCACAGAGTGCTTTGGATCGGAACTCCGCTTTGGATTAGAACTCCTACACTATGGGGAGGTTGCGGCAGCAATGGCAGAGTTCGCAGAGATGGAGGCTGTGAATGGAGTACACATTCCCTGGAATGTCTGGCCAAGCAGCTGCGTTGAGACTAGCAAGTGCATGGTACCCCTTGCAGCAGTTATGACCCACCTACAAGCTTTGGATCCATCATTGTCGCCCCTGCCTTACAGCCCTCTATGTTGCAAAACTTGCAGGTATATGCTTAATCCCTTTTGTAGGGTGAAGTTTGGAGCTAGGCTCTAGATCTGCCCATTTTGCTTTCAGCACAAGCATTTTCCACATCATTATGCCTCCATCTCCGAGAGTTATCTTCCTACATAACTCTTTCCTTAGTACACCAAAGTTGAATATGTTTTCCTTGGAGAGATTGCTCAGCCACATGCGTTTCTGTTTGTGCTAGATACGTGTCTGCCAGAGGAAGAATTAGGATTTCTGAAGACCACATCCACAATGTTATGTGTGATCATGCCCATAACATCGGTCCACAGATCGAGAATGTAAGAGAAGAAAGAGAGAGACAGTTTAAGCTTGTGGGCTTGAGCCTATCGGGTGCAAAAAGTGAGCGTCCTCAAACATCCCACTCATATTGGTTTTCAATATCTATGAACTATAACAAACCATTTAATCAACAGCCAGCCCTGTCTTACTACTTAATGATTATAGAGGCAGATCTAAGAACAGTGCGTTTAGGTTATAGAAGTAGAACTCAACGACTTTAATAGCTAGGAAGATCAAAGAGATCACAATCAGATGTGCTGCCCAAAATCTAGACTCATGTCACCTGGAAGCTAATTGACTGGGTGCAAACACAGGCCCCTCCTGAAAAACGCTGCCCTTCCCTTCGGCCCTTCAAAATTTGAAGGTGTCCTTAGAAAAATGCAAAGGTGCCTTTAAGTAAAATGCGAAGCTCTCCCAAGCACAAGCCTCTTTTTTCCCTCCCAAAAAATGCGACACTCCCCCTCCCAAAAAATGCGACCCTCCCGCCATTGGCCCTCCCCTTTGGCCACTCGTCAATGACCATTGGCTTTTCTCCTAAACCATTGACCCCCGCCATCCAAATCATGGTCATCACCCACATCACCGGCCGCCCATCAACGATGGGCATACCCACTAGATCATCGGCCGCCACCTGGATCAGAAAATCGTCGCCCGTCAACAACATACCGAATTTCCAAATCATCGGCCATCACCTAGATTGGCCATCATTGCCCGTCAACGACGGGCACTCAAACTAGTAAATAAATATAAATATGTATATATATATATATATATATATATATATATATATATATATATACATACATATATACATATACCATAGATCCAACGGTACCAGGATCCGTGGATCCCGGTACCGCAGATCCACATTGGTACCACGGATCCATATTGATCCGCGGTACCATAATATATTAATTTTTCTTAAATATTTAACATTTAATTTTTTTAAAAAATATATATATAGTTTTTATTGTATTTTAGTGGGCAATATGGGTATCAGCTTGAAGCTGTTAACGAGAGTAATCCATTTTAGGGTAAAGTTATAGCTAAAACAATATCTTTTGACTTTTTTTTTGGGTAGATACAACATTAAAGAATATTAGGAAAAAATATAAAAAAAAAATAATATATTGTGGTACCGCCCTGGTATCGCATTCTACAGGACGACACCATAATGACGATACCACCATTATGGTACCGGCGGTACCATAACGGCGGTACCACAGGGAACTATGACATATATATATACATATATATATATATATATATATATATATATATATATAGGTACAATAGCACATGGGCACTGTGGGGGAGCAGGCTATGGGGCCAATGGGAGTGCAGGACGTGGGGGAGCAACAAATGGGGACAAGTACAAGGGCACATGGAGGGATCATCAACAACTGCACACGGGGGAGCAGGCTGTGGGGTTAAATAGGCACTCACGAGGCTGTGAGAGCCTGTGAGAGCCTGTGAGAGAGAGGCTGTGAGAGGCATTGTGGGAGGCTGTGAGAGCCAGTTCGAGAAACAGGGTGTCGTGAGATGACAGAGCGCATACCTACCACCAAGGCCTGAGGGCGAGGCCAGGAGGAAGCTTGAGGAAGATGTCTGAAGGCACAACGAAAGGCATCGGAAACAAGAGACACACATTGCAGAGATGCTGCAACAGACTCGGGAGAGACACCCAGAGCTGCAGATCTCCGCCCCCGCTGTGGCCCCTCCTCCGCTGTCGAGCTGAATTTGGATGAGCAGATCAGAATGAACTTCACACGACGACATCTCATCATGGTCAGGGAAAGGGCTGCCCGCCGTCGGGCTGACCATGAGGCAGCTCGAGCTAACCGGGAGGCAGAGTGAGAGCGAGAGCGACAGAACAATGCACCTGACGAGGGCGAGGAGTCTGTGGAGGATCCGTAGAAATGTTTAGAGTTGATAGAATCTAGTCGTATGTGGCTGGCTGTTGTTATGTGGTTTTCGGCATAAGATGAGACAACATTTAGTGTTTGACATAGTGTAAAGAACAGCCCCAGCCGTATGTGGCAGATACGTACTGTTATTTTGATACCACTGTTGAATTAATGTTCAATGTGTTTTTTGTGCAACGCATGTCTGGTGTAATGCGGTGTAATATGTATGTTTATGAAATGCTATAAAGGGGGTTGTATTTCTGTGTTGTGCATCTGCTATCAATCTCTGCAATTGAAACTAACTGAAAATATCCACATACCATTCGAAATAAAATTGAAAACAGAGCATCACAATTACAAATTGACAAATACACAATGTGCAGCGAATAGAGTACGTCCAACACTGATATAATATGGAAAATGGTCTAAATACAATGTTCGACCATCTGGCCGTCAAACATGGAACATGATATCAAACTGCTAAAAATAAAATAACAGAGCTACAATCAATGCTTTGGCTCTAACTCAAAGGAATGCTCCGGAGACAACTCAGGGCCCCGAGCTGACTCTCGCAACTGATATCTATGCCTATTTGGAACTGGCATGGGCTGTGTATTCGAGGAGGAGGTATCCAAGTAGGCAGCAACTCGGGGTCAACCACGTAAGACGCAGTGCAAAACCGGAGAACACCCTCCGAAATGGTGTTCTCCCCCGCCACAAGATGTGGCTCGTAGGTGTCCAAAAGTCGCTGCCTGACAGGAACGAACATGCTAGTACAGGGGGCAACATTCAGTGTGCCACCATTTTTGGCGCGTGCGCCGAGTAGGTGGCCTTTAAGACGAGTGAGGGTGGCACTGAACTAAACCAAGCAATATCGACAGCACACGATCTTTGCACTAGACTTGTTGGACTTGTCGGGAACTCGCCTGACAATGTCTACCTCGCCCCACAGATCGGCAAGGTTGTAATGCACTATTTCTGTAGAGGGCACTGGGGAAAAAAGATAGAGATGATCGTAAGTGCGATAGGAGACTGACTGAGAAAATGCATTGACACCTGTGGTTCCCACAATAATTCACCTGTTCTTACTTGGTTTTTGTTCTAGTCTTTGAAAAAATTCGAATCTTTGGCAAAAAAAATCGAGTCTTTTGAAAAATTTAAGTTTTTGAAAAAATTCGAGTCTTTTAACAAATTTGACTTGACAGTACAGAGGGTCCTTTGATCATTTCAAAAAATTTGAGTTGATAGTTCGATTCTTCGGAAAAACTTAAGTGTTTGAAAAAATTCGAGTCTTTGGAAAATTCGATCCTTTGGAAAAATTTGAGTCATCGGAAAAATTTGAGTCTTTCAAAAAATTTGAGTCGTTTCAAAAATTCAAATCGTTCCAAATATCGAGTCTTAAAAAATTTGATATTTGAAAAAATTGGAGTCTTAAAAACAATTCGAGTCATTGAAAAAATTTGATCCTTTGGAAAAATTCGATCCATTTGAAAAATTTGAATCTTTCTAAAAATTCGAATCATTTCAAAAATTCAAGTCCTTCCGAAAATTTGAGTCTAGTCGTTCCAAAAAAAATTAAAATCCTCGAAAAAATTTGAGTCTTTGGACAAATTCGATCCTTTGGAAAATTTGAAGTTATTGAAAAAATTTGAGTCATCGAAAAAATTAGAGTCTTTCCAAAAATTCGAGTCATTCCACAAATTCGAGTCTTTTGAAAAAAAATTGAGTTTTCGAAAAAATTCGAGTCGTTCCAAAAATTCAAGTCTTCGAAAAAATTCGAGTCATTGACGGATGAGCAACGATGGTCTAGGAGGAAAGCCGATGGTGGGTGGCAATCTTGGTGTTTTCAATCTCTTTAGCACTTTCTTTGTTGATGAATGCTTAGTAAATCATAAGTAAACTATTTCTCTATTATCAGGCCGTACCGTAGCTATACTTCACACGTGTGAAGCCGTGATCATCATTTCTTGATTGTTCTTGCTTGGAATCACAAAGATTGTGAAGTAGAAGCTAGATTTGGAAGCTGGTCTTGATATAGATCAAGATCCCAAGCTACCAATCACTCTTTGTGATCATTTGTAGATCGTAGATCAAATTCAGTCCTTAAACTCTGAAATTTGACACTTGTTCTAGTTTGGTAGGTGGTAGGTGGTAGGCCAATTTTAGGACACCTGTCCTTTTATGCAATTATTGTGTTTCACAATATGTACAGTTTTCTCTTTGTTATGCAAAGCTTTTTTGTGCCATCTTTGAGGGCTTGTGAGGAGTGTCTATGGTGATTGATTGATGTGATTTGCATACTGCACTAGATCCTAACAAGATTGTAACAAAAATGGCATGGATTTGCCCTAACGAATTGATTGGGACTATACAAGCCAAAGGTTTTTTTTTCCTTATTAAAAAAAATGACAGCATAAATAAATAACTATGTAAATCTACACATACCTTTTCAAGTTTACACTAGGAACTAAACTAGTAACCTAGCTTGAACACCCTTGGAAAGCATGGATATGCTCAAGGGATCTGACACCATTACACGACCCATTCACGTGTCCACGGGTTAGCATGACATGGATTTGTCCTAATACCATTGTACGTGTGTCCTTGCTCAACCTAAAGATTGTTTTTGTAAAAACGATTTGCAGATATTTACTAGCAAGCATCCTTTCATTATTTTGATATATATGTTAAAATTTGTTAATATGGACTAATATCTGTTACACTGATCAGCATGGCTTTCGTCCTAATATGATAATATGGTGACTTAGCCTATTGCTAAAAACCACAAGTGAATGGGAAGATTGGACTAAGAATTTTTCATTCCAAACTAAGTTGTTAAGTAGCAATGTTTATTTTTTACATGGATAATAAATGACATTCAGCATTGACACCTATCTTCCTCAAATACTAACTTGCATGGTTTTGTATTGTGGGATGGTGGCAGGTACCAGCTGGATGTCTTGAAATAAGTCTTGCTTTATGGTGCTTTACTATACTGTATTTTGCTTTTCAACTACATTTTACCTTGTTGGCTTATGAATAAAGGATTCAAAGGGTTTGATCTTGCTTAAGCAAGAGGAACTATTTGTTTTAACTCTCTCTCCGCATTCTTGGGATGCAAATCCAACTATCCTTTGGTTGGGATAGTATCAAACCTTTACCTTCTATTTTTTATTCATCAGCTAACTTAGGTATGCTTTTATGATCAGTCGTTAGTTTGGTTTCAAGATGCCGTCACCTTAGGTTATGGGGAGCCCCTTCCTCCACCTAACCATTTTATTCAAACTTTGATCTGTTGCATTATTATGATACTTGATAGCATGATTCGTAACAATGTTGTGTGCCCATATGTATAGTATTGTCAAAGATGACATGGGCTGCATGAAATGACAAAAGATCTATATTTCAAGAAATCAACATTTAATGCATAGTTGTTTTCAAAGTACGGTTGACCATATACAATGTTTAATAATAACGTACACTTATGATAGAGCCATGGGTATGAAAAGCCATATTTTCTTGTGTGGTGTCAAATAACTATGAAGCTAATTGCACAAGACTCTGACATTGGCCGCCGCTTGTAGGTTTTGGCAGAGAGAGAGAGAGAGAGAGAGAGAGAGAGAGAGAGAGAGAGAGAGAGAGAGAGGTTGGTGTTAATTTATGATGCCCAACCCATTGCCTCCATTCTTTGCCAAGCCCACTACGTTGACAAAAAAATGGAGAGATAGAGGATAAAAGAGACATTGCTTGAGTGGCATTTCTCATTTCTTTGAAGGTGGGGTGAGAGAGGAAAGCTAAAACGGAATCCTCTAGGTGTTGCTATACGTTAGTGATAATGACTTTTTGTTGTAACTCAAGTTGCACATTAATATAAATAGGATAGCTGGGGAACGAGGGTGAGCATAGTTGCACTACAAGTGTAGCAACCATCTAGTGAAGATGGTGGGTTATACCACCACCTTAGGTCCATGGGAGACCAACATTATCACTATTATAGTAGTGGTGTAGAATATGCTCCTCTAGGGAATGAGTACCCTACAATATTTTGACTCCAATTTTTTTTTTCTCACTACTTGGCAAGGTATTGACTACAAGCCTTTCTAAATACAAGGGATTCACATGATGCCTTCTTATATACAAGGACAAGATGCCTTTTTGAATATAAGAAAATCAAGTGATGCCTTCCTATATACAAGGATTTAAATAAAAGGATCATAAAATGCGAGAACATTGAATGTTTGGATTGTGTTTTTGGAAACTATTGAGTAGAAGAATGTTTTGTTGCAAATTTGAAAATTGTAATTAATTCGAATTTCTAGTCGACTGAAAGCTGATTGTAGTCAGTTCAAGATGACTCTTCATAAAATTTGTATTTACATTTTCTACTATTGAATTCACATGTTTTTATGCAAAATAATAGAATTGTTGATAATTATAACTTATAAATATTTAGACTTTTTGAATAAATGGATCTAGATTACAATATGGATTGAAATAGTTAGGAAATCCTTCAAGGATAGACTTAAACTCTTGTCTGATACAACCATATAAAGTTTGAAGCTCATTAGGGTCTAATATTGCAAATGTTGATGCTATCGAGAGATTGCAACACAAAAACATCATTTTTCTTATTTAACTTATTTAATGTAGATTGCAATACATTACTATGCACTTTCCTATTTGCCTTTCCAAAACTTGAATATGAGATTCATCCACAAAATCAATCACATTAAAAAAGCACATGTACAAATACTACTTGAATGCTATTTTTTATTTGCAAAATAGAAACAATATGCCATGTGACAACTTCCTCTCACCTGTCAAACCATGGCACAAACCCCATACTTGCATTTCTAAGCATGACTAACAAAATCTATATTACTGATTAATAAACATGGTTGAGGAATGAAAATGTTAGGTCCCAATCAACACTGATATATAGAACAAATGGGGCCGTTCCGACTATCAGAGCAGCAATTTAAGGCTGCATTCCAGCAAACTTTACCTACAAACCAAAGTGAATCCAATTAGTTTGCAAGAGACAATGAAACACATCTACAATCAATAAAATAATAACATAGTTGTATAGATCAATGAGTGGTACATCTACTTGTATAATTTGATTATAGCATTAAAATTGGTGTATTTTATCAACTAGAGAGAGAGAGAGAGTACAATTTCTAGTTTCAAATGACACTGGGAAGTCTCTTTCGGCTATTGCAATTTCAATCATCAGAAAAGCTATGAAAATTATAACAAGCAACATCAGCAACCTCACCATCAATTCCATATGATATCTCTCTCTCTCTCTCTCTCTCTCTCTCTCTCTCTCTCTCTCTCTCTCTCTCTCTCTCTCTCTCTCTCTCTCTCTCTCTCTCTCTCTCTCTCTCTCTCTCTCTCTCTCTCTCTCCCCCCCCTTTAACTTGGTACTTCACCTTCAATACCATCTCACTATTAAATACACCAAGTATAAACTTATGAGGTTATAAATTTGCTGGATAAATCCACTCTTTCTGGGGCCCAACATAAGTGACAAAAAATTTAGGAGAAATAGAATAAGAGAGAGAAGATATCAATGATTGATACTTAATATGCATCATTCCACTCTTTCTGAGGCCCACCACAGGTGACAAAAATTTTAGGAGACATAGACTAAGAGAGAAATATGCATGGCTTGGGCGCACGAGAGAGAGAGAGAGAGAGAGAGAGAGAGAGAGAGAGAGAGAGAGAGAGAGAGAGAGAGAGAGAGAGAGAGAGAGAGAGAGAGAGAGAGAGAGAGAGAGAGAGAGAGAGAGAGAGAGAGAGACTCTTTATCAACATTTCCCATTTTCTTGGAAAGAGCTTGAATAAGATAAAGACAAGTGGGTTGGACACATTGCCTCCATTATTTTCCAAGCCCACTACGTTGACAAAAAATTGGAGAGATAGAGAATAAAAGAGAAAGAGACATTGCTTGAGCGGCAGTTTTCATTTCTTCGAAGATGGGGTGAGAGAGGACAGATAAAATGGAATCCTCTAGGTATTGCTATATGTTAGTGACAATGACTTTGTATTGCAACTCAAGTGGCACATTAATATAAACAGGATGGTAGGGGAACAAGGGTGAGGATAGCTCCACCACAAATGTAGTAACCATCTAGTGAAGATGGTGGATTATACCACCACCTTAGGTCCATGGGAGAGCAACATTATTAGTGGTGTAGAATATGCTCCTCTAGGGAATGAGTATAACCCTACTACCCTACAATACATTAACTCCCATATTTTATTGTCACTACTTGGCAAGGTATTGACTACAAGCCTTTCTAAATAGAAGAGATCATTCATGTGATGCCTTCATGTATACAAGGACAAGATGCCTTTTTGAATACAAGAACATCAAGTGATGTCTTCCTAAATACAAGGATCTGAATAAATGGAGCATAAAATGCGAGAACATTGATTCTTTGGATTGTGTTGTTGGAAACTGTGTTGAAGGGTTTGTAGATGTCGAGGCAACCCTAACCCTAGTTAATAAGAGAGGGATTTGGCACCCCGCATGTGTAAGTCCAACCTGATGATCACATAGTTAATTGATTAGTTACAAGTCAATAAAGGACTTTAGGCCTTTGTGCAGGACATTTAATATCACAGGGCCTAATAGTCAAGTTAGTGAATAATATAGGGGTTCCCACCAAAATTCAAATTCAAATTGGTTACCTCCAATTTTTGAATGGGTTCTCTCACTTTTTCATATTTAAATAGCTAGGGAGGTAGAAATTGGCCAATAGGATTTGAGGCCAAAGCCCTAAAATCCACTATATATAGTGGTAGTTTCGAGTTATTTGTACATTCACTCTTCATTTCAATACAAGCAGGTTGATCCCCTTATGGAATGAATATGGAATGTCCTTGCTCTTCTTCTTTCCTCCTCCATCTCTCATGTTTTCTTTGGATTCGCTAATTGTTGGATTTGATGCCTATTGAGATTGATCATTCTTATGCTTTTTGTGAGAGGAAGAGTAAGTCTCTATCACTGTGTTTAGTGTTAATGGATGTGAAAAAAGTGGATCTTGAATGGATCCAAACTCCTAAAATACTTGGCTAAGATCTTTGCAAGCCATTACCTCCAAAGATTTGAAGTTGGGATGGTCCAACCTCTTATGCCAAACTTCTTGGTTTGTCAGTTGTTCCCTAGCCATACATCCTTCATTCTTAGAGATCACACATGCATCCAGTTTGAAAAGTTTACCATACCTTCTTCCTTTAGCAATCAAGGATCCACACTTACTTATTAAACAAGCATCTCCAATGAACTCAACATCAAGCCCCTTGTCAATCATTTGACTAACACTAAGCAAGTTCTTAGTGATTGAAGGAATGTATGATACATTTTCAAGATTAGCTTTCCTATTTGTTGAAAGAGAAATAGTAATTGTGCCTATGCCTTTGATGTCACATTGACCATCATTTGCAGTATAGATGATGTTGCTCTCTCCCTCATAAGACAATAAGGATGAAAAGTATTCCTTATGTCTTGTCATGTGAGATGAGGCTCCACTATCAATCCACCAAGGATCATTCCCATCTATATGTGCAAGAAAACTTGAAGTCTTAACAAGACATTCAGAAATGCTATCCTCTTCTTCATCTATTACTAGATTTCCTTGCCTCTCACCTTGCTCTCTTTTCTTCTTATGACATTCATTAGCAAAATGACCTTTTATCCCACAATAAAAGCACTTGAACTTTGACTTATCTTTATTTCTAAAAGAAGTAGAAGAGGAGGAGGAAGAATGATCATCATGATCCAATACCACCTTTGGACCATTTCCCTTTGCCTTTACCTTTGCCTTTGCCTTTGCCTTTTGTGAAGAAAAGGGATGGTTAGGGATAGGACTGCATATGTATAATTTGAAAATTCTTCTTTTATATACAATTTTTGAGTGGATAGTAGGGCATAGGAGATACGAAAAGCGATATTTATATTACTATATGTATAGTATGATCGGGTGATAGGATTTATGGATCGAAGCAAGTTTTGCTCCTTTATTTTGTTCAGATATTGAGAGTAATTTACTTCCCAATATGTATAAATGGTCCATAAGTCAAGGAAAAAATGATGGCTGGAGTATCTATGGAAAACGGATAAGGAACTAGGAAGAATTTCATGAACGTAAAAAATGTTTATTAGTTTCATTTATCCACATACTCATCTAGAGTAGGGAAAATTGTGTTTTCAAATATTTTCAAATATTCAAGGATATATATATACAAACATCTTGTAACAACATGGATGTAATTTATTGGCACATTGAACTTATTCTGAACAATTGCCAAAGCCAAGACACCTTTTTGGTGCGTTGTTAGTTTGGCCCAAAAATTCTTAAGAGTGGTGAAAGTCCAAGGAATTTCCCATTGCTCTTTGGTGTAACCAAAAAGTTTTGGAAAAAAGAGGTAATCCATTCTCCATTGGAGTTCTGGACTAAATAGAGAGGGTAAGAAGGTGGTTACTTCCTGCTGAAATGTAGTAAATTCTGATCTCAGTAGTGATTAGACTAACTTATTTTTCCTCTGTACTCTGCCACTTGGTGAAGCTTCGCTCTACTGCGAAATCATTGCTAAGGTCGGTGTTCTTCTGCAGCAGCTTCAACAATAGGTTTCGGCTTCTCAGCATCCTCGACATCAGTCTGCACTGCTTGATCTTTGTGGATTTGCTTAAAAACTACATCAGTCTGGATGGCTTTTTCTGATATATCATGGACTGGCGCATCCGTCTGCATCGACTGGTCTTGGTGCTAGACAGGTTCTTCTTCAGGAGTCTGAATCTGGCTTAAATTAAATTTTGCCTCTTCCAACTCTTCCTTCAACTTTTTGTATGCAGCCATCTAAAGCTGGAGATACTATAGCTGGAAGGTCTAAATGATTCTCTTTTGGATACCTTTCCAAGCTATCAGATCAATTCTGTATCTTCCATGAGATACACATTTTCCAAGCGTTACGTCGGCGCTTATTCGCCATAAGATCGCTTCCTCAGTCTGTTTCTTATAGATGTTGTTGTCTTTCTTTAGCATATTTGTAGAATTCTATAATTGGACAACAGAGTCCTACAACTGCCTCTGGTTCGGCACTATCCTTGTCGGCAATTGCTTCATTAAGCTTGTCTTTTAGCTCCCTGTTGGTGTTTTGTAGAGTAGCCCAAGCATTGTTTTTCTCCTGTAGAGAAGCTTGCAAGGTCTGGATCTGCTGCTTGAGTAATGCATTTTCATTTTCAAAATTATTTGATTGATCCTACATTGTCTCAAGTGCTTCCAGGGCGGCATCAAACCTGCCTTGGGCTTCTTCTAGGGCTATGGTTTTCTTTGACAGATCCACTTGAGCTGTTTCAAGTTCTTCGCTCTTCTACAACAACTCAGACTTTATTGCCTCCAGCTCTTCATCTTTCTGAATTAGGTCTGCTTGTATAAAATCATACTTGCTTTCGAGCTTCCTTGAGACCTTTTCCAAGCTGACAAAGTGTTGAATGGCTGTATGGGTGTCTAATAGCAGCATCCCGAAGGTCTTCATGTAAAGTTCTTCATCCAGGACTGGCAGCTCAACATCATCTTCATCCTGTTTTGGATTTATGGTAGGAACTTCCTGCTCTTCCTGTGGTATCTCCGGCTGAATATCTTCCTGCATCGGCTCAAGATCAGCAACAGCTTCGGTGTCTTCTTCGACTACTTCTTGCACTTCTTTGCTGCTAGAGACCGTCTTGGACTATGATGAAAGAGATGATCCTCTCACTGAACTTGTGTTCTTTTGTGTTGACGATGATAATTCAGCAAGTTCAGCTGAGGTTGCCTTTGATGTCTGCATCTAGGAATCAACTTCTTCAATGGAAAGAGCTGCTACTTGCTGCACCAGAGCTATCCTGATATCCTCTTGCACATACAAGACTCCAGCATGCATACATAAAATTCCAAACTATAATTTGAGCCTTGAATATTGTTGATCTTTTATCAAATTACAGAATTTATTGAAAGCAATCTGTCCGAATGCAATATGCTCTCCGTCTAAGGCTCTCAACAGATATCCCATGTTTTTATTGGAAATGGTATACTCTTGCTTCGGTAAAAAGATTGAAGCAAGAGCGAAGCAAACAAAACTCTTGAGATTTGGGTCTCTGCTATAAGACATCTTATATCTCGTCTTCTCAAGGTATGCTTCCTCTTGAAAAGCTCCACTTCTAGTAATGCAGTCGGGCTTTGTAGCTGGAATTATGCTGTCATTAGGCAAGCCTAATGCACGACAATATAAACTCTCAGTAATAACAATTGCCTTATTACGGACAATACTACGAATATGTCCGTCATCAGTTTCATCAATATTTTGAATGAATTTAAGACAAAGATCTATGAGAATGACTGAGGGATCAAACTGGAGTAATCCATCAATCCGAGCTCTAACAACAAAGGGTTGCAAAATCGGTAGCACTGGTTTAGGATGCGATTTAAAAACGATGGCCATGGCGGTAGTAATAGTGAACTAGCGATGGAGGAAAAGAGCTCGATAATAAGGATCGCAAAAACAGAAAGCAAAGAGTAATGGAAAAGAAAAACAAAAAATAGAAGTGTTTGAGGTGTTCGGTGTATTGATGGTATATCGACAGATTAGACTAATATTTAATGAAAGTATGTCCTCACTTTTTTAGGTACAAGCTCAAAAATAAAGTATCTAGTCCTGAAAGAAAATAAAAATAAATAATAATAATAACACCTGTATGCTCGAGTGTTTTTCATGTGTCTCCTTGTTTTATCACTTGTATCTGCCATTGACGGTTTCATCTTTGGTTTCTTGGTAGATTCTATCTTATGGGAGGTCTGTATCCTCCATTTGCTTCTGGGTGTTTCCGCAGTTCTTCGCTTAGTTGAAGTTCCAATCTCAAGAAAAATCTTCGATCGGATAGGTTGCACAAACTTTGGTTATTAGTCTCAAGGGGATGGGCTCATCATCAAGAAATTGGTGGTAGGAATAGATTTGGATGGACGGTTTGATAACAGAAACTAAATATGATGAAGACTTGGTGAAGGGTGAGGGGACTGATAGTTCTACAGTTGCAGCCTTGGACCCTTGCAATGCCGAGGTTTGACCACCACTTGCTGGGTGAGGAACTTGCTTTATTTTGCAAGTTCACGGTTGTCTTCATCTTTTCTTTTCTGCAGTTCTTTTCTTCTGATCCGTTACTTTTGGATCTCTTTGGCTTCGTAGGAGGGTATTCAACTATCATTGCTCTAGAGAGTTTCTTTTAATCAAGATTGATCTGACTCATCTGTTGCTTAGGTTTTGTCCTTTCCTCCTCAGCTTCTTGGATCTTTCTCTTTAGTTCTTCTAGATGCTTCGTTTGCTTCTTAGGTCTTCGTTTGGCTGATCATCCATTGTAGTTAGTCTCCACAGAAATTTGCAAAGATCTTTCAACTATTTTGGTACAAAAATCAATCACACAAAATAGGTGAAGAGAAACAAGGAAATAAACAAACGTGACAGAGAGTGAGAATTGTATAGCACTTGTCGCACAAAACTTGCATTCATCAACATTGATAAGTCACCTTGATAGTTGGAATAGTTCATTTGTTTTGTAGAGTAATGATACGTACTCTGATATGCCCTTGTCAAAATAAGGCAGGGTTGGTGACATAAAAATCTACCATCATTTATAGTAGATGTTGTAAGATGTAGCTTTGAGATGCAGGTATGGTTGAGGTACTATGTCCTAAGGACCTCTCTGAACAAGAGATTCAGAACCAAATCTCTATCTGGATTTTCGAATCCGAGAAATATTGTGTACTGGCACATTGGAAATCTTATCAGCTTGTGAAAAGACAAGGAGATTTGAGTTTGTAGAAGGGGAGAAAACTACACTTTGTCTATTGTTGGCTCCGTCCTCCTTAGCCGTTGATTGCTCATCCTTCCATGTGTACCCCTTCTGCAACATCCAGTGGAGAGCGTTTTGCTTTGACAGCTCAATGTGGTTGTTGAGAGACATGAAATCAAAAAACTCTTGTAGATGTTCCTTTGGAGGCATGAAGAGTTCTCGACTTGGTGGAAATCCCTGATGTCTTGCCAATCTACTTACCACATTGTCATTCTTTTTGTTGACTTTCCTTCTTGTTCTCCACCAATGGTTGAAAGCTTCTTTTGAATCCTCATGTTTTGTTAGCTACAACCAATTAAATAGGAATTTCCTGCATTGATCTAGTGGCCAACAATCTAGAACTTCATTAGAAGCTCGTGTAATTGGATCTTGAGGTGAAGTTTTAGTCATGCATTCTTGCGGTACAATGTGCACTGACTGGTATGTTCTTGTCGTTATGCTCGGACATGAAACTTCAGTCAAATTTTCATTTTGATCATTGCTTCCAGATTGTTGTACTTTCTCCATCTCTCTTACCCTTGATTTTAGATTCTCTTCATGATTACACATTCGTTTCTTTAGAATCTGTTAAGCTTCTGCTTCTTCTTCTTGTTTGGTTTACATGTTACATTTCTTGTTCTTCTGCTTGTTAGCAGAGGTTATGAGCTTTCTTGATGATTAATCTATTTGTTTCAAGGCCGTAACATGTAGAGGAAACTGATAATCATTGTAGTAATAATGTCTTGCCTGTCAGAGGACAATCCAGGGAAGTCACTCTTGAACTGTATCACATGCATTTACAACCAAACATGTAATCAAACCGTTCAACCTACAAATCAACATACAGTCCAGGTGAACAAATCATGATTCTACTACTACCTTGCTGCAAAAACGAGTTACAATCATATCCTAAATATTAAAACTATTCTACACATACATTCCACCAAACAAAAATAAGAAATGAACTAAACTAGGCAACATTTTAGCAGTCCAAGGATCAAGAAACACTCATTTCTTGATTCTTGGACCGCCCAAGAACATCAAGAACAGAGTTGTAAGTGGATATGCAAGAATTACATCACAAACCCAACCTATTTACTCTACCTGAATGTTGATTCTTACATTAATCCACAAACAAGAAAGAAAATTTAATTCACAACTAGGAAAGCAAAAAAATTATTCCACTCTACTATCCACAACCACACACAAAAGGATGGAAGGGCAAGATCATGAATGCATCACTCAAGAAGCAAGCATGATCAAGGAGCTCAATGGATGCACCAAACTCATGGAGGCTCTCCTCATTTCAGCATGGAGTAGATACAATATACAAAAAGCTCCTCTTCTCAAAGAGAGAGTCTCTTAAATAAGCAAGAGAGCTCCTTAGGTGACATCCTAGTGGCATTTCCACATTTCACAAATTACAAATGGAATAATGCTTTCCACTAGATGTCACCATCAAAAAGTGGCTCACTCTACTTTCTTTAAGAGGGGTCTACTTGCATTTATTACTTTTCCTAGAAATACTAGTTCCTACATGCTCATTCCATCTTCCGAGATTCACCACGAGGCTTACACAGTTCTTGCTTGTTAGTACTAGCTAGTATTCCTCGGCTCTCATACTCGGCTCTTAGTCTTCGTTCATCTCGTCTTCTCAGAGACCTCCTCGGTCTAAGGTGAGAGGTGCTCTTGGGTAGCTCTAGCTGAGTATCTTGGGAATTCATCAGAATCAGCCAACATCATCCCACTCCTAATGTGTTGCAGGACCCACTACAATGCATATTGAATGATGTCGCTCCGCTTTCATATTGGCATCGTCGATCGTCACTTGGAAAAGCATAGACCTTCATTCGCTTGCATAGAACCAAGTGCTTATTGTTGCCAGTCTTTATTAAAAAGTGCGTTTCGCAATCTGTCGCAATTTAACCAGAATGTCTTATTGCTACAAGTGGTTGACATTCTCAAAATTGGAGAGCTCCCAACAGCTACACAATCTTGTCTACTTGAGTGCTTTTCTCATGTTTTGTTTTATCACTTGTATCTGCCATTGATGATTTCATCTTTGGTTTCTTGGCAACCGATGTAGGCAGTAGTTGGTCTACAAGACATTTGCAATGATATTTTAGCCGCTTCGGTAAGACTATCAAAGTCTGAAAAAACTGGAAATTTCTCAGATGAATAGTGGTATGATGGCAAATAGACAGATCGAAGGTAGGGTGGTGACAACGGTAGATGGTGTGGGTGATAGGCATGAGAATGGATGCAGATGTATGGCAAAAGGCTGGTTGAAGAAGGAGGTTGATTTTCCAATGCTTGTGCTTCTCTTTTCTGAAGAATCTTCGTCGTGACTAGGGTTCTTATGATTGTATTTCTTTGGATTGCCTATCTGTCTTTTTAGCCTTGTCGTTATCGTCTTTGGTTTTGTGACCTTGGTTGTCGGCCTTATTGATGGTGTTGCTGGCAATGTAACTGCTTGTATGGATCCAAGCGGATCCACTCTCTCTCTCCCCCCCCCCCAAAAAAAAAAAAAACTGCTGGTGGAGATGTTGTTATCTGCAACTTGCATGCTCAAGGTTGGATCGGCATTTGGAATATGCAGTTGAAACATGTAGAACATGTTACTGGACTAAAGATTGAACAAATTTTAACTAAATTTGTTTCGATCTTGTTGTAGTGGACTCAAAGATGAATATGACGATGAGACGCATGAATCAACTCTGAAGTGACAGGGATTTTCCAATTTTAGTATGCTCAAAGATCTAAATATTGTACAAGGTGATCCGAAGATGGATAGATGAATAAAATTGTGTTCTTGAGATATTCTATGGAAGACTCTTGTGCACAGTGGCTTTTTTTCTCATGCAAAAATCAATCACACAAAAGGAATGAAGAGGAACAAAGAAATGAACGATATAGAGAGTGAGGCTATATGGTACTTGTTGAACAAAACTTGCATTCATCACCATTTATAATTCACCTTGACAATTTCAATATTTCATTTTTTTTTTAGAGTAATGAGACTTACTCTGATATGCCCTTGTTAAAAATAAGACAAGGGTGGTAACACTGAATCTACCATCATTGATAGTAGATATTGTAAGATATGGCTTGAAATACATAGAAGGAGAAGCTACTATTCCCATTAGTATCCTTCAGATCATGAGATTTATAAATGAACCTATGTTTAGATTTTCTATTTCTCAAAGTGGTTTCGTGATATGCAGGTAGTGAAAATCTCATCAGAAAGTGAGAAGACATATAGATTTGAGATTGCAGGAGTGCAGTGAAAATGTCAATTCCCTGGAGAGGGTGTTCTTGTCTGGGAATAGTAGCAGATGACAGAATATTGGTTTCCTATACATCTTGCAATAACTCATTTCATATAATGTCTATGTTTATATATCGATCTGCTAAATGGTGTGGTGATGTAGAAGTTCACAAGGAACTTCTCGATTGAGCAGTAGTTTAACTTGTGTTTGAATAGGTTGAGATGAAGGACAAGCATCAATAGGATGCGTAGCCTGGCAGTGTGGACACCATATGGGTTTGCGTCTATAAGGTACATGTGCAGGGTTTGGCTGACCAGGCATACTGCGTTGGATAGACTTCAGGGTAGTTTAAAATTCATTGGTGAGTTTCTTCATTTGCAGTTGGTATTGCTTATTAAGCAACTCCTATTGTGATTTCCAAAGCTGATCTCGGGTATCTTCGATTGGCTTCGACTCATGGACAGGAGCACGAGGTGCTTTCTTTTCTCTAGGTTCATCAACATCTGATCCTTCATCTTCTTCCTTGATGGCATCAAACATAGGTAACTTGAGGCTCGTATATTCGTCATTGGATCTAAGCTCGCGTCTAATCCACCTTGGAAGTTCGACTAGAAACCAGATGATGAGCATCTGTTCGGAGGGCTGTTCTTGTACTTGACTTTTAAGTGTTTGAATCGCTCAATATAGTCTCGTACACGTTCATCTTTTGTCATCTAGATGTTACCCAATTTGACAAAAGGACTCTCTATCAAACAAAAAGGGCTTAAAACGCTTGATAAAAGACTCTGTCAAAATTGACCAGTCTGTCTTATCTTCACGATCAAGGTTAAAAAACCAGTCATGTGCTTTAGCAATCATGGTCATGGAAAACAATTGGACCATAGCGTCGGGAGATGTTTCACCGTAAACGTTGCACGCATTTTCAAAGATTTGCAGGAATTTTTGAGGGTCCAAACTACCATCAAACTTGGGTAGGGCCAACTTGGGTGTTCTCTTCTCAAGATGAGCTCCGGGAGTGGAAAAAGCTCCATTCAGGTGTGTTCTGGCGTGTGTGTTTCAACACCATGAAAACGGGCACGTGTCCGTGAAAACTCGACTCTATCAAGCTCTTGTCTCTCGAATGGGTTTGTGGATGGCTCGTGTATTTGGGCTGCATTCGGTAGAACCTATGACGTCTGATTTGTTCAGTTGTAAGAGACCTTATTTCATATGGATAATCTTCTAGGACATCAGGATCAGTATGTTGGTCCATGGTGTATTGTCGTGTATTTGTGGGTGTTGTATGGGTTTATGTTGTTTTTGGATTATTTAGGGTTTTTTTTTTTTTGGACAAGCTTGACGTTAGTCGAAAAAAGCTTGGATTGTAAAACTGGGTTTGGTCAAAAAAGTTGAGTCGAGGTCAAAAAATGGAGTGTATCAAAAAAAGGTGTGTTGGAAATATGATATTGTATCGGAAAAATGATGGTGTATCCGAAAACTAAACTGAGACTCTAAAAACTATGACTCGAAAAAACTATGACTCGATGTTGGGGGTATTCCCGACGAATTGTAAATAAATAATATTGGCCAATAAAATGTGTTGCAAGGGCATGGCATCCTGCATGTATAAGCCCATGGCTCAATGAGCACGCAAGTCAAGTTGCAAATAAAATAATAGACATGGGTCTCTTTGTAGTTAAAATAAAACTTGAGGCCCAAAGTCAATTTTAAACTTAGAGTTCACTTTTTTAGAGTTGGGTCCAATTTTGGACTCACATGAATCTTGTGATTTCCAATGTACTTTTTGTAGACTCTTGGATCAAGTTGGATCCAAGATGAATGGATAGGATCAATGTAGATATTAGCCAATAGGATTTTGGGGCAAGGGCCTTTCCCATTTATAAAAAGGCACCATTTGTACTCTATTTTGCATGCTTGATGAGAAGGTGGAAACTCTACCATTTTTGGAAGAGAAGCACCCTCATTTGCTATTCACTACTCGCTAATGCTCTTGATTGTGTTTTTCATTGCTTTTCATTTTCATGCTTATTGGTTGCCATAGTTAATGTTTTTCCATAAGCAAGCTGTTGGCTGATTCTGACGAATCCCCAAGATACTCGAACAGAGCAACTCAAGAGCACCTCTCACCTTAGGCCGAGGAGGTCTCTGAGAAGACGAGACTAACGAAGACTGAGAGCCGAGTATGAGAGCCGAGAAATGCTAGTAGGGAATGGCAAGCAAGAACTGTGTAAGCCTTGTGGTGAATCCCGGAAGATGGAATGACTATGTAAGAACTAGTATTTCTAGACAAATGTAATAAATGCAAGTAGACCTCTCTTAAAGAAAGTAGAGTGAGCCACCTTTTGATGGTGACCTCTAGTGGAGAGCATTATTCCACTTGTAATTTGTGAAATTTGGAAATTCCACTAGGATGCCACCTAAGGAGCTCTCTTGCTTATTTAAGAGGCTCCCTCTTTGTGAAGAGGAGCTTTTTGTGAATTGTATCAACTCCATGCTAAAATGAGAAGAGCCTTCACGAGTTTGGTGCATCCATTGAACTCCTTGATCATGCTTGTTTCTTGAGTAATGCATTTATGATCTTGTCCTTCCCTCCCTTTGTGTGTGGTTGTGGACTGTAGAGTGGATTAGATTTGCTGCTTTTCTAGAGTGGATTAGTTTCTTTTCTTGTTTGTGGATTAATGTAGGAACCAACATTCAGGTAAACTAGATAGGCTGGATGTGTGGTGTAGTTCTTGCATATCTTTTTACAGTCCAGTTTTTTATGTTCTTGGGATGTCCCAGAATCAAAAGACTGGTTGGTTTCTTGATTCTTGGACTTCTAACATGCTGTAGATTAGTTCTTGGTTCTTGTTTTGTCAATGTACGCAAGTGCAGCTCAGTTTAGTAATGCTTAGGATATGATTCAGTTTGTTTTTAGAGTAGGTAGCTATAGAATCTACTGAATGTTCATTTGGACTGCACTCTGATCTGTGAATGAGCATTCTTGGCTTGCATCTATGTATGAATGTAAGTGTGTTCAAGAGAGATGACCTTGAGTAGTCCTTTGACAGGCAGGACAAAAATATACTACAACGAGAATCTATCTCTTCTGTCTGGTTTGGCATTATAATATTAAGAACACATATAACATATGCCATGAAGTCTGGTAATAAGCAGAAACGGTTCTGAGTAAGTAAAAAGTTGCCTTAAGAAAATCAACAGATCCTCTGGTTCAGGAATTTGTCAACATTTGGCACCGTTGCTACTTGAACTCCACGAAATTCTACATACAGAAGCAACGCAACCTTGTCCACGCTCAAATCCCTGCAAACAAACTCCAAATCTTTAAACACATCTGAGTTTCTACAAACTAAACAGATCCACATAAATGGCTGCATCACTACCCAAATCCGCAGGCTAATAGACTCGCAAATCCATTGTTAACAAATGCCAAAACAAACCTGGATTTACTTTGACTCTAATCTCACGCTCCTCCAGTTCCTCATGCTTCAAATCTCAACCAGAGCCCAGCTTCCAATCTCAACCGATACACTCTGTTAGATCTCAACCGACAGTCAGTGTCAAATCTCAACCGACGCACTCTATCGAATCTCAACCGACACCCACTGTTCAATCTCAACCGACAGCCAGTGTCAAATCTCAACCGACACACTCTATTGAATCTCAACCGACACACACTGTAAAATCTCAACCGGTGTGATCTCTGAAATCTCAACCGATGGAATTCGCTTAAATCTCAACCGACGAGATTCCATCTGTTCTGCATAGAAGGACTTCCTCACCTCCGCATCTGACCGCATGCCATCACATTCAACACACCTTCCGCACTCCATCGCAAGAGCTGCCCTTCCACGACATATCATCGCAAATGGACCACCATCGCAATCACCCTTCCTCCACATTGCTTCGCAACCGCCGCATTCAGTTGCAACAGTAAGCACTCTCACCAACTTATGGACCACTTCCACCTCCATTTGCATTTTTTCGTCACAGCCATATTCCACCTCAATTCGTCCTGAAACGATCTCATTGCATTCCACCGCATACCATCGACATTAAACCACCTCCCATCTTCCATCATCGCAACCGCATGCCAACCCATCACGGCCGTATCAAACCATAACCTCATCTTCCTCTCAGCCAGACCTTCACTCGCCTTCAAGTCCTCTCAAACTCTGTGAAATATCGATCGGCAGAGCCCTATGAAATCTCGACTGAAGCACACAGTCAGATCTCAATCGACGACCATTCAGTCAGATCTCAATTGACGGCCATTCAGTCCAATCTCAACCGACGGCCTCACTGAGATCTCAACCGATGGCCACAGTCAAATCTCAACCAACGGACTGCTATCAAATCTCAACCGACGGCCCACTGTCAAATCTCAACCAATGATCATTCATTCAGATCTCAACCGACGGCCATTCAGTCCCTCAACCAACGGACTCAGTGAGATCTCAACCAATGGCCTCAATGAAATTCCAACCGACGGCCACAATCAGATCTCAACCGACGGACTGCTATCAAATCTCAACCAACGGCCCACATTTAAATCTCAACCGACGGACTGCTATCAAATCTCTACCGACGGCCCACTGTCAAATCTCAACCGACGGCCTCAATAAAATCTCAATTGACGGCCTCAGTAAAATCTCAACCCATGGCCATAGTCAGATCTCAACCGACGACCTGTATTAGATCTCAACTGATGGCCACAGTCAAATCTCAATCGACAACCATTCAGTGCAATCTCAACCGACGGCCTGCTTCAACCGGCCCAGATCCACGCTCGACCACAGACATTTCCAACGACGATCAAAACTACAACTTGCATTGATGATCTATTTGACAATCTATCTATCTATCTGCAATGCTGTAAACGAGGCTAATTACACAAGCCTGAATCTGCATTGGATAATAACAACCGCATTCACCTGGAGCAATCGCCTTGAGCTGTCACCATCGCCAAAAACCAACACTGTAGCTATCGTATTTATCGCCATCACACAACCTCCACCCTAGACCCGTAGAGAATGCATTTACAGACAGCCAACCTCCATTCACCCTTGAATCACACTACGCCGCAATCCATCGTAAATCCACCCCACACAACTCACCTAACTACATCAGCATAACACCGCATTCCACCACACCCCCACCTGTATTATCCCTTGAAACGTAGAGAACGCACTCCACCACCATAGCTCGCATCTACCTGCACCCACTTTTCAGCAATCGCACCCGCACTCATCACAACTGCCTTCCACCTCTTTCGCAACTACCTCTCCATCCACCCGTAGTCCCTCGTTGCAACCGCATTCCATCGCTTTTCTAACACCTTCCAACCATCGCAACCACCACCGCAGCTGACCGCACTACCACCGCAACAACCGCATTCCACTGCTCCACCGTAGAAACCACAATTCACCGCAACACACAACTTAACCGTATCCCACTGCATTCAATCGTAAACACCTGCATCCCAACCAACCATAACCTGTAACCTAGTACTTCTCCCAGGTAGACCTCTACAATCACTCCCTAACAGCCTCACACAGCCTCAGCCGCAATCCACACTCCATCACTCCCCTCACATTTCAATCTCAACCGGAGCTGGAGCCAATCATCAGATCTCGACCAAAGGGGTCCCTCACCATCTTAGTTGAACCACATCCATGCCAGACCATAACAATTTTAAACGACGATCACAAACAATGAGTACATCAGCCATCAGATACCACACATGGCATCACATCCACATTTTCTATGCATCCACCACGATCTCCCTTAGTTTGTATCTGACTCCATCTATCTCCGTTTGCATCTGATGCACTCTGCCTTTGTTCGCCTCCCATGCCTCTACACCTGTTTTACTCAAACACCTAACCGCATCCACCTTAGAATGCAAACAGATTAGCAGTCGCAAACAGAGCACATTCACCCATACTACATGCATTACACCGCAACTGTTGACTGCATTGCATTGTAGTAATCCAACCTTTCACCTCCATCACAACCCCACCGCATTCTCCTGCAAACATCACCTTACGATTACACTAACATCACCTCATGCCAGCACCCCCACAACATCACACCCGCAAACAAGCCATCCTTTAACTACGCCCGCCCCAAACCGCGGACACATCGTAGTCGTCCACAGACGCAAACACCCGCACCCCATCTCCATTCACACTTGAATTTCAACAACCACAAACCGACTGCTACAACCGCATTCACAAACACCCAACGCCATTCACCCTTAATTCGCAACCCACCGCATTCAAACCCCTTCCACCTTCAACTGTCAATAGGCCACCCTCTACCCACATCCGCATAGCACCGCAGACACCGCTGACACCGCTCACATCCGTTGACACTGCTAACACCGTACTCAACTACTGATACCACGATCAACCAACCGTAACCATAGGTAACCGTTGACACTGCATATACCCGTAGAAACCACTAAAATCGCAATCGACCGTTGCAACCACAATTGCCCGCAGAGGTCCCTCACAATCGCCACTGACCGCATACATCGCATTATACCACCTCCCTCACCTCTGCTCCCATTGCAAACTCCCACATTCCCCCGCACTCCACCACATAGACCAGATTTTTGCAAATCTTTGAGAATGCATGTGATGTGTATGGCGAAACATCTCTCGATGCTATGGTCCAACTGTTTTTGATGACCATGATCGCTAAAACACGTGATTGGTTTTCAACCTTGATCGTGACGAAAAGACAGACTAGTCAATTTTGAAATAATCCTTTATCAAGCATTTTAAGTCCTTTCGCTTGATCAAGAGCCCTTTTGTCAAATTGAGTAACATCAAAATGGCAAAAGACGAACGTGTACGAGACTATATTGAGCATTTCAAACGCCTCAAAAGTCAAGTCCAAGAACAACCCTTTGAACAGATGCTCATCATCTGGTTCCTAGTCAGACTTCTAAGATGGATTAGACGTGAGCTTAAATCCAATGATGAATATATGAGCCTAAAGTTAGCTATGTTCGATGCCATCAAGGAAGAAGACGAAGGATCAGATATTGATGAATCCAGGGAAAGACGAGCACCACGTGCTCCTCTCCATGAGTCGAAGCCGATCGAGGATACCCGAGATCAGCTTTGGAAATCCCAGTTGGAGTTGTTTAATAAGCAACACCAACTACAGATGGAGAAACTCACCAATGAGTTTCAAGCTATCCTGAAGTCTATCCAAAGCAGTATGCTTGGTCAGTCAAACCCTAAACAGGTACCTTATAGACAAAAACCAATATGGTGCCCACACTACCAGGCTACACATCTTGCTGATGCTTGTCCTTCATATCAGCATATCCAAGCACATACAGTCCAACGATATGAAGAACAATCATCACAATCTGGAAATTCCATCACTTATCAAGAATATCCACCTGAAACTCCAGATCCACTAGCCATACAAGATGGCTATGCTGTTATACAAGGGCCATTGCACACCAGATGTTTCATCTATGGTGAAACTGGCCAATTCATGGTTGATTGTCCAGTCAAGACCAAGTACCATGCTGAGTGTCCTGACTGTATCAGAAAACACAGTTTCAAAGATTGTCCAAAACAACCAACTACGATCCTACCTGCCCATCACGTTAGTTATGAATCCCGATAGGATCCTCACGACAACCACATGAGCACCATAGCACCCAATCGCTCAGCCTGCTGCTCACTCAAGAAGTTTTAGCAAACTTCTACAATACCGCACAATACACCAGTTTCATAATGAAAAAAGACAATATGAAATGAGTCCTTGTTGAAAGAAAGTGAAACCGATATTCTGTCATCTGCTACAATGTCCAACCAAGAGCAACCTCCACAGGGAATTGACAGTTTTTCTCCCCTTCTACAACCTCAAATCTATTTTGTCTTTCCATATGTTGATACAATTTCCAATGTGCCAATACATAATTAATCTAGGATTCGGAAATCCAGATAGAGATTCGGTTTTGAATCTCTTGTTCAGAGAGGTCCTCAAGACATAGTACCTCATCCATACCTGCATCTCAAGCTATATCTTACAACATATGCTAGTAGAGCATCTCTAGAACGCATTTTCATTCATCTGTCAATCTTCAGCTCACCTTGCACAGAGTTTTCAATCTTTGAGCATACTGCAAATATGCCAAGTACAGATCATGTCAGAGTTGACTCTTGCACCTCATCATCATATTCATCTTCGAGTCAACTACAGCAAAATCGAAACACACACACTCTCTCTCTCACACACACACATTATAGATCTAATATAAATTTTCTATCAAACACTATTTATTTATCTATCACTCTTAAATACCCTAAACTAATGCATAATACACACTTCCTCCCTCCTATCCCCCCCCCCCCCCGCTCTCTCTCTCTCTCTCTCTCTCTCTCTCTCTCTCTCTCTCTCTCTCTCTCTCTCTCTCTCTCTCTCTCTCTCTCTCTCTCTCTCTCTCTCTCTCTCTCTCTCTCTCTCTCTCTCTCTCTCTCTCTCTCTCTCTCTCTCTCATCTTAAATTTTAAATCAATGCAAAATGTTAAACACACACACACACGCTTTATTCATCTACTACCCTAAATCTTAATCAAATAACACACACACGCACACACACTCTCTCTCTCTCTCTCTCTCTCTCTCTCTCTCTCTCTCTCTCTCTCTCTCTCTCTCTCTCTCTCTCTCTCTCTCTCTCTCTCTCTCTCTCTCTCTCTCTCTCTCATTATAAATCTAATATAAATTTTCTATCAAACACTATTTATTTATTTATCACTCTTAAATACCCTAAACTAATGCATAATGCAAAACTCTCTCTCTCTCTCTCTCTCTCTCTCTCTCTCTCTCTCTCTCTCTCTCTCTCTCTCTCTCTCTCTATATATATATATATATATATATATATATATATATATATATATATACACACACACTTATATATACTAGTAAAGAGTGCCCGTCGTTGACGGGTGATGGTGGACGATCTAGGTGGCGGTCGATGATTTGAAAATTCATTATATTATTGATGGGCGATGACGACAGATTTAGGTGGTGGCAGATGATCTAGTAGGTATGCCCATCATTGACGGGTGGCGGCCTTGGATTTCGGTCAATGGTTTAGGAGGAAAGTCGATGGTCGTTGACGGGTGGCTGATGTATGCATGTGTATGTACGTGATATGTATGTGTGTGTATTTGTGAGAGTGCGTATATCTGTGCATGTGTGTGGGTGGTCTAGCATAGTGTGCCCATCGATGGCAGGCAACCGATGATGTGTGTGTGTGTGTATGGATTTATGACGTCAACGACATGCGATTTGGATAGGCCACTATTGGGTCGTGATTAATATTGTTCATCGGCCGATTCAGATGCACGACTAATGATTTGGTGGCAGCCAATGGTTAGATGGCATTTTGGATAGGGCCATTTGGATGGTTTTGGTGGGCATCAATGCTTTGGATGGAATCCGATGGTTTGGGTGGAGGCAAGAAGAGAGGTAGGAAGATACAGAGAGAGAGAGGGGGAAGGCAGAGAGGAGAGAAAGTGTGTGTGTGTGTGTGTGTGTGTGTGTGTGTGTGTGTTAAATTAACAGAATAGAGCCAAGCATGTTCCAGAAATAAGACCAAATTCAAATGAACCAGCTAACAAATTCAAAAAAATATCTGTCTATTACATACTAAGAAGCTGACAAAGAATGATTCACCAAATAACAAAATGTCTACTTCGATCTTCAACTATCCTTGCCACAACAAAATCTCAATTGGTTTTACAAAAGTTCCATATGGACATGCTAGTTTTGTAAGAGAGATTGTACTTTGCAACAACACAATATCTGAGGGTCCGACCACCTACATCATTCCATTGTTGGACTTGATTTGCATTTTTTTATTTCCTACTTGGTTTCATCTACAGTTGCTACTCTGGACCAAAACAAAGATAGGGTTTATAGTTTGAGACTCTACTTTTGATACTAATTTGGCAAAAAAAATCCTTTAAGACACCTACCTATAACCTTCTCTTGGATAAAGATGATTAACCCGAAAATCTGGTGGCATAATTGAACATCTAAGTTCTATTAATACAATTTGAGTATGATCAACAATAGCTCATGATTCCAGTATGTAATTTTTTGTGGCTTCCTTGATTAAAAAGAGACCCCCAGTCTTCTATTGGATGAATTCTTTAGGTTCTTGCTACAAAAGAAACATGAATTTGAGCTGGAATTTAAGCTGATTGCCTCATATCTGTAGGCTGGGGGCTTGCCAGCCAATATTGTGTGGTTTCTTCTGGTGGTGAAGTGATGACTATGTGTTTGAGAAAGTCTCTCCACTCCAAAACTGACTAGTGTAGAGGGTTGAAGCTGGTTTCAAATCTAACAGGCTGTGAGGGGACGTTAGAGTAATAGAGCATCTTCTCGTCCCTGGGCAAATGGAAGAATCCCTTGCCAGCTCCCATCATACTTTTCATAGCATTTGATGACACTCCATGGTTGATCACCTAAACATCATGGTTATGCATCATCTACTGAATCATGAAGGCCAATTAGAAATGTACAAAGAAGATAAAGCCTGTACCTGAAATATCTCCACTCCTCACACGCTTCTCCGATGGCTTTCACCAGTACACCTCTTCCTTCGCCATGAAAAGCTACAAGGTCAAATACTGGAATCTAATCAATGCTTGTTGTGTCTACTTCGCCGGGTAACTCATCCTTAGGTCTAACATAGAAATCGGGAATATTTGTTATGCTAGTGTTCACCAAAGCTTTTAATCCCTTAAATTTTTCTACGAAGTTTGGGATGTTGGTTAGATCCGTAGCTAAAATGGGGGACTTCATCGTTGCAACCATTTTTGACTCCAATTGCAGAAGTGAATTATTTGTTATAACGTATTAGAGAGAGAGAGAGAGAGAGAGAGAGAGAGAGAGAGAGAGAGAGAGAGAGAGAGAGAGAGAGAGAGAGAGAGAGAGAGAGAGAGAGAGAGAGAGAGAGAGAGAGAGAGAGAGAGAGAGAGAGAGAGAGAGAGAGAGAGAGAGAGAGAGAGAGAGAGAGAGAATGTGTTTTTGGAGCATCCTTATTTGAAAAGCTTTGGGCATTTTCGTGTTAGTACATCATCAAAATAGTGCTTGTGGAACACACAAGCTACATAGTAGAATGTAGTAGCTCCCGATTCATCGTTTGAGAGACACAACAACTAATCCTCTTTCTCTTGGCTTCATTTGCGATCCAATTAGAGCAGAGAAGAGCTAGGTCTGGTTGGTATTACGCCAAGAGAAACAAGATAGATTGAGAAGCAATATGCTGTCATTCAAGCTTATGACTCCTACTGAAATCCCTTGTGCCTTCTGTGTAAAGACCACTAGGGAAAACCCCTAAGATGAGGATAGGAAAACACAAGAGAGATTGTGGAGCAAAACCACCCAACCAAACCTAGATCCCTCCTGGAAAATTCTCCTGGATCTAGCCGCCAAGCCATGGAAAGGTGATCGGCCATGAAATGTTGTGTACCTTTCCTAACGACTACACAGAAGGTGAATTCCTCAAGGATTAACAACCATCTTGCTATTCATCTGGTTTTACAAGATTTATTTACAATATATAATAGGGCTTGATGGTCTGTGTAAAATACAAAGGTTTGGCCTAGCAAATAGTGTCGCAATTGTTGTACGGCGTAGACCATGGCTAGTGCTTCACGTTCGATTGTTGTATAGTTTGCTTCAGCAGGCACCAGTTTTCTGCTCAAGAAACATATCAGAAAATCTTTGCATCAATTGCTTGACTCTACTTTATTTATCAAGTCCAAAAGCTAAAGAAAATTCGATTTTCTGATAGTCTAAATCCTAAAACTAGAAACGAAGGCCAGCCTCATAGACTCTACATCTAAGTTAAAGTTCAACGTTCTAGAATGCTTTGAACATGTATGTTAGTCTTTGAACTTCATCCAATACAATTTCAGAATATTGATGTAACTGGCAAGGTATATGTGACATCATTACAATGTTTCTTATGCTGGTGACTCTAATACTTTAATTTGGAGATTATGTAATGATAAATGAAACTAGAATAGGCAACCTAGAGAGATCACTTTATGAGAAATACCTTAGTTCCTAGAGACTAGATACATAACCAAGAGAAATAATACGAGCTTACAAAAAAATGGAAATAGAAAACTTTGAAAGGAGTCATAAAAAAAAAAATATTAACAAAAAACATAAACAATAAAATTAGAAATGCTTGAAGTTGTATTCTCATGTATTGAAAGATCTTTCTTTTTAATCCTCAAGAATCTTGGTCAAACTAGATTCTCAACTTTCCAGTTCAAGCTCAAAAGTCTTGAACAAAAGCTTGTTACAAACTGAAACAACTTTCTTGTTGTTTATCAAATATATCTATTAACTTAGTGTTTTGAGCATAAACATAATACAAAATCCAATTGAATTTTTTTTAAATGACAATGCTACAATAAGACTAAGGATTCACAAAACCATGAATATTATTGACAACCTTTGAAATTAAACTACAAAAAGAAGTATTCACGTATACTATTTTGATCAAGATACAACAATATTAATTTTGATATGCAAATTCAAAATACTGGAGAATTAATGGAAAAAAGGTTTCATGACAAGTAGGTTTCATATTTTGTACCTTATAGAAATGTTTCTTTGTCCAACTTATGTCTTTGGTTTGTCCTTCATTGAACTTCTAAATATGTGACATACAAAGGAGAAGTGCATTGTAGTAACATGGGTATGAATACATTAATTTATATCATAATGCACTAGGAGTAATGGTCACACATGAGCTTTGACATGACAAGCTTGTTGAGGGTTTTGGCAACATACACAAGCACATCCCTATATGTATGCACCAACAGATATGCCATTAGTGAGCCATTTCCCAAGAGGGTTTCCATAACCTCTCAAGGTGAACTTGTCTATACCAATGAAGGGTTTAACCCATGTTATCACCAGAGAACCTCCTAATACTTCAAATACTAATTTTGAAGATCAAGCGATCTTTATGTAAGAAGAGAAGTTTTCTACAAGCATTGAAATCAAGAGGACCTAAGAATTAAAAAGTTCTTATCACTTACCTCAAAACAAGAAACAAGCTTCAATGAACATGTAACCAACAAGCATATTAACAAAGTTGATGATGTCAAAAGAATATTCATTGACTCATGACTACCAAATAAGAAGTCTATTTACTTAGACTATAGTCTTCAAAAACCATTTGCCATTATAGCTTTCAAGAATCAAAAGGCTGAAAAGTTGAAAATGCCACATCAAACTATGGTTGGCAATTATACCACGAACTCTCTCGAGCAAAAAACAGCTCAGTTTGAGATGTTCTTGAAAGAAGTTCACATGTTATCATTCATGCATGTGAACAACCAAGTGTTCCCCTTCTCTCTCTTATAGCCAGCTTTCAAGCAAAACTCTTTTTCAATGATTTTATATAAAACTTTGGTCGCTCCATTGTTTTTGCTTATGGGGTAATTAGTAAATTTTGCCACATGACAAATTTTCACAACTTCTAGTCTGGGAACTTTCAAAGCAGTTAAGTAACCTTATTTTAAATGTCTCTTGTCCATGTGCGACAGATTCATAGGGGCACCTCATACTACCATCGATCATATCGTGCCTTGGACATACATGATCGAATATTATCAAGAAGGAATATTATCGACAAGGAAAATAGCTATTCCACGGCCATGTGAGTTGCCAACTACTTCACTAGCCCAAACAGGAGGAACTAACGTAGCTTCTCAAAACGTAATGGATTGTTGGTGACTATTCTGCCCATTTTTCTGTCTCATAGCCGAATGGTCATCTGTTTTTTATAAAAAAAAAATGTGCTAATTCTGCCTGCGCGTTAGAGGCGTCAGGCTTGCACCTGCCACGTGGCAGCATCGGATTGGTTTAAAGCTATTTTAGTTTTGATTCAACATGCACCTGCCAGTGGCAAGCATTGGATTAGTCCAACAATCCATTACGCAATGGACCCTTTGAGCCTCGCCTACAAAAATTGTGGAAAGCTTTACTGGGCAGAATGGCATGTGCTGGCCCATTCATAGTACATTTCTATCTAGACACTTGAAAATGGGGAGAAGCACACCCCTCTCACAAAAATTAGAAAACCGTGTTTCTTAAAACTGTGAACCAGGACCCTTTTGGCTCCAAGAGTCCAATTCAACGGCCTTCCACCAACTCAATCCACAGCGAAGTGTCTTGCACAACCAAATGGCATGTGTTCCACAGCGGCTGCGCTTCTAGAGGAGTTGAAAGCGATGGAAAATCCTAAATCTCTTTCCCAATAATGAGAACACGAATGGATTTGGCAGCAATGATGAATTTGTCAATGCACTTCTTTTGGCAGCACACAAATGTGGCTTAAACTTATAATGTCTGCAGGCAAGGCTGTTGACATCCCCATAACACTACTACTCCAAATGCTCTTCCGCTACTGCACATTTGTGACTGAGATAAAAGTATGATGATATCAAATCCTATGGAAGGACAAGGCTACTTAGAATGCAATCAAATGTAGTGGCGATTCACCATGCTCATTTGTTAGGCCCAATGAGGAGAATTTAAAAATATCTTTTGCCTTGCCTTTAACTCATCACAAAGAACTATGTCCACCAAAGGTTCAAAAATATCAGCTCTGCTAATAGCCCCAGCTATGTCACTATGAATCCAAAAGCGCAGTGTCAATTCCAAAATAAACAACTCACATGATTTTGCAAAAAGCACTAATGCTTCTGTGTTGATCATCTGAGCACGCCAATTTATATTGTCATTACAATTAGCTTAATATATTCACTTTTGAGCCAAATTACATGAAAACTAAAAGGCGACGTAGAAAAATGGCAACAAAAAGAACCATTCACTTTGGCGTCTTCATCAACTTTCATTCATGCAAGAGGTAGCTGATGAGTTTTAAAATCTGTAAGAGGGCATTTAGAAAGCAATTGAGGTTATGCATCAAGAAATGGTGATATACACAACTGATGAGCAGTCTGGGTGTATTGTCAAAAATACGTGTGTAGCTCGCCATTCATTTACCGGTTGTTTTCTCCATTTCCGGATTTTGTCTCCATTTCTTGCGATTGTTTTCTCCATTTCCTGCATTTGCTGTTGCCAAAACACTATGCTGTTTTTTCACCTGCTCATAGGCAGATGGTCAAGGCATTGAAGTAGCATCAGAAGAAGTAAAGACTTGGTGAGGCTGGTTTGCCATTGAAGCCAAAACAAGATTACTCACGGCTTCTCCAAGCTATATATATATATATACACACATATACATATAATATGTTTATTTCTAGTGATGATCCTAGCCTCAGTTTCTAAGCTAAAGAAAGCTTTGCTAATTGGTAGGTTGATTCCATTCAAGATCAATAAAATCTAGCTGCTACTTCATTCGTTGCCTTAATGGTTTAACTCATCAAAGTGGAGTGTTGTTTTTCAGAGAAATCAAGAGCTTAAGTGCTTATTTGATACTGTTATAAGTGTAGCTTGATTTATTACTTTTGCGATGAACGAATAGCTTAATTGCTTCTATTATGTTGTTTGAATTCATCGGTGCTAGCATAGAGCAATGTACTGTCTTTGTGATCAATAAAAGACTTGATCCTGACGTTGTTTTAATATATCATCAACGTAGAGTGATGTATTGTTTTACGACAAATGAATAGCTTAGTTGTTTCAATCCTTTTGTTGTGATTTATGAACAAAGACTGATGTATAATTCCTGCAACTGATTTGAGTAGTTCATCAACGTAGAATATTGTTGTTTATGAAAGAGATTAAGAGCTGTTGTGATTCATCAGTGTAGAGTGACATATTAATAGTTTTTTCAATAAATGAACGTGAAGATCAGCTTATGTGCTCCGATGGTGTTACTTTGCAGCTGTTCTAGACGAAGACGACTCTAAGGCTAGCATTTCAGACCATCGGGGTGGTGTATGGCAATGAGGGGATGAGGGCACGTCGCCACTCTACGTGTACATAAACACTTTTCCCAACGGAATCAACACACAACATGCTCACCAAGATGTAGTGGGCGCACTGTCTCTCATCATCTACACCTTGACACTCATCCCTCTTCTCAAATACATGTTTATCATGCTTTGAGCAAACGATCCCGAAGAAGGTCATCCATCATCGATCGCCGTCCAATCCCCATCATCACTGGTGTGATAATATTCCTTAATTGATGATTGTATAATAGTATTTCTGACAGTGTTTCACTTTGGTACTCCACAATTTGTGAATTCGGATGCAGTCTGGAGAGAGAGAGAGAGAGAGAGAGAGAGAGAGAGAGAGAGAGAGGAGAGGCGAAGGAGGAGAGAGGTGAATGAGTAGAGGAAGGAGGAGAGGCGAACGAGAAAGAGAGAAGAGAGTAAAAAGAGCAGCAAGTGATAAAAGAGATTGAGACACGCCAGACGCCATCACGTCCCAAATTGAGAGACACACCCATCTCAGCATCTCAGCATCGATAGAGAACGTGTGAACCCGTTAGCTATGGTGTAGGCGCAGAAAAAGAGAGAGAGAGGGTGAGAGGGTGAGGGCAAAGGGCTTGTCAAAAGAGAGATGCTGCACATCTTCTCACGAGATGCTACACGCGAGAAGAGTTGGGAGAGAGAGAGAGAAAGAGAGAGAGAGAGAGACCCTATACATGTACACCGTGTGGTGCAACATTCACCCCAATATACACTACATGGAAAATGTCACATCATCATTAAAAATTGATGACATGGATTTTTTATTTATATTTTTTTAGATGATGACGTGGAATTTATCCTTTCAAAGATTTTTAAAATGGGTATTAGCTGGCCTTATAAACAAATTCTTGTAGATAAGAGTGCTTCTTGGTACAAATATTCTTAGAATATCTAAATATTTTAAAATACAACAATTCAATCAACTAAAATCTCTAGGAAATCCATCAAGTCTCAAATAATTACACCTCAATCCAGAGAGTACTACAGCTACTCTAATGAGTTAGTAGCCCCATTTCTACCATTATATGCAAGAAATTGACAATACATTTGAATCTCAATAGATTTATCTCTCCTATAAATCTAGAGATTTAGACTGAATTTTGTACACGAGCACTTATAGACTACAATCTGTAGCGGAATACAATCTCCTAATATAAGTAAACTCTCCATAAGTAAAAACAATTTACTTAACAAGAAATATTTGTGTGATCCATAGGACTCAATAAAATACTGGAGAAAAGAGATTTAGATTTTCAAAACACTGATCTAAACTCAACTCAATCAATAGGGACACTCATAATAATTAAGTATCTGTTTATGATCCGTCAATCACAAATAGTCAAATTCTTATGGTTCGTCAATCATCAATCCACTGGAATCCAAAATTATACTTAATCATTAAGGAATACTAAAGTATGTCCAACCGAAATTCTATTGAGATTCAAAAATCCAGGTACCATTCTTGGAATTATTATGATTCGGTATCCAATTGAGCTCACTGGGATACAATCACTAATGAATTGAATCTATTCCTCAACTGAGAAACACTCATCCAAGAATTCTGTATATTCTATGCACACAATTTTTTCAAGAGGAATCCAAATGACTCATAAATCATATGTCTTACATTGCATTAATACACAAAAGAAACAGTTTCTGGTGAATTCTCTTTACACTATCCATTTCACCAATTAACTTTCCACATGAGTGAACCAATTACTCAAGTTAATTACTAATGATTCAGAATTCTCAAATGTCTAGGTGCAGCTCTTAATTTTACTAGTACAACACCACATTTAGATCCTTATCCAAATCAATTTTAAGTTAACCAATAAATCTTTCAAAACAAGAATTGTTAACTCTGCAAGTAATTGTTTAACACAATACTTGATTATATGTCTATGTTCATCGACTAGGTTAAGTGCACCAAATAATCATAGTACTCAGGAATACATAGCAGATCCATACAAGATTAAACATGCACATATGAGAATAATCTCACTATGACCCAGTACATACACATATGTCCTTTTTTGGTAGATTCCTCCAAAATTTGCATATGTTATTCACATATCTCACGGAGAATCTTGTAACTCAACTATAAAGAATTATATTTCTCATGAGTAAATAACATATCTGGAAAATCTCTGAAATTGACAACATTCTCTCTCATGAGTTTTCCAACCCAACTTACTTCTTACCACCAAATTCCTCCCATTTGATCAACCCCTCCTTAATCCTACTACTCCAACTAAGATTAGGTTGAATCAATACAATCATTCCACAACGTTGTGATCAAACTCAGTTGTATCCACATAAACTAGATTAGTGACATTTGATCCTACACAATACTACTTATAATGAATTCAAATCTCAAACCACCTCTAGTTCCAGATTGTTCCAAACAATTTCTAAAAAACTTCTCTTATTCGAAAATCGTGCAACTAATAGCTCTCTAGTGGAATCTTACCCATCACTTCACCCCTCCTTTTGAGGAGATTATTTAATTTCTTGCAAAAGTTAGCTAGAGAGATGACACATAAAAACATCTGAAAAGTCTATAATAAGTCGTACCACTAGCATTGACCCCCCAGGTATGGATGACCAATATCATTCATATACTGTTGAAATAATCCAAGTGTATTCATTAATCAAAAGGAAACATTTTGAGTTTAAAATAACCAAAGTAATATCATAATAGATGTCCCAAATCTATATGAGAATCGGTACGAGGAATTTCATTCCTACCAGAAGATCTTTAACCACCTATTCCAAAGATCTTAAAAATCCATCCGGGTTACTTATATTGTATAGGTACATATCTACTCCACAAAACATTAGAGAACCCATTAATTTTGTTTTCGATGGATAACAATAATCCATCTATGAAATTATGATTCAGCAAGGACCACACATGGTTTATAGTCACATTATGCAACCATCTTGGGTGGTACCAAGATCCCCAAATCCCTACCTCTGAGAGTTCCAACTCTTAAGAATAAGGCTCTTCATGCACTAAATGTGATCCATGTGTCCATATTCTCACTTCTCGTATCACCATTTTACTTCAAAATTAAAGTCAACTCATGGTCCTATAGATATTCAATATGAATTCAAATTAACGAATTCAACAATCAGTATTATGCAACTTTTTCCACAAGGATTTGTTAAAATCCAAAAATTATTACACAATACAAGCACATTCACTAAGCCTAATGTCCATTTCTCTTCCTCCCTTAGATTTTCAGTTTCTCAAAAAACTTCATCAGCTAAGGTACAAGGAATTTTCTTAGACATATAGTAAATGTTAATGATAAGTCAATTTTCTTTTCATTTTCTGGTTCTCTAAGTGTTGCAGTCAACATATTGCACTTTGGAGACATGATGGAGACATGCACGTATAGAGGGTGCTCCATTTACAGAGGTGAACATAGACTACAAGTGAAAAATGTGTAACTGTTGCAATCAACATATTGCAATTCTGTGACATGGTGGAGAATTCAAAATTTTGAGAATGTAAAGACTTGATGGAAGGGCCAATGTCATCACTAAAAAATATTCAAATGACTCTTGTTCCTTTTTAGAAACACTTTCCATGGATTAAAATGTGAGTTGGAAGTAGATCCCTAACCACATTCTTATCCAATTCCATCAACAAATTTAATATGTTTCCAACAAAAATTTTATGAAATGTGTTGATTTTCTTAGAATATAGTAATAGCTTCACCATTTGCCTTGATGACTATGCTCTGCTTTTCGGGAAAAAAAAAAAAAAAAAAAAACATTGTCTTGTGTGTGGAGGAAAGTGTTGGTCCTGTTTTTGTTGAAACATTGTCTTGTGTGTGCATGAAAGTGTTGGTAGATTTTTAGAGACTTAATGCCAATACGCCATCTCCCAAGAGAAATATTGTAAGACTTAGTCAATACCATCCAAAAGGAAGCCATCCGTTGCCCAAATGCTGTTTGTAAGTTTATAGTTAAATGTATGAGTAGAAATTAGTACAATGGGATCTGTGGCGCAATGGTAGCGCGTCTGACTCCAGATCAGAAGGTTGCGTGTTCGATTCACGTCAGGTTCAAAAAGCCTGATCCCAAGTGCAGATCAACTTTTGATAAATATGAATTCATTCCTTTTGTTCTGTTTTGTTCCGATATGATTGACAAATCAGGAAGATTGAGAGATGAAATCAGTAACGCATACGCATGAGAGGTTGAAGAATAGTACTGTTAGCAAGAGCCAGCTTAATATTAACTACTCCAATTAAGCTCCTTTCTTTGGGTTCTTGGCAATGCAAGTCTAAACAGTAATAATTCATTTATTTGGGTGGTTGAAAAGACATGGTTGGAGGTTCATTTGGCATCATGTAAGGCTCATATCTTGAAATTTGATTCTTCAATTTATCTTTTGTGTCCATTCAATAAAATGCCATCATGCAGTGAAGATCGCAGGCCTTTTGCATCACCCAATAATGAGGAAAAGTAATGAGAGCGCCCATATGGGCAGCAAATGCCCTCACTGGCAGATAAGAATCCAATACAAACATAAGAAAATACCAAAAGAAATGCTAATAGAAGTAAATTTTAGTCACGGATAGCATTAAGGCTCTAAGTTTCAATGTAAATCTTGTCAACAGGCGGCCAAATCTCATCCAAAAAAATAAGAAGCAGGATCCCATATCCCAAAATTGACAAATTGTCAGAGACACACTCTATATGGTAGTTAACATTTGGAAAATCATGAAGAGCAATCAGCCATAAACATCCCAACTCATATCGTCGCATTTCATTGAAGCACAATTCAATTAACCAAATCTATGATTCATTTGTTGAGCAAAGAAGACCCAAAAAGGATAATGTTTTACACTCAAATCAAATAGAAACTTGAAGATATGGGAGAGCTTGAGCACTTCCCAATGACATGATGTTGTCCCCCGGATGTAGGAGATCAAAGCAAGGATCAAAGACAGAATGGATGCTCGAGGAGACAACGATCATGCATCGCATACCACAAGGACAAGCACAATGAAGAAGCAAGGGCCAATAATATCACTCTTCGAAGAAGAAAAGATCAGTCGAGGGGAGGATGCAAAAGATGGTGCCAATCAACAAAATGGTCGAAAGAGATGAATATAAAGCACCAATTCGCAAAAATATTTCAAGAATTTCCAAAGATACAAAAACAATTGAGTTAAGGCATGGCATGAGATTGGGCAAAGCTAGCATGAATGACAATGGATGCCATATGAGTATGGATTGGAGAAATATTTCCCTTGTACGAGGTGATGAAAGTAAGAATTTTCATAGAATATGTGGACATGGATATTTGACCAATAACAAAATGCATTGAAGCAAAATATTTTTACTAGACTAAGATTGACCCTAGATATGAAAGGTGACTACTAAATCACTATTGAAATTCAGAGGTAGGGTACTAAATTTTAGTAAGAGTTTTAATCATATGTGTTTCATGTGGCATAACATGTTTTGGGATACCATCTTGACACAATAGAGGTCTCCTCCCACACCCAATGACCAAGCTTCTGACAGATAAAGCAATTCTTTGGATTCGTAGCTGGACACTTTTAAGAAAACGCCTCGAGGACGGAATTGAGTACGAAATGAAGATTTCTTCTGAGCAGACCGAAACTTGAATTTAGACGGACTTTTACGGACAGAACAAAAAAACGAGAACATCCAAAATTAGACACACACACACACACATACATATGTAGATATACATATATATGTACAGAATATATATATATATATATATATATATATATATATATATATATATATATATATACACACATATGTATATATACACATATGTACACACACACACACATTTAAAACTATTTGTGCGCATATGTATGGGGGCACCCATGCATCCTGCTCTCCTCACTCATGCATACACACTTTCTTAACTAAAAATGATGGGGAGGGGGATGCATGTATGGGGAAAGTGCATATCCCATTTGCACATTGTGTGCATTGAGGGGTGGGCCCCAAAAAGATTCCCCACCCCCTCATTCTCCCTCACTAAATTCAAATATTTGATGTTTGAAGTTAAAGTTTTATTTTATTCACACACTTCAATGTGCTTTAAACTTTAGCTAATAATCTTTATGACACGGCTTTCTTATTTATTTTGGATTACCAAACTTTTACCCTTGAATTGTAAATAGAAAATTTTTCTTGACTACCTTAAACTACTTCCTTTTTTTTTTCAATTCTTTAAATCCCTATCTTGGCACGCAAGTTTCAGGAATGTTTAACCACAAGCCCAAACTCACTAGCTTTAACTCCTAAATCAGGAGCAAAAGATGCAATAAGAAGAGAAAAATAGAGGGAGAGGGGGATTTGGAACGCACATGTGTGTGTGCGCGCGTGCGCCTATGTGTGTGTATGTGCACCTATGTGTGTGTGCGCGCGTGTTCGTTGTGTGTGTGTGTGTGAGCTTTCCCCGACACATCGAATGTGTGTGTGTGTACATCTCCATAAAATTTTTTGTGTGGATGAGGTATATTGTATGAAGTATAGAGTCTAGAGTCCTTTTTCCTCCTTCCCTCCCTCCCATGGGCCCCACCTCTCTCTCTCTCCCTCTCTCCATACGCATGTTGACCAACCACCCATAGAGGGAGGGAGGCCGTCCCTCCATGCCCCAAAAAAAAATTAAGAAGGTTAAAATGTGTGTGTGTGTAGATATATAAAACAAGGGGGTGACTCCATTCCATAAAAAATAAATATATCAATATATATCCCTCCCCTCCCACACACACACACTTTTTCTTAAATGTAAAACATCTCCCCTTTAAAACGAAAATTCCTCATAAAAAAAATATGAACGTAAACCCCCTTAAACATGTGAACCCCGACTCCCCATAAAACAAAAAAAAAAAGTGAAGGGGCTTTTTGGCTCCCCATAAACTAACTTTTATTTTTTTTTTAAGGAGACAAAAAAAAAAGTCCCCATTAAGAAAGAACCCCCCCCCCCCCCCCCCCCCACCAAAAAAAAAGAAAAAAAAAAAACTAAGATTCTTAAGGGCGGGAGCATATATATTTTTAACACTCCTTCGGCCTTTTTCGTCACATGGCAAAACCCACTCACCCATCTCCCCCGAGCATCCATCGGCCTCTTGCCCAAACAACTTGCTCTTAACCATTAGGGAGCACACCTGCATTCCGCCCACGCACTCCACCCATCCCATATGTTCCTCCCTTCTACTGTTAGTCCACCAAAAAAAACATAGCCCGTAGAAGTTGTAGCATAGCCCGTGTCACACAATAAACAGACGCAGTTCATGGCGAAGCAAACAAGTATTTTTAACAAGGTATTTGCTTCACTTTGTATATCGACTTAATGGTTTGTCATGTTTTATTAACATGCATCTTTAATGTTCATAAAAAATACTTACAATTTCCATTGTTACAGCACATTATATTGAAACATATTACATATTTTTTAAATAGACATGATAAAAATTACATTTTAGTCACGTTGTGCCGCATATTCTTTTATTTGTTATTTGTAGATTGGATTTTGTATGTCATCTAATAATAGTTGGCCACCTGTTTGTTTGTGAAGAAACAAAGTGTTTCTATTACCAAAGCTCTACTAGCTCTCGACTCCCAACCTGACAAATATCCCGAAGATCTCGAAAAACGAAGACCTCAAAGACGAAATGTTCGTGAACATCACAAATAACAAAAAAAGGTCAAACGATGTGAAAGAAAATGTTCGCGATACCTGGGGGTCAAATACTTTCAACACCTCATGCACGAAAGGACCGAGAAAATCAAAGAAGTACTGTAAAGTACAAATCTCTGATATGATGTGATGACATCAGCAGAAGAGCATTAGGACGTGCCTAATCCGCCGCTCTTGTAATTTGAGATTAGTCTTAGATTGTTTAATCTATCTAATTAGAAATGTTACTTTGAATATATTTAGTTGCTAGATGCACTAATGACATACACAGACACAGATAGACAAAATACAGAACAGAGAAGTCTGCTAGTGAGCGAGACAATTTTGTAAGCAGGATCCACAAAGATCCAAGAAGTCCGCTAGTAAGCGAGACATTGTTCATGAGAGAACATTGCTTTCTCTCACGCCAATGCGCTATGTGGTTCTGTCACACAGTGCTTAAACCAAGAGGATCAATAGATGATGTCGTAGCTGTTATAGGTTCATTTTTGTTGAATGTTGAATTAACTTAAACATACGTCAACAGTGTCTGTCTACATTTTGGAGAATTGTAGGAATGATATAGTAGGCAGTGACCAACAATCATATCTGAACTCCATCCAAATTCATTCGCGTTTCATTTTGCTTCAATTCACATCAGTGGTATCAGAGCTCGATTCTCATCAATAGCAGTTAGAGCCTGATTCCTTTCAAAGGAATCAGAGCTTCTTCAAAGTCGGTATTCAGAACTTCTTATAGTCTAATATAGCCGCAAAGCTATCAGATCCAGGAGACAAGCATTTAGAAAAAGAAACCAGAAAGAATAGTTGAAGAACACGATCTACAGCAATGGCTTCAATAAGCAGTATACAATCGAAGATCTATACAATCCTCGACTCATCAGGGTCTAACTTCCTAGCATGGAAGGTTAAGACCTCTCTTATACTAAAGGGAGAAGGATTATTTCCCTGGGTAGATGGCACCGAAGACATGCCTACAACTACAGGAAAAGAGCTACGTGAATGGAGAGAGAAGAACGACAAGGCAGTAGCCATGTTATCATCATCCATTGAAGATAGTCTGACGCTTGACTTGGCTACACTCTCCAATACAAAAGAGATGTGGGATACTTTACTCACAAGATTTCAAACACAATGCTGAAGTGAACATTGGTGATGATGAGAAAAGTGGGGCACTCTTATAAATGGCCTTAGGATAAGATTTACAAGGTGCCTTAGCTTTTAGGGCACCTTCAGCATTCTGTAGGATAGTGTCCTCTTTCCATCTGTTACCATAACCTGTGTAAAAACACAGTGTTTGTGATTCGTTAACCCTTTATTCGTCTGTGCGAATTTGTGTGTAAATATGCAGATTGCATGACAACGTTAGTAAATATGCAACAAGAATGGAGGAAGATTAAAAATGGGATTCAGGAGAGTAGAAGGAGTAAATCCAACACCCCCACTTAATATGGATCCGTGAATGCCTTGATCTTCAGAATGAGCAATGCACAAAATTTGCTATGTGCATTATACTGAGTGCTTTCTTGAAAATGTCTGAAACCATGTTCTGCATTCTGCAGTACGTTAAGTTTACCTCCCTGTCGAGAACCTTGCTCCTGATGTAGTGATATATGATCTCAATGTGCTTACTCCTAGAATGAAATCTAGGATTGGCCGATAAGGTAATAGCACTTTGGTTATCACAAAACAAAATTGTGGGGCTGTATTGATACAGATTGATGTCTGACAGCAAATTTCTCAACCAAAACACTTTCTTAATAGATTGAGAAGCAACAATGTATTTTGCTTCAGTAGAAGAAAGTGTGATAGAGGTTTGTTAACAACTGTTCCATGAAATAGGACCGACGTTGAAAAAGAATGTAAATTCAGATGTGGATTTACAATTGTCTGCTTGATTCAGAATAGCCACTGAGCTGATGAAGATTGTCGTTGCTGACATCTCCATAGCAGATGCACTGATCCATGGTAGCTCGAATATATCTCATGACTCGAATAAGAGCCTTCCAATGGATAATGCCAGGATTAGTAGTCTAGCCTTCCTTCGATCAATTGTTCCGTTGGCATTATATTTGATCTTAAAGATCCACTTGCAATCAATAATATTGTAGCCAATAGGAGCTTCGACTAATGACCATGTCTGATTCTTGATCAGAGAGGAATAATCTCTGTCCATGGCTTCTCTCCAGGGATCAGAGTCTGATTGGTTAGGTGCCGCTTCGACTGTCGTCGGTTCTTGCATTAAGAGACAGGCAGACTCAGTAGTATACCTTGTGGGCTGTGTGCACACTCAGCTTGATCTTCTGGGATGATTCGACTGATGAACCGCTCCTGTGACTTGTTGCTGAATAGCATCAACATCTTCGTCTGTTTCACTTTCTCGAAGTGGGTCGACAATAGACACGCCTAAGCCAGAAGCTCGGATTGTCGTGTCAATGGCAGGAGATGTAGGTTCTTCTTGAGCAATATCTTTGCCTTTGAGGTCGACGAACTGATCCTCGATAAAGACTATATTCCGGCTATACAAGATCTGCTGGGTATCAGGATCGTACAGCTTGTAGGTGTTATCAGACGAAGTATATCTGATCAAGATGGTCTTGAGACCTTGGAAGTCCAGTTTCTTCCTTATGTCTTTTGGGACTTGCGCATAGGCAATGCACCCGAACACTCTTAGGTTCATCAAAGAAGGCTTAGAGTCTGTCCACACCTCATGGAGTGTCTTGTTTGAGAGGGCTTTGGTCGAACATCTGTTCTGGACATAAGCTGTAGTGGAGACAGCTTTAGCCCAAAATCTCTTGGGCAACGATGCATGCGATAGCATACACTTAGCAGATTTGACCAGAGTACGGTTCTTCCTCTCAACTAAGCCATTAGACTGAGGACTGTAAAGAGTGACAAATTGCTGCTCAATGCCTTGGCTTTGGCAATACTCCTTAAACTCAACAGAGATATATTCACCATCGTTGTTTGACCTTAGGGCCTTGATCGTCCTTCTAGCTCCTTTTCTGCATGCTCCTTGAAGATTCTAAAGCAGTTGAAAGCTTCTGATTTCTTCTTTATGAAATACAACAAAGTCCTTCTGGAGAATTCGTCAATAAAGGTTATAGAATACTTGGCATCCTTCAACGAAGGATTTTTTTATCGGGCCACAAATATTTGAATGTACAACATCTAACAATCCTCTAGCAATATGCTGCTGGCTTGACTTAAATGGTTTCCTAGTCTGTTTACCAACTTCACAGTCTTGACAGACAGGTAACTCGACTTTTTTGCGAGGATAGTCGAAATCAAGAACAATAGATTGTCTAGACATTCATTGTACAGCAGCATGATTTAAATGACCAAGTCTATAATGCCAAAGTCGACCTTTATTTGTAGGAATTGAAGTATTGAGAGCCTGACTAGAGGCAGAAAAGCAATGACTTAATTTATACAAGTATCCATGCCTCTTTCCGAGTGCTAGGATCTTCCTTGTCCTATCAACTACTTTACATTGATCACATTCGAATTCTACTCTGTGTCCTAGATCTGTGATTCTGCTTACAAAGAGCAGATTCGTGGATAAATTTGGTACATACATGACTTTAGAGAGTAGTTTAGATTGATCATTTGCAAAGCTTAATCTTACAGTGCCTTCACCTTTGATAGCTTATGTGCTATTGTCACCAAGGTGAATGAACTTCTGGGTACTGTAAGGTGTATAGAACTCGAAACAGCCAATGAAAGAACTGTCGCCAGATGTTTCTTGATGGTTGGTCATGAAGGCGTCATGATTTGCTTCTTGAATAGGCTGTGGAGCTTCTGCAGCTGCGTTTGCCACTTGATTCGACTGTCCCTTGCTATTGTTCTTCGCTTGAAGTATTCGGAAGTCTTGAATTTCATGGTTGTTTTGTTTGCAGTATGTGTAGAACAGCTTCTTCTTTGTCTACGGATTCGACTGTTCCTTGTGCTGAGCTAGTTTTTGGTCTGGCTTTGATTGCTTCGGGCCTTTCTTCTTCTTCTTCTGCTTTGTCGTGCTCTTGTTGGCGTACAAGGCATGAGAATCAGCTGAGGAACTTAAGGTCTCGTTCCTTCGCGTGTCTTCCTGCAACAACATAGTAATGACTCTCGAAAGAGTCAATTATGGATGAGTCGTGATGATCATCACCCAGCTGTCGTAAGAACTTTATTCGTCTGTGCAAATTTGTGTGTAAATATGCAGGCTGCGTGACAACGTTAGTAAATATGCAGCAAGAATGGAGGCAGATTAAAAATGGGATTTAGGAGAGTAGGAGTAAATCCAACAATAGTCATGACTAAGCAATATATTATAAAACAAACACAATTTGTCCCATAAGATACTGTGGAGCATAGATCATAATTCTTGAACAGTAGGGGATATTAGAACTCAAAATGGGCCCTTTGTCAAGATGTTGTTTTTGACTGTGCACGCTTTCAACGCTTATGTGTCCCAATGAATGGTGTCCATCTGTGACCAACTGTAACAGTGGGTGACGGACGGAAATTGTATTTAACTTTCCCGACCAAATTTTTGTGATTTTCAAATATCCCACCGGGCAGAACAAACAATTGTGATTGGACCAAAGTTACTGCCCGAATACTCTTATGATGCCCGTCATTGTTCACTCGAGGCTGATTTGATGTCAATAGTCATAAACTATGGTTAACTAATCCTTGTAGTTAAGAAACTTCTTGTCATTCATAGATATACCTCTCATTTTCTTCATTCTATCTCCCATTTTTTTGTCATTCTTAGGTTTACCTCGCAATCTCTACATTCTCTCCGATCTTAGCTTGCATATTCGTATTTTTGATTAATGGCTACACATAATCAAAGACCAAGAGGAACCATTGATGCAATCAATATTTGTAATGAAAAAAATGCAGAAGATCAATGGATACCAAGAATATATCAAAAATATCAATGGATCTTGATGCATCTCTCTGCAAAAGGCTCATTCCGAAAAAGAAAAAGATCGGATAACATATATAGAAGCTCTTGGAAAGGCAGGATAATGGATTTTAAAGTATCACCTCCCAGTCAATCTATCACGGAAGTTTTAGTTCAGCATGCTTATATTCACAATGAGCTCAACATTCATGATCTGAAACCAAATGATAGAAAGAAATGCAATTGTAAGTTTTCAAATTCAATTTTTTTAGATTTAGCATTTTCTTTAAATTATATTTTTCATGAGATGTTTTTGTTGGTTTTGCAGATTTCTATCCATCAAATTTCGTTGAATGGCAATCAGTTCAATCGATTGCAAGAATATACATTCGGATATCGGTATTTTATAATATAAAGGTCGTTTTCCAAAATCACTTTTAGAGTCAGGAGTTTTTTTTTATGATCACACCTAATTTCCTGATAAAAATGGTTTAGTTGGTAGAATAGAGCCATATCCTCTACCAGATTTTTTGAGTGAGGAATGGATTTCTCTTGATGCAACAATTTCAGAAAGTTTTTGATCTAGCCTATATATTGATATTCAGAGTATATTAAAATGTAGCACTAGATCAAAGAATAATAGATTAAGTTGGTATCTACCTTTCACTATTTTTGTTGATTTTCTTTTTCAAATGCAATGTTCGGAGAACAAAAAAATTGTTTATTTGTAAGGACTTGAGTGCGGATATAATCGCCAAGTTGTTGGATGATGGTTGGGATACAAAACAAAATCAGCAAGTTGAGTGTAGAGTATGTTACTCATCCATAACATTTAGATGTTACATCAAAAAACAAATGTTCACTTTGCTGCTGTATTATAGAAGATGGATTAAATGCAAAAATGTTTGGAAGCCACTTCATCAAGATTTTGGTATAAACCCTCAAGAGCAACTTCAGATAACAATGAAAAGAAATGCCAACATTCTTGCGATGGTTGAGGTCGAGGAAGATTGGTGTCTCAATCACATTCGATCAGAACTAGACATGTTGCAATTCGATCTACCTCAGTACTATCAATTTCGATTGAATGGTGTAAAGGTACGTTATGCCATATAAAAATATTTCTTTTTTTCTATTTCTAAGTGAATCAGTTTCATAAAATATATAACTAAAACAATCTCTCTTGTGCATGTAAGAGTAAGGCAGGAAGAGCATATAAAATGCAAAGACATTGGAACATCCATCAAAATTGAAGATCCATAGATTATGAACTATGAAATTTTGTATTATGTAGCTTGGGTGGAAAACACTCGGCCACTACAACTGGATATGAATTTTTGATTACAAGCTTTATGGTCTCCTGCCTGAAGTGCATTATCTCCATTGGGGAGACCTTCGGGCATTTAAACTAAAAAAAACATACACACAGTTAAATGTAATTAATCAAAGGTCAGTTAATAGGAATTTGAATATGAAAAAAAAGCAAAAACACAATTAAAAGTAATTAATTGAAGATTGCCTCTTCCAGATTTGGAAGTCCATCTTGTAATGCAAGCCAATTAAAAAAGTGTTTGGCATTGCATACGGTATAACAACCACAGTTGACATAATCAACCTGTTGGGAGGACTGCAGAATTCAAATTTTAACATCATGAGATATCGAATCAACGCGCAGGATGTAAGAATTAAAATCTACAATGGAAACAAGTGCGCGTCGAACTGATATCAAAAAAATATTGATTGAATATTGGATCAGCGCGCACGTTATGATAATAATCCAATCAATAACTACAAGGGCGCGTCGAACCGATATTGAAAAATTTATACCTCTACATCAACCATTTTCAGCTTCAAATATGCTTTTGCATTTGGTACTGGAAAGAGTTCTAGTATTTTCTATATATGGGTCCTGACAATTTTGTGTGTGTGTGTGTGTAATAGAATTCATCTTTAAACAAACTGGATTACACACACCCTCATCGTTGATGTACAAGGACAACACATATAAGTTCCAATGATCACTGAAATCAGAAAATAATAAATTTATGAGAATCAATGTGAAATCAAAATTCATATGAAAAATTCAATAAAATAAAATCTAAAAAAAGGACACTTTGTTATGTATGGCAGCACGAGAATTGGAGTCCCCAGTTTGACGTATTGGAGCTCTTTCTGGTAATAGACGATAAACTTTTAGTCTTGTCTTTTGCGACTAATTATCAGTCGAGCACAGTCTAGCTCTTCGCGAATCATTCACGACAGATAATTTGTCTTGCAATTCCCAACAAATTATTCATCTAGCGCTTCATCCATTAAATGTTTGGCTACGTAATCTAGAATGACTGTGATTTCTATCACTAAAGCTCTCTTCATTTTGATAGGCATAGTCATGCTTTCGGAGAGAGTTGTTTAACTCATTCCGTTGTGCACGAACATTTTCTGTTCGAGTTCACTTCTCGTTCATTTCTTGCTCGAGTTCGTTTCTCGTTCGTGTTCGTCACTTATTCCCCTCCTCTCCTCCAACAACTACCTACTTTTTTAAGGCAAAAAAATCTCAAAAAACTTGCAATTATTCACTTTCAAGATGTCAACTCCAAATATTGCAGTATATCTTCAATAATTTCTTTTCCCTTTAAACTTGAGGACAAGCCTCTAATGTGAAAAATTGTCAACTAGTAGTATTTTCCTAACTTGAGATTTTGTAGGCCTATGGCCAAATAAAAGTTAGAGATAGGTTCATACATGTATGTAGAGGCCCAAAGTATGTGTACACTACTTTTGAGGTCACATTAATTAGAGGAGGTCGAGTGTGGAGCTCTTCTATTGGCTCATAATTTGGTGCATTCCTATTTGACCAAATTTCTAGGTATATGGGTGAATCCTATTGGACCCCAATTTTAGCCTATCATAAGACAAGTGGCCAAGAGGCACTATGGCTGCTATAAATAGCCATCTCCACGAGTATGTACACATCTCATTTTCATTCTATTGAATGAATGTTATGCTCTTTGAAGGTCCATCTTCTTCTCTCTCACTTTTTTGTTCATATCTTGCATTCTAGCCACTAGAATTGTGATTTCTTTGTTGCTATGGCTTCACACGTGTGAAATGCAGGTTGTAGGCTCTGAAGTACGGACAGGGACAGCAAGTTTCTGTTTGTGGAAGCTTATGATCAGATTTTGATGTTTAGTTGATGTTTAGTATGCTTAACATCACAATTTCTATCATTTTTTCAATCTAGATGTGCATAACTTCCATGGCCAAGATCTTTATGAAACTTTAGCATCTTTTGGATCTGAGTTTTTCACATGGTATCAGAGCATTAGGCGGCCAAATGTGCAGGTTTTGCCAGATTTAGAAGAGATTTGTGGGCGAGTTTGCTTTTGTAGCATTCCAATCAAGTTTCTAGCTAAAAATCTTGTTGATTTATGTGTAGAAATTGGATCTTTGTGATCAAAACATCATTTGTATGCATTTCAATTGAAGTAGGGCGAATTCCCTCTGTACTTATCAGAATAAGGAGACAAAAATTGTTTTGGAAAGAGGGAGATGCAAGATCCAACAAGATCCTATTAGTTTTCCATTCTAGCATATAGTTTTTTGATTCAATTTCTTGCTTCTTCATGTCAAAAACTTCAAAATTGATGTAACCCTCTGATTTTCAGTTTGCTGAATGATTCAAGAGTGTATTTCAATCTTAGGAGTGAGGGAAAAGCAAGTATATTGAGGTTTGGTCTTGGTTTGATCAAGAAATCATAAAACTAGTGGCTAAAATTAAGGAAAAAGTGAGGAAAAGAGAGAAAAAGTAAGGTTTTAGGTTCCAAATCTTTGTGATTTCTTCTTGTGTTTCATTTGTTGATTCAAGAGAGTGCTTAGTGCATTGGAACAGGTCAAAGATCAGAGATCAATCATTGCAACATGGCTACAAATGGAGGCTACATGTTGGAAAGCAATGATAGGCTTACCTCCCTCAACTATTCTACTTGGAAAGTAAGGATGGAGTCTTTGCTTGAGATGAATGAGTTGATGGATATTGTTGTAGGTGTGGAGGAGAGACCTTTGGCACCTCAAGAACAATTGAGGTATGACAAGAGGGCAAAGAAAGCCCTTCACATGATCAAGATGAATGTGACAAATGAGCTTATCAAAGAGGTTGGTAAGTGCACATCATCTAGTGAAGCTTGGGAAGCCTTGAAGAAGGTTTATGAATCCAAGTCTACTTCTAGAGTGTTGACTTTAAGAAGGCAAATCTTTTCTTGTATGCAAAAGAAGAGTGAGAATGGACATGCTTTTGTTTTGAGAGTTAAAGCATTGAATGATGAGTTAGCATGCATTAATGATGGCATAAATAATGAGGAGCTTGTTCAAGTGATTCTCAATGGCTTGTTGGATGATCATGCTAATCTTGTTCAAAGTTATGCTATCCAAAAATGTTTACCAAGTGTTGGAGACTTGCAAGAGGTCTTGTTGGCTGAAGAATTCAGGTTGCAAGCAAGAGTGGGAGCATCTTCTACATCTCAAGGAGGAGAAGAGGAGGCAATGTTCTCTAAAGGCAAGTTCAAGGGCAAAGGTAAAAGCAATTGGTCTAAAGGGCAAGACCAAGGTGAGCACTCTACTTTTGGCAAAAAGAAGGATAGATCTAAGCTAAAATGTTTCTATTGTGGAGTCAAAGGGCATTTTGCTAGTGATTGTTTTAAGAAAAAGAGGGATCAAGGGGAAAAGCAAACCAATCTAACTATTGATGAGGGTGGGGATGAGCTTCTTTCAAATGATGCTTTTGTTATGTCATCTTGCTTGTTGGCTAATCATGGAGACATTGATCCTTGGTGGATTGATAGTGGAGCCACTTCTCATATGACATATCATAAAGAGTATTTTTCATCTTTAATGGCATTTGATGGTGATAGGAAGGTAATCTATACCGCAAATGATGGTGAGTGTGCAATCAAGGGGATTGGCACAATTCCTATTTCACTTTCTACAAATAGGAATATAGAATTGAAAGATGTTTTGCTCATTCCATCCATTACCAAGAACTTACTTAGTGTAAGCCAAATGCTTGACAAAGGATTCAAAGTTGAGTTTGATGGTGATGCTTGCTTGATCAAAAAGGGGTGTAGTATCATTGCAAAAGGGAAAAGGCAAGGGAAATTGTTCAAGCTTGATGCATGTGTTGTTGCTAACCAAGTTGGATGCATGGCAAATGAACAAATATCAATTCAAGAGGTATGGCATAAAAGGATGGGACATCTCAACTACAAGGCCTTGGAGGTAATAGCCAAAAAGGAGGTAGTAAGGGGACTTCCCAAGTCTCTTACTTGCTTGAATCATGTTTGTGAAGAATGTGCTTTGTCTAAATCACATAGATTGCCATATACTAGATCTATATCTAGATCTAAGATGCCTTTTTCTCTCTTGCATTCGGATATTCATGGTGTTACTACAATTAGCAATGGAGGTGCTAAGATGTATGTAACTTTCATTGATGATTTTAGTAGATTTTGTTGGGTTTATCTACTAAAGAGCAAGGATGAGGTGTTTGATGTGTTTGTCAAGTTCAAAGTTGCTATTGAGACTCAATTTACAACCAAAATCAAATGCTTGAGGAGCGACAATGGTGGTGAATACATTTCTAACAAATTCAAAGCCTTTTGCGATGAGCATGGGATCAAGAGGGAGTACACATGTCCAAGAACACCACAACAAAATGGAGTGGCCGAGAGGAAGAATAGAACCTTGTGTGAGAGTGCAAAGGCAATGAGATTGAATGCTAATCTTCCTAAACCTTTTTCGAGTGGATCTATCAACAAGTTGAAGGCAAGGTTGGTGGCTAAAGGTTATGCTCAAGAGCATGGCATTGACTATGAGGAAACCTTTGCACCCGTGGCAAAGATGGTGAGCATAAGAGTAATCATTTCCCTTGCAACTCTTTATGGATGGGATCTTTGGCAATTAGACATTTCTAATGCTTTCTTGAATGATGATCTTGAAGAGGAAGTCTACATGGAGCAACCCGAGAGCTATGTTTCTCATAGCAAGCCTAATCATGTGTGTTTTCTACAAAAAAGTTTGTATGGTCTTAAGCAAGCACCAAGGAGTTGGTATGCTAGGCTTAACTCTTTTCTACTTTCTCAAAACTTCACTATGAGTGAGTATGATCATTCACTTTACTTTAGAATTAGTGCTAATGATGTTACAATCCTTCTAATTTATGTGGATGACATTATTTTAAGTGGAGGGAACAAGGAAGATATAGAAGATATCAAGAAAGCACTAAAAAAGGAATTTGAAGTGCATGATCTTGGTCTTTTGAGCTATATCTTAGGAATAGAAGTAATTAGAACTTCTCAAATCACTTTTATTTCACAAGAGAAGTATGCTATTTCTATTCTCAATAGATTTCATATGGTAGATGCAAATCCTATTGATACACCTATGGAATCACATGTAAAGCTAACTATAAGAGGTAATGAAAGATCCTTCGAGGACATTACTCTCTATAGGAAGCTAATAGGTTCTCTTATATATCTAACCATCACAAGACCTGATTTATCTTATTGTGTTGGTAGATTAAGCCAATTCATGCAAGATCCTAGCATAGAACATTGGAAACTAGGAAAGAGGATCTTGAGATACATCTCGGGAACAAAAGATTTTGGCATTGTTTATAGAGGCTCATCACCTAACTTATTTGGTTTTTCAGATTCAGATTTTGCAGGAGACCTTATGGATAGAAAATCCATAAATGCACATGCTATTTTCATAGGTGATGGAGCTATCTCATGGATGTCGAAGAAACAAGCAACTATATCACTTTCTTCTAGTGAGGCCGAGTACAAAGCTTTGACATCATGCACAAAGGAGATGGTGTGGATCAAGAGGATGATTATGGAGCTTCATTTGCTGGATTTTTCAGAGAGTCCAATCATCTTTTGTGACAACCTTTCAGCCCAAAGTCTAGCAAGCAATCCGGTTTTCCATGCAAGGAGCAAACATATCGAGGTGGCTTACCATTTTGTGAGAGAACAAGTGTTGGCAAAAGAGATCAAGCTTGAACATGTCCCATCAAAGGAATGTGTGGCTGATATCTTTACCAAAGCATTGGGAAAGGACTTATTTTTCAAGCATAGAACAAGTCTTGGTGTACTTTCTAAATCTATGCTAAAACTAGTTGAAGAGGGAGTGTGAAAAATTGTCAACTAGTAGTATTTTCCTAACTTGAGATTTTGTAGGCCTATGGCCAAATAAAAGTTAGAGATAGGTTCATACATGTATGTAGAGGCCCAAAGTATGTGTACACTACTTTTGAGGTCACATTAATTAGAGGAGGTCGAGTGTGGAGCTCTTCTATTGGCTCATAATTTGGTGCATTCCTATTTGACCAAATTTCTAGGTATATGGGTGAATCCTATTGGACCCCAATTTTAGCCTATCATAAGACAAGTGGCCAAGAGGCACTATGGCTGCTATAAATAGCCATCTCCACGAGTATGTACACATCTCATTTTCATTCTATTGAATGAATGTTATGCTCTTTGAAGGTCCATCTTCTTCTCTCTCACTTTTTTGTTCATATCTTGCATTCTAGCCACTAGAATTGTGATTTCTTTGTTGCTATGGCTTCACACGTGTGAAATGCAGGTTGTAGGCTCTGAAGTACGGACAGGGACAGCAAGTTTCTGTTTGTGGAAGCTTATGATCAGATTTTGATGTTTAGTTGATGTTTAGTATGCTTAACATCACAATTTCTATCATTTTTTCAATCTAGATGTGCATAACTTCCATGGCCAAGATCTTTATGAAACTTTAGCATCTTTTGGATCTGAGTTTTTCACATCTAACACTTCATCTTAACATTTTTGATAACCCCTTCCTCCTCCCGTCATCTCTCTCTCTCTCTCTCTCTCTCTCTCTCTCTCTCTCTCTCTCTCTCTCTCTCTCTCTCTCTCTCTCTCTCTCTCTCTCTCTCTCTCATGGGCTCTTCTTTATCGGAAATTACCACCCTTGATCATGCTATAAACAAACATATATGGTTTGAGGGTCCTAAAAATTTTTTGCCAACCCAACTTTTCTTCATACTTTTCAAAAATATTTTCCCACCATTTTTGGCTGGAAGGGAGCTTCCACAATACTTTTTATGAAACCACTATATGTACCTTGTTCTCGAAGAAGTTTCTTCTACTATACGGTGAGAAGAAGGTTGGAAGAGATGGCGCCCTCACTGGCTTGAAGGTAGTTGCTTTAACTATACGGTATGTGGTTCTGCTCGTTTCATATATGTGCATTCATCTCGTGTATATGTATGATGGTTATCAGTTGTTCTAGATGTTGAATGGGAATGTATGGACCCGTTGTCCAGCGATGGATCAATGAGGGTCCATAAACTTGTGTTCGGCATGATATTTACTTCATATATTATCCGTTGTCTAGCGATGGACCAGCGATGAAGCTTACTCAGTTTTGAAGTGGCTTGTTGAAGATAGATATGTTGTTGTCCAGCGATGGACCTACAGCGATCTTTCATAAACAAGAGAATCAAAATGTTGATATATATGGTAGGTTGTCCAGCGATGGACTAGCGATGAACCAATATTACCTTCCACATACTTCATAATGCATGTTAAGGATAGTTTTACATCATATGTGATAAGCTGAGACAGAAGCTTCATAATGACCAGCGATGAAGCACTTCCTATCTCATGAATGGTTGTTTGGTTTCAAGCTCCTTATCATGGATATGAATGGATGATATCTCGGTGTGATAACTACAGTTTACATTATACGTTACTATCATTCAATGGACTGCATGAACATGTGGTTTTCCTTAAGTAACTAAGGGTTACATACGTACTCTAGAAACAAAGCTATTGTTGTTTCATACTTTTATCAAAACATACAACTTAGTTGCTGGTGCATTCTGACTATGATTAGTATACCTCATGCTATAACCAGTTTTGTTATCATACTTGTGAATGACTGCTCTTTCAAAGGGAATACTACTGTGTAGTAGCACTAACAAATGAAACTTGTGCTCTCTGTAGCATCGAATATTACTACTATCTTCATTTTCGGTTAGGTTAGGTTCGGTTTCAAGCCATAAAGCTATAAGCGTTTGCACAGGTATGCACATTGAACCATTCACTTCATATTTGTATAAGCAGTGAATGGTAGGCTCTCCATAAAGTACTTACTTTTGCTTTCAAAAAGGCTGACAATAACGTTATGAATGGTTTAAGACTAAGGAAGGCAAAGAGCACTCGAGGGGACTAAAACATGGCATCCTCATAAGAAACCACTGCTACAATCATCCAGGTAAGAATTTTTTGAATAGTTTTCAGATTTTGCAAGCATCACATATGCTCAAAAGTAAGGTGTCTCTTCACAAATGTATTCCATTCTAGTTAAAGATTCTAAATATAGAATTTACTTGGTTTCTACTCAGTTTGACTATATCACTTCATAAGTAATATAATTTTTTTGCGTTTAATGACACCCACGTTGTCCCGAAGCAAGGAGTCTCCTCATGTTATCTTGGACAGCATGGATTTGCGTAAGATAAACGGTTGTTACATAAGGATTAGAATGGCATGGATCTGTCTTGATACCTTGTAAAAATCATGAGAACCTCATCAATAAAATGAAACCATGGGATGGATATGGGGTTACGATAAACGGAAGTTTACTCATAGCTGCACTATTCTGAAGAAACAAAGTGTTTCTGAACACAAAGCCTTGCTAGCTTACAGCCCCTCGACATGAAACACGCGAGTTTCACGAACATGAAAGTCAACGAAAATGATGACGAGCATCTTTGCGAACTCGAACATCTGAAGACACGAAACACGAAGAGTTTCATGAACATGAAAGTCAATGAATATGAAGACCAACGGTTCGCAAACACGAACGAATGAGATTCCCTTGCGGTCCTATACGAGAGAAAGGCAAATGAGGTAAACGAAACCAACGGTGGAAACAAAACTTGTTTTATCCTCACGCTCCAAGGAGTACCACTAGAGGTCATGCAAGTACCAGAACTACAGAGATCTGACCTGATGGCATGACGTCAGCAGATACTCCCTAGGTCGTGGCTAAACTGCCACTCTTGTAATTCTCTGGTTAGTTGTAGATGGTTAATCACTCTAATCTTAGATTTGCATAGAGAGACTGTACTTGCTGAATAGTACTTGACATATATCAATAGGATACGTAGTGTGTAACCAAGCAAGAAAGAAGAACAAGAAGTAGTATGATGCTAGTAAGCAATCAAGATGAACACAGACAAAAGCTCCGTCTACGTGCAAGAAGACAATTTTGTCTAGGATCAGAAGATCAAATTGTCCACTAGTGAAGCAAGACTACTACTCGTGAGAGAGCCGTGCTTCTTTCACGCCAACGCACTGCGTGGATTCGCATGCAGTGCCTTGAAGAAATTAGAGAAAATCAATATAGATTATTTTTCTGGTTGTGTCTGATCTTGGATGTCGAATGCTTATGCTATTTTTTTTTTTTAATATGTCTGAGTTTTCTTGTTCCCTTGTTGAATTCCGCACCTTGGTTGAAATGAAGTCGAATGCTATATTAATTTTATGAACGTAGATCAGTAGTACCTGACTACCCTCTGGAGGATTGTAGGAGTGTTTCAGTTGGCAGTGCGCAGCGAACGCATCTGAACTCCATCCGAATCTTGAAAGAGAATCGTGAATGTTTTCATGAATTTTTCTTCTCACGATTCTCATCATTCGTATCGGAGCACCGCTCGACTCCCAATAGTAGTATCAGAGCGCTGACTCAATTTCTCATCAGTGGTATCAGAGCCACCCTATCATATTCTGACATAGCCGAGAAGCTAGCAGATCCAGGAGGCCAAGCATTCAAACAATCAACCAAACGACAAGGGAAATAGACTTCAAGAAGCAATGGCTTAAATCAGCAGCATGCAGAACAAGATCTGCACTATACTTAATTCTTCATGATCTAACTTTCTAGCCTGAAAAGTTAAGACATCTTTGATACTCAAGGGCGAAGGACTCTTCCCCTGGGTGGATGGCACAGAAGAAATGCCTATGACAATAGGCAAGGAGCTTGCAACGAAATGATTCTGAAACTGTAGCAGTTGGTGCAATCCATTCATCACTTTCAGAACTAGGTAATGGAATTGTTACTATTTGTCCAAAATTTTCTTTTGTATCAGGAATGTACATTGATTCATAAAAAAAGATTCCATTATCAGCTAGATCTTTTGCAGTTCTACCTCGATATTGCAGCTGTCCAATATTAGTGTGAATAACATCTAACACACCTGCTAAAGATCCACTCAGCTCCCATTCATTTATGTTGGATGGATATAAATCTGCAGGAGAAAAATGATCAGATTGACAAGTTTACTATTAGATATTTATGAATGAAAAAAATTAAAGTATTAGAAATATCAATACTCATAGTTGCTTTTTTTGTGATCCTGACGGTTGAATTCTTGCACATTTATCTCTGAATGCATATATAGATGTTGGACTAAAATTTCAAAAATAGATTTTCCTCCTGATGATGTTCTGAAATCCAAAATTTTGGCCTTCCAATAAGATCGAAATGATAGTTTTGACCTATTCCGTTTTCGAAATGCTCCTTTGATGATGGATGCATCAAAACCCAAGAGTTTTTTGAATATTTTTTTGGCACCAATAATCCATTATCATATGTCTCGTTGAATAGAAGCATAGAGTCGATTGAGGAGCACGGCTTCCTTGATGGTGCCATTTGTAATTTTCATGCAAAAATCTGAAACAATGAACTATGAATCTGAAAATTTGCGTAGACAAAAAGCCATGAATCTGAAAAAAAGTGTTGGTGAAAATTTGAAACACTGATCTATTTGGCGCCACAAATCAACTCTGGTTATCCCTGTTAACCATGGTTTGACAATGCATATACATTAATGGTACATTGATTTTCTCTTCTCAACCATCTGTCATATTCATTTTCGATATTTTTGGGTCTCTTCGGGTAGTGATGAGCTGGAAGGGCAGGCCTCATCAACCAATAGCATTTTCACATGCTACCCAACGAAACAACAATATATTTAAAAAGTTTTTATTTTATTTATATTTGGAAAATTCTACGTTACGTAGAACCCCAAAGCTAAGGTTTCAATTGGTCCACATGGCAATGAAAATAAGAAAAATAAAAAATAAAAAAGCATCTTTTTCAAAGGCCCTTGTCGGGTTCTAAGTTTCTCTAATGGGACAAATTGGGCGAAACAAGGAACGAGCCACTGGTCTTGTTGATGGACAACACCTCTGCAATACACCTCACGAAGGATCTCGTATTCCATTCCAGGACAAAGCACATTGCGATCAAATATCACTTGATCAGGGATTTGATTGAGAAGAAGATGATGCAGACCACCTTCATCGGAACGAAAAATATGGTTGCTGATATCTTCACAAAGGCTCTGGACAAAGGACTCTTTGAGAGGCAAAGGAGCAGTCTCGGGATCATAAGGCTACCATGCTTTGAGAGGGAGCTGAAGAAACAAAGTGTTTCTAAACACAAAGCCTTGGTAGCTTACAGCCCCTCGACATGAAACACGACGAGTTTCGCGAACACGAAAGTCAACAAAGACGATGATGAGCATCTTCGCGAACTTGAACATCTGAAGACATGAAATACGAAGAGTTTCGTGAACACAAAAGTCAATGAAGATGAAGACCAATGGTTTGCGAACACGAACGATCCACGAGCAAGATTCCCTTGCGGTCCTATATGAGAGAAAGGCAAATGAGGTAAACAAAACCAACGGTGGAAACAAAACTTGTTTTATCCTCACGCTCCAAGGAGTACCACTAGAGGTCACGCAAGTACCAGAACTACAGAGATCTGACCTGATGGCATGACGTCAGCAGATACTCCCTAGGCCGTGGCTAAACTGCCACTCTTGTAATTCTTTGGTTAGTTGTAGATGGTTAATCACTCTAATCTTAGATTTGCATAGAGAGACTGTACTTACTAAATAATACTTGACATATATCAATAGGATACACAATCTGTAACCAAGCAAGAAAAAAAGAAGTAGTCTGATGCTAGTAAGCTCATGGATTTGCTCTGACACCGGCACACATGTTCACACCATTTCTTTTAGCAATAAGAAATATATACGATGAAAACTTTTCATACTTTTGCTATAAACAAAATAAACTGATACGGACCAATGCCCAAAAACTGATCAGCATGGCACTCGCCCTGATACAGTAACGGAGGGGCTTGGCCTATTGCTATAAAATCATCTTTGTGTTTGGGAAGACTGGACTATGTTTTAAAATGCTATTTTTGCTAATGAGTAGTATAACTTTTTTGGACATGGATAACTACTAACGCTCAGCTATGACACCTATCTTCCCCACTGTACTAACTCGTGCAATTTTGTGTTGTGGGATGGTGGCAGGTATCAGCTGGACATTTTGAGAGTGGTTATGCTATATGGTGATTTATTGTACTGTATTTTACTTTTCAGCTTTACTGTACCTTGTTGGTTTATGAATAAAGGCTTCAAAGGGTTTGGTCTTGCTTTGTCAAGAGCTACTATGTGAAATTCTCTCTCTCTCTCTCTCTCTCTCTCTCTCTCTCTCTCTCTCTCTCTCTCTCTCTCTCTCTCTCTCTCTCTCTCTCTCTCTCTATACTTATTTATGCTTTGTTCGTAATTTATTGATGATTGTATGTGCAGGAAACAAGACTTGCTAGTGTTTCTTGGTTGAGAGAGCTTTCTCTCACTCACAAAAATTAGATGTTGTTTTGGTATTTTGGTTGCTTAAAGCTAGTAGTGCTCTACCTTAAGAATTCTACGTGATGTGACTTCTAGCCAAAATAGTGAACAAATAAAGAGAGGTTTAGAAATAATTAAGTTTTGGTAGTGTCTGGTGTTTTTTATTTTTGCATTCTTGAGATAGTATAGTAGATTTGAGCTTCTTTCTAGCTCTTCGTTGGTTCATGATCATGATATTCTACATGACATGAGCTTTTTATTTTCAATGTTTGCATTGCACATCATGTGGTTTAGAGATTCTTACAGCATTTGGGATTGTTGTCTAGAGCTAAAGCTCTTCCTAATTTTAATATGTCATTCTACATGATATTTTGTGTTTTGGGTATGGTTTTAAAAACTACTTATTTAATTTTTTTATACATGTTTAGTCTACTTGATATTTCTTGGTAGTTCTTTTGATGATTAGCTTGTTGGGCAAGTGTTCCTAAAACAAAGTAGATTGTCTTGTCATAGTAGTTTAAGATTGCAAATAGTCAATACTCACCAATTGAAAGCACATCACTCACCACATTGCTCATTAACCAACCAAAGAATAAGCTCAATAATGCCCAGCAACCCCACATGAAAACCAACAAACCAATGACTAGCAAATAACAACAACTCAATATATTGATGTAGTTGGAAAATTCTTTTATTATTAGGGTTGGGCCTTAAGTCTAGATAACGATGGCTAACCTTAGATCTAATGTCTAGAAGAGCCTCTGAATTTTTATTATATTATTAAGACATTTATCTTTTTTTTAGTCCTTCTTAGTGTCATATTCTCAATCACTTCTATTGATAGAAGTTATTTTTTTGGAATAAATATAACTACAATGATACTTTATAAACCATAGCACTCTTGAGCTCATCAACAATGATGGTAGTGATATAAAAACTTCCAACAACAAAACTTTTAAAAAACGCAATAAACACATTGTCAATATTTTGAAAAAAAAAAATCAGGACATAACAAAGTGAACACCTACAACTATTGTTTTTGTGGGTGATAATATCCAACTTTGTGGCATCCAAAGGTAATGCCATAGATGCAGTTGTAGCAAGTGATCTTCAATCAAATCATTGGCCAACTCCTTTTGGTTCTTCTTGAGATTTGTGTCATGTTTTTGTAGGCTCTCTTTGTCACTAAAAGTTAAATTACCTTTGCCATCTAACATGCAATTTTTCTTTCGCATACTCACATCTAGCTATGCACTATTATATACAAGAAGGAAGATGGTTATAATGGGAACATGACATGGTACCAATATCATTTGGAACCAATCCAATGGGACACCTTAATGACAATCTTCCATTGAAGTGTTTACAATTTCTCCACTTACAAGATAATAACTGACAAAAACTACCATTGTGACAGACAAATTCACCACCACATGTAGACAACCAGACCATCGTAGGAAAGCCTTAAATTGTAGATGTCATGCATCAAAGTGTATTATTTGAGCGTTTTGTTTTAGAGAGGTACAAATTGGCCAATAGGAATAAGTGCCCTATACGTAAACTACAGTATAAATAGTTGTTCATTGTACTTCATTATCATATTCAATCAATAAAAGATGTAGAGTCTACCATTTTGGCAATTGCATGTCCTTGCGTCTCCTCTTTCTACTTGTCTCTCATTTTGTTATGGATTTGATGTTTATGCTATTTTGTAATTATTAAGGTTTTGCTATTGTTGCGTTTTTTATGAGAGACGAGAGAGAGAATTCTATTTCTAAGCAAAGATAAGGAAAACAAGATAGAAAGTGGTTCTTCTTTCATGTCATACAGTAGTTCAATCCCAAGGAAGCAAAGTTTATTGACAATATGTTAAGCTAGCTTATGATGATAATCTAACTTTACCCTAAATCTCCAAATATCAAGCTTAGTTTTATCTCTCTCTCTCTTTTCTCTCACAAAGATAGCAATAACAATCAAATCCAACAACATTAAAATAGCAAAAAACATGAGAGAGATGGAGGAGAAGCAAGGACATTCAATGCCAAAAATTGGTATAGTCTCCACCCTTCTTGATTGAACATAAAAAAATGAAGCACATGGTGCCACTAAGTTATAGTGGAGAATGGGCACTTAGCCTCATTGGCTATTGGCCACTTACTACCTCCCTTATTCACTAACTTGATTTTTCAACCTCTAATTTATTTAACTCCCACAATGGCCTAAAAATCACTTTCAGTGCTAACTACTCATATGATAGAATTCCAAACTAATTATTTCAAATATGTGAAGTAGATGAAGCTAAAACAAATCTGAATAATGAAGAAAAAACTCTTTAGAAAAAACGTACATGGCTACAATTACAATAATATAACTAAATGCATGATTAACTTGAATAATTTAAAGAGATCAAAATTGGACTCGAAAAAACTACACACAGAATTTGGTCATGTGCTGGCTTTGATCAAAAGGCAACAATTGAAATTACTTTTATTATCTGACCATTATGTTACTTCATCGCCAAATGTTACCAGCTAGGTCTTAAAAATGTCTATTGGGAGTTGGCCTAATGAGTCTTTTGAGATTCATGAATGTTTAATCTCCCTTCCTACCCCTCGTCACACGACAATGATTCATCAAAAAGAAGAGAGAGAGAGAGAGAGAGAGAGAGAGAGAGAGAGAGAGAGAGAGAGAGAGAGAGAGAGAGAGAGAGAGAGAGAGAGAGAGAGAGAGAGAGAGAGAGCAAGACTAGCTCTTCATTACATCATATTAAATGTATCAAATGAACTTCCTAGAGAAGTTGGAGGTTGTAACTCGACCCAAGAGGCATGAAAAACTCTAACACCCAACTATGAGTCCAAAAATAGATCAAGAATGCTCACTATGAGAAATCAAGTGATTCAAAGTTTTAGATAAGGAGAAAGTGCTGTCACTCCTATGTATTGAGAGTCGGAAGGCTCTATATGAAGAGCTTGCTTCCATTGGTGAGCCAATCAAGAAAAGAAAGCTTGTGCAAGTCATCTTGAATGGAATGGGAGAAGAATACTCAATCCTTGTCAAAAGTTATGCCATCCACTACCAACTTCCTACAATTGAGAATTTATGAGGAGTGCTATTAGTTAAGGAGAGTAAAATAAGAAAAAAGTAAGCTTAAATTTATTTATTCAAACAATAATGAAATATCTTTATATAATACATTTCAAAATAGGGGTATAAACTCTTTATTTTACCCTACAACCATTTGTTTTGGTTTCAAGTAGATTCCCTTATAAATTTGCCAATTGTGGTGATCCATTGTCAAATATTTCAATTACTTTGTACAAACGTACAAACCCATCCATCATGACTTGTTTGAAATTTGAAATCTTTGTTATAATACACTAATGCATAGGATCCTTTCTTCATGTAACTTATTTAAGAGAATTATCAAAGACTTTCTTCCATTTAGCTTAAACTCAATATGTTTCAATTAATGCCTCTCAACGATGCTCTTCTAATTTATTAAGTTTTTCAAGTTGAAGAAATTAAATGTTTTCATCTACTTGTATGCAATAGGTGAATGTTTCAAATCATTTTACATGATTGGGTGCGTGCCATAAACCAAGTATTATGGGATAGGTTTTTGTGATTTTCTTAATTTTTCTATACGTCCATAAAACAGATGGTAACTTTTAATTCCAATTACCTGAATGAGCAGCAGTTACTTTTTTCAAGATCTTATATAATATTCCATTTGATTGTTCTATCAATCCATAAGGCTGAAATCATGATAAATGATAAATGATTCTTGCTTGCAAACAATTATCCAGTTCATCTTTTACCATTGATGAATACTCTACATTTAATATGTATTGCTTCAACAACTTTTTTTTAATCGATTCTATGCTCTTGATATTCATGAGGCATGCCTTTTAAATTTTCCAAATACTTGCATTTGCTTGTTCATGAATGTGTGGCCAACTAGGTGGAAGTCGACTTAAATACTGAAAAGAAGCAATGGCAACATAAGATCTGGTTAAGAAATATCCAATCAAAAGGAAAAGCTATTGCTCTGAATCACATTCTGGCTAAAAACAACATATCTAGAAATCAAGTTTTTTTGCAAATGTATCATTGTAGAGTGGCACAACAGCATGAGTGCTTTCGTGAAATAAGATGAGTTAATGTTTGTTTATGTTTACAGGCTCACTTGAATCCAACTAAATTCTTGAGTGCATGACTCGGGATCTTATTTTTGTATCATATGCCACGTATATTTTCTGTATCATATGCCTTTGGATTTGGTGAAGCCAGCAATTTCTGCAAAATCCTTGGAAACTTTTGGCTCACGCACCATCGCATGATCTGGGGATGCTTCACCTAGACTGGATGATCTATGGGCTCAAAATTTAGCTCAAGCAATGACAGATTAGAAGGCAGTGTACACTTAAGGCAATCAATATTAGGTGTAAGGAAAATTAATCTTGCTGCATTCCTGTCAATGACATCCCTTTATGTCCGGATATCCATGTCTTTGGCACCTGGTTGCAAATCGCCAAAAATCAGAGGAGACTCTGGACGCCAAGTCTAGATATGCTCCTTGTTGAACCCACTTCCTGATAGCTGAACAGTTTGGTTCTCTGCAAATTCTTTGCTTGGAAACTGCCAATCTGATTTCTCATCACCATTATACAGGTCTGTAGCAGGAATAATTTGCTTCCAAAACCAATGCTTCCTCCAGACATTGATCATCTCTTCAATAGGTATATTCTTTGTTTCTGGCAAGAAGAAAAAAATAAAAATGCTCATGAGAACAACCCAGCCTGCAAAGAACAGGAAAATTCCATATTTGAAATGACACAGCATTGCCAAGAATGCCTGCGCGATGACAAATGTGAAGAACAGGTTAACAGAAACTGTGATACTCTGCCCTGCTGATCGTGTTTCAAGAGGAAAAATTTCACTGGGGACAAGCCATCCAAGGGGACCCCATGACCATGCAAACCCAGCTACATAGATACAGATTACAATGACCACAAAAACAGCAAAGCCTTTTGACAGCTGCTTAGATCCTCCAAATTTCTCACCCAATATTATCCCAATGACCACCTGTTTAACATGCACACATTCTTGATCAGTCTTGCCGGATCAATAGACTAATCTTTTATGCATCCATTTATCGGCTACTGACAAACCAACTTTACTATATTTCTCTAGATCAGTTGAGTGTTTAAAGTTGGAAAATCATGTAACAGAAAGAAGCGCAAAGATATCACAGAAAAGACCACAATATGAAGGAGAGGTACTGATTTACAAGAAAAACTCCAACAGGATGACTTAGGCCAAGACAACAAAACGTGGGCATTTATGGATCCGTGAGATTAGTGGACGTACTTGAGCAATAAACATCTGAACTCCAGCCTCAAGAAACAGAACCCTTCGTCCCAATCTGTCAACAGTAAATATGGAAATAAAAGTAGCCAGTACATTCACAGCACCAGTAATAACAGCTGAGTAAAGAGATGCATCACCACCAAACCCAATTGTTTTGAATAGCACCGGGGCATAAAACATAATGGCATTGATTCCAGTGAGCTGCTGGAAAAAGGGAAGAAACGTGGCCATGACAAGCTGGGGCCGATTCCTCTTCTTGAGAATGTTTCTGAAAGGATGCTTCACCTCATTTGCCTTCTTACTGGCATCCACCATGTCCTCAAATTCTGCATCTACATTTGTCGTTCCTCGAACTTTTACTAGCAATGCCCTTCCTTTTTCGAGGTGACCCCTTTCAATGAGACTGTTGGGTGTCTCTGGAAGGAAGAGCCCACCTACAAACATGAGTGCTGCAGGCACTGCTGCCAATCCTAAAGAAAGCCTCCAGCCCCATGGCTTTATCTTTGCTGTTCCATAGTTTATCAAGTTTGCTGCAAGAATTCCAATGGTTATTGCAAGTTGGAACATAATGTTCAATCCACCACGTAGTTTTGCCGGTGCCATTTCGGACAAGTAGAGGGGAACAGCCTGCACAATGAGCTGAATTCTCAATTCATGGACTTAAAATTGAAACATAGAACAAATTGTCTCTGGATTAAGCAAACCAGGTGGTAGCACTTCATTGATAAAGCTAAGTAATCAAAACCAAAGCTATAAGTCAGGCTGGACTCCGACTAGTAGTCAAAAAGTCACTCTTTTTTAACGTCTCATGTTAGTGATGTTCATCACTGAAAGGATTTGCTCGTTTATTTACTATCTTGCGGAGCATTTAACTATGCAAAAAATGCCCGGCCTCAGGAAATAATGGTCGATAGCAGTAGTTCGGAGAATCCGCCTGGATACCGCCTTCCTGATCTATTTTTTTCATATTAATTTTTAGAAGCCCATAAAACAGTAGTGATATGACCTGCATATCGTGAATGGAGAAGTTTATTAAGGAATTTTGATCCAAATTAAAGCTTGCAAAAAGGCCATCACAAAAAACAGTAATGACAATAAAATTTCAGTATATGAGGGGATGGCCTCGCCATCCTTTAACACTTCAGAAAGAGTTTTCTAGTGAACTTTCCACCAGATCCAATGCCCAGAGAGTGAAGGCAAGGCGTTCCGCCAGGCAAAACGGGATGAAACAGAAGTTCATGTGTGGCTTGGCGTAAAGGCCTGCCGCCTCACTATAAATTTACAGCCGTTTTACTCGGTGAAAAGGTCACCAGAAAATGAAACAGCTAAAAAATTTATGGTGAAGCTGGCCTTGCCATCAATTTTCAGCCTCACAGCAATTTTAACTGGTGTGAAGGTCGCTAGGAAATTCATTCTCCCATACAAAACTTGGGAGTTGCACCTTATTACTGACCCCAAAAAGGTAGTACTCTTGATAGAACTCAGCTAGTAAGAGTGGATAAATCAAGGTAGATGGTACCTGATTGCCAAACCCAACTCCAACTCCGAGCATAATGCGCCCGAGGATAAGCATAGGTAAGTTTACAGCGGCTGCATTTAGAGCTGCTCCAATCAGAAAACTGAAACCACCAAATAGGATTGATGGTCTCCTTCCAAACCGCCTTGTCACGAAAGATGCCCCAAAGCTTGCAACCAAACCAGCCAAGTACAGTGAGGATGTGAATGCGGTCAGTTTCTGATTGTCATACTTGCAATAGTCTTGATCTTTTGTGCTCTGGTTTTTGTGGTGTTCAACAACTGGGAAAAATTTCACCAGGAAGTCATCCATGGATGTGACTCCACCTGTTGCAAGGCAATGACATACAAACACGATTCACAAATGCCTGAACATGACTAAGTACTTAGTCTTGAACATATTAACAAATTGTGTACGGAGATTTCAAGATCTCTCGATGTACACTCCTGACTACTTCATTTGCTTATGGGGCTAATGCGGGTATTTTACTTCCAAAAAGAAGATGCACAGCCACAACTCCATCGCATAACATAGAAGCAGTCAGTGTAGTAGAACAAAAGAATGACAAGAATATCTAATCAGCAGATCTGAGGGGACAGTGCTCCTTGTATCTACTCTTTTTCGCGGCTGATGGGAGTTGAATTGGTGACCGTACTCAGAGGAAAGGAGTAAATCACCAACAGGCCAGTCAATGGAGGACTGATCTAAGAGGAGAGTGAGGACACACCAGAAATTTGCAAAAAAAAAAAAAATAACTGACCAGAGATGCCGATGTCGTAGCCGAAGATGAGGCCTCCACTCGCAGCGACGATGCAAGCGATGGTCACAAACGAAGTGGTGCGTCCTTCATACAAATGGGCTCTTGTCCCTCCGCCTTCGACAATCCCGCCCCCCGCCATTGCGATCCTCCCCTCAATTGCTCACTCACTATCACAAAACAACAATGTATGAAGAAAAAAAAACTCCTCAAACACAAAGCAATGTAAGAAGAAACTTTTGCCTGGAACAGTGCTGCTGCTGCTGCTGTAGATAAGGAGCAGGAAGAAGGGGAAGATGAAGTGAATATAAAGAGTAGTGATGAAGCAAAGGATAAGAAAGGAAGAGCATATATGCGTGGATATGGTAGGAAGGAGAGAAGAGAGAGAGCAGATTAGTAATTATGGGAAATTTGGTAGGAGTAGAGTTAAATTGAAGGAAAAAAAGTGGGCGGACCAGCCACCAGCTGGTCTTGCCTCTCTCCTGCCACCCCATCCTCATCCTCATCCTCATCCTCTTCCTCTTCCTATTCCTATTCCTCTTGCTTTTCTTCCTACTCCATCACATGCATGCAGTCGATCGCCATTCACATCAGTAGACAGTTTCTCCCTCGCTGTCACCCTCTCTCTCTCTCTCTCTTTCAAAAGTTGGCAAAACTCCCTCGTTGTCTACTCCATCACCTCTCCCTCTCCCCCCCTCTCTCTCTCTCTCTCTCTCTCTCTCTCTTTCAAAAGTAGGCAAAAGCATGTGAGACTTGACCCACATGTGAGACTTGACCTGCATTTCTTTTTCAAAGTCTATTCCATAAAAGAATTTGAAGAAAACTCTTAACATTTCTTTTCCACAAATTAAATAATTCATAAAAAAATTTGAATAAAATCCTAAGGATGTTGACTGACAAAAAAAACCTATTTTACAAAAGTAGATGAATATTTATCATTGTAAATACATTTTGTTTTTAGCACAATATCTATTCGTACCTATTTTACAAAAGAAGATGAATATATATTTATCTACTTACAAAGGCAAATGAGTGCTATCTTTCATAAATACTTTTTATTCTTTCTAAATGATCTCTTACTCTAGGTGTCAGATACTAAAAGACTGATTTTGGTCGTTTGATCTCTATGAATACATTGATTGATCATCTCATCTCTTCAAATCGCTCAGATATTTACATAGTTGTTAGAAGATCTTTAGTTACTCTAATTACAGTTTTAAAGATCATTAAGAGCCCTTGTACTTGATCCATAGATTGGTTATTGGTGCATCATGACGAACAATAAAAGATCCTCCTTTGTATGTGTTAGGAGCATGAGAATGTGGCACTGTTGCAACCGTAGCCTGACCGCAAGCTCCAGTTTGGCGGTTGCCTTCGGTTTGCTAAAGCATCACAATGGATGGTAGGCTGGAGTGTTGCAGTTCGTTGCGGTTGACTCCTTTCGTTGGTTTTCGTATGTGAGCGTAAGTGATAACTTACGGTGTCTTGCGGTGACTTTGGTGGTGAGCTGTAGCCTTCGCTTCGTTGACCATAAGCAAGACTTTGCGGTGCCTTGTGGCTCGTTCATTTTGTATGTAGCCGTAGGCGAGACTCTGCAGTTTACTTCGATTTGTTTCGTAAGTAACCGTAAGTTAGACACTTACGGTTTCTGGCGATGAGTCTTTGCATATGATCGTAAGCAAGACTATACAGTTTACTTCGGTCTCTTTCATAATGGACAGTTTGTAGAACTCTATGGTTGCCTGTGGTGCCTTTGTTGAAACCGTTTGTAGGAGTCTACGATTGCCTTTGGCCTCTCTCTCTCTCTCTCTCTCTCTCTCTCTCTCTCTCTCTCTCTCTCTCTCTCTCTCTCTCTCTCTCTCTCTCTCTCTCTCTCTTATGTTACTTGAAATTTCAATAAGAGAAACACCAATCACATGCATGTTGATTGGTGGCTCCACAAGCTCCCATGTGTTGTTTGACATCAAGGCTTCAAACTCTTGGAGAGAGAGAGAGAGAGAGAGAGAGAGAGAGAGCCAACGAATGCGCGTGTGTGAGAGAGAGTGAGAGAGCTGTGTCTACTACATACCTGATCGTCAAACATAAATCAGGTGCTTTTTAAAAGTCTATCCATTGATGGGTTTGCTGCAGAACTAGCTTTTCCTTTTCCTCATGCATTGTTCGCATATAGCTTATGGCTCACGCAATTTAAAAATAGGTTTTGCTTTTGCCTCATGCATTGTTTGCATGACGTGATGTCATTTTTTTAAAATGGCAACAAATGCATGTTACTTTAGTTCAGAACTAAGGATTCAACCTTACAAATTAAGAAGACCACCACATAATTTCCTTTATCGTTGACTTTATTTCAAACTCCATTGACCGAACTCACCACATAGTACTGCCTTTGCAAGTTAAAAGTTAAGGCCATCATCACAGTTTATCCTTTAATATTGACTTTTTTTTTTCAAACTCCATTGACCAAACTCAAGAGATATTAAATGTCCTTTGCAACAAAGCCAACATAATCCATAGTTTATAAAATTATCGTAAGGAACTTTATGAAACTTTATGTATTTTAAATTTGAAAACTTAAGTATTTTAAAAAATAAAGTTTGTAATCCTGTAGATATATATTGCGTGAAAAATAATATGTTGCATCGTGCTATTGTGATGTGATCTGATTATCGTTGTTACTACAACACCATTTTTATACAGAAGCACTATTTTTTCATATTAGGTGTATTCTTGTTGAATGCTTGAATGTCTCTCACTCTTTCTGTCAGAAACAGAGAATAGCACAGTTGTCTCAAATGCCGAAATTTTTTGTATTCTCCATGGTTGTCTACGACACCTACTCTGACATCTAAACAAATCAAAACTACTCAGCATTCTTAATCTCTACGTAATCCAAGATCCTTCTTTATCTTTGGTGGGACGACAACCTCTATTCCACTACAGATTGTGAACATCCATCCAACTCCCATCACAGAATCAGTTACAGAGCCTGCGATGGGATGGCAACGAGCTGGATCAGAGAAGTTGGGAGCGAGCTAGATATGTGGATCAGAAGCATCACAGTTAGCAACAAAATATTCATGCGAAGGATTCATACAAATGCGCAATACAACAATAACAGTAGTAGGACAAATTGCACTCTGATTATTATCAACAATGAGTACAATGGCATGAAGTTATAACTTCAGCTTGTTGAGCATGATAACGCTGATACTGATTAATAATTGATCAGACTTAGAATAATCAAAAGAAGTTTTTTGATGACAATTTTAAGTTTAATATACTAAAAATATCTGCAATTGAATTTTCTATAGTTATTATGCCATAAATGCATGTACAAAGTTGGCGAACATCAATGTAATGTCGTTGGGTCGGATTTCTAACTGACAGTATCAAAAAATTACATAGGGTCATATTTTAAACAAAGGGTCGAGAAATATACACTAGGTAGAAAAATATGTTGAGGGTCAAATTTTTCAAGGCCAGAAAAATTAGACTCGATCCGATCCGATCGAACACGCCCAGATAATTTAGTCAAGGGTCGAAAAAAATCCTAACGAGGATCTCAGGGTTAATGGATGTAGTGTTAATGCTCAGTGTTAATGGATCTTAGTGTTAGTGTGCACATGCTGGATTATGGATTATGTTATCGCTCTCATGGGAATGAACCTCCGCGCAACAACTAACTTCATCTCCTTGATGCTTGTGTGCTTGGATTTAGGATTGAGGCTAGGATAGGAAATAGTCCACTACAATTTGGGCACCGTTGTTGGGGAGCAATGCACTCTCATCTTGTTTGTTAGCATTTTCTTTCGTATTTTGTGGTTAGAATGCATTTAGGCATCTTGGTTTTAGCATGCTAGGGTTAAAGAGTTGATTATGGATGGGATTTGAAAGAGTTGTGTCCAAAAATGTTCAAAAAATGAGTGGGGATTGTATTTTCTATTTTTTTAATTTTTCTACCCAGTTTGATTCAATTTTCACCAAACTTTTTATTCTCTGTACTTCGATTTAAATAGCTAGGATTATAGAGCATCGAAAGAGCTTTCTAGCCATACAACTTTTTTTGGATTTCGTTAAGTATTGAGCAAGTTACAAATTCTTGAAGTTGGCAACAAAATTCTATAAACTTATCAAAAACCAGAAACTTTCTATTTTTTATTTTTCTGCTCTATCTGATTCAATTTTTGCCCAACTTTCTGTTTTCTATAATCAATCTGAATAGGTAGAGTTGTAGTCAAGTATTGGGCAAGTTATAAATTTTTTAAATTGGCAACAAAATTATGTAAACTTGTTATAAACTAGAAATTTTTTGACTTTTTATTTTTCTGTCCTATTTGATCCATTTTTTGTCCAGCTTTCTGTTTTTTTTTTTAATTTTATTTAAATAGACAGGGTTGTAGAGCATTGAAATGGGTTTCTGGAGAGATAATTTTTTCTACATTTCATCAAGTAATGAGCAAGCTACAAAATTTCGAAATTGACCAAAAAAAATATAAAAAAATAAAAATTTGTAAACTTGTCATTAACCAGAATTTATAATAGCCAAGTGATAGAGACAACCCATCAAATATATCAAAAAAAAACAAAATTCATCTTTTTATATAGAAGGTCAAGTGAACGTTCCACATGTAGAAAGTTTCACACCTTTCTGCAAGAACATCAATTCTCTGAGACGGACCTTCGTCTAAACCTTTGCCAAAAAATTAAATATTCAAAAAATAGAAGACTAAGTGAATGTTCCACTAGTGTTTGGTAACCCTTTGTAAAAAGTTTCACACCTTTCTGCAAGAATAGCAGTTCTCTGAGAGGAACCTTTGCCTAAACTTTTGCCAAGAAAAAAAAACTATAAAATATAATAAAAGGCCAAGTGAATGTTCCACTAGTTTCTAGTAACCTTCTATAGAAAGTTTCACATCACACCTTTCTACAAGAATATCAGTTCTCTGAGAGGAACCTTCGTCCAAAAAAACAAAAAAAAACCTATAAAAAGTGAACTTCTGCTAAGTTTCTGATAACCTTTTGTATGAAAAGTTCACTTTTCTACAAGAATATCAATTCTCGGCGGGGAACCTTCGTCTGTCTTTCCAAAGCAATATCATCAATGGATCAAACGAAAAGTAAAAGTGAAGGTTCCTTGAGATGTTGAGCTTTTTTTTGTGAAAGAATGACACCTCTTTTTGTTTAGAATCTTTATATCTCTCTGTTAGTCTTCATTCCCAAAAAAAAAAAAAAAAAGTGGGACAACCAATATTTTTCTGATACATCAAGTCATCTATTGTTGAGGCTATGGCAACTATAGAGCAACAATTGGCTCGAATAGTTATGAAGAACCAACACCGATACTATCAACACCTTGTACTCAATTTGTAAAGTTGACGGTTGAAGAAAGTATTCGGGTTAAGGCATTTCATGAATATCTAGATAGACAACGCAGTATATATCTACAGGATTACAAACTTTATTTTTCAAATTGGTTCTCTCCAATTATTTAATAGTTAGGAAGGTAGGAATTGGCCGCTAGGAATTGAGACCAAGATCCTCCAATCCACTGTATAAGTGATAGTTCCAAATCATTGTACATGTTCTCTCTTCATTTCAAGACAAGCCGGTTGGCCATCTTATGGAATGGATCAGGATTGTCCTTGCTCTCTATCTTTCTTTCTCCATCTCTCTTGCTTTCTTTGTGTTTGCTAATTGTTGGATTTGATGCTTATTGGGATTGAATGTTCTTATGCTTTTTGTGAGAGAGAAAGGAGAGAGAGAGAGAGAGAGAGAGAGAGAGAGAGAGAGAGAGAGAGAGAGAGAGAGAGAGAGAGAGAGAGAGAGAGAGAGAGAGAGAAGGGCGGGTTTCTATCATTGTGGATCTTAGGGTTAATGGATGTAGTGTTAATGCTTAGTGCTAATGGATCTTAATGTTAGTGTTAGTGTGCACATGCTGGATTATGAATTATGTTATCGCTCTCATGGGAACGAAGCTTCACGTGACAACTAACTTCATCTCCTTGATGCTTATGTGCTTGGGTCTAGGGTTGACACTAGGATAGGTGTAAGAATCGCCTTATGAAGATCTAACAAGATCCTATTGCAAAACAACCAAAAGGACACTTGTGGAGCAAAACCACCCATCCAATCCTAGACCCCTCCTAGAGTTTCCTCCTGAATCTAGCCCCCAAGCCATGGTGAATGAATTGTGAAAGTACTGTACTTTAGGACCATAAATGGATCTACAAAAGATCCACAAGAGTGATTGGATGCTTGCTTAACAATCTATCAAAAAACTAGACACAAAAAAGTTGATCTAGATTGGCAATTTGACAAACAACAAGCATTAACAATCAAAAGCATTGATCAACATTGCAATCCAAGGCCACACGTGTGTACTACAGGCTGTAGTACGGCCTTCAACCTGAGAAACAAGTAGAAATTGATCTGGTTTCATTTGAATCACAAAAACTCAATGTACAGAGTGAATTAGCTTGAGATTGCCAATGAGCTCCAAAACTTTTCTATCTTCTCACTATGGGAGCTTGGAATACATAGCAAATTAGACTTCCTTCTTGAAGTTAGGTGGATTTCCAACATGTAATAAGGAATTTAACTCACTCTTCTTGCCCTAAAATGAAACCCTATCCTAGATCCTAGAGTTATGCTTGGTAGGTAGCTAGTTGGTCAAATTTTCACCTTAAACTTAGGTGTAGGTCCTATAAAGTAGGGATGACCACCAAATAGACATGACCAACTCTCTTGACTTGACCTAACCTACACTAGGAGTGGGTTGCCACGTGGCATTTTGGCCATACATGAGTGGAACCCAATTATGTACAAAATTTACACTATTCTTCATGGTTTTTGATCAAGCTAGATTTGCCAATTTATGGCAATTCTTCACATGAATGCAAGAGAGGAGAGAAATCCTGGCTAAAGAAACTGAATTTTCAATAGGAAGATGGGCAAGTTTCCATGGTAAGTATTCTCTCTCCAAAGAGTAAATATTTCCCTTAGGATCCCCATGCAGCCTATATTATCTATTAACCTCCTATTCTTGCATTATAGCGGTCAGACACCGTGCAAGTGCTCCTATGTCCAATTATAGGTCTGGGCCCTCATATGATTACTTTACAGGCCAAGCCCGGAATGACGAGGCATAACCAATAACCATATACACCTGGAGTGACCGGTTGTTCATGTCAAGAATTACTCCGAATCCAACATACTGGACATGGACGTAACATTCTTCCCCCTTAAACCAGTTATGTCCTCAAAACGAGTAACTAGGGAAGATCTAATTTGTATGTTTTTTACTTTTTTTCATGAATCATTATTCTCAATTTGACCAACCAACCTAAGCAAGCACACAGAGATAGAACGATTTCTCCATTGTTTATCTCTAATCCTGAGTACTCTTTCAGGGTCCAAAGGTACATTGAGCAATAAATCCTCCAAATGGGCAAAATCTTCAATACATCTAACTGTCATCATCATATAAAGTAAATTTACATAATACATTGGATAGCAGTCGACCACACTTGAAGATTAAATTTAAAATCTAACAGATGAATCATTTAACTTTCACTTTTACCTTGAAAATCAATCTTTAGTCTAACTTCAATATCAGATAAGTACTTAGAGATGGAATAGTTCTCAGATTATCAATCTCTACACTGAAATACTATATTGACCTTTAAAAGTACACTAAGAGATATTGGGTTTGATTCTCTCCAATCTAATACAATCACCTTCATGTAACCTCAATTTACATGAATCACTGTGTGAGTTCTCACCTTACATTAGAGATCAATATTCAAAAGTTAAAGATCCAAAACAATTATAGTCCAAGACTATCCTCAACTACTTGTAGACCTGTCATAAATGCTTCTTGGTACAAATACACTTAGAATTTTTTCAAAAACTAAGGTACAAAACTCATCCCACCAAAATCTCTTAGGAGATCCATCAAGATAAAAATGACTTTAACTCAGTCCTGAGTACCCCAGATACTCTGTTGAGTTAAGTGCTATATCCCTAGCATCACATGCCAGAAATTGGCAACCATTCAATCTTTATAGATTTAACTGCTCCTTAATTAACCGAAGATTTTAGGCTAAAAATAGTACACAAGCATTCCTTGACTACAATCTGTAAAGGTAAGCAAATTTCTCATAAGTAAACAATTACTAAAGAAAATGCCTGTGAGATTCAAACAATCTCAAGTTTGAACACAAATTTAGAGTTCAAATAACATATCTAAATTTTTGACTCAACCAATTGATCAAGAATTACTCACTATCTTAAGAATCAACATACTTTCATATAATCATCTAATGACTTTTAAGTATTCACTTATGATCCGTCAATCATAATCTTTAGAATCTTATGATTCGCCAATCATAATTTATCAGATTCCAAACCCATACTTAATCATTTAGAGATACTGGAGTATATGCACAACATACCATTCATGAAATATAAGAAACATTCTGAAATCTTTTCCACAAGGAAAATTATTGGATTCCAAGAATATTCTTCCAATCCAATTTTTAACCAGATTATGAATCCAAATTCTACAATCAACCTAGTAACTAAAGACCATTATAACATTTGTCTTTAACAATATAAACTTTATACAATCACCTAAAACCACATCTAGAGATTACAAAGTTCTGTTGACTCTGTCATCCAATATGAGCTTACTGGGATACAGTCAATACTTAGGATATTTCTCCATCAAAAAGTATTCTATATCAAGAATCCTCTATATTCTATGCACACACTTCTCAAAAATGAATCCAGATGACTCACAAATCATGTGTCTTACAAGCAATATAGATCCAAATAAATAGTTCCCGGTGAATTCTCTTCACACTGCTTATTTATCCTACATATGTTACTCACATAACTCATTAAGAATCTTGCAACTCAGCTACAAAAGAAATCTATTTCTCATGAGTAAATAACATATTTGGAAAATCTTTGAAGTGAATAACTCCACATCACAAGTTTTCCAACCATCTAACTCTTATTAACAAAATTTATTCTACAAATCAGCCTACCAAAGATCTTAGTGTACAAACCAAGATTAGGCTAACTTATACAAACATCTTTGGACATAATTTTAAGATTAAAGCTTTATTCCACTGATCGAATCCATATCAAAATGGTTTAGGGTTTAGGGTTTAGGGTTTAAGTGAACCTTAATTTAATCTTTACCACCACTACTCATATTTATGAATATTACACAACTCAATACCCCCAATACTCTAGTTCCAAAATATTCAGAATAATCACTTAGCTCTAGAGTGCCTCTATTTCAAATTGGATGGTTCTACCTTTGCACACATGCTGGATTTTTATTCAAAAATCTATGCAACCGGTTGATTCCTCGAAAGTCTTATTCATGTCTTTTCTTCTCTCCCTTTTAAAAAGAAATTCCGTAATTTCGATTGAAAGGTTCTCAGGAGACAACATATAAGATATCAAATATTTGAAAAAGTTAGTAATGAGTATCCAATACTATCACAAACCGAAATTTTTCCTTAGAATTACAAAATATGCTATCTCGAGTGATAGAAATATTACATCTCAATAATAAACTATCAAATAGAGATAAACATTTTGGTTCAAGAAGTCTAAATTCCACTTAATCATTGAAAATATCAATAGATTCTGAATTATATTTCACCCCTGATGGAAGTACAATTTTATATAACTATAATAGTCCTTCAAAACAGAGTTCTACACTGGAAGGAATTATATGAATCTCAATTCAATTGTCATATATTAAGAAAGTTCTAAAGAGTAGAGGTCTAATATAAAAGAGAAATAGATTTAAGAGCTTCCATATTTTGTAATTAATGAGATACCATTTAGGGATCGATCTATATCTCATAATTTTCAAAATACCCTAAACAAAAACCAATGGACTCTGTTAGTATTACCATTACAACAATTTCTAACCATCGGTCTACAGATCATTCTACCCAAGAAATCTCCTTTAGAATCACTGATGTCCCATACTACCAGCTTTTCCTCCAAGTTTGCATCTAGATCTGTTTTGCCCAAAAAGTCAAAAAGACTATTTGGCCATCCTATATCCAAATATAGGATCAAATACACAACCAATTCCAAGAGATACTTCTAACCATTGAAATCCCTCATGCCTCTTAAGCGATACACAAATGATATCACTCCGCTGATGCGATTCAGAGCAAAACAAAACAAAACGAATCGAACTATGATACCACTGTTGGGAGGGAAACAGCTCCGCTAATGGGAGTCTGTGATGTTTCCAACTATGAAGGCCAAATAGAGTCGACTTGGCAGGAGTAGCTACTGCTACTAACTGCGGTCTAATTCTCTTCCAAGCCCCAGATTGCTTCTGGTGATCTGTTGTAAAAATTAAACTTGTAAACAACAAATAATGTTGAGTAAAAGAACAGCGGAAATTAATCTACTACTAGCATGCATTCCCATATTGCAAATCATACACATCATAGAACAGAGCATTGAGAAAATCTCTTCTATTATCAGAACTAAATTTACAATATCTTTCTTGAGTGTTGTTTGTTTTCCAGATCAACACATTGGTGCAAGAGAGATGTTCTCTCTCATGAATAATATGACTAGTTACTTTTAATCTGTGAACTCACTCTAGAGCTATTTCAGACTTTTATAGTTTTGTCTACTCTGTGTCCGTGACTGTCTTCTTTTTTATGCGTCTAGCAATACATATATTCAGAGTAGCATTTCTGATTAGATAGATTAAACAATCTATAACTAATCTCAGATTACAAGAACGACGGATTAGGCACATCCTAATGCTCTTCTACTGACATTATCATATCATATCAGGAAGCTATACTTCATGGGACTTGTTTGATCTTCCTGGTCCTTTGGAGCGCGAAGAGTTTCGTGTCGCAAATAGTTTCGTGTCGTTTCGCATCATTTGACCTTCTCCTGATGTTCGTGCATTAACTGCCTTCTGCCCGTTGCACAGTGCCTTCACGCTGTAGACCTTCGCCTTTTGCCAAAAGACACTTTTGCGATTTTAAGGACAGTGTCATTTTTCCAAGGGCACCTTTGCTTTTATCCGGAAGACATTTGGTGATAGTGTCGCTTTTTTTCGAAGGGCGAAAAATGCAAAGGTTGGCCAGAAAACTTTTCTAAGGCATTTGGAGATAGTGTCGCCTTTTTTATAGAAATGCGAAAAATGGGACAGTGTCGTGAGAGTTGGCCAAAATCATTTTCTTTTGCTCTAAGGGCACCTTCGGGATTTAAATGCCTTACCTCAGTCTAAGGGCACCTTTTGGTTTTTCGGGTTTTTCCCACAGTGGCAGACCGACGTCGCCAACTTAGCATCAACCCTAAAAATAGGTGGATGGCTAAATATCCGAAGGGCGGTTACTCACTTTGTACATATATAGACTGGCATAAATTTCATTTAAGGCATACAGGATTTGTTTCTCGACACTTGTAAATATTTATACAAGCTGAATCAAGCTATGTAAGTGTTCTTTTAATCAATCAGAGTTATCCATAGCCATCATTATCACGCTCAACAAGCTGAAGTATTTACTTCAAGCCATTGTACTCACTATTGATAATAATCAGAGTGCAATTTTTGTCTCACTGCTGTATTGTTCATTTGCGTAATCTGTATGAATAATTCTACTTGAATATTTCTACTGCTAACTGTTGCATTTCCGTTCCTACACGCCTACGTTCAAAGCTCCGAGCTTCCGCTGCCAGTCATCCCCACATTTTATGACATCTCCATCACTGCTCTTTGCATACCCTTGCAAGCCTTGTTGTGCCAAACGGCTGTCCACACAGTGAATAATGTAGCCAATGTGAAGAAATTCAGATAAATTAAGATCCAATTCCATAACTTGATCTTTGGTTACAAAGAAATCAATCCTACCAATGTTGCCAATGTAGAAAAATCAACAAGTACTGAATGAAAGAAATGCAAACTCAATAAGAATCTGATCAGACATCAAACATATGATATGATGAAGTCATTTGCCATACAAACATAGTAAGCTATTGTAATTCACATGTGTGAATCCGAAAATAGCATAAAAATAGCATTCTACGCACAAGATCAAATATACAAATATGACCAAAATAGCAAAACTAGTTGAAATTTCTCACACTCCCTCTTCAACTAGTTTTAGCATAGAGTTTGAGATCACTCCAAGTGAAGTCCTATTCTTCATAAACAGGTCTTTTCCCAATGCTTTAAAGTAGCATCCATAATCGATATAGAGAATAGTGTCCATGAAGGACGTAACCTTCGATAAATGAATTTTTTCTGTTGTATGTATCCGTGAAGGAATGTTGTCTGGACGTCCATCTGGTGAATGTCCAAATCCTCTACAGCAGCTATAGCCAGCAAGGTGTGAATAGATTGATGTTTTACCACTGGACTGAAGGTGTTAGTGTAATCTATTCTATAAACTTGCTCAAATCCTTTATCCAGCAATCGAGCTTTCCATTTGGATATTGATCCATCTGGCTTAAGCTTTAGCTTGAAGATCCACTCAGAGTCGACGGGTTTTAGACCTACAGGAGGATTAACTAGACTCTAGGTCTTGTTCTTCATTAAAAAATTGTACTCAGCATCCATATCAACTTTCCATTTGTATGCATCTGACATTGACAATGCTTTTGCAATAGTGGGAAGTTCATCATGACTGATGAGCATCTGAGGGGGGACGAAACGATCAGGTTGATGTCATTGTCATTTATATCTTCGAATTGTAGGTGCTTGAGTAGATTTTTATCCTAGGTGAACTCTCACTTATTAACTATGGTTAGGGTTGACTTGGGATCCGCAAACCCTCCAATATTCTCTAGCACAGCATGTAAAGACATGTCACAAATCATGTGCTGGAAGAAGAAGCTCATGAAAACAAATTATTGTAGTGAGTGCTACAATGACCTACAATAATGACATAGTATTGCCTTTTCAACGCAAGCCCAAAAAAGATTACTCTTTTACTAAAAAGATGAAAAGGTGACCAAATTCATATGGCGGTACATTTTCCCCCAAAACTTGACAACTTAAATTTCAAAAGCTTTAAAGAATCATGTTTTCTTTGAAGGGTATATCATATATATAAACTCAATTCAGTAGTGACAAATTAAATTGAATTCAAACTTGAAAATCATTGTTTCAAATCCCATACAGCTTCAATTACAAGTATACGTATGCCACACACACGATCACAAATTACAACTTTCTTAAAATCAAACTGCCTGAACCACAAATAATAGATTAAAAATATAGCCATCAGTTTGAGTAGTTTATTTTTTATGATCCTAAAAGTGAATTTGTAAGAAACAATAGAATTGACCATCTCTATCACCTAAGAAAGAGTACCTTCTTGTTTAAATGGGTGCATCGACCAACCCATAAAAATTCATAAAATATACATCAACATCTAGCCTTAGCTTATTGCGTAGAAGTATATGGATTCTAAAACGATATCGTACAACATTTGAGAATGAAGGCTTCACTACATGTCCATGCTAGTCTAAAACTGATGTAGTGATTCTCACAATTTACATAACAAAATTAACTTTCGACACAATAGAACTAGAGAAATCATACACTATCTTAAAGTGTCGAAAAATACTTTCTGTCCAAAAGTCTTCCTCAATGATGTAATCTTCAATCTCATGATTTATCTTGAATATATTGTCAGCTTCCTCCTGTTGGAGGTCCTTCATTGAGAAATTGTTGTAGAACAACTGATCAGACAGATCTTGATTCTACCAACAAAGCGCGCAGTTTACTTAACAAAGGCTTAATCAAACACAGAGAATTAGTCTTTATCGCAGAAAGCAAGCAAAACAGAGCCTCAAACAATCCCGTTATCTGAACACATAGCTCATTCAGAAATGAAAGAAGGTCTGCTAAGAAATGATGCTTAACGCTTTGGCTAATACCCTGCACACAGTAGTCAGAATTGTTACTTGCTGGTGTCACCTGAAAATCCATGTTAGAGTAACTGAAATTCAATATAATATAAGAAATGTGTGTGACGCAAACAGAACAGTATCACAATCATCCACAGATCATACAGAGTGTGTTCGCACATATGACAAGAAGTAAAAGATAGCTAAAAAGAAAACAATGCTCAATATATAGAAACTCACTCTTCCCTCTATTTGATACTCAGCTCTGCGTAGAAATGCGTCAGTACAATGGCATGAAGTGTCGACCTTATAGGAATGATCACCGGTCTCAATGTCGTTTACGAACCATTAAATGTCGGTTCTGGACTTCTATTGCGTCTCTTTAGAACGTCACAACTTCTACTTATAATGTGAATTTACAAAGTGCGAAGTAGGCCTTTACATGTATTTAGGCACTATAGCACATTTTACGTACATGGAAATTGAAATTTTTTACAATATATGACATAACTCGGATAATGTGAAGTCATAAGTCTCCACATATATCTCCTTCCTCAACTGTGCAGCGGCTCACCAACAATCTAATTTACATCCTTCATTGTCTCTTTCAGCTAGCTGGCTTGCTGTGGAAAATTGCCTTGGCTCTGGCTTCATTCTCTTCCTTTTCCTGCTCCAATGTCAGCCCTTTTGTTGCCAAGAAATAGTTATTCTGGTTATAGTCTTCTTGAAACGATAAATTTGGATAACCACCCATTCCTTGATTGTCGATTGGTGCAAGGGGGTTATCAACTAATGTACTATTTACAAGATGTGTATACCAACTATCCTCGGTCAGGATTTCAGACATCTTGACAGAAGGGACAGTTAGTGAAAGTGCAGCATATGTATAGTCGGGAAATTTCGCTTTAATATACAATTGTTGAATAGATAGGAGGGCATAAGAAATAAGAGAAGCAATATTTACATGGTTGTACGTGTAGTATGGTCTAGTTATTGGGTTAGTGGAGCAAAGTATATTATTTGTTTTTACTTCCTTCAAATAACGAGAGTAGTTAGCTTCCCAATCTGTGTAGATTTCCCATAGATCAGGGAATAGTAATTGGTGAGTAACTCGAGAAGAAACAGATTTAGATTTGGTAACAACTTCTTTCACATCAGATGTATATATACAAGGATCCTATGATCACATGAATATAGTTAGTTTGCACATTGAACTTGTTCTGAACAATGGCAAGGGCGAGGATTTCTTTTTTATGTACAGTTAGTCTAGACCATAAAGTATTTATGTTAGAAAAGGTCCAAGGGTTTTCCCATTGTTCCTTTGTGTAACCAAAAAGTTTAGGTTAAAAAAGGTAATCCATCTTCCATTGGAGTTCTGGACTACAAAAAGGTGGACTAAAAAATGTTAGTTCCTAATGAAATGTCTGAAATTCTGACCTTAGTAGTGAGTAGACAATTTTATTTTTCTTTGTAACTACTGCACTTGGTGACGCCTGGGCTTGGTATGGAATGATGCTTAACGCCCCAGGTTGGTCTTCAACAGCTTGTACCTCTACAGCCTCCATGATTTCAGTCTGTGTTTCTTGATTTTTTTGGACTTGGCTGCAGCTAATATCTATTTGGATGGCCTTTTCTGACATTACTGATGTTGGCTCATCTGTTTGCATCTCCTGATCTTGTCCTTGTCCAGGTTCTTCCGCATTAGAGATCTGCATTTGGCCTAATTGGAATCTGGCCTCTTCTAGTTCTTCCTTCAACTTCTCATAGGCAATCATCTGCGGCTGCAGATATTGCATCTGGAAGGTCTGGATCATCCGCTCCTGGATTCCCTTCCATGCTATTGGATCAATTCGGTACCTGCCATGAGATACGCAGACACCGAGTGTGACTTCGACACTAATTCGCCAGAGTATTGCCTCTTCGGCCTGTTTTTTATATATCTGATTGTCTTTCTTTAGCATCTCTACAGAATTTTGCAGTTGGGCAATTGACTCCTGAGCACTACTGAGTTCATTGCTCAGCTCCACATTGCTACTTTGAAGAGTGGCTCGTGCTCGTCTTTCTTCCTGCAAGGAAGCCTGCAGGGTCTGAAGTTGTTGTTTGAGAAGGATGTTCTCATTTTCGAAAGTGTTGGACTGCTCCTGCATCTCTTCCAACACTTCAAGTGGGGCATCCTGCCTTCCTTTTGCTTCTTCCAGCTCTGTCTCTTTCCTACTCAGCTCTGCATTGGCTACTTTGAGCTCCTCATTTCTATAGGCCAATTAAGCCTTAGTTTCGCTCAGCTCTGCATCTGTTTGGGTGAGGTCTGCTCAGACTCTTTCATACTTGGACCCCAGATTCCTGGATACCTTTTCCAAGTTGGCAAGGTGCTGTATAGCCGCTCGAGTATCTGGCAGTAGTGTTCCAAAAACCTATTGATCTAATTCGACATCGAGGATTGGTTCCTCGACGTCGCTTTCGCTGCCCTGCTGGTCCTCAGAAAGCTGCTCTGCTCTTTGTGGTTCTAGTTCTTGTGGTATTTCAGCCTAATTTTGCTCTTGATCAGCAATGTTCTCTGCCTCTTCTTCCACGTCCTTATTTCCTTCTGGGATGGTCAATGGTGTATACTGGGATGATGGCGAAGACATCCTCACCGAGCTCCCTTGACTTGATGATGATGTTGTGGCTGCTGCGGTGGTTGCCTTTGATGTATGCATTTGGGATTCCGCCTCAATTGATGGCGCTAACCCTAGTAATACTGGTGCAATTCTGATATCTTCCTGCATTGTCAGCACACCTGCATGCATGCATAAGATGCCCATTTGCTGACCCAGTCTGGAGAACTGATTTACTTTTATTAATTTACAGAATTGCTTAAAAGAAATCTATCCGAAGGCAATCTGCTCTCCATTTAAGACTCTCAATAGGTATCCCATATTGGTATTTGAAATTGTGTACTCTTGCTCTGGTAGAAAGATAGAAGCAAGAGTAAATCGAACGAAGTTCTTAAGATTGGGGTCTCTAATGTAAGAGAGTTTGTATCCCCGTTTCTCAATATAAGCTCCTTCTTGAAAAACTCCGTTCTCCGTAGTGAAATCTGGTCTGCTAACTGGCATACTGTCGTCCATAGGCAATCCTAAGACACGACAGTAAAACCCCTCTGTGATTATAATCTCGTGATTGTGGATAGTTGTTGCGGATCAGCTCATAACAAAGTTCAGTAAGAATAATTGATGGATTGAATTGAAGAAGACCTTCAATTTGCGCGCGAACAGCTAGTGGTTGTAAGATTGGTAACACTGGCTTTGGGTGTGTCTTGAATACGATCGCCATAGTGCTTGCAAATGTAAACGATGGCAGACAAGATCTTGATTGCAATAATTCACAATTTCGGAGAGCAAGAGTGATGGAAAATGGTAGCGACAACAACTGAAGTATTTGTGGTTTTAGACGTATTGATGATATTTCGGCGGATTGGACTACTATTAAATGGAAGCGTGTCCTTCGTTTTGAAGGTACATACTAAATAGTAAAGTGTCTAGTCCAAAAAACAAAAATAAATAAATAAACAAAATGCAGGAATGCTTCGCTTGGTAAGCCTATTTCTTCCTTCATTAAAATGTGAAAAATGCGAAGGTGTCAAAAGGTAAAATCCCGAAAAATGCTAAGGCAAGTGTCGCAGTTTCCGTATTGGTGAACTTACTAGATACACCATATTCCAATATAGTGTCAGGTTTTTTGCAAAATATAAATGTAGCAAAGGTCTTGACTTTTTCTCAATACAAACAATTGCAACATGTTTCGGCATTTTCGCAAAAAATGTAAACTTCGATAAAAAAAAAAATAAATAAATAAAATAATAAATGATAAATATAATATAATAATTGGACAAAAAATGACGGACAAAAAAACTGATGTATCGGACATTAGTCATAGTAGCACTTCACCCTTGAACCATTTACTCGAGTATCAAGTAAATGTCCTTGGAGATCAGCTAACTGAAGTGATCCATTATTAAAAACTTCTATAACTTTATACGGCCCCATCCATCTGGTATGTAATTTTCCAAGAAACAACATGTGTCTGTTATCATACATAAGCACATAGTCCTCTTGTTTAAATTTTATTTTCTTAATGGATTGGTAAAAAAAAAAAATTCGTTTACTCTGAACTCGTTCAGTCTTGATTAATGAAAGACGACAATCCTCTTCCAGTTGGGTCAAAGAAATCATTCGCTCCCGGAGACTATCGTGTTCATCCATTCGTTCTTCATTACTAATGCGAAACGTCGGAACTTCGAATTCTATCGGTAGTATGGGATGCATTCCATACACAAGATAGTATGGAGTCTGCCTAGTTGTAATTTTTTCAGCAGTTCTATATTCCCATAAGATAGATGGTAACTTCTGATCTCAATCAGAAGAATGTGTTTCTGTTACTTTATTTAAAATTCTACATAGAATTCCATTTGCCCGCTCCATAAGCCCATTTGCTTTTGGATTATATGGAGTGGTTTGGCGATGTGTAATAAAAAAATATGACAATATGGCTTCAATGGTCTGATTAAGAAAATGGGTTCCCCTATCGCTAACGAGTTCTAAGGGACAGCCATATCGCGTGATAATGTTGTGGAATAAAAACTTTGCTACAATCTTAGCATCGTTCTTAATTGTGGCTTCGGCCTCTACCATCTTGGTAGCATAGTCCGTGGCAATGAGTATGTAACGACGATGAGTTTTACGCGTGGTCAGTTTGATAGGTCCTACAAATTCTATCTCTCACTTCTCAAAAGGTGCTAAGGGGATAATTGGAGTAAGTGGCCAATGTGTTGCAAAGCTGGGTTTCCCCGTCCTCTAGCATGCATCACATTTTTTGATGAAAATTTTAACATCTCTATAGATGGTAGGCCACCAATATTTAGCATTAAAAATCTTTTTTGCAGTGTTTTTAAGAGCATAATGACCCCCCGAATCTTTCTCATGTAATGCACTTATTACAGCGGTCGTCTCAGTTGGTTCTAAACATTGGCGGAGACTATCGTCAGCTCCTAATTTATACAATATACTATTTACAATCCTACCTTAGAAAGAAAAACAGTTTTTGCTATTTATTAAAATGTTCAGGATATATCTGGTCCTGTAAAATATTAATAACGTCTTTATAAATTGATGTTTCTGATTGAATACTCATTATATGTTCATCTGGAAATTCATCAAAAATAGGTTCTAATTCGTTAATAACTGTTTAAAGGTTATATTAGGCATTCTAGAAACAAGGTCTTTTACAATATTATAAGAACGGTTTCTAAGTGGTGACAGATCTCTAGGTATCTCGCTACTTATAACTGGATCTGAAAATGTCACTTTCTTAACTTGTCTAGTTTCTTCGTCTAAAAGCTTCTTAGCTTCTGAACTTATATCAACATCATAATGTTTTCCATTAGACTTATCAAGACTTAATTCTTTATTACTAGGAAATTTTACTAACTGTTCTGCAAACTTCGCTTTTTCTGTCGTGTTTTTCACCATTTTTGCAATTTTTTGCCTTAGTTTTCTTCTTACCTTTAAGTGTTAAAGAATCTTTACTACTTCTTGTAGTTTCTTTATTTATTTTTTCCTCTAAATCTGGCCATTGATGCTCTTGATCTAATAATTCAGACCCTACTTCTATCCTATGAACTATCATGTCAATGTTAGTCTTAGATGGCCGAAGGTCATCTTTCCTAGGTGAGTTTACAAACCTTAGTTTAGACCGTGGTTGTTGTGGCTGAGAACATTCAGCTGTGACATGCCCTTCGCCTTTACAGTTAGAACAGAGTGACACATATCCTACTGATCTCCTGGGTTCAGGACAATCAAGCGAATAGTGACCCGGGGCTCCACAATTGTAGCACAAACTCCTTACTCTGGTCAGTGGAGTGGAATCTCGTGTTCCGTCCCTTCGCAAAATAGTGTCTTGTTGACCAGTACATTGTTTTGGTATCATAGTTTTTTGGTTAGTAGGAGTTTCAGTATAAGCTACCTCCTCATGATTATTAATCAGACAGAGGAATAGTTCTTTTTCTAAATAATTAGTTTGTAAACTGGGACAGTTGGTCTTAGAATGACCTTCCTTCCCACGAGCGGTACACCAAACATTGGCGATAGGCTTCGCTTTCTTTCGTTTGGCTTTAACATCAGATATCTGGACTTTCAAGTCGCTCATTTCTCTTGTTAACAGCTCAACACTTTTTCTTAATGGATCCATCTTTTCGGATTTCTCCATTCTTTTCTTTCTATCTGAATTCCTATTTTTGGCTTTCCTATAAGAAGGTTCTTCTTCTGATGAAAAAGAATAAGATGAATACTCAGAGGATTCTTTGCCATCCACTAAATCAGATTCTAATTCAAACTCAGTAGATGTTTCAGATTCTTCTGCTCGTTTATATTTGTGCTTTTTACTACTTTTACTTTCATTTCTCTGTCTACGAGAAATTCGAGAAGTTTCGTAATTCTCAACAGAGGCAATGACATCTTCCACAGAAGTCATCAAACCTTGTCGACAATATCGATCCATTTTCTTAGGCAAACCACCCAAGAACCATTCATTTTGCATAGGAACTAGATACTGGGCTCCTAACTTTCCTATTAAATTCTTAACCCTACGAGTATATTTCCTAAGTGATTCCTTTGGTTTTTTCTCAACAGAATTAAGCCGAGCCAACAATCTAGTGGAATATTCTATCTCCCTAAATTGTTTAAGGAATGCTGCTTTTAAAGCGTTCCAAGTATTAACTGTTTCCGGTACTAATTGACTATACCAAATCCTAGCCTGCTTCCGCAGAAGACCTGGCAAAATTCTAACTTTATCCTCATCCGTATGCTCTTTATTTGCTATGGTAATGGACTCAAATTGCAATAAATAACTATCCGCATCTTCAGAAGATGATCCCTTAAAGAAATCGTATCTGATTTTTGTAGATGTGGGTGGCGCTGGATTAGCCATTTAATAGATGGTGGTGAACTAGATGAACTTGGAGGATCTGAATCTAAACTTCGCTCAAACAAAGATTCTAAACTTAGTTCGGAAGTAGAATCAGACAAATCTGATTCAGGTGAATCTGTAGAACTTGGTGTTTCAACGGATGTTTCCTCAAATGAATCTACAAATGCTGTAGTAGCATGTAGAAGATCATTAAACACTTCAGGTGTTAATCTTGCTCTAACTGGTGAATTTTGCAAATTCTGCAAATACAAATCTCTAGACTTCCTATATGCTTCTAAACGTTGTGCACGCTCTAAACGCTTCTGTTCAATAGTTGCTTGAGAGTACGTTCTTGGCATGCATTACATGAGAAAGATTCGTAGATGTAATACACTCAAAAATATTGCAAAAGGTGAAATTCATCTCCCCGGCAACGGTGCCAAATTATGTGGTGGCCTAGTCGTTATAGATTTCCACAAAAATGTTGAATTATGTAGTATAAAAGGTTTGATCGTTCCCCAAGAGAGAGAATAATCTCATCTTTTGCATGGTAAATGTATATATGATGGTAAACGGACTGGTATGTATAAAATTCACAACGAATACTATAGCGACATAATTGGTTATCCAAAGATATTTGGGTAAATTGGCATCCAGGAACCCCAATGATGAAATGTTTTGATCAAGGTCTGTAAATGTAAGGATTACTTTATCTTTCAGGCTCTTCAAGCATCAAGGAAACAGTCAGAATTGACAATAACTAGCAATTAGATTCAGTAAGCAGAATCACATTAGCTAAAGATTCTTCTTAATCAAACACAGAGAATTAGTCTTTATCGCAGAAAGCAAGCAAAACAGAGCCTCAAACAATCCCATTATCTGAACACATAGCTCATTCAGAAATGAAAGAAGGCCTGCTAAGAAATGATGCTTAACACTTTGGCTAATACCCTGCACACATTAGTCAGAATTGTTACTTGCTGGTGTCGCCTGAAAATCCATGTTAGAGTAACTGAAATTCAGTATAATATAAGAAATGTGTGTGACGCAAACAGAACAGTATCACAATCATCCACAGATCATACAGAGTGTGTTCGCACATATGATAAGAAGTAATTCTGTGAAAGATAGTAGAAAAGAAAAAAAATGCTCAAGCTATAGGAACTCGCTCTTCTCTCTATTGATACTCAGCTCTGCGTAGAAATGCGTCAGTACAATGGCACGAAGTGTCGACCTTATAGGGACGATCATCGGCCTCAATGTCGTTAACGAACCGTTAAATGTCGGTTCTGGACTTCTATTGCGTCTCTTTAGAACGTCGCAACTTCTACTTATAATATGAATTTACAAAGTGGGAAATAGGCCTTTACATGTATTTAGGCACTATAGCACATTTTACGTACATGGAAATTGGAATTTTTTACAATATATGACATAACTCGGATAATGTGAAATCATGAGTCTCCACAAAATCGTTCAGACGAATCAAAGACAAATGATCGACAATATGGAAAGCAGCAGAAAATTTTTGGTGAAAAAAAGATCTACAACAGATGCAGAAAATCAAGCCATACAGAAGACAAATGTTGGTTAGATCCAAAGATTGAATGCATTCATTGTCATAAACGGGGTCATGCAGCAGTAGACTATTATCAAAATCCCAGAAACAAAGGAACTAAATCGAAGCGGACCTTCAGATTCTAATCTCACCAAAGACAAAGCAGAATGTTCCAGAGCAGCGGAAGAGAGAACAACAAGAAACTCAGCAGCATATGTTTCTGAAGATTTATGTTGTTCATCAAATTTGCATATTCGAGAAGTAGTTTTTGATTCGGGAGCCATCTCACATTTTGTTTTCTCGAAACAAATATTGTCTGAGTATAAGAAGATGAATTATTTAAGATTTATTATACTTGGAGACGGTTCTAAACATATAGTTGATGGAATTGGTGTACTATGGCTAGACACGGGTGAAAAGAAACTGGAGAAAGTTCTCCATGTTCCTACTCTTGATAAGGATCTTCATTCGTAGCTAAGATAGTTGACACAAGAATGTCAATAACCTTCACAAAAAACTCTTGTAGATTGTTTGATGAATATTCTGATAACCTGGTTGCCAAAGGCAATAGAAATGGTAATTTGTATCACTTGAGCATCCAAACTAGAGTTGAACAAGCTAATCAAACTTAGGAATCAACATATATTGTGTGGCACAAGAGGCTATGTCACATGAACATGGAAGCCCTGTACCAAGCCAACACAAGTCAGAGAATTGAAGGAGTCGAAATCAAAAGTTGAGATATTCAAATTACCTGGGAACCCTGTCTTAAAGACAAAATGTCTCGAACACCTTTCAGTAAAGATGTTTATAAAGCAACCAAGGTACTGGAAATTGTGCATTCGGATATTTGTGGACCATTTGGAGAGTTGTCACTGGGTGATGCAAAATACTTCATTATGTTTATCGATGACTTCAGCAAGTTCATTGTAGTATACTTTATTCGTACAAAATCAGAAGCTTTCGAGAAATTCGTTGAGTATATGAATTGGGCTGAAAAGCAGATAGGCAGCAAGTTGAAGCAAATTCGCACAGATCGTGGAGGTGAGTACATTTTCAACGAATTCAAAGCTTTCTGTACTGATTGAGGTATTATGCATACAAAAACAACATCATGCACACCTCTGCACAATGGAATAGCTGAACGAAAAAATCGTACACTTATGGAAGCTGCAAGGTGTATGATGGCTCATGCAAAAGCACCAAAGGAGTTATGGGCGGAAGCAGTAGCTACGTCAAACTATCTTCAGAATCGAATTCTAAAATCAAGAATGCCAGATAAAACTTCTCATGAAGTATGGTGGAAGTCAAAGCCAAATTTGGCTCATGTTCGGACATTTGGATGTGTAGTTTATATGCACATACTAGACAAATTGAGGAAGAAACTTGATGAAAAAGCAAAACAAGGTTTTTTTGGTAGGATTCAAGTTGCATTCTTCATATTATCAAATTAACATACCCGAAACTGGAAAAGTAAAAGTTGTACGAGATGTAAAATTCAATGAGTCAAAGTACATAGCAGACAATGACTTAGTCGGCTATAAAATTCTCAAGAATTATTATGAGTTACCATCTATAGAAGTAAGACAAGCATATGATAAAAAAGAATTACCATCCGGACACAATGGTGATTCAGAGAGTTTTCAATTTCGAGAACCTGAAAGACTCGAAATACCAGATCAAATTCAAGCAGAACAGGTCGAACTTGAAGATGCGTCTTTGAATTCGAGACCTATACAGACTGTGAGAAGATCTAAAAGGCAACGCAAACCACCAACAAGGTTTGGTCATGATGAATTCTGCGGCTTCACTAACGAACCTCAAACATTCGAAGAAGCTATTGACGGACGTTGGATTCAAGCAATAAAGAATGAAATGTCATCCATGTATAAAAACAATGTATGGACACTTGCACCTGTACCCAATGGAAGGAAACCAGTCAAATACAAGTGGATCTACAAGATCAAAACAGGTCCTGATGGAGAAAACATCAGATGCAAGCAATTAACAGAAATAGCCCATGAATCATTCCATAAAACTTGAAATCATTAAAATGACACAATAGCTGACTTGCATAGTGTTGTCCCATAGCCCAACAAAAACCAAATAGTATGTTTGACATAAAAGAAAATACCTGCCGGGAAGACGTTTAGCTATGGCTGCCCACCATACTTTGTGTGGGTTGAAAGCAAGATTGCTTGTTCTTCTGCGGACCATGCATCTTTTTTTATGTTGGGATCCAAATGGTTGCACCATCTTTTACATAGCTTTTGATTTTGCTTATGGCTCATGCAGTGTTTGCATGACTTCGTACTAATTTTTTAATTGGAAAAAAAAAATGGATGCTACTTTAAACTCTCAAATAAGGTTTCATCCTTAAAATTAAGACCACCACCACATAATTGCATATTATATAGGGGTGTCCATGAATCAAAAACAAGTTTTCCCGCAATATCGACAAGATGTACAAGGAACCAAAGTTGCATCCAAAGTTGTGTGCCATTTTCCAATATTACCGCATATCCCACACATGTTCCATTGCCATTCCTTGGCCGAATTGATGAATTGGCATGCTAGGAATAGATCCACTTATGGTGTCAGAGAATACCATGTGATAGTATGGTTGCAAAACACATTGAAGATGAGTGGCCGATATTTTGTACCGAGCCAAGACATTTAAGACTTGGGTTGGCCATGGATGGTATTGGCCATCGATCTTCTACTTGGACAACATGGCCAGTGATGCTTGTGAAGTGCAACATACCTCCATGGATGACAATGAAAAAATGTCATCTTTTACTCTTCAATGCCTGTGACAACATCGTTGGCAATTAGCAAGGTATTCATCTTAAATTTTCACAAACAATAATTGGATCCATTCAGCTTGTCTACGATGAGACCAACTTTTCCTTGAGAATCCATCTGAAATTTTAGTTTGTCGATAAATCGATGACTTTAAGAATGATGCCATGCTACAATAAGAAATCAATTATCTGATACTGAAATTTGATATCACAAACTGAAGAATTCGAACAAGTGCGCTCTGATATGATATTATAAAAACTATTTAATGATATCGCTTTGATATCGTGACAGATATCAAGTAGTAGAGCTCTGATATAACAGAATGCTTTGATACCATGTTGGAAAGAGGGAGGTGAAGTGAGTCGGTTTGATAAGTCGAAGACTGTAAGCGACCTATTGAGCTTAATGCATGACTACGCCTATCAATATTGAACAAAGCTATAATGACAGAAGTCACGTTCAATCTTTTAGCAACCAACTTTGAAATCATTAGCACTAAAGTGATTTCGTAGCCAAATAATGATGTATTGAATATTGTAGTATTGATGTGTAGATTGATTCAAAAAGGAGCATGCACAAATCAGATAATGAGAGCACAAAACATTAGCGGATGAAATCGCGTACTCTAAGCTATCTTTGAGTAATTGAAAACAATGTCTGATGCACTTCTTCTGATAAGCAGTAAGCGGGAATATATTGTACTCTAATAGAACTCTGAAAAAAACGTTCTAAAGAGAAAGAGAGTTGAAGTTAGTGAACTCTTTGATGATCAACTATCTACACTAAAGCAATTAACACGTATCCAATAGGATAGCTAATCAATCCGTAGTTGCAATAGCCAGTTGGCCGTAATGCGTTGACATCTATCCAGTTAAGACTTCCCAGAAATTTACTTGCATAGCAGTTAGGGCAAGTCTTTAGCTTCATATTAAGTGAAACAATAACTGTCGTTCATCGACATGGCCGACTCCTTCGACTTTAGTCGGCGTCATCGATATGTCGAATGCTGTCCGCTATGTTGGATCCACCTTGTAGAGCGATTCTTGAGTATTTTTGCAAACTATATAGCGACACGAATAGAACTGCAGAATTGGATAACAGTGGATGAAGATTAAAGATCGATTATTTTGTTAAATCACTTCCGATAGTAGAATAATCCTAAGTTTCCGTCTACATAATCATAGCGTCATTATTAATTAGTTCAGGATCACACTTTTATTGGAGATGCTTGACCCATTCAATGTAATCTTGCACCCTTTCCCTCTTTCCCATTTTAATTTTATTTAAAAGTAGAAAAGAATCTTCTAAGAACTTTTTGGGTTTAAATCTTGTAATTAGGCCAGCTTTAACTACTTCCCAATCCATACATTCAGTCTCATCTTGGTTGTAAAACCAATCTTTTGCTACTCCAGTTAAGGCCGTAGGAAATAACTTAAGTTTATCTTGTGGAAAAACTTCGCCATAAACCTCAAGGATTTTGAGAAATCTGACTGGATCAGATAACCCATTATACTTTGGCAACTCTAGACGAGGTGATCTTCTAACAATAACTTGTGGAACGACAATCAGAGGATCAAGTATCTCAGGTTCATTATATGAATCAGACATTCTTCCAAATCACTTCAGAAGAACAATGAGATTGGATCAAGATTTTTCAATTAACTCCTATCTCTGACCAGATCTGTAAAACTTTATCACTTTGACAATAATCAGATTTTGATTTTGGAAAAAAGATCTTGATCAAGCGATCAACACTCTAGAAATATAAATTTCTCAGATTCAATGGCAAACTGTAACACAATCTTCCAAAAATTTGATAGTAGATATGATAGATCAGAATTCAAAAATAGTACTGGCGAAGGTTACCTAGGCGAAGGTTGACTCGGCGAGGGTCCTTTCACTATTTTGGGTAAAATATCACTTATCTGGCTGTTTCTGAAAAATCTAACCTTCGTCTGATTAACAACAAGTATATCTGATAATGATGATACTAGGGTAGAACTGGCGGAGGTTATTTTTTGGCAAACAATGACTTTTTGCAGCTTTGGCAAGGATTAAGATAGACTTTTTGGATAATCCTGATTAATAGTCATGGAGCATTGGCTAAGATCGACCTTCGCCGAAGTAAAAAATGATGGATTAATATATTTGAAAACCTCAGGCAAATCGGCGAAGGAGATTTGAGATTCTTATTGGAAGTTTTCTTCATTTTAGGGGCTACTTTTGCTTTGTATTCTTTGTTTTGTAGACATGCCATGCAAGAACAAATGACGTTGTTTTTTTTTTTTTCTTTCACAAAAGTGGTATTCATTTGTTGCTTATTATTTTAACTTAAGAATCAGGGCGTTTGAACTTTTTGCAAGTTGGATGAGGAGTTAATGGATTGAGATGTGAATACCAAAACGTGAATATTGTGACTATTGAAACATGAATATTGTGAATACTAAAACGTGAATACTCTGAATATTGATCGTGATACTCTGCATATTGATCATGATACTCTGAAGACTGATCATGAAACTCTGAATAAGGATCATGAAACTCTATATACTGATTGTGATACTTTGAATATTGATCGTGATACTTTGAATACTCTAATCGTAACATATTTTTAATAGTGCAATTGTGAGTAGAAAATAGCAAATCTTTTGAATACTAAATTGTCATGTTTTTTAATATCGAATGTGAATTTCATTAATTATATCGAATTATGAAATTAGTGAGTACTCAATTATGATATTCGTCATTACTCTCATGAATATCTATAATGAAATTTGTTAATAGAAATTGTGATATTGTGAGTGTTTAATTGCACAAATTGTGTCGTGACATTGAGAACAATAGAATTTATCACTACTTTCATCAATTCATACATAATAAATTGTGATATTTATTTTCTGTAATTGTGAATGTGGATCATGAAACTGTAAATATTACATTGTGAAATTTACTACTACTTTTGTAAATATTAGTTTTTAAGATTTTATATTAAGCTATAAAACTACAAATACTTAATAATAAAATTTGTTGTTACCTTTGAAAACTGATTGCAATATTGTGGATCTACTATTTTAAGAGTTATGAATAATTTTGTGACTATTGATTATGAGCTTGAAACATGATAAATACTCAAATATAAAAATAATTATGATTAAGTTAGAAAATGATTACATAATTTTCATCCTTTCTTGCTAAATGGTCATTTCTCATGTCGTAACAACTTTCAGATTTTTTCACAGTGTATTTTGAGGAAGCCTTAAATGGCACAATATTACACCTGAAATTATTATTAAATGAATTCATGGAGCAATAATTATGTAAGGTAGTATTACTATTTTTAGACAATTACAAAAGCACATTACAATGTGTAAGGTACTCTTGCTATTTTAAAAAAGTTGTGATAATGTAGCTAACACTATTAAAATTTTTTTTGACCTGAGTTTAAATCTAAAACATTCTATTTTTAGAAAGTCATAGGTACGCTCATCACTATTTTTAGAAAAAAAAGAATCCGTTGGTTATCATGAAAGGGGCCTGGGGGCCTTCTGTGCTTATTGCCCGAGAACACTTCGAGGTGCGAAAGACCCCAGACGGGGGCCTTCCCCTGTACAAAAACTTACAAATCTCAAAGCACCACAATAATGGCAAGGCTTATGTGCACCGCAACTTTCTTGTTGTTTTTGGGGTTTGCCAACAAAGAGACAAACAAAGGGTGCTGCTCCCAAAGATTGGGTCGTTAGGAGAAGATCCGCTCTGCAGCCGGTGCTTTGTCGTCGGATGCCACATGCGTCAACTTATTCAGGATGCGCGTCCCACGGTATGCACACAACCACAAACCCTAGCTGCTTCCAGCCTCCCACTCTTCAAACCTGTTCGTTCTATCTCAGAAGCAGATCGATCGCTTCCCAGCCAGCAGCTCCGACGCTTCCAAATGCGCGATTGCCTACTGACGCTCATGTGCACTTGCAGTAGGTAGCTCCATAGCTTCAAGCCAGTGAAGCGGAAGGAGCAAAGGAGGGTGGCTGTAGAGAAAATGGAGCTGCCAATGCCAAGGGCTGCTGCCCATCTGTTTTTGGGAGGCCTAGTATTAGTATTGTGGATGGTTTATGGGGCCGTAATTGCTGCTGGTGCTGGGCATCAGTCCAAGAACATCAATGTGGAACTGAGAGCCAAGTGGGCTAGCACTCCTCTGCTCTTAGAAGCTGGGTAAGTCTTCACAAACACTTCCGAGAATTTCCCTTTGTATTATCAAGATCATTAGAAAGCAGAAAATTATCGTTAATGGCAGTGGCTTAATGTCGCTTTATGGGCGAAATGCCCGTGGTTTAATTGTGATGCAAATTTTATACAAATGGAAACCTTATTAGTATGGTGAATAAGGGAGCCCAAACAGTTCCTGAGGGATGAGACTTTCCACAGTGTAAAAATCGTCTCATCCCTGAATTAATGATCAGAATACATTAGAATTTATCTTTTGCTAAATCAGAAAGTGCCTTTTTCATTGTACATCGATCTCTTCATTGTGCCTGGAGTAATTAACTGCCCTCCGGCCGGGAGGGCTGAGACCTTCCATCCCTGAAATTACCTTCAGGATTTAAGTGCCTATCCACTGTTCATGATCGCTTCACTGCCCCAATAATCTTTGAGGGCTTTAAGGGTGTACTGACTTTTATTGATATATTAGGGTTTTGGGATTTTGAAGTATAAAAATTTTACTAAGAAAATCAAGGAATTTTTGTAAGTATCCTATCATAGTTCGGCCCATAGTTGCACAGAAACGCGTTTCTGAGCGATTTTGGTACATCAATTTTTTTTTTTGTTTTTTTGTGGAAAAATAGCTTATGGTTGAAATTTTTTTAGGGGAGCAATGGTCAAACCAGTGTTTTGCCTCCCAAAAGGGCGGTAGATAGGGCACAAACAGATCTTATTTCAGTAGCTATTCGGTTGTTATTTGCTCTGGTTCTCAGTAATTGTTAATGCTACAGTTTATGTATGATGATCACTTTTGCAATCATTTCACTGGAGATGTGAGTGCAATGTGCATACGGTTGGGGGTATAAATATTGGGCCCTTATCGGCGCGCATTTGGACCCCCATTTTTATCTATGGGGGGGGTGCAGGGGGGGCAGCGTCTCCCCTGCTACTGTCACCGGGGGTGGTCCAGGGGGGGCCGACGACAACCACCTGGGCCCCCCTTGGCGGGGGGATTAGCCCCCGAAGCAAAAAGCGAGGTACAATTGCTCTACAGTTCTCTGTCTCTGTCCCACTAGAACCATCTGTGATCGTAACGAACAGGCTAGAGGTTAGTTTTAAATTTTTATCCTTGACAGAACCCAACATGGATTAATGCACCTAAATTTGACCGAATTGTATCAGAAATGCTCGGCAACATACATAAAAATAATGGCCTTAAATAGAGCTTTCATCTAATACCCATATTGCCCACAAAAAAAAAAAAACATGTTTTATGAGAAACGCTCCCAGAATCCAGAAACGCGTTTCTGAACCGCGTTTCGAAATGCGTTTCCAGAAACGCAGTGCAACTAATGGAACAATGCCTCAGATAAATTTATCCACACATAAAAGTTTCACTCAATCTTTTAATCTAAATTATTAAAATGCTAAGAGTCCGGTTCAAACGGATTCTTAGGGTAAATGGGAAAAGTCCATTATCATAAACATGCAAATGGCCTTGCAAAATTTTACTGTTAGAAATTTTTGTTGACTGATTCGGTGGATCGGTTTTATCAGAGTATGAAGCCGACAATTTTTTACAACACATCTTATGATAATTATGGGTAAGAGTACGCAAAGTTTGCACTCAACTTTTGTGCAAATGGATTAAGCTTTCTAGAGTCCTTATTGGTAGTTTTGGTAATTTTGTAAGTTACCTCTCTATCTAACAGGTTTGCCATTACTTGTTTAATGACCCTTATCTCTAGTAAAAGTAACTATGTAGACAATTCTCATCATTCAATCACTTCATGTGTCATTCTATAACATTGATAATTCAGCTATTCATAAGGAAGCTTTTCCTTTTATGGTTTAGAATAATTTGGGCTACCGAGGTTTGTAGGTTGTGCATGTCAAGTGCAACACTTTGCGTAGCATTATAGTTGTCATAAGATTTTGAGGAAAAACATGGTAATCCATGGGGTTAAATTATGCTCTTTGTTCTTTTTGGCACCCAATCTATAAGTGAATTATGTCATACAAAACATAGTAGACCGACGTATGATTGACCAATCTTGTTAACATGTGGAATAGGTGGTAGATTTGCATTCCTACTAGAATGGAAGTTAGCCTCATTTATAACATGTTAATCTTTGACATGTTCCTAATATAGCAGCAACCCTAATTCAAGGTGAAATTGAATAGTATATGTTTGTCAACTCTCAACAAAATTTCTTATTTTCAACCTAAAAGAGCACTTGAGACCAAGGTGTAGGGAAAATGAGCTAGTTCATTACTTGCATCTTTAGAAAAAGGTAGTAGAGATCAATACCTTGGCAAGGTATTGATATCTTATGTTTTGAATTTCCTTCAAGTGAGTACATTTTAGATATGAACAGATCCACACATGTCATCACATAAAGCATATAAAGACTATTTTTGATGAACAATGAGCAATCGCCTTCAAAGATCACCAAATACAATCATAGACAATGCAAAGTAGTTGAGTTCTCCCACAAAGAGCCCAAGCTCAATATTACATCAGTGTCTTTGGTCCTTGTTATAGTCTTCTTGGGAATTAAAAAAGGACCTCTAAGAAACCTTAGTGTGCAATTCAAATCATAAGGAATGCAATGCTTTTACAGGAAATTAGTGTATCCAACTGTTAGGTGCCCTTAAATGTATGTCTTTAAAGTATTCTATGCTCTTATCACTCCCAAATGTGACAACATTGTGCTCAATGTGGGATACAACAAAATTATATAGTGAAATGAAAATTAAACCGATGTAGCTACTATGAGATATAAACTTTAAACTGCATGTGTTGGAGCTGATGTTGTGTACAAGCTGTAAAAAGTGCATATGCTAACAAGCTACGACATGCATTACCTTCAGAGCAGGTGATAGCTAGATGCAATTCGCCTTGATAGCTAGCTAAGAGAGTTCCTGAGGTATGGTAGCCCATTATTTAGCATATCAGACATTTGTCTAAAATTTTATATACCAGTATTTTTCCCACCTATTTGTCTTGTGTCTACAGTTTAATGTTTTGACGTGCATGCCTTATCTTCTGAGGGACAAGGCAGCTGGGCTGAGTAGTGAGGGACGCTTCTCACGTGAGTCTTGGAGCACACATGCAATATTCTCTTCAATGTGGAGAAATACATTCCAACATTGCCATGAGGGTAAAGCACACGTACTTGGTTCTGCAAGGGTGGATGGGCACAAGCTCATTGTGCCATGCACACTGATTCACAATCACACACGAAGCCTCATGCAATGTCTTAGAATTAGGTGCATCAAGTTCTTGGGCTTGTTGTCCTTAGAAGTTTTCAGTGCTGCTTGTAGTGTAGCTTGGATCCATGGACATGATTCTGGTGTTGGTAGGCCTTCTAGTAGTAGGTAGCTAAGTTGCTTGCAACACATTCGTGGGTCCATCTATGCAATCCCCATAATAAATCTGTTCCCCTAGGCCATCGTCTCTATAATAGTAGTGTTATCAAGTTCATGACAACATGCATATCTTGAAAGTCTATATCCTACCATGGTTCGATTGACTTTGATCAACCCTCTGTACAACGTGAAGTGAAATGGGAAAAAAAAGAAAGTTGTATGGCCCATATTATACAATATGTCATTTTTCAAAGATAGATATTACCTTAATCAATGATTTTGTTTCCAAAAGCTCCTTCTGTATGCGTTATGGAATGCTGCACAACTATGCTTTGAGAAAACAGTACTTCATTTATTATAAACTATTGAACAAACATTCGTTTGTTTACTTCAAATCATATTCGTTTGTTTACTTCAAATCATAACCATTCTTGCTATCAAATTTTGCCCTTTACTTTGAAACAAATATCTCAAGATACTTAATATCTTTAACTACATAGATGTATGTAGTTGATAATGCTGTGAAATGTGCATAGTGGTTATCATCATAATAAATGTCTCATCAAGTTTTGAACTGATAATAATCTTGATGAATAATCTGGTCTATTGCTATGTTGATTGGTTTCAAGTTTATGGCGCTGGTATGCATCGTTAATCTGCTATTTTTGTAGAGCTATTGGAAACTACTACTACGATCTTGCTTTCAAAACAAAGTAACACTTGATTCACCAAAAAAACTCTGAATAGAAAATGTTGCAAAAAGACCATTCCCTTTCACACTTAGAATATCATTTAATATGTTGACATATAGTTCATTGTATGAATGATGTGCGAGATATGGGGGTAATGGTGATGTTTTCGCATTTGTAGGGAGCTCTTGGCAAAGGAAAATGCAAATAACTATTGGCTCTTTTTGGAGCAATGGCTAGCAAATGAGTCAAAATTGGCTGCTACAAATGATCAAGAGTGCATACAATTTATTGTTGAAGAAAGTATATCATTGTTAGGAGGTCATACGGCAACTCTGTTCCATTTATCTCTATTACTCCGCTCTTCATCACCAAAGATAGTTTTATACCGACAACTTGCCCAAGAAAGTCTTTTTATACATGCTGCTTTTTCCAATGAACCAGCATCTTACACCACACCTGTCGTGGATAAGGTTGATGTATTCAAAGGTTCGTCCCAAGGTGTGGAATACGGTCGATGGACAGAAAGTGAGAATCCGCTTGCTCCCCAAAATAAATGCTGTTGGGTTGATATTGGTACTGGTATATTCTTGGAAGAGCACGAGCTTTTGAATTGGCTAAGGCTTGTAAATGAGAGGTAAGTACGATTCTTATTTTCAAGCTTGCAATGTATTTCAAGTCTTGAAGAGTTGATACATACATAGTGGATGCTTGACTTGCATAGTGATTATCTACTTTGGATTGTGGAGGAACTTAACTTATGATTTCTCTTTTTCAAATCATAGCTTGCACCTGCATGCATTTCAGTTGGCTTGAAATCTTGATGTTTCAACGTGTTTGAAATGCATGTATAAAGCTTGAAACTTTGATTCAGGAGTTAAAGCTCTAGAACAGATTTAAAAAATTCATGGCCAACTTGACCACCCTTCTATAGATTAGTAGATAAAAATTTTGGGACGAGTCTAGTGAACATTTGATATTTGGGTTCTAAAGTTTTCACGTGCTCTAGAATGTTAAAACCATGTAGGTCTAAGCTAATTGTTTTCTGTCTATGTGTCAAGGTTTCATAAATAAACAATTTGATTGTTCTTGGATATGTATGCCATGATTTGGGATGCTTAACATTTAGTCAATAATATGCATGATGGAATTTCCTAGGAAGATCCTAGATTTTAAGTTTGTTTCTTTATGTGTCGTTATGTTTGAGATTCATTCTAAAAATTTCGTTTTGTCATTATTTGAAAGTAGTGATAATTTTGCTATGTCGAGGTTCATTACTGGCATTTTTTAATGTTAGTATCATATCAATATTATAAGTTTATAAACAACATTTACATAGTATTAGCTTGTGTTCCAGCATATGCAAATGATTGAAGTTTTATAAAAGATATGGCTGTGCACCATATGCACCTCAATTCAAAACTATGCAAGTTTTGTTATGCCAACACATGCTTTGTACTATGTTAATTCAGACCTTTATTGTTCAGAGTTCTGCTGGTTGGAGCAACCGCTAGGCAGGAAAGAAAGAAAGAAAGAAAGCTTCATTAATGTCTTTGAAATACAAAACAATACATAAGACTAAAGGTACATCTCATTGTCTGTTAACTACTTGTGAGGGTACAAAGCAAGAGCTTGACCACCTGCTCTGCGGAGGAGACTAGCTATGAGCAACCTGGAAATAGTGAGTGATAGTAGTAGTAGAGCGTGCTGTAGACTGGCGGGAAGCACGTGAAGATCTGGTGATCCGGGATCTAGCAAAAGTATGTGAGACCCTCTGTGTCTTCGATCTCCGAATGGGGACTTCAAAATCTACAACTGAAATATCCTCTCTGTCTCGCTTCTGGAAAAACTGGGTAACCCATCATAATAGAAGGTCACATCTCTCATATGTTGTCTATTGGTGTTGAACACCATAATCTTGGTCTTCATAGTATTAACCGTCAATCCCCAAAGCTGACAAAAGCGATGTAGAGTAGAAAGGTTCTCTGTAAGCTAGTTGCAGAGGATGAGAGAAGAACCACATTATCATCGTATAGGAGAATGGGGATAATAATATCTGCTAAGGGACAGCCCTCTCCACCTTCCTCGGGAATAATCCGCTCGAGGTCATCGATATATAGTGCAAAGAGAGTAGGTGATAAGTGGCAGCCCTGCTTCACTCCAATGGTATCAGCGGGGACCAACCACTACCGTCCCTAAAATGCGCCAAACTCGCTCATATAAGGTAATGATCGCGGCAATAGTCTCGTATGTGAAGCCAAGTGAAGATAATCTCTGGAAAGGAGATGTCTCGGAACTGAGTCAAAAGCTTTGCAAAAATCCACAAAGCAGCAATAAACTCTCTGTCTCTGATGTTGTGCCTCCTCAATGATGCATCTCAAACTGAAAATCTGATCTGAGGTAGAGTATCCTGGTCTGAACCCAGCCTGACCCATAGGATGTAAATCTTGAGTCTCAGCAAAAGATCCAGTAACCGTCTGTAAAATGGAACCATAAATCTTAGACAAAGTGTGACCAATCATAATAGTGCGGTAGTTTTTTACATTCATGGGATCACCTGCCTTGAAGATGGGGTGAAGGATATTAGTACACCATGCGGTAGGAAAACCAGAGGTCACAGCATTGTTAAAAGCGTGAGCAATATAGGGCGAGATAAGGTGTGCTACAGGTTTTAGAAAATCTACGTTTAGAGAATCATAGTCAGTGGCTTTATGAAGTTTGGCATGTTTAATGGCATTTTCGACCATGTGCGGAGTAAAAAGCGTATAGTGGGTAGTGTAGGAATTCGGATACAACTTAACCTTTCTGGTTCAGAGGTTGCACCAAAATCATGGAGCCTTTTCCAGGATCTCGTCCCCGGACGCCTAGCCGCCCACGAATCCAAGTGCTCCCCCTTGCTCGCAAAGGGGCTGGTACCAGGGGACATTAAACACTTAGACATTTACCACTTATTTCCACTTTGAACAAAGTCCCACTTCTACCTATGGGATTTCTTTGAGCATGGGTTGTGGCTCCACTTTGCCATTCCAACAGGTAGGTCGTGGTGAGAGTAAGGTAGGAGGGGAGTCTAGGGTGTAAAGTTTCGTGGCATATTCGACCCAGGATTCGATTGCTATGGGGGCCAAAGTCGAAGAGGATCTGGTGAAATGTTTCCAGAAAAAGGAGGAGGAGGGGGAATCTAAAGCCCGATCAACCTTTGGCAGAGTGATCGCAGGTATGTTATCTTCTTTGTTCTGGTGGTTCTATGATACTTTTTCTGGTGTTGCTTGAGTGTTGCAGGGGAGTGTAATCTGGCATATACCACTTGTTTGTGAAGAGAGCGACATTCTGCATCATACCAGCGGTTGTGAACACGTCTAGGAGATGATATTGTATTGGTGGGAAAAGATGAGGACGCAGCAGTTAAGCCAGATCCACGACAAGTTTTCCCCCTCACAATTGGACGACAAATAGAATGCCAAGAGTAATCCTGTATATGTGGAAGAGGATGATATAAAGACTCATGGGTTTCAGACAATAACAAAATGTCACATTTGCTAATAAAATCAGCAAAATCTCCTGCCGGTGATGATGATAAGAAACCATTGCAATTCCAGAAGCCAAGTCTCAAAGTGGTAGGGGATTTCGGGCAGCTTCTAAACCCGGGGGCCCCGAGTTCCTAGTGTGAGAAGAAGAGAGAGAGAGAGAGAATTAGAATTAGAATTATTATTATTAATGTCTTTTGGTACCCAAAGGTACATAAGACAAAAGAGAGTACAAAAAGTGAGGAGCATTTTTTGCATACGGACTTATTTACTAGTAAAAAGAAAAGAAACTAGCATATCTATCTCTCTATCTCAAGAATAAGTATCAAAGCTTGACCACCAACTTGCGAGGATACAATGCAAGCGCTTAACCACCTGCTCTGCGGAGGAGGCTAGCTACGAGCAAGCTAGAAATAATGAGTGATAGTAGTAGTGGAGCGTGCTGTAGACTGGCGGGAAGCCCGTGAAGATCTGGTGGTCTTGGATCTAGCAGAAGTATGCGAGACTCTCTGTGTCTTCGATCTCCGAATGGGGACTTCAAAATCCACAACTGAAATATCCTCTCTGTCCCGCTTCTGGAAAAACTAGGTAATATGAGTCTGGCTGTGATCCATATTTGTGGTAGGTAGAAGTGAAGCTCGTAATACATCTCTCTCAAAAGAAGACCTACACATCTGGAGTCTGGATACTCGAGGAAGGATCGCAACGTGAGAGGGGTATCTCTATATAAACAGTGGTATCGCCCCCTGATCTCATAATATACTGGACAGCGAAAGATGAAATGGAATTCATCCTCCACCTCATGAAGAGAACAAAGCTGACATATCCGCTGCAATCTGGGAGTGTCCGTCTATCTACCCGTCTCGATAGCCAGCTGATGAGAAGAGACTCGAAGCTCTCCCATACAGTACCTTAGACCAAAAGATAATGGCTGTGTAAGATATGCTGGAAGGATAGGAGTGCGCGTAAGATCCAACCGTAGTAAATATGTGCCATAGAGTAACATACAGCCATATAAATGTTCTGAGGTAATCCCAATAATGGACCAATAGTGTATAGCCATATATATCGAGCATATGGATCTTGCTTAACCATCGTAATTGAGGTGGCTCTGTACAAACAAGCTACTCCGCCAGATACCAGGTAATTACCAGGTACCATGGGGTCACCATTTTTATGGATAGGATGTATGATGTTGGTGCACCAAGAGGATGGGAAGCCCTCAACAACGACATGGTTAAGGAGAGTGGACAAGGTAGGGGCAAGAGTATCAGAGGCGTGAATCAATGGCTCAGATTCAAGGTCTTCAATGTCCCTGGTGCGGTGGGTTTTCAGCTTTTTGATTGCTGCCCGAACCAGGTCAGGGGTGAAAAAGGTGAAATCTGAAGGTCGGGGAGAGATGGAGATGGGCGTATCAGTGGGCAGTGTGTAAAGCTGGGTAGCATAGTCAGTCTAGATATGTAAATCGTCTAGTAGAGGGGGTGGGGCACGAGGGATAAACTGATGCCAAAAGGCACCAGAGGAGGAGCTGAGAAGGAGATTTACAAGACGGTTACCTTCGGAGTGATCATAGGCACGTTTTTTGCGATGGAGTGTACGATTGTACAATTGCCGTGAGGAGCGGAGGAGATGACGGGCTTGGAAACGAGCATGTGTGACAAAGTGGTGAAGGGATCGACATTCCGCGTCATACCACGGTGGATGGAAAGGTCGGGATGATTGTGATGCACTGGTTTGTGTTTATGAGGTTTAGAGGGGAAAGCGAAAGTAGCAGCAGTGTGGAGACAGGTGTTGAGGAAGGCGGCTTGTGACTCAAGCGGTTCAGTGTGTGGAAAAGAGTGAAGTAAGGAGGCGAGGGGTTCTTGGTTAAGTGGGATGGAGAGGGGGTGGAAGGTGTATTTGGGTGCCCGAGGAAGGATGGACTGGTGTAGAGGTTGTAATGGTGGAAGGTGGCCAATAGCGAAGGATAAGAACGAACGATCAAAGAGGGTGGTAGAGAGAGAGAGAGAGAGAGAGAGAGAGAGAGAGAGAGAGAGAGAGAGAGAGAGAGAGAGAGAGAGAGAGAGAGAAAGAAAGAAAGAAAGATCTTTATTAATGTCCTTGAAATACCCTAAGGTATATAAGACTAATAAAAGGTACATGTCAAGTATGCACAATAGGAGCGTAAAAGCTCAAACATCTATAGAAACAATAACTGCTAAACAAAAAAAGCCAGAAGATGGCTAGCAAAGTCACAGTCCATCATCATGATAAAGTAGATGTCCCTCCACCGATAAAATAATGGTGTATAGTATGCTGTGAAATTGTCACTGGACGGCGGGCTGTAGATCTCTGTCTCTGAGTGAATTGTCGGTGTCGTCTCTGCTGCCATGGAGCTGTGGGCTGTGGCCTATGGGCTGGTCGTCTCTTTGGGCGTCTACACTGTCTCTGACATCTATGTATGGAAGCATCTGGAATCTCAGCCTCTCCATCAGAATCACTGCTCTCCTGTCTCTGTCTCTGACGAGATAAGCACTCCCTGATGCTCAGCTGTAAGGGTGGTGTTCGTGTCTAGTCTCACCGTCCTCAAATCTGACATCTCCCGAATCATCAATGCAACTCTGTCTTCGTCCTCAGTGGACCTTGCCATGTGCTCTGAAGATACGCTCTGTACAAATGGCCACGAATATACTGAGGAGTGCCAGCAGGTAAGTCAGTAATCTGAATACCCAATGTAGAAAGGAGACGGCGAGCCTGGGAATACCATGAGAAGGAGTGTCCCTCAGAATGTAAGTGTTGGGATGATGACAAAGCTGCTGTAGCATAGTGCGTGTCTCCACCCTGGAGATCCTCTAGTTGTTGTATGAATGTGACAATGTGAAACAGGGCCTCAATTTGAATGGGGGGGACAACAAACTCTGCCAATATAATATGATGTGGTACAGAGGGCTTTGCACGTATCATCTGAGATAGCATATGAATATGGAGTCGTGAGATGTGTGCCCACTCAGTGGCCGTCAAGCCAGTACTCCATGTCTCTGCTGCGTACAAGGGCGAGGGGACTACCATAGTGCCAAAAAGTCGGCACTTACTAGCCGCATCCCTAATGTGTGATCTGAAACACAGTTTCTCCAGATCTACAAATGAAGAATAGCCCCTCCGTAACCGGAAAACCGCTGCCTGTCTCATACTGAAAGTGGGACCAGAGAAAACAACACCTAGATATGTATAGGAGTCAACCACCTCAAGTGGATGACCATCCCATAGAAGCTTCTGCCGTATCATGAAGGATCTGGAGGTGTTAAACACCATAACCTTGGTCTTGGCAACGTTCACAGACAGGCCCCACTGGATACAAAAAGAATGAAGTGCATCCAGATGCCGTTGTAGGCCCTCCCTTGTCCTCGAAAGTAAGACCACATCATCCGCATATAACAGGATAGCAATAATGAGGTCACCCAATGTACATCCCTCCCCTCCAGAACTCTCTATAACCTGCTCAAGTTCATCTATGTATAAACCAAAAAGTGTAGGTGAAAGTGGACATCCTTGCTTAACCCCAATCGTACTATCCACCTCTGGTGATACCACCCCTGATACTTTGATCCGTCCAATAACTCGCCTGTACAATGCCACAACTGCTCGTATGATATCCTCCTGAAAACCGCGATCTCGAAGCCTCTGTATCAATAAATGTCTGGGCGCAGAATCAAAGGCTTTGCGGAAATCCACAAAGCAGCAGTGTACACGCTCTCTCTTGGCCCTAGCCTCCTCAATGATGGATCTCAGGGTGAAAATATGATCTGATCTCGTATATCCTGGTCTAAAGCCGGCCTGACCATTGGTATGAAGTGCTCTGGTGTCCATCTTTGTGCTAATCTCTGACTGAAGAATAGACCCATAAACTTTGGCAAAGAGGTGGTTGATCATGATGGTACGATAGTTGTCAACTTTCATGCGATCACCGCCTTTATGGAGAGGATGGATAAGGTTTGTGGACCAAGGGGAGGGGAATCCAGATGTGATAGCTCGATTGAATAAGATAGAGAGGAAAGGTGAAAGGATGTCAGCAACATACTTTAGAAGTTCAGCCTCTAGTTCATCGATGTCTTTGGCTTTATGTAAGTGTAATCGTTTGATGGCCTCTTCTACCATGCCCGGGGAGAATGTATCATAGGTGTTTGTGGATGAGGGCGTGGGAAGTGGAGGTGCATCAGAGATAGTGTATAGTGATGTGGCAAAGGTCACCCATGTGCTAAGATCCGTGATCCGGGGTGGAGGTGCTCGTGGGAGGAATTTTTTCCAAAAGGATTTCGATGAGGAACTAAAGAGAAGGTCCATCATCTTCTTTCCTTCTCAGGTCTCATATGCATTTTTCTTTTTTCGAGTAGTTCTACGATATCCACGGGATAAGTCTTTTACCAGATGGGGAAGGTGGCATCGTGCATTGATCAAGTCTTGGTGGAGGTGTTTGCATTCCTGGTCATACCATGGATTGTGTGGTCGATAATGTCGTGAGTGATTGGGCCGTGGGAATGGAAAAGCGGGGATGCAGCGGTATGGATGCTCCGGACAAGAAAAAGAGACTGATCTGCTAGAGTGTGCTCGTGAGGGAAGTGAGTCAGAAGTTCAAAAAGGGCTTGTACAATGGAGTGTTTTGAGGGGTATAGCGATACACAGTCTTCACGGTGGGGGTTAATGGGCGAGTGTGAGGTGCAAAGAAGGCCAATAGAGAGCGAGAGGTACGAATGGTCAGACAGGGTGGTGTGAGCCAGGCCACTGTAGCAGGCCATTATAAATGACCAATCCATGAGCTTCACCCAACTGAAGCATCTGCTCTCCATATGCTGTAACTGGACCCTTTGCATCCGCCGATCGTCGCCGGAGGCCCAGATCATTCCAGTCTATGGCATGTATCCGCTGTGGATCATCCTCTGCTCTATGGAACTCCGTCTGCCTGGATCCAGTCCGGGCATTAAAGTCAACGGCTAGAAGAATATAACCCCGCTCCTCGTACTTGATAATGTTCGAAGAGATATCCATGTAAGGTGACTCCTCATCCGATGTGAAAACTGATGTATCCGGTGGAAAATAACAAATGGCCATAAAGAGGTCCCGATCTAGGCCCATCAGACCCCGATCCAGCCTAATCCATATATAGCGGGCTCGCTCATTAGTATGTACCAACTCGACCCAAGGTTGAAGAAAGCCTCGGATTAAGCAAGCCACCCCACCTAAACCTCGATCCGTCAATGCTCTCGTCGCCCTCCGATGTGCAGAATACCAACAAAAACCCTCAATTGCCGGTAGTCCCCTCTCAGGACTCTCATGTGTCTCTGTGAGTAGTAAGATATCGCCATCCACACAAAAATCTCTGAAATCCCCTGCTGTAGCTGAAGAGTGGATACCATTGCAGTTCCATAAGCTCAGCCGCAATGCCTTAGAAAGGGCCCCCGAACCGCTCCCAAGTCCGAGGGGCCCGAGTCCCTATTTCTCAGATTTCGGAAAATCAATGTATCGGGCCTTACCATCCCAATATATCACCCTTTTTCCCAAAGCTTTTGCCTCACTAAATGCTTTCTTCCGATCCGCAACTTGCATGGGGGTGAGATCGTCGTCCATGAATATAAGCGTACCTCTAAGCTTGGCTCGTAGTTTGAGGGCTGCCCGTCGTTCTTCCAAATTTGTGAAGCGAACAATGAGTGTAGAAGGGTCTCTCTTCGTTCGCCAAGCTCTTTCCAGTCCTTCAGAGCGGTGGGAAAGCGTGTTTGAGAGAAAACTGGTTGTTTCGGTCATTGGATCATTGGTGTCTTCAATCCCTCGAACCTTAATATTCATGGATTTGTATTCCCGCATCTTCTCTTCCGATATGGTAGCTGAAATGACACTATTAAAGGAGGATGTACCTTCCGTATTGCCATCTTTGAAGAGAGAGGCCCACGTCTTTGTCTGTTGTTCAATCTTTTCTTCCAATGCTTGAATCCGTGTAGAGGTAGAGGTGGCTGGCTCTCCTGGCTTGCTTATTGCTGTCTCCAAAGCAGTAATCCGGGCTAGCATGGCTTCCCTTTCGGCGGACAGAGATTGAATGGTTGCTTGAAGCTGTCCCATCTCCTTCCGTAGAGAGCTGGATTCCTGTGTGACCTGTTCAATGTAGGTGAGAATGTATTGTTCAAAAGATTTGGTAGGGGTATAGATATCGGCAATCAAGAAAGGAGCGGGAAGAGAGGAGGTAGCTGATGGGGAGCAGGGGGTAGAGGCTGCAGAATTAGCAGCACCTTCTGAGGAGGTAATGACAGTGCTGCCTGCGTGGCAGGCAACGTTGCTACATCAGCAGCCACATCAGCATCGGTAGCAGGGGCAGCAGCGGAAGTAGCGATGGAGGCTGGGAGGTCCAGCGTGGAGGTAGTGGTCGAGGCAGCGATGGAGTCCAGTGAGGGGGCTGGGACAAAAGCGATGGAGGCTGGGACAACATCCAGCGTGGAGGCAGGGGTGCATGAGGCAGCGATGGAGTCCAGCGAGGGGGGCAGTAGTGCGGGGACAGGAGTGCGTGGAGGGGGGGAGCGTGGGCTCCCCTTCTTGTTCCTGGCCATTCCAGCGATGGAGGGAGGGGACAACCTACAGCCCTAGCGCCATTTTCAGAGAGAGAGAGAGAGAGAGAGAGAGAGAGAGAGAGAGAGAGAGAAACCAAATTAGACCTCTAAGGACCCACGAGTCAGTAGATGACCAAAATTTGGTCCATCACAAATTAAGACAAACTTAACATGGCCTAAATAATTAAATACCCATTGTTACACAAATCTCAACCTTTTGGGTCAAAGTAACCTATGGATTAACTTTAGCATAGTCATTTATTTCTAACACCCTCCTTAAATGACAATGCAAAAGAATTGAAATCTTCACTATGTGATAAAGCCACCACGTGGTATTAAATTAAAGCTTTGCATAAAGCTTCAAATTTGACTCTAGGCAACGCCTTAGTGAAGAGGTCCGCAATAGTATCCTCTGTAGGTCAATACTCAAGTAAACTGTCGCCATCATGAAGTCTCTCCCGAACAAAGTGATAATGGATCTCGATGTGCTTCGTCCTCGCATGAAAAACAGGATTCCGTGCAATGGCAATAGCACTCTGACTATCACTCAAGATAAGAGTGGCTGAGGGCTCGCCAAACTTCATGTCAACAAGTAGTCTTCTCAGCCATAAACACTACGTTGTGGCTGAAAATATCGCTCTATAATATGCCTCACTAGAAGAAGCAGCAACAGTGGGCTGCTTTTTACTTGACCAAGAAATTGCAGAATTTTCATAGAAAAAGCAATGTCCACTTGTAAGGCATCTAGTGTCTTGATCTCCACCTCAATCCGAGTCACTAAAACCAACCAAACATGCATCATCACAAGCAGGAAAAATCAGTCCATGACTTCTTGTTCCTTGAAGATATCGAAAGATCCTCTTCAATGCTTTCCAATGTGATGTCATCGGGGCATGCATGAATTGACTCATGAGTGAGACACTATAAGAAATGTCTGGTCTTGAATTACATACGTAAATGAGACAGCCAATAGCTTGACAATATAAAGTATTATCAAATGGTTCACCATCACCTTGACTACTTAATTTCAGGCCTGTCTCCATAGGTGTAGCGACTGGCTTGCAATCTTCCATCTTGAATCGCTTCAAAATCTATCCAATGTAGCGTTCTTGAGAGATGAAAATTCCAGCCCCCTTCTTGTACAAATTCAAGACCAAGATAAAAGTGCAATAGGTCTAAATATGAGGTTTCAAAAACCGTACCAAGATCAAGTATTAAGGCATCAATCTGCTGCTCATTACTTCTCGTAATAATAATATCATCAACATAAAGCGAAATAATGATGATATAATCTGAAGTATGCTTGACATAAAGAGTAGATTCGCTAGGACTATTAGTAAACCCACGATCACAAAAGTAGGCATGTATCTTTTGAAACCACATTCTTGGGGCTTGCTTCAGTCCATAAAGTGCCTTCTTGAGAAGACAAACTTTATCTTCTTGGCCTTCAACCAAAAAACCAGCAGGTTGTTGAAGGTACACTTCCTCATTGAGATCACCATTGAGGAATGCTGTCAAGTTGCCGCAAACGCCAACCAAAATGGGCAGCCAAAGAGGTTACTACCCTCACGGTAGTCATCCGAGCAGTAGGACAAAAGTTTTCTCATAATCAATCCCCTTTTGCTGAGCATAGCCTTTGGCAACAAGCCTTGCCTTGTACCTTTCACTAGTACCATCTACCTTATACTTGATTTTGTATACCCATTTAGAACCGATTGCCTTCTTCTCATGAGGAAGATCAACAAGAACCCAATTTGGTTCTTCATGAGTGAGTCATACTCATCTTGCATCGCATCCTCCGAACATTTTACTCCCTTGGCCTGCTCATAAAAAACAAGTTCTTCCACAACGTCTCCATGAGATGTAAGAGCAAAATATGAAAAATCAGCATAGTCCACTGATTTTGTAGAGGCACGTGTTTTTCCATGATAAAATGAACTTACTTTGCTGTCCCGCAAAGTCGACAACAGCCACTGTGGGACTGTTTTAGGCTGTCCAACAGCTATGTCTCTTCTTGCAATTTGTTGTTCAGATCTTCCGACATTGCGCTTGGCTGTCCAAGATCTTCCAAAACTGGTCCTTGCTGTCCAACAGTTTCTGCAAGCTGATTTTGAGCAACAACGGGTGGTTCTTGACGAACATTAGGCTCTAAACTTGATGAGGTGTTGGACAGTTCGAAACTGGTTGATTGCTGCCCCTTATCTCCAGAAATAGAGGATGGTACCAAATTTGGAAAAACTTCAACATTCACACTATGTGGGCTGTCCCCTTTCAAGATATGAGATGGGGCCATATCTAATGAATTCTTTTCATCAAAATGCACATCATGACTAACAATAATCTTGTTAGTGCTCAAATTGAACTCCGGACAAAAGCATAAGCCGTACAACCAAAAATGCGAAAGTGAGAGATTGAAGGCTTCTTCCCATACGAAACTTCATAAGGAGTTCATACTTTAAATGCTTTAGTAGGACAACGATTGCTTATGTATGTTGACTTTATAACCGCTTCCGCCCAAAACTTGTGAGGCATCCCCTTTGCTTTGAGCATGCAACGGGCCATCTCCATAAGTGTGCAATTCTTTCGCTCGACAACTCCATTTTGTTGAGGTTTGTAGGGAGTTGTCATTTGATGTAAAATCGAAGAAATGCACCGAACGTACTCTTGATGTAGGGTCTTCCAAACTGATTTTCCACCATTGCTAGAAAATCTTTGAAGTGTTGAAAAACTTCCGATTTAGCTTTCATAGGATAGATCCATGTAAAACGGGAAAAGTCATCAATAAAAGTCACAAAATAGATGCACTTTCCAATGGATTCGGTCCTCATTGGACCACAAACATCACTATGAACCAAATCAAATTTATCAAGAACCCTTATAGTTCCATCAATTGGAAAAGGTTTCCTTTGGAACTTTCCAAGTATGCAACCCTCACATACATGCCCTTCCGGCTGCTCAATTGTAGGAATATCTTCTACCATATTAAATGTCTTCAGCTTCTTCAAACTTGCAAGTTGAGATGTCCAAACCTTGCGTGCCACAATTCAACCAACTCCAATGATTGTGATGTAGAAGCAACAAGACATATAGAGGGAAGATCTTTTAGGATCCTTGACAAGACACTTATCTTCTTTGAACTCAACAACTAGTCCTTGCTTCAACATAGTTGAAACCGAAAGAAGATTCTTCTTGATTCCCGAAACATAAAGCACATTCTTAATGTACTTTTTTTGACCATTAGGCAGAATGATGGCTACAATTCCAATTTCATGAACAAAATAAGATGCATTATCCGCACATTGTACCTTGCTTCCATTTTGCACTTTCACTAATTTAGTGAATGCTTCTTTGCGAGAAGTCATATGACGAGTAACACCACTATCAATTACCCATTCAATGGGCTGAAAATCAGCAACTTGCAAAACAGAACCTGAATTCCTCATAGATGTTGAAGTACTTGTAGAAGAATTATTAGACACAAAAGCATAGTCTTGGTTGAAGAGATCACCACTAGTTTCCAACTCTTGCTCCAAAGTAGCAAGTGAAGCACTAGTATCAATTCCTTTTCTCCTCTTTCGCAAGCTTCTTCTTACAATCCTTGATGAATTGCCCATACTTCTTGCAATAATGACACTTCCCTTTCTTCTTTTGAGTGTTGACATTTTGACCTCCAATGGGCTTTTGCTCATCCTTGGAAGGAGGCTCCCCTTTCTTTTTGACTTGCCTTTGCCCTTCTTACAAGACCTAAGATGAGGTAAGATAAATCTTTTCACAGCAAGAGCAACCATAGAATGTGCTTGTGCCCTATCCGACTTCTTTTGTTCTTCTGAAGATGTAGAAGATGATGATCCACGAGGTGTAGAAGGTGCCAAAGAAGGAGTCCTTTCCTCATCACCATTGACCAAATCCCACAGCCCTTTCGCTATGAGAAGATTCTTCATCATGTAACTCGACAAGGAGTAGTCTGTGCCATCCAACCGATCTTCACTAAACAAAGAACCGATAGCTTCTGATTCTTTAGCCATTACCTCCAACAAAATTTTAGCTTGTAGTAGGAAAGAGAGCCTTTCCACAACCAAATCTACTAAAAAATTTGCAACAAACAATAAGTTGAAAATAGGAGCACCAGATGTCTTCCAATCTGCAACCAAAGTGCCCGTGCCCAAAAGATAATGGATAGATGGCTGTTTTTCTGCACAAGAAAACCAGCTTCTTGAAAATTAGGTTAGCTTCGATTGAAGCCTACACCGAAACCCAATTAGGAAGCCAAATAGGGTATGTTGAATATTAGGCGCCCTCCTTCACAACTGCAAACCTGAAAAAAAAAAAAGTAAGGTAAGAAGGCTCCAAAACCCCAAATCAGAAGCAGATTTTTGGGTGCCCTCCTCCAAACAAAACTTGCTGAAAACTGGCTGCAAAAAAATCAGATGCTGATTTTTGGGCACCAAAAATTGCTCCTCCAAGATCTGTGATGGGCGCCCTCCTTCAACCTGAAAAGAGACAAAAAAGTTGATCCAAACTCCACTTGGAAAAAGCAGCAGGGTGCTGAAATTTCAGAACAAAAAGTAGAGTAGCTCCTCTTTTGGTAGGGCGCCAACATACAAGCTTGCTGCTGATCCGGTAGCTTTGATACCATGTAGGAAAACAAGAGTCAAAGCACGAAGATCTAGCTATCAATCAATCTCCACAAGACACAGGAGAAAAGAGGTTGGGAGGCCTCCTCTAAGAAAGAAAGAAAGAAAGAAAGCTTTATTAATGTCTTTTCCATGCCAAAAGGCATATAAGACTAGTAAATGTACATGTCAAGTATGTGGTAACCATAGGAGCATATGAAACGTCTCCAAAACAGTAACAAAGTAGCAATCTAGAGCTAAAGCTATAAACTGAAATAGATGTGATGCTATTAGAAACATGTGGGAGCATGTATACTGCTAACGGTCATGAGTCAGATATGACGTTATCATCTAGTCCTGTCCTGCTGGTGCTGATGATATAGAAGGATGTAATACGGCCTGTGGCATGAAGGGCCACTGGTGGTCTCTGACGTCGTCTGAGAGGATGAAGAGGTCTCCTCGTGATAGGTCGAGTAGCTCGTGCTGCAACATGGGTATGTGTGGGACGCTGTCTCTGGTCTCTGTGGGCAAGTAGGTCATCATCATCATCGTCACCGTCATCAAAACGTCCTCTCCTCCTGGAGAAGAAAGAAGTGATCTGAGGCTGAGAAACCTGACTCGGCTGGGCTGTCTGATACAAATCCTGTCGTAGTATAAACATCTCTCGTATCATGAGTGCCGCGCATCGGGAATCCTCATAAGCTATGAGCGATCGTAAGGTGACAGGTGTGTCTCGGAACAAACAGTGGTATCTCCCTCTGATCTCGTAATATACCGGGCACCTAAAGATAAAGTGCTCCTCTGACTCCACCTCCTCTAAAGAGCATAACTGGCAAATCCGCTCCTCTCTCGGGGTACCCTGGAATCTACCAGTCTCAATAGCCAACTGATGTGATGATACACGGAGCTGTCCCAATGTAAATCTGAGGCAATGTGATAGTTTCGAGTCCAAATAATGCGGTAAGACCGGGACTCCTGCTATGTCAAGCTCAATAAAATGAGTCCAGTAGTAGCCGGGTTTCACCCCAAGCTGTCGCCCCCAAGTGCGGTCGAGATATGCCCGATATAAGATGCGCCTGATATACTGATGAGTACCTGAGGGGAGCTCTGTAATGGAGATACCAAATGACTCAAGGAGGAAATGGGATGCCTGAGAGAACCACGATAGTCGATAGCCCTGGTCATGAAGAAAGTGTGAGGAGACCAGTGCTGTCTGTGTATATCTCATATCCTCATCGGGCAAAGCCTGGATTCTCTGAATGTATGTGATAAGCTGGAACGCGGCATATATCTGAATGGGTGGAACGGCAAACTCTGCAAGAAGGATCTCATGTGGAACCGAGGGCTTCGCCCGAATCATACGGGCTAACATGGTGGTCTGCAATCGTGAAATGCTGGCCCAGTGTGATGAAGGGAGGCCGGTGCACCATGTCTCTGCTGCATATAAGGCTGTGGGGGTGACAATAGTATCAAAGAGTCTACACTTACTGCGAACATCTCGGATGAGCTTCCTGAAACAGAACCGCTCAAGCTGAACAAGAGAGGAATGCCCCTTCCCAAGTCGGGTGGTGGCAGCTTGTCGCATGCTGAAGGTAGGACCAAAGAAGAGTATCCCCAAATAGGTATAAGAGGAAACTACCTCTAAGGCCTGTCCATCTAAGATGAGCTCTTGGCGCTGCATGAAGGCTCGAGAAGTGTTGAAGACCATAACCTTGGTCTTCGCAGTGTTCACCCCCAACCCCCATCTGGTACAAAATCCCTGTAAACAATCCAGCTGCCTCTGCAAACCCTCTCTGGTCGGGGATACTAGTACTACATCATCCGCATAAAGGAGAATAGCAATCAAAATGGTGCCAAGTCTACAGCCACCCCCGCCACACTGTGAGATGACTCGCTCTAACTCATCAATATACAATCCAAAGAGAACCGGTGAAAGAGAGCTCCCCTGTTTCACCCCAATGGTGCTCCAAATGTGATCAGATAAGCCACTGCTATGTCGGAAACATCCCAAGACCTTCTCATAAAGAGCCATCACTGCTAAAACAATATCTGTGGAGAAACCAAGGTCACGAAGTCTCTGAATGAGCAGGGAGCGTGGTACAGAATCGAAGGCCTTCCTGAAATCTACAAAACAGCAGTAAACCCTCTCTTCCTGTAGAGAGAAAACAGCAACACAAGTAATGGAGAGCAATGCTTAGCCAAAACTGAAAAATGTGATACAATAAGCCAATATGTACTCTACCTACTTACTGAATGTAGGGCACCCCCAAAAGTCAAGATAGGGTCCCTAAACCAAATTAGACCTCTAAGGACCCACGAGTCAGTACATGACCACAAATTAAGACAAACTTAACATGGCCTAAATAACTAAATACCCGTGGCTACACAAATCTCGACCTTTTGGGTCAAAGTAACCTATGGATTAACTTTAGCATAGTCATTTATTTCTAACATGCGGTTGGGGCTGATGTTGGGTATCCTCGTCTTCGACATCCTGGATGGATGCAATGGTGGCAGCTTGGATGTTGATTTGCTTTTGAAATCTTGTCCATGTTCTGGAGATGGGGTACCTCGGTGGAGTCACGTTATTGAATAATGTTGGTGATCTACTGCTCCTATTTATCGACTTTTGCTTGTAGTTTCGCAATGTGTTCCTCAAGTCGAGCCACTTTTCTTAGAAGAAATTGTATCTCTTGGAAAAATGTCAAGCCGTTTTCCCATCATGGTGTCCCTGGAACAGGTGTTTGGGCTGTTAGAGCTGCGTAAGCATTGGGTTATGAGGGAAAAGGGATCCATAGATGTAGGACCGACATAATCCATTCAAGTATGGTAGCAGAAGGTGTAGCAGAGGAGGAAGAGCAAGTGCAGTTGCGGGTTGTTGTCCCGGGGGAGGGCCTTCCATGCCAAAAGGCATATATGACTAGTAATGTACATGTCAAGTATGAGGTAATAGTGGGAGCTTATGAAATGTCTCTGAAACAGTAACGAAAGAAACAACAAATCTAAGTACTATGACCAGAAATATGCCAATAAGCATATAAGATTGGTAAATGTACATGTCAAGTATGTGGTAACAGTGGGAGCATATGAAACATCTTTGAAACAATAATGAAAGAAACAACAAATCTAAGTACTTTGACCATAAATAAATGAGATGAGATATAGATATGAGCATAGGTGCTACTAAATGTCATAAATGAGGTATATCACTGTCATCATGGCCTCCTGCTGCTATAGAATGATGTAAAACGAGTTGTAGCATGAGGTAACGCTGGTAGCCGCTGACGTTGTCTATGAGGATCAGATGTGTGTCTCTTCATGATAGGTCGAATGACTCGAGCTGCAACATGAATATTAGTGGTGTGTTGTCTATGATCACGATGAATAGGTATGTCGTCATCATCCTCATCATCATTAGACTCTGGGTACATCGTGTTCTCCTGCTAGAGAAAAAGGCGATAATCTGAGGCTGAAAGCTAGGATGACTCAACTGATCTGTGTGACATAGATCTCGTCGTAGTAGGAATATCTCTCATATCATAAGTGCAACACAACGGGAGTCCTCATAAGCTATGATCGATCGTAGTGTGATGGGCGTGTCACAAAACATGCAATAATATCTCCCTCGAATCTCATAGTATACAGGGCGTCTGAATATAAAATGCTCCTCTAACTCCACCTCACAGAAAGAGCATAACCACTCCTCTCTTGGAATACCATGGAACCTCCTGGTCTCAATAACCAACTGATGTGATGATACCCGGAGCCGGAGCTGACCCAATGTGAATCTGAGACTGTCTATGTCTAACTCCATGAAATGAGTCTAATAATATTCGAGCTTAACTCCCAGCTGTCGTCTCCAAGTACGGTCAAGCTATGCCCTATATAAAAAGTGTCTGATATACTGGTGAGTACTAGAGGGAAGATCTGTAATGGCGATACCAAATGACTCAAGGAGGAGGTGGGATGCCTGAGAAAACCATGACGACTTGTAACCCTGATTATATAGAGAATGTGAGCAGGCAAGTGCTATTTGTTCTCTGCTACATATAAGGCTATAGGGGTGACAATGGTATCAAAAAGTCTACACTTACTCTGAGCATCCATTCGGGACTTCCGGAAGCAAAACCGCTCTAGTTGAACAAGGGAGGCATGTCCCTTTTCCAAGTCGAGTGGTAGCTGCCTGTCGCATGCTGAACGTAGGATCAGAGAAAAGTATCCCCAAGTAAGTGTATAGAGCGAACACCTCTGGGGCCTGCCTATCGAGAATGAGCTCCTGACGTTGCATGAAAGCTCTGGAAGTGTTGGAAACTATAGCCTTGGTCTTCGCAATGTTCACCCCCAAGCCTCATCTAGTAGTTCTTTGCATAGGATGGCACATAATCAAACAACCTTGAAGCAAAAGAGTGAAAGGCCCAAGAACAAGAGATGGAAATTTTTTGATGAATTGGATGCAGTTACCCACTGGAAGCAAAAGAAAAAGAAACAGTGGCGAAGGTTTAAGCTTGGAAACAAGCTATCAAAGGCAACCTTTGTTTTCTTTGTAATAAGCCTAGACATCTTGCTACATGGTGCCCTGATAAGAAGATCATGTCTTTAAGCAACGTGCCTATGGAAATACTTGCAGCTACACTTGAAATTAGTTTAGTTAGTGATTGTGCTTGTACTTGCAATTTTAGCACATTGTCTTTTTGTCTGAATGAATTTTTTTGCATTAGGCAATGTGTTAGGGAAAGACGTGAATGTTTTCCTTGGTTGAGATAGCACTCACAACTTTATTGATTCTCGACTTGTGTAGAAGCTCCAGGTGCCCATCATGGCTAGTGACGATCGATTCATGGTCCATTTAGCCTTGGCATCAGAAATGAAAGTTTGGAATGTCAAACTTCTTGATTTAGAGCTTCGGATGCAGGGTTATGCTGAGCAAATCACCATTCCATTTCGTGAACCCTGATAATGTAATTGCTTAATTTTTTTTTAATTGTAAATAATTTTAAAAAGGTTTAATCGATCTTAAATTTCTTGTGGCCCAAAATTTTGACAAATAACAACAAAAAGTGCACAATCTATATATTAACGAAGAAGAGTACATAAGACAAGCCAAAAGTCAGCAATATCATTTAGGTCTTTTTGTTTCTTTGGAGGAGCCTTAGTAGAAATAGTAGCTGCCTCTTCAACTGCTTCCTCAACAATAAGTACATTATATTCTTGAGCTAAAACATTTGCAAAATCTCTAGTGTCGCCAACTTTCCTACTAGCGGGAGATTGTGGGTCTTTTGACAGGAGAATAACAAAGTCCTCATCATCTATACGCCGATATTATTTTAGGATATGAGTGTTCTATAGTAAATCTAGATTTTAAAAATCTTTATTGATATTTAATGATGTAAATGATAAAAATGTCCATTTCTAGAAAGACCAATGTACTCCCATTTCTGATTTTTTCATTAGTTGAGTTATTAGAAAAAGTGGATGATTCCAATTATGAATTGTATGATTTTTAATGGGGGATGGGGTATATTTGCGAATCCCTAAGGGTTTTAAGGTATTGCATATCAACAAGCATTACAAGTTGTCTGCTAGATATAGAGAACCTTCAAAATTGGATCCTTGGCTTACAAATTAGACCTTTCGACAGGAACTCAGTCACACGTGGTATTTCACTTAAGTCACTAAAGAAAAATATACGTGACATGGATTACCTTGGTCTGGAGATCTATTGGACCTATCCGATGAATCATTTGGTGTGACCGTATGTGAACCCAAAAAGATCTTGGATACTAGAACTAAACGATTATGTAATTGTATAATTATTGAGCATCTGGTTCGATCGAAAGGTCATTCAGATGATGATGACTTAAGAACATGGGGAGAGCCCTCGAAAGAACTTTCCTAACTTTAAGTTTTGAGGACAAAACTCCTTAAGGGCAAATGTATGTCATGCCCACAAATTGATTGACCTCGAATCTATGTCCCGTAAGGATGTCAAAAGGGGCCTAACTTGACCTATGAGTAAGTTATGATTATGAGTGGTTGGGGCCCTCATGGTATTAAATTATAATTATTGGTTTGGAGGTCTAAAACCCATGATGGTGAAATTATGTGGAACTAGTAGTGACTCATTGGTCAGTGGAAGATGTGGCTCAATCAGGCATCCTAGTTGGGGTAGAGCCTTGGAATGTGTATGTACACCCATAGGCCTCTCCAGGAGGACAGCTTGATTTGTCAGTGGTAGCTACATGCTGCGAGTTTGACATCTCTTCCATTTAATGAGCTATTGGTAGTGGTCCACAACTTTTTTCTAGAACCGTTTGATCTAGATCTGGTTTGGTAGGTTTGATCCACCGTCCATTCTTTATGTTATTACTGGAACTAACATCCTAGTTTTGATCTTAGAGCTCTTGAAATGACTTTTTGGTGGTAGTCTTGTATGTTGATGACTTGATGATCACAAGTACCAATACAGATCTCATTTTCAAGCTTAAAGAAGATCTATTTAAGGAATTTGGGATGACAATTTTGGTCTTCGTTACAATATTGCTTGGGGTTCGATGTTTGGAAAGAAGAAAACAAGATACTTATCTCTCAAGCCAAATATGCACAAGAAATCCTCCAAGATTACAATATACAAGGAGTTCCACCTATGCTGATTAGTGTGAAAATTAAATTTGTATTCACTAGCCAACAATCTTGTATTTCATGCCCAGACAAAACACAGGAAATGCAAATAGAAAAAATCAAGCTTGTGTAATGAGACACCAGTAGTCAAGTAGTAGGCATATTTTTGTAAGGTTTTACAAAATTTGAAAAGTTTGAAAAAATTAGAGGCATGGTGTGGGCATTTTGTAGCACGAAATAGCCAACAAATGGCATGTCAGAATTTGATATCTAGATTGTGTACGAGCTGGCTTATACCATGAAACTACCCACATTTAGCTCCTACAGGCTGCTTTTCTCTTGATGTATAAATGCTCTAACTACATCACTGAATCCTGAAGGCTGATGCTCATGAAAGGCTTGTCCCTTGATTATTGATCACAACTAGTGCTAGTTGGAACTATGAGCTACACGACGTAGTATTTTAGGTGCTAAATGACAAGGAAATGGAATATACGAGCCTTGAGGGAGGCAACCGAGGTGGAATACCATCTTTGTTTTTTGATGGTAGAAAGAATGGTAATTATCTGTGTTTCTGTTTTCCATAGCACAAGGGGTGCTCTATGACATCATTGATGGCTCACTCCTAGTATTATCTCATTCATGATTTATGCTTTGATTGTTACAAAATCCTTGAGAAAAAAAGATGACACTAGAGGTAAAATGACAATATTCATGAATTTGTCAATAGAGCATCACTGTTTCTTGCTGATTTCAGTTTGCATGTGCCATGCCCATATACTGGTTTTTCAGTCAATTTCTATTCATTTCACTGCCTCTTGTTGTCTTGCTTTTGTGCACTCTTAAGATTATTTGTATTTACCTCCAATGCTAAGCCTTTTACCGTGTCCAGTTTTGTTTGCCATGTATCGAAGTGTTCAATGGTTTTCATGCAATTTCTATTCCTACTCATGATGCTACGATAAAATAAGAGATCAGTTACATCTGAAGGTTTTGTTCTAAACCTTTTGATGCGGTGCATCAGAAGGAAAGAAGAAAGAGTTCTTCTCCTCCTTTGCAAAGATACAACTATGAACTGCAACCTTTGGTTTGATTTCTGATATGTGGCATCATGTTTTCCAGATCTAGAGAGAACATCAAGGAGCTCGAACTGTTCGAATTTGATCATGTGTATCCTGCATCAAAGGATGCTGCATTTTCTGCCATTCTTTATGGGGCTATAGGCATTTCCTGCTTCAGCAAGTTTCACTCAATATTGGTCAAAGCAGCAAATGAGGTATAGAGAATGCTGGCATTTGTTATGTTGAGTATGTGAGAAAATATGAACACCATGCACCAGATTCTGTGTTTGAGCATATGGTAGCTTGTTTCAGGGTCTTGTGAAATATGTTGTTCGGCCTGTACTGCCTTCTGGATGTGAATTCACAGCTGCAACATGTCTAAGGTCTGGGCTAGCAAGCAGTCTCAATCTGGGAGGATATGGCGTTGAGCTTGCATTGAAGAACATGGAGTACAAAGCAATCGATGATAGTGAAATAAAAAAAGGTTGGTAGCTGAGCGGCCAGGCTTATTAGTTTTGTTATGCGCAACTGTCCCCAATCCTAGTCCTAATAGATTTCTTTTGTGGACTTTGATTAAAACAGAGTATAGAAAATAGTTACATGCAAAGCTTAGAAACAATAGATCATGAGACAGATAGACCCACCTCTCCTCCCTCTCTTTGAATGATTCCACTGTGAAAATACTGATATGCTATGGCACTAGCAGGATAAACCTGACTATTAAGTTTATGAAAACTTTAAAACTAATATGGACTTGAACTTTGCAACACAGTAACTCCTATGCACATGGACCACGCTATTCCTCACTAGTTACTCTCATGCATGTATTAAGAAAGAATTGGAGAGGAGTCTAACAAATCTAAGAGGAATATTGTAGCATCTTTGAGACATCTTGATGATATTCGCACCTGAAGCTTAACTGTCTTCAATTTTTCTCTTGTACCAGTTATATCAAGGAACTTTTACAAAATTGAAGAATTTTGATGAAAATTAACACAAAAATTATCTTCTCAAATCTGAGGTAGTTCCGTACTGCCTACTTTTAGGATCTGTATATTCACCCTGTTCACTCCCTTGGAGTTGAGAGGAATTTTTTAGCAAAGCTATAAAAATTCCCTGTACAAATCATCCTAGTATTCCAATCATAAAAACACAGTATGTTAGAGGCCTATTCTCTAATTTAGCGAAAGGAATCGTGATTCAAGTATAGATAGTACTAACATACTATTGCGATTGCTTTTGCTAAATTACAGAGACAATAGGCGGAAACCAATAAACAGAAATTGAATAGTGATAAAAAAGAAATTGAAAAGCAATAAAAAAGCAGTAGAAGGGTAGGAAAAACAAGATCTTCTCCTGAAGAGAAGATGATTTCTCTTTCTCACATGCTCGCTCTTCTCTCTCTCTCTCTCTCTCTCTCTCACACACACACACACACACACACAGAGCTAGAATTGGTATGGGGATCCCTCTCCATGCCCATCTTCTTCAAACATTCCCTTGGGACCAAAGCAACATTTCCCTGAAAAAGTAAATCAATTTGGAGTGATGTAGATACAAATATGACCATTGAAGCTGCTATGTCATGTGCAAACTTGTATTGCCAGAACACTATTGGATGTTTCTAATACTTTCTATATGAGCACTTTCCATAATATCCCGTTAAGTACCAAAGAATCTAAGCAAAACACTTCCTTACATGCTAGGATATTATCCTCCCTTGTGAATTTGAAACTATGTGCCTTTGATGTTAAGCTAATGGTAAACAAGATATGATGCATCAAACAAGAAGGCTCAAGACAAAAGTGTGACATTTCAAAGGTGGGCGAGCAATGCCCTCCGTTCGGCGTTCTCTGGGTTGTTTTTAGTTGGCTATTTTCATTAGCCTGTATGTTTATATAGCAGCATGTCCATGAAAATATCCAATAAGGGCTATGTAGGATAGTTTTGGGAAACACCATTTCTCCGGGTTTTGTTTTTGGGGACACATGTGCGTGTTTCCCCAATCCCTCGTTTCCCCATGATGGGAAACAATGTGGGAAAATGGTGTTTTTCCACATGGGAAATGTGTTTCCCCCCAATAGTTTCCCAAAACATAAAGAAAAAAAAAGGCTGAAAACGCCACATGTGGAATGACTTTATGTCAAAGTTCTGCTCAAAAATGAACTTGTACATAAATTTATTCGGGCTGAGCCCCTTTACAACTAATTGTTTATGCTTTACCATCCTCCTTATATCATTTGTGTGGGAATCTTACAAGTACTTAATGGTGCCATTTCCTTTATCCTGTTTCTTGTTCCTTGTTTCCGGGGGGGTCTGCGTTTCTTTGGTGGGAAATGTTTCCCGAAACTGTAGATATAGACAACTATCCTAAATTGATCTTACTAATCCCAGGAATGTGGGCAAATATCCCAATATACACAATCACTAGCTTAGAGGTATGAGCCACTGATTTTAAGCTAATTCTAGTAAGCTACAATGTGTAAAAAATGTATGGTATCAGTAAAATATTGTCAAGCAAGCTATTGAGTGTAAAACATGGTAGCATGTAAAATACGATATCTTCCATTGTGGATCATAATAGCTACTTACAAGGATCATATTTCACCTATTTCAAATCAAGTGCTAATGAATAACCATATGGATCAAATTGGAAACTTTCCGATCAGCTCTAGAGTCTATCCCTTAATTCAATGAAAATTTCTGGAGTCCCTTGTAAGGGCTGTTACACAATTGGCTCAGTTTCCATGTCAATTAAATAGCAGCCCAAGTGAATACGCTTTGGTTCAATTGTAGTCCATTGCCTTGATAGGGGTTCAAGGTGTACTTTTGAGCACATGCGTACAAAATTGTTCCCATTAGAACTTTAGTAACAATGATTATACTTTCTCTAAGGTGCTGGATGATTTACTTTTTATATGGTGAATATGGAACTTGTCACTCTTGGAAAAATATTTAGCTCGAAATATGTTTGTTTGAGTATATGCTCAAATACTATTTACTTAATCTTTTTTGGGTTTGAAGATATTGATCATGTGTACAATCAAGTTATCATAAAAAGATAGATATATGCTTGTGCATGTGACCTGCACTTATTATCCTAGGCATAGCATCTATGTATCATAAAAAAAGATTTCAGTTTGGACTAAAAGTCAGCTATTTGTGGTGCAGGTGATAGTTTAGATGATACAAGAACTGAAGATCTCAGTCAGGAAGTCGGAGGATTCATTTTTTCAAAACTTCTGGTTAGAGCTTTCTAGATCTTTGCACGTCATTAGACTCCAATTGGTAGCTGTGGTTAGATATCTGTTTTTCATATTATAATTGTATTTAAATGCAAATATCTTACTAAAACATTTGCATCTCTCAGGAGCGGAAACCCCAGCTAGCTGGAGAGTTGATGACTTTTCGGGACCATCTGCTATCATCTGAGACTACTGACAGTATAAGTGTTTGGGAATTGAAAGGTAACACATGAGAATATTATACAGTTTTCAAAAAAGCTACTACTGAATGGGATGCTTGTTCTATGTGTGGCCGTGATGGCTTTGCCTTTTGATTTCTATGGTCTCATCATCACCGTATTTGTTGCCTTCGTCTTCAACTTTATGAGAGTGATACAATACAAGGTGATTGATATGTCACGAGAAGCTTTGCCTTACGCCCTGCACATTTAAATCGTTGAAAAAAAAAATAAGGACAAAATATTAAAATATTTCATTCTAATGCTCAAACTCACCTAGGTGTGACACGTCAGCTTTTATCAATTTGTCACAATAGCTTACTGCTATTGCAGCAAAGCTAAAAATTGCAATGAACAATCCCCATTTTTACTTTATGGCAAGTCAGCAAATTGGCTGCTCGTTACTGATGTCAAATACAGGCTAGTGTGGCTTCTAGTTGGACCTTTTGTGACGTCAAAGTTGCAAATCACCACCTGCAGAATCCCATTTACCGGGGCTAAATCCCTTTCCAGTTGCAATTGTTGGTCTGTAACATTAATGTGAAAGGTTAAGTACAGACTAGGCTTGAAGTATCCAGCAGTAGGTTGAGATTCTTGGATCTTACTCCTTGTTGGTAGTACTAGCCAACACCTCTCGTCTATAGCATGATAGTAGCTGGTAGTACATTGTGCAGAGCAGATCTCACATTTCAATTATGACATATGGACCAGCTTGCTCAAGAATCCGGAGAAGCTTTGGGACCAGTAATAAAGGAAAGGAAGATAAGAGTCTCAAATTGGGGCTTAAAAGGATAGTTAGGAATCTGAACATGAATGTAAGCTTGCCGTATGTAATATGTGGCCTAGTCACATGTTCCAATTATGTGAAGATATGTTATGGGGTTGTGTACTTGTTTTGGCTTTTGGACAGATTTAGGGTATCAGACAGCTCAAAGAATCATTCATGCATCAGAACCTCTGAGGCTGATGCAAGAGATTAATCAAAACTTTCCAAGTCTGGTATCATCGTTATCTCGGATGGAGGTACTTTCTTAAACTGATCAGTAGGTTTGAAACTTTTGGTAATATTCTAATATCAATCCTTTTTCTATTTGTTCAACTGAATGCTTGCTTCAATTCCTTTATCTAATTGGCAAGTAACAAAGTTAGGCTCATCAATTTCTTGAAATTTTTTTTCTAAAAGGAGAAATTGAAAACGGTGAGGGTGGAACTAAATTGCAATTCGCTCTTGACAAGTAGATTGGGCCAGCTTGATACCATTATCGTTAAGTTTTGTTTTGACTATGCTCTTAAACTCATTCTGAAAGAGTAAGGATGTCGTAGCTTTTGGTCCACCACATGCATGATGCAGTTGATGGTCTAAAAGACTGTGGGTGGACTCCATGAAGTTGATGATTGCACGTCTCCTTTTTTATGTTCGGTGCTATCCTATATATTGACATATTTTTGCGAAAGAGATTTTTGATTTTTGTCAAGGTTTAAAAGTTGTCTCAATATCAGAGTAGACAGAAAGTGCTTATGTCACATATCTCTGTGCATACTGGTTATGACCAATATCACTCAAGAACACTATAGAACTAAGGATAGACATAATTGTGCCAATCATATCAATGGGAAGAATAGCAATATGATAAGTTGTACAAGGATACTGCTGAATCAGTTCTTGTACTCCCCTGAATGTTATCTATGCTTAGTGCTAGACCTAAGATTAAAGCCTAAAACGAAACCATCAAACATAGATTAATGGAGCTTCTAGGATATTTATAGTGCATGAGTCCCTAAAGTATTCCTCATTAAGGCTCTATATGTACTTTTGGGGCAAGCAAAAAATTCTTCAACCAATGCCATTAGTGAATCATGAGTCCAAATTCCCAAACTTTGTACTGTATAATGGAACTGACGAAAGATAATAAGTAACAAGTTTTGGACTAATGGCCCAAATTACTTTCCATGAAAATATAACATAACCTTTTATAGTTCTCATTTTTCATTATTAGTTTCACTACGAGTCTCATTGCAATTTTGTCATGGAGATGTGCCAAGATGGTACACACTTGAAGTGTACTTAAGCATATAAGATACATTTGGGTCAAGTTGTTGGGAAGGGATTTGGTTTGGAACAAATTGCCTTGATAACTGCCCTTCATTTTTCACCAACAACATTCTTGTATGTTGAGAATACTAACATTTATTTATGTAGATACCACAAAAGATTTCATCTACATTTCAGAGCAGAGGCATTTTCCACTTCTGGATGATTTCAATGCTCAGATAACTAGCCACTAGGGCAACTTACATGATATAGAGGCTGATCTATTACATCTACATGTATTAGAGGGTAAGGAGCTTGGTATTTGCAGATGATCGATTGACAAAGACGGTCCAGTTACCGAGTACGAAGAGCACTTATTGCATGTATGAGAATTTCATGAGCTGGGCATATATATTTTGTTGAGACGTGTCTGGTTGATTAGTCAACCCTGCTACTTTTTAGGAGGTCAGTCTAGCAGACTCTATTTGAGACCCAATATCCCTTAGCCATTCCGAAATGACGACTTACAATTACATTGCAATTTACAATTGTATCCACAGGCCCGTGATAGCCATTTACAATTGATATTTACAATTTACAATTTACAATAGGCAAGGGATTGAAAGTACATGTGACATATGGGACATTGGTAATTGTTAGAATATTGATCAAGTATGATGTTGGTGTCAATAGCTCTAATGCATGGGGGGTGAGTTTGTCACATAATGTGCTTCCTATCATATTACACCCTCCTATCCCATAGGCCCCACGTTATGCATTTTGTGCATCTCAAATTCCTCTTTACCATTGATCACTATTGTCACTACTCGACCTTGTGGTTCGATGCTCCTTGGGACACATGCTAGCTATTTGACCACCACTTTTCACACAACTCTCTTGTTCCCTTACAAACACCACAAATTGATGTCATAAGGCAATTTTCCTCCCAATACTTGGTATAACAAGGAATGTCGCATGTTCCATCTTCATGTTCTTTAAGCTAGTGTTTCCTTCCTTCCCCTCATTGGGAAGCCAAATGCCAGTACGCACACTACTATGGCACAAGAAGGCTGCCTACATGGAAGCTGAAAATAAGACTCATTAACCACTTTTATAGCTATCCATTAGGCTCCTTTGGGTGTGAGTTCTACCCTCCTTTGACTGGTCATATATTTGGTCATAGTATGTCACCACATCATAAACAATGTCCATTGCCACAGCCATCACCATTTTACCCAAACTTCCTAGCTTCTCCTTTTCCACATCACAGATGGTACACAAAGCCATTGAGTGGCGAAATCATAATCCCACTTATGATATTGAAAATCTTGAAGCCCAATTCCTCATCTGTGCCATTGACATTGTACCCCTCATCTAATCCACTCTTCAATACAACCATCATATCCAGATTGCCATGCTCATGGTGCACCAATGTCAGTCACCCCATCCACAAAAGTGGATACCCCATGAGGCCAAAAGCTACCATATTGTTATTGTAGGTCATGGCTAAGCTCTCTGGGACCATCTTGGAATATGTATTGAGTAGTGAAGCATCTTACTATATATTGAAGAAATAGCCTCTTGGATAGATAAAGTTTCTACTCAATTGATGTTTCCTATGCCATGCTTCCACCTCTAGATTTGTCTAGCTCTTTGTAGGAAGTTCAAACACATACACACACTCGTACTTGGTTCTTGATTCTTCATAATAGTTTGGAGTATGGGAGGTACCCAAGATGGTATACGTTCATAATTGATCAAGAGTACATCTTAGTGAGCTTGTGTTGTCCCACAACAATGCATGGATTTGGGTTTTGTAGGAAAATTCAATTTGGGTCCATGATGGGATGGACACTATTCTTGCTTTTAGAAATGTGTTATTATATAATCTATATTGTTGAGAATTCCAACTTTTGAAATGAAGTTTATTTGAGAGGACTTAGTGCCGCTACATTTTGGCAAAAAGTGGAAAATATAAGAGCATGCCCTCTCAAGTTCTCGAGGACAAGCCATTTTTGGCATAATTGATTAGGCGCTATAGGTGGATGCTTTGCTCCTAGTAATTCTCTTCGAACCAAGATTCAATCGAGAAACTAATAGGGTGTGAGAGTAGGAACTGGGAAGAACGCTTCTCTATGACTGTAAACCACTTTGAGGGTTTTATCACAGGTTCAACACCGCTTGTATTGATCTTATGCTCGTTACATGTCAATTTTCCCATAGCCTTCTTGATAATGCAGTTTTCTTCGCACTTGCTTGTTTCCAATCGCTTAGCAAAACTTGATGATGAACATTATACGGTGCCATGCTTATGTCGTTCGTTGATGCTTCTTGTATGTAGGTTTGTTATCTTATTGTTTCTTGCTTGTTACAGATCAATGACACAATCAAGGACGAAATAGTCACGAATCAAAAAATGTTGCCTCCTGGGAAGACTCTTATTGCAATCAATGGAGCTTTGGTCAATGCTGAAGATCTTGATCTTTTCTCGTAAAAACCTGCATTTCATCATCATTTGTAGTTCAATTAGGCTGAAGTTACGGTTGCTTTGGACGGAACAACTTTTCCTTTTTGTGTATAAATCTTTTTATCCACGTCAAAAATTGGATTGGTTGGCGTAACTAAAACTTTCAAAAGGTGAGATGATCAACCTATATATAGGATGGGCTAAGCTATGCTCTACACTCATTTGTGGAGATGGTCAATTTAACAAATTTTGCAAAGATGGCTTGTAGAAGAGCTTGGAGTTTTATTTTGCAAAATGAAAGTGTCAGCTTGGAGTAATTTCTGATTGTAGTGAAAGGATGGCTTGGAGTTTTATTTTGCAAAATGAAAGTATGAACAAAACGTAAATTAGTTTTTGGCTGATATTGGTGTTGGTGCTCATTGCTAACCTTGAACATGGTAGAAGCAACTTTGCATCTTAGACTAAAGATAGAAACTGGGTATGTTATTCTTGGGCTTAGTCTGTAAGTGTGGGTATAAACATATTCAAGAATCCCAAATTTTGGGATGCCATATGTTCAAAATGCCAATGCAAGCCTTGTTAATACTTGGATAGAACCCAATCTCATTTCAACATGTTTTATGACATTTATATCATATTTTTTGAAGCTTTATAACTCTAAATAAAGATACTTTTGAGCTTTTGGTATCACAGTTCTTTATTATTGGCTGGGAAGTAGAGACCATCTAATTGACTTGCTCGTTAGGATGCTGAAAACTAGAAAGCACACATTCCCTCACACATTCTCTCTCTGGATAGAAGTCTCCCTCTCTCTCTCTCTCTCTCTCTCTCTCTCTCTCTCTCTCTCTCTCTCTCTCTCTCTCTCTCTCTCTCTCTCTCCCTGCTGCCGCCTCGCGATGGTGATGGCTGCTGCTGCTGCCCTGTCCTAGCTCGCCCTACCCTGGACTACCCCCCTCGCTCTCCCCCCTCTCTTCTCTCGCCCTCCTCTCCCACCTCCATGGCTCGTAGAACCAGGGGGAGCCCTTGCTCCCCCGCTCCTCCCCGACCCCCTCCATCATCCTCTACCCCACCCCCATCCACACCTACTGTCGCTCCACCCCCCTCCGCTCCACCTACTGCTCCCCCCCTCTCCTCCGCTCCATCTCCCTCCGCTCCACCTGTTGCTTCGCTCCCCTCCTCCGCTCCACATCCTCTGTCCACTGTCCACCAGCTGCCCTCCTCAGCTCCACCCGCTACCCTGCCCTCCCCTTCTTCCTCTCCACCTGTTGCCCACTTGCCCTCCTCTGATCTACCTAATGCCCTGCCCTACCCATCTGTTGCTCCGCCCTCCTCCTCCGCCCCACCTGCTGCCCTGTCCTGCCCACCTGCTGCCCCTTCTCTCCACTCCCCCTCCACATGCCATCCTGCTACTGAGCAACAGGTCCCTCCTGCTGCGCAACAGACACCTGCCCCCACTACTACGCAACAACAATCCCACTCTCATCACCAAGAACAAAGCTACCAGTCCACCTTGGACAGTCGATGACGGAAGTAAGTCTCCCCCTTTTTCATCATTCATTTCCGCTACTCTTACGGAAGAGAAACTTCGAGATTCCAAGGCTCTCAATATTAGGGTACGAGGCATCGTGGACACCCAAAATGCCATTGATGAAGCAAAAAGATTTTTACGCACTACCCTAGGACACAATGTAGATGGTTTGGATACAGCATGGTGTACTAGGAAAGACACCACTACCTTGGTCCTCCGCTTCACGTCACATACATATCGTAAGGCAACCTTGCGGAAAAGAACCAAATTGAGAGACACCAAAATCTTCATGGATGATGACCTTACCTATATCCAAGTTGAAGAGAGACGCCAAGCACTCCAAACCGCCAAAGAGACCGGAAGACGAGCAATCTATCGTGATGGAGTTGTTCGGTACCTCGATGGTACTACATCCGGAAACAACCTATAGGAAATTGGGGTCCCCGGACATGGGAGCATCCCGGGACCCCCTCCACACCACCTACATCTTGGATTATGGAACTGGAATGGCATACACTCATCATCCATGGCTGGAGATCTTACTGACCTCATCGCAGACAGAGATATATTATTTTTTATGGAGACACATGAGAGCCCAGAGAGAGGGCTACCCACATTTGCAGGTTACAGATGGGATTCAGTTTATAGGACGTTTGCACGGTTTATTTGGTTTCAGTTCTTTGGTCACTGTTTGGGGCTTTCTCAGGACCACTTTCTTGCAGTTTGTTACTTTGCACCGCAGACATCATCTTTTGTGGATTTTGATGGTGACCCTTTCCAGGCTCTCTCAGATGAATCACATTCTAGTGATCAAAAGCAATCACATTTTCACAAACCCCCCGCCCCCTCCGGCACATGACTCATGTACAATAAATATATTTGTTGTCAATGTAGATTTGTGAGGAAGGAATCAATGCCTTCCATGGCCATTTGCTCCTAGTGTTTGTGACAGTTGATGTAGCATACTTGTGCTTATATCTTGATCTTACCTTGTACAACCTTCACTTATGTGAATCTCGTTCATATGTCGATCTTCACCCCTAGACTTAATGCTTCCAATTTGCATTAACCTTGGAAATTTGCTTTGCATGCTTGTATTGTGAAGCCGATATCAGTCGTGTTAATCCAATTGGGTAGTCTTATGTATCTCATTTTTGGCTTTTTGCATAGCCATCCATGATTGCATCCTCATTAGTTGCTTTGAAATTTTGTAGCACATGTTGATCAATATATAGTTTAGTCCTATATTGTTCTTGTCCTTCATGTTTCATCATACTATTGTCTTATGCAGGAGGTAGAGTTGTCATACCTTTTACTGGAGTACTACCTTAGGTTTTCCCTTGGCTAATCCATATTTCAAATTTGATAATCAATATTTTGATCTTCACACGTTTCAAGAGTGTCTTTGTTGGCCATGATATTATTCTTTTCACATATCATTGGTGTGGATGCCATATCTCCTTGTCTATACTGCAAGCTTCCTTGTTTACAATTTCAACCTTATCATCTATCGTTGTTGTGATTTCCAGTATCAAAGTTTCCTCATTCATCCATAACATTCTAGTGGCTTCCTTAGCCACAACATGTCCCTCATAGGCATCATCCATACACTCTGAAGATCCTTTTCGAGGGTTTTCAACATTTGTTCTCATGCTATCTCCTTTCAAACAAGCAGCCTCATTTGTATCAGTCGCATTTGCATGTTTGTATGCAATCATTAGTGAAGTATTTTAGAGCATTGTTAGTTAAGTAGTCATTTGCTAAGTCACTTATCCTTGTGTCTTCAACCCACTTAGATTGTCTCCCATTCATAATAGTATTAGCATCTTTAACTACACATTTTGGCTTAGTAGTAGCACCATGAGCAAGCACTCATACCCCCACCCATGCATCATCATCATCAGTAATTTTAATTTTACCATCATTCACATTGCTCTTGAAATGTTTAGTACTATCTTTCTCTTTTTTTAAGTAACTCTTATTACACTTTCAGAACACCATTAGATATGGTCTTATGTTTCTCTCGGCTGTCCATGTAGTTTGGCATATATTATGTTTTTTCTTTTTAGAATCTTTAGGATTTTAGTAGCTAAGTAAAGAGTATTATCATGGCTTGTCTCTTTGGAGTATCACTAACTGCGATGGTCTTTTCCTCGACTTTACCATGAAAGGAGCATATCTTCAGATGGATATTGTTTGAACCAGTCCTCGATTAGTCTTATATTTATCAAACAGTGTAGCCAAAAGTTTCATGTATGTTGCCACAACTTCAACAATTCATTTTTGTCAATCCTATGTAAGTTATCTTTTGAATTTTGTCAACTTCGTAGTAATGTTTGCTACTTTCATAATGTAAACCACTCTCTTTCAATGTTTTTTCATTGCTACATTTAAGTAATTTTGTACACATTGCATGATTTTCTTATAAGATGCTCATGTTTGATAGGTGTTATATCTCCATGATAGTACTGTGTAAGAACATTCTTCAAATATTATCTTCAGAAAAGCTAAAATCACTTGTTTATCCAATCTATGACAGGTTAATAGACATTGTACAAGGAGAGTTATTGGTAGCAGATAAAATTTTAAAGCTGAAGGTAAGTTGTTGGCAGTTATGGTTGGTTGGTCTGTTTGGCTATTCAAGCTATTGAAATTCTCAATGCATGACCGATTATGATCATTACTTTTATAGGTGGTTTTCCCTACTCGTGGTTGTTTCTAGATTTGCTAGTTTATGTCTCTTGTGGCTGGAGTTTGGATGAGTTTGACATGATGCAATGGGAAATACTAAATTCTAGAATATTAGAAAACATAGTGACAATATCTTATATTTATCAAAGTAGTGTAATCAAATACTTTAGTTATATTTCATGTTGTCTATTTCTTGTTAGATTGTGCTTGGAGTTTACAATGATGGTGTAGTCGTCCTTGTCTCATTTGTTGGTTTCCTTTAAGTGTAACTTGTTCTGTTTGGTTCATCTCCTTCTGGGTGAATAGTAGGTCTCCCCAAAAGAATTTGGATGTTCCAAATCCCAAGTATCAACTTATATATGGGGTTTGGGTATTGAAATAATGCTTGTTGGCTAAAAATTATTTAGTTTTTATGTTGGTGATGCATGTTGATACCGGAAATAATGCTTGTCTACTAAGATTTCTGTTAGGGTCTTGTTGTAAGTATAAGCACTAAGTTGTTAACAAGTGATAACAATTCTCAACTTCACCATAGCGAGCCCTTTTAGAACATGAGTTGTTGCATTTTCTCATGAAATCTTGATTAGTTGTAAACACTAAAAGGCTTTTTTGTTTTACGTTTCAAGTATACCAGTAATAGAGGGCTTCCCAAGGCGAAAATTACACTAGAGGCAAACAATGTGAATATAGGAGAGTACTTGAAGTGAACATTAGCGATAATAATACACTTTCTGACTTGCCTGAGGTTTGAAAACTTCTTAGAACTTCACCTTTATGAACTAGAGGGTACATTGAAGGTAAACATTGAGTCTATTAGGCGTGGAAAGGAATATAGTTTTAGATTTTTGCATTCATTATAGGCATAAGTGAATGGCATGAGACCTAGGACTAGTTTCCACCCCTTTTCTTTGATGCTGTTTCTACTCCTATGTTGTGTCTATCCTACATACTTAAGAGGGTTTCGTTAGATCCGTTAGAGGGGGTCAAACTATTCTTTTATTGGATTCACTTTTTGGAGAAATGCGGTTGGGGTCCCAATCTCATTATATGGACTCGAGATGGAGGAGTTACATTGAAAACATGCCCATAGTATTATGAGATCATTATCTTTTGTGATCAGCCTGTTAGGCTTTCCTCGTTGACATCCTATGTTGACTGGAGAATTTGTTGGATTGTGAATGGAATTGCTTTCATTACCATAGGTTACTTTGACCCAAAAGGTCGAGAGTTGTGTAACCATGGTCATTTATTATATTAGGCCTACTAAACTTAGAGTTAGCTAAGTTAGTATGAAATTAACTTGGTAGGGACTCATGGGTCCACTAGGCCTAATTGTGACATTAAGTACCCCAACTTGACATATTGGAGGTACCTTATTCTTTCTATGTAACTTATAGAAAGTTGGATAGTCAATAGTCAAGTAGTTGGATAGCCAATAGGCATGAAGTTAGATAGTCATCTTGGACTATATATATATGTGCATCCCATTTGTATGAGACAATTTTGTAAGCAATACTGACTATTCTCCTTGGCTGTCGACGAGTTTCTACAAGAGGGTTTCTAGCCATCTCTCTCTTTCTTTTGAGAATGCTTTGTGTGATTGAATAGTTAAGATTCTGGATCCTTAGGCTTCTATTTCCTACATGGTATCAGAGACTTTAGGTGATCATATTGCTTGCAGGAGGGCGCCCAATAGGAAGCTATCTTCTTCCCCTTTTGGTAGCAGAAAATCATCAAGCTGCTGATTTTTGCAGGAGAAGAATCTGTTCATCTTCTTATAGTTTTTTTGCAGGAATTGCAGGGCACCTTCACCTATTTGAGAGCTAGCAGTAGGGCGCCCATGCTCAAACCAATTGCATATGATACATGTGTTTTGGACACATTTCTTGCTGAAATTTCCCTGTTGGTGAGCTTGGACTAGGGCGCTACCATAAGCTCTACATGCACATAGTGTGCACTCTTTTTTGCCACAAATTTCTGGTTTTGGTTTTGGCTTCATTTGAAGTCTACCTATTTGTGAGCATAGTCTTTTGTGCAGAAATCAGCCACCTTTTTCATTACTTATTGAGCAAATTGCATGTGGAGTATTGCAATCTATTGTGCTCATAATTACAGCTTTGAGGTTGCTGCCCTTTGAGTAGATTTTGTCTTGGAAAGTCTATTTCCTATCTACTACAAGCTGATTTTTCTGTTATGGCTAAAGAATCGGAGTCTATTGGTTCTTTATTTAATGAAGATAGGTTGGATGGCACAAACTATTCCTTGTGGTGCTACATGATAAAGAACTTTCTAATTGCTAAAGGTTTGTGGGAAATAGTTAATGGTGACAAAGAGAGGCCGCCTACCTTGGCACCTATTACACCATCTAGAACAACTACTTCATCATATTTAGATTGACAAATGAAGCTAAAATCACATCCTCTAATATGCTGATTTTTCTGATTTTGCTCTAACTTCTATTGAGGATGGTGCAGTAGAAACTGTTTTTTATGAGCAGACCAGAGGAGTAAAATGTTGGGAGGATGCGATGCAAGAGGAGTACAACTCACTCATGAAGAACCACACTTGGGTTCTTGTTGATCTTCCACATGGGGTTGGAATCTTCATCTCTCAACAACGATACATTGAGCAGATGTTGAAACAATCTTCTTTTTTCAAGTCACCGCAAGTTGATGCATATGATGGATGCATTAGTGAAAAGTTTCATGCGAAACCTTTTCAATTTGATGTTTTAGCAAAGGCTGAAAAATTCGAGCACTCTTTGGAACCTTTTTGTACTAATCGAGGAGGGAGTCAACATGTGTCAATTAGTACTTTTGTTCAAAGTGTTAAGAGCGAGCATTTCTTTGGAGAAAATTTTTCATTGCTTGAAGAATCTTCTACGTCATCCCATGCCTCTTCGAGGGACAGCTTTGATGACGCCATCGTTGATGCATTTCTTGATAGTTTGCCAAATTTTTATGATGAAGACGCTGGATAGCAGGTTCAATCATCCTTGGTCATTTACAATCTATTTTACATCATGAGCAGTCCCTTATGCTTCGGGAACGGCCTGCGGAAGATTATGGACAACGTGGTCCATGTTGAGAACATAGTTGCAGCGAATCGCGATTCTGAACCCAGAATTGCAAATTTTTTTTTTTTTTTGGAAAAATAGCTTATGGCTGAAATTTTTTTAGGGGATCAATGGTCAAACCAGCGTTTTGCCTCTCAAAAGTGTGGTAGATAGGGCACAAACAGATCTTATTTTCAGTAGCTATCTGGTTGTTATTTGCTATGGTTTTCAATAAATGTTAATCCTACAGTTTGGGCTATCAACTATATGGATGATGATCACTTTTGCAATCATTTCACTGGAGATGTGAGTGCAATGTGCATACAGTTGGCGGCATAAATATTGGGCCCTTCTCGGCGTGCATTTGGACCCCATCTTTGGGGTCGGGGGGCGGTGGCCCCCCGAGAAACAGGGGGTCCGGGGGGCGGTATCCCCCCGGGAGCCTCGATGGTAAGGCCTCTTCATGATTTGGCCTTCCAACTCCTTGAGTGAGAACACACTTTTTGGTGTTTCGCATCCCCTTGGTCCTTTGGCTGTTCGCTTTCTCAACATTATGTTATTGTGTAAATCAGTCATCCAAAGTCTATTCTAGATCGCCATTGAAGCCCTTCTCCAGGGTGCATGGTTGGATAGCACCATCATATGTACGTGCTTTATTATAATCAGAATTTCAGATTCATGTTCATTGTTTCTTGTCTACACTAAATTCCGTTGTCAATTATAATAGGATTAATGCACCGAAACTGGACCATCCTGCACCCAAAATAGTTGGCAAACTACACAGTCATAATGCTCTCAATCAGAGCTTTCATCTGATACCCATAATGCCTAAAAAAATTTCAAAAAATTTTTCAAAAAACGATTATGGGAAAATCCCGAAACGCGATTTTGACCGCGATTCAGAATCGCGATTCAGAATCGTGGTGCAAGTATGGTTGAGAACACTTTGGGCAGCAAAGTGTTGAACAACCCATAACAGTTCCTTGTCGGCTATTGGAGACTTTGCAGGACAACAAAGAAATGTCTTACTATGAAGGGAAGGCACATGCCTCTTTAAAATTAGTACCTCTTGCTGATTTTTTTGGTTCTACACTTACTCTTCATCATGATGTTGGTACATTGCCTATTCTATGTGAGCAAGTCATTGATGGTAAGGTTCGGGAGAATGTGATGCCAAAAGAGTTTGGTACTCTTTTTTTGTCCTTATGGTAAGAAATATTTTCGAATGATGTGGGAGCCTATGATGGATTACAAGTCCATGTTTCGACTTATTGCCGAGTTTATGTTGGTTCTCTACTTCGGATGGAGCATGCAAATCCTCACCCTTCGACTTGATGCTTCATTATTACGCATTCTTTTCCTTTTATATGTTGGACATGATTGGGGATGAGATTTCGACTACTTCGGTGCGAAGTTTATTTGGCGACATGAAGTTCGGACAACAAGTTGTATTTTTCTCTTTTGAGAAGTTACTTCATGTTATGTTATGCATTTCCATTTAAGGAGGGTGTTGGAATGTAAATGGAATTGCTTTCATTACCATAGGTTACTTTGACCCAAAAGGTCGAGAGTTGTGTAAGCATGGTCATTTATTATATTAGGCCTACTAAACTTAGAGCTAGCTAAGTTAGTATGAAATTAACTTGGTAGGGACTCATGGGTCCACTAGGCCTAATTGGGACATTAAGTACCTTAACTTGACATATTGGAGGTACCTTATTCTTTCTATGTAACTTATAGAAAGTTGGATAGTCTATAGTCAAGTAGTTGGATAGCCAATAGTCAAGTAGTTGGATAGCCAATAGTCATGAAGTTAGATAGTCATCTTCATGGGCATTCCATTTGTATGAGACACTTTTGTAAGCAATACTGACTATTCTCCTTGGCTGTCCACGAGTTTCTACAAGAGGGTTTCTAGCCATCTCTCTCTTTCTTTTGAGAATGCTTTGCGTGATTTTTAGTTAAGGTTCTGGATCCTTAGGCTTCTATTTCCTACAAAATTGTAGCATTGATGGTACGAGAGTTGTTTAGTCTGAGGAATGATAACATCGGGAGTTGGGAATAACATGAGTACTATACAACCATGTATTACTTCTTCTCCAAACGTAGACGTCGTGACAACATAGAGGCATAGTGACCGCACTTGACATCTTTTAGTCTTATTTACCTTTGGTCGCTTACGGACATTAATATAGCTTTCTTGTGTCTTTCCTTCAAATGCATCTGTGGGTATGTTGACATACAATTTGAAGAACATTATAAGAACCATGATAGATTGGATCAAAGACCACTTGTTCTTCATGCCTTATTCCAATTTCTATCTTACTTCTTGCTGGACTAAGTGATCATTGCATATAACTGCCTACTATCCAAGTGTTAAATTGTTTGAATCGAATTCAAACTTAAGATTGCCAAGATGCTCATAGTTAGGAGAAATCAATACATATTTCGAGAAGAAAAGATCAAAATCGAGAACAAGTCTTTGTAGTCCAATGGTTAGTTATGGATGCAAGCAGACTTTGACTAGATCAACAATTGATAGATTGGTTCTATTGTGTATAAATCTAATGACATAGTGCTAAGGTACTAAAAAAGGGCAGTCTTTTTTTTTCCTCATATATATCATAGTTGCACTGGTGATTCACAAATTGTGAATCGGATCGTGGTCTGAATCGCAAATCGCGAACCAAAAAACCATTGATCTACTAGTTTTTAAATATATGCAATATGGGTATTAGTAGAAAGAGAAAAAACAAGTGGCATTTTTTTTATTGTTAAAGTTATGACCCAATTGGGATCAACATTCTATACACCTGATGGAAACTGCAATTTATTTTGCAGAGAGTCTATGATCTTTTATGTGCATGTTTGGAGAAGAAGAAGAGGAAGGGATAGTAAGTCCAAGTCTTTCAATAGTAAAGCTTTGGCAACATTTGTAGCAATGCACATGGACACATCATTGAGACAATAATTGTATGCAGAAACCTATTCAGCTCTCCAAAAAGTGATATTGACTCTTGTTCAATGTCCAACTACCTTTTTCTTACTTCTACACTTATCCTCTCTCTGTGAGCCTCCAATTCTGTTTCCAGCTCTGATTGACGCTGCATCCCCTTTTGGTGATCTCTCTCTCTCTCTCTCTCTCTGTGATTATGGCCAACATCTTATCACTAGCTTCTTTCAAAAGCGTGAGCGCAATGACTTGTCAGATGATGAGGTAGTCATACCGGTGACGGCGAAGGCTAGCGTGCTCAGCCACCACCTCCTGCTAGATCTACGTGAGCCACCAGAGCTGCCAGAGCTCCTCGACACTAGCCATGGATCACAGCTTCTATGGGTATCAGACATTTTATTCGAGATTGATATTATATTCTTTCTTTTTGCTTTCCTCAGCAGAGCAGGCGGTTAAGCTCTAGCACATGTACCCTCTTCAGAGCTGGAAGTTAAGCTCTTACATATTTTTTATGATTCTATGTTTGATGTCTTTTGACTAGCTCTATATTGTTTTTCACTTAGACTATCGATTTTTATGTTGTCCGCCGACACGGACAGTGCTCCTACGAGATATGTACTTATTTCTTCTGTCTTATGTGCCCTTGGGCACCCAACAGACATTAATATAATTTTCTTCTTCTTCTCTCTCTCTCATACAGATTGAGGCCTTATTCCATATTGTGACATTTATACAGAGGCTAGATGATCTTCAGATCGGGGATACACATTATGCAGTTGCGGCTCTATGTTCATCTCGGCGCCTACATTCAAAGGGACACCTCTTCTTGTGGTTTTCCCAGGCTTGTCGTCTCCTCTCCACTTTGGGTATCCAGATTACTGACCTACCTGCTGGCACCCATCAATACATCAGAGGCCTCCTCTACAGATCATATCTTCGTAGCACCTTGCGAGGTCAATTGGGGACCAAGATTGAGTTTTACCGCACACACTTCCTATCCCTTGATCCAGCTGGCTGCCCCATAGTACCTGGTTACTTGCTGAGGAGCATATCACACAGACTACGGATAGAGATGGGTCAGTTTTGTTTCTCCTCACATTAGCTGGCCATTGAGACCGGCAGATATAGTGGCACCCCACGAGAGGACCGACTTTGTTGCATATGTGCTATGCATGAGATTGAGGACGAATCACACTTCCTCTTCAGGTGCCCAGCCTACTATGAGATTTGAGGGAGGTACTACTGCTTGGTCAGGGAGCATCCAGTCACACTTGCTACCTTGATATCTTATGAGGATTCTAGATGTGTCGCACTTATGATTTGAGAGATGGCAGACTCGAAAAGGAGAATAAATATTGATACACATCCCCTGACATAGTTGAGCATCAGTGAGTGCATACCCCGTCGACGACAAAGATCCGAGGTACCCACAGGCTATGATTCAGATGGGAGGCCGAGATTCCAGACTCCATACATGGGCAGCAGAGACAGTGTCGACGGCCAGAGAGACAGACAATTGTTAGGCCACAACCTAGAGTGACACATCAGCAGAGACGACACCGGCAGCTTACCCGACGGCAGAGGTCCACGGCACGTCCAGTGACAGCTTCACAACATACCATCCATCATTTCTTCCATGCTGATGGACATCATTATATATTATTCCAGGCTGTTGGATCCTGATTGGACCAGACATTTTTATGCACTGTATTTGTAGTTAACGTTTTCTTTATAGATGATTGAGCTTTAAGCTCCTATGTGCACACTTGACATGTACCTTTTCTTAGTCCTATATACCTTAGGGTATTTCAAGGACATTAATAAAGATCTTTCTTTCTTTCTTTCTCCCTCTCTCTCTCTCTCTCTCTCTCTCGCGATGGTGGTGTAAATGTCTCCAAGAAGAAAAACTATGCATAAAAGAGAAATGAACAACATAACTATAAACTACAAATTGCCAACTGTCCATATAGCTGCTAGGAGTAGAGTAATATCATGTAGTGCTGCTGCTGAAGAAAGATGTGATACGAGCTGCAACATGAGGTAACATGGACCGTCACTGACGTCGTCTAGGAGGGTGAAAACTGTGTGCTCTCGTAACATGGCGTGAAGTGCGAACTGCAGCATGAGAGAAGTGAGTGATCAGAAAGGGTGGTGGGGGAAACGTGGAAGTCAGAGACTATGGGTACAAAGGATGGTGACCCCATGAGATAGTCAATGACACACTATCCTCCACTATGAGGGTGGCATGTATAACTGTCTGAATGTGGCGAGCAGGGTAAGCCATTATAAATGGCTAGCTCATGTGCCTCTCCAAACTGCAGTAAGTGCTCCAAGCATATCACGAACATGTAGCTGATCAAAGGTGTCGAAGAACTCTGTCTGTCTTGAAGATGTCCAGGCATTAAAGTCCCCTGTGAGGAGAATATGACCATGCTCTGAGAATTTGATAATATCTGGTGAGAGGTCCTGATATGGAGATCCAATACCCTCCGCAAAAGACGAGGACTTTGGTGGAAAGTAACATGTTGCAATAAAAAGATCTCTATCCAAACCAATATCCTGACCCACGATGCGAGTCCATATGTAACGGGCCTGCTTGTCATGTCGGATGAAGTCAATACTCGAATTGGAGAGTCTCTCTGTACAAGCAAGCGACCCCATCTGAACCTCGACCACTGGCAGATCTAGTCTCTTGTCGGAATACTGTGTCCCATCTATATCCAGGAAAGCAAGGAAGTCCTCGCTCCGGGCTCTTGTGTGTCTCGATGAGGAATAATATATCTCTGCCTGTGATAAAATCAACAAGGTCCCTTGCCGTGGAAGATGAATGTATGCCAGCACAATTCCACACTCCAGTCCGAAGGTGGTGTGGATGGGGCCCTGGGGTGCTCCCAACCTCGGGCACCCCAAATCCCTAGCACTGGGAGCTTCTAGGAGCGCTATCAAGAAAGCGCACTCGTCCATCTCGATAAATGACTCTTCTGCCAAACTCACGGGCTGCCTGAAAGGCCTTACGCCTCTCCTCTATCTGGATATATGTGAGGTCGTCATCCATGTAGATGGTGGTATCACGTAGCTTAGCTCTACACCGCAAAGCATCTCGGCGACTCTCTAGGGAAGTGAAGCGGATGACGAGTGTGGCTGCATCTCTAGTGGTCCTCCATGCGGTATCTAGCCCATCTGGCCTGTGCCCGAAAGTGGTGTCAAGAAAGCGTTTGGCTTCAGCCAAGGCAACCTTTTTATCTGGGATCCCGCAAGCTCTAATGTTGCGCTTTTTGGTCTCGAGATTTCTCTTCCGAAATGGTGGCTGAGATAACCAAGGAGATGGGAGCACTTGGTTTGGTGCCTTTTTTCGAAACTGATGCCCAAGAAAGGGCCTCTTCTTGCTGCTTTTCAATCTTTGTCTCTAGTTCCCTTATCATATTGGTGGTGGACGCCGAAGCCGCAGCTTGCTTGGTCCCGATGGATTGTTCGAGTGATGCAACTTTGGACTGCAGCATGTTCTTCTCGTGAATGAAAGACGTAACTGTTCCTTTCAACTGCGAGATTTCTTGACGGAAAATCTGGAAATCTGCCTTGATTTGATCGATCTGTCAAGAAGAGAACAGTTCGGTTGATTGGGAGGGCGTATATGGGATGCTAGCTGTAGGTTGTGAGCTAGAAAATATATATATCACGTACATGCTCAAATCGAAAGACGCTCTCATCATGGAGGAGAACACATGCATTTGCATGGTCAACAATGTCAATAATCCCACAAGCTCCACGTGATTTCTCATGTCTGTATAGCAATAGAAGTTTATTTGCCGTTTCATCAGAAGCAATTGCTTGAAGCTGCAAAATATTTTTTTTAAATTCAGCAAATCTGGTCGGCTCACTTAAACTCAGTGAACTACTAAGCAGACACGTTCTTCAAAAGATCCCAAAAAAATAAGAAAAACAACGATCAGGAGAAGGGATGAGCAGGGCTGCAGGTAGGGTTGATTGGAGGTAATGCCAACAGTGAGGGTGATGCCATCATCGAGGTCAGTGAGGGGGGGGGGTATGCAATCAGCAGGGGGGGCGGAGGTAGGGGAGGTAGCAGCAGGGGGCGGCACACCAGCAGCGAGGGGGTGGGAGGTAGGGCAGGTAGCAGCAGGGGGCGGCACACCAGCAGCGAGGGGGGGGGGGGGAGGTAGGGGAGGTGACAGCGAGTGCAGGTGAGGATCAAGAGGGCCTGCGGACAGGGATGGCACGAGGAGGGGCCATGGCGCCAAGGAGGGAGAGGTTTGTCTTCCAATTGAGCTTTTCCATGTCACCTATGCTTGGTCATATACATTTCTATGTATATCTTCTATTCTCATAGTTTCATTCATGTATACAGTTCTGCATAATCTTATGCCTTGTTTATGGGCATTGTTTTGGTGTTGTCTTATAGATTTGCTGAAGATATTCCTAATTAAATCTTGAGTAGATTGTGCTTGCCGTCTTATTGTCTTTGTGCAAGTGTTTCCCTTCTTCATGCAATTTGTGCTAACACTGTGCACAAACTGAACAAATAAGGTAATGATGACTTTCAACAAAGCTTTTGGATTCATAAACTTGAGTGGTAGAAGCGACTGGTACTTTCATTGAAACCATATTAACCTCTGTAGTAAATTCACTGTTTCATGTTAGGTTCCTGTCAGATGGGTTAGGAAGTTATTGCAGCTGGCTGAGCCTGCAGAGCAAGCATTCATCCGTATAGATTTTCGTTCTGATGAGTTTGTCCACTACCTAAATAACCTCGAGGAAGATGCTATGTACAAACGATGGAGAAACAATTTGAATGAGGTGAGCTATGTTCAGAAATTTAAATAAAAAGATTGATATGCAATTGCTACAGACTTCACCCTTTTGTGATAGCCCATTGCTCTAATGCTCACAAATGCCATTTCAGCTTATGTTTTGTGTTTGCTATTTGACATTCTGTGTGTTCTGCTAACCGTGGCTTTTAATTATGTTTCAGCTACTTATGCCTGTATTTCCAGGACAGCTTCGTTACATACGTAAAAATCTCTATAATGCTGTCTATGTTATTGACCCAGCCTCGCCAAAGGGGCTAAAGGTACTAAGTTAAGCTGGATCTTCTCTTCACAATTTACCCATTTCATGCTCTTGTTAGTTTGTTAGCTTCTGTTTTAGTTTTCATTTTCAGACCGTCCATGCCATGTTTGATACAGATAAGATTACAACTTCCTTTACTTAATGCAGATAATCGAAACACTCATGTACTACCATGAAAACAATGTTCCTATACGTTTTGGAGTGATATTAGTATCAACAGAGCTCTCTAAAGCAATTGAGGCAAAAGGTGGTTACCTGCATGGAGTCCTTGACACCGCTACAGACCAAGAGAAAGGAGCTTGGGATGATATTGATCTAAAGGACCGCTCAAGTCTGGTGTAGTATTTAAAATTTTTGAACCTAATGAATATGTATTGTCTCATCACTGACATCACTGACTTCTCTATATAAATTTGTGAAATTGGATATATTCTAATCTGACAAATAGATATCTATTGTCTCATTGTTTGGGTTTCTTGTTACACTAACGTTGAGATAGACATTACTTGAATATTTGTGCTGATATTTATGTAAGAGTGGATGCTTGATTGTTAGCATGTGCACTGGAGTGCCAGATTATTGATCGTAAATACAAGCTTAAAGTAGTTAAAGTGTGATCTTTAGCTAGCCCTTGGTATTCATAGGCTCACATATGAGATGGTGTTTTGTCATATTATCATTACACAGTCTATGCTTTGGACGAGAAAACAAGTTGAAAACAAGGCAAGTGCTATGGTAGTCAATTTTGATGTCGAACTCATGACAAAAAGATTGAAGGCTATGCTTAAGGGTAAACCCTAAACCTAGCGAGGTTGACCATACACTGGAGCAACTTAGCTAGAACAATGCAGAAATTTATGGAGTTCTTTTGTCTCTGCCATATCCTCATTTGTGAGGTAGATTGGATTTGAAGCCTTGAGCTCAAGGAGAGGAAAGGGAGTTCTCACCAATTGACTGCTTACTGGAGGACAGAAAATTAACTAAGAGTTGAAAAAGCAAGGTTTTTTTGTTTGCAAGTGCACATGGTTGATTTAGAAAGAAACCAAATATTTAGCTAGATTACTTTTATGCTAAAGGTATTCAGGTAGAAAATGGTAGACGTCGATAATGAAATGAAAGAGAAAAGTTATCTCAATTGCCACTTCAAGGTGCATCATTTAGTTTTGACGCTCTATATGAAAATTTGGAAAATTACTAAGGCCTTCTATGATGGTGGGAATACAATTTTCTAGGCGTAAAGTGTGCATTAAGCGCTTGGTTTTTCCTCAATGAACCAAATGTCTCATTGAACACCAAGGTATCACAAAAAAGCACCTCAGATATTTGGTACATGTATTTTGAGAACACTTTCGCATGAGCGTGGTTGGGGCATTAGCCTGGTTTAGAAGGTGGTTTTAGAGTAATGAATTTTTATTATTTTATTGAATGATTTGTCATGCCCACGATTGAACTGATCACAGATTACTATCCCATAGGGACGTTAGTAGGCCTGCCTTAACTCATAGGCGTTGGTGCCCTCATGGTTCTTTAGAAGCCTAAATCTCATGATGGTGGATATATATCGAACTATCGATGACTCATAGGTAAGTGGTTGATATGGCCCAGCTACAGGCTGTTGATGTGTCCCCGGGAGGTGTCACAGAGCAATCCTAGTTGGGGTGGAGCCTTGGACAGTATAACTATACCCATAAGCCTCTCTTATTGAGTCTTTGCCTTGCTCCATAGCTTGGGGGCTAGATCCGATTGATCTATGTTGTTCTGGTAGGTTTGATCCACCACCCCTTCCCTTTGTTTCTCTTAATTTGGCATCCTAGTCTTTGATCCTAGTAGGCCTTTAAAGTGGTATCAAAGCGGGAGGGAAACATGTAAACGTTTTCGTAGATCATAGGAGTACTGACAATTTCATGAACTCTCAGCTTGTGCAGAAGCTTCTGGTGCCCACCATGGCTAGTGACCATTGATATGTGGTGCATTTAGCCTCAGGGTCGGACATGAACATATATCATTATAAAATCCCCAATCTGGAGCTTTGGATGTAGGACTATGCTGAGCGGCTCACTGTTTACAGATCCCCTGCTCCAGAGGATCTGTTTACTATTTTGTTATTTTTGCTTACTTCTTCTTCTGCCTGTCAGCAGAGGCAGTGGGCTCTTGCTTAAGTGATTCGTTCTTGTTCAAAGCCCAAAATAAGGCAGAAGGGACAGATTATCTTTGTAGCATTATGTCCTGCCTGTTAGAGGGCATCCGGATGGGTCTCTCTTGAACTGAATGCACATGCATAATCAACCAAAATGCAAGCCAATGCGTTCAACAAATGATCTACATTACTGCTCAGTTGAACAACGATGGATTCTTGCAAAATGAACTGAAATCAGATCCTAAGCACTATTACACTTGTATAAATTGACAAAACAAGAAACAAGAACTAATCTACAGCATTTTAGAAGTCCAAGAATCAAGAAACCAACCAGTCTTTTGATTCTTGGACATCCCAAGAACATCAAGAACTAGAATGTCGGAGGATATGCAAGATTTATACTACATTTCTAGCCTATTTAGTTTACCTGAATGCTGATTCCTACATTAATCCACAAACAAGAAAATAATACTAATCCTAGAGGAAAGCAGCAAATCTAATCCACTCTACAATCCATAACCACACACAAAGGAGGGAAGGGCAAGATCATGAATGCATCACTCAAGAAACAAGCATGATCAAGGAGCTCAATGGATGCACCAAACTCGTGAAGGCTCTTCTCATTTCAGCATGGAGTAGATACAATGCACAAAAAGCTCCTCTTCACAAAGAGGGAGTCTCTTAAATAAGCAAGAGAGCTCCTTAGGTGGCATCCTAGTGGAATTTTCACAATTCACAAATTACAAGTGGAATAATGCTCTCCACTAGAGGTCACCATCAAAAGGTGGCTCACTCTTCTTTCTTTAAGAGGAGTCTACTTGCATTTATTACATTTGCCTAGAAATACTAGTTCCTACATGGTCATTCCATCTTCCGGGATTCAGCATGAGGCTTACACAGTTCTTACTTGTCATTACTAACTAGTATTCCTCGGCTCTCAATCTTCGTTAGTCTCGTCTTCTCAGAGACCTCCTCGGTCTAAGGTGAGAGGTGCTCTTGAGTTGCTCTGTCCGAGTATCTTGGAGATTCGTCAGAATCAGCCAACATCATCCCACCCCTAATGTGTTGCAGGACCCACTGCAACTCATATTGGACGATGTCGCTCCGCTTCCGCATTGGCGTCTTCGATCGTCACTTTGAAAAGCGTAGATCCTCGTTCGCTTACATAAAACCAAGTGTTTATTGTCGCCAGTGTTTATGACAAAAGCTGTTTTTCACAATTTGCCTCAATTTGATCAGAACGTCTTATTGCTATAATTGGTTGACATTCTCAAAATTTGGAGAGCTCCCAGCAGCTTCACAACTTGCATGCTCGAGTGTTTCCCGAGTGTCTTCTTTCTTATCACTTGTATCTGCCATTGACGGTTTCATCTCTGGTTTCTTGGCAGTTACTAACTTCTGGGAGGTCTGTATCCTCCATTTTGCTTCTGGGTGTTTCTACAGTTCTTCTCTCAGTTGAAGTTCTGGTCTTAAGGAAAACCTTCGATCCGCAGGTTGCACAAATTTCGATTATCAGTCTCAAGGGGATGGACTCATCAACAAAAATTTGGTGGTAGGAACAGATTTGGATGGGTGGTTTGGTAACGGTAAGGAAAAATGATGAAGGCTTGGTGACAGGGTGAAGCAACTGCTAGTTCTACAGTTGCAGCCTTGGACCCTTGCAATGCCGAGCTTCGACCACCACTTGCTGGGTGAGGAACTCGCTTTGTTTTGCAGGTTCACGATTGTCTTCATCTTTCTTTTTCTGCAGCTCTTTCTTTTGATCCGTTACTTTTGGATCTCTTTGGGCTTCATAGGAGGGGATTCAACTATCATTGCTCCAGAGAGTCTCTTTTGTTCAAGATCGATCTGACTCATCTGTTGCTTAAGTTTTGTCCTTTCCTCCTCAGCTTTTTGGATCATTCTCTTTATTTCTTCTAGCTGCTTAGCCTGCTTTTGTAGGTCCTTTCCGGCTGAACAACCATTGTAGGTGGCAGTTAGTCTCCGCAAGATACTTGCAATGATCTTTTAGCCGTTTCGGTAAGACTATCAAAAACTGGGGATTTCGCAGAAGAACAGTAAACTGATGATAAACAAATAGATGGAAGGTAGGGTGGAGGTGGTGACATCAGTAGATGGTGTGAACGATAGGCATGAGGATGGGCGCAGAAGTATGACAAGGGGCCGGTTGAAAGAGACTGATTTCCCAATGCTTGTGTTTCCCTTTTCTGAAGGATCTTCGTCGTGATTGGAATACTTCTTTTGATAGAGTCGCTTTGGATTGCACATCCGTCTTCTTAGCCTTGTCGTTTTCATATTTGACTTGTGACCTTGGCTGTCGATCTTGTTGATGTTGTTGTTGGCAGTGTAACTGTTCCAGTGGATCCAAGCAGATCCACTCTCTCCCCCCCAAAAAAAATCTGTTGGTGGGGATGCTGTTACTGTTAACTGTTCATGCTCAGGATTGGATCGGCGTGTGGAACACGTAGTTGAAACAAGTTGAACATGCGACTGGACTAAAGATTGAACAAATTTTAACTAAATTTGTTTCAATCTTGCTGTAGTTGACTCAAAAATGAATATGACAATGAGATTCAGGAATCAACTCGAACGTGAGATATACTGCGCAAATTTTCAGTATGCTCAAAGATTGTAAACTCTGTGCAAGGTGTTCTGAAGATTGACAAATGAATGAAAATGTGTTCTGGAGATGCTGTATAGAACACTTGTGCAGTAGCTATTTCTCATGCAAAAATGAATCACGCAAAATAGGTGAAGAGAAACAAGGAAATAATCAAACAGTACAGAGAGTGAAAACTGTACAGCACGTGTCGAACAAAACTTGCATTCATCAACATTAAGAATGTACCTTGACAGTTGCAGTATTCCATTGTTTGTAGAGTAAGGAGATTTACTCTCACATGCCCTTGTCAAAACAAGGCAGGGTTGGTGACACTAAAATCTACTATCATTGATAGCAGATGTTGTAAGATATAGCTTGAGATGCAGGTATGGTTGAGGTACTATGTCCTGAGTACCTTTCTAAACAAGAGATTTAGAACCGAATCTCTATCTGGATTTCCGAATCCTTGAGTTATTGTGTATTGGCACATTGGAAATCTTATCAGCATGTGGAAAGACAAATAGATATGAGGTTGTGGAAGGGGAGAAAAACTGTCAATTCCCTGTGGAGGTTGCTCTTGGTTGGACATTATAGCAGATGACGGAATATCGGTTTCACTTTCGTTCGACAAGGACTCATTTCATAGTAGTGTCTTTTTGCATTGTGGAGCTAGTGTATTGTGCGGTAATGTAGAAGTTTGCAAGAAACGTCTCGATTGAGCAGCAGGTTTAACTGTTGGTTGCCATGGTGCTCGTGTTGTTGTCGTGAGGATCCTGTCGTGATTCATAATTGTCGTGACGGGCAAGTAGGATCTTAGTTGGTTGTTTCAGACAATCTTTGAAACTGTGTTTTCTGACACAGTTGGGACACTCGGCATGGTACTTGGTCTTGACTGGACAATCAACCATGAAGTGGCCGGTTTCACCACAGATGAAACATCTGTTGTTCAACGGCTCTGGTGTAACGGCATAGCCACCTTGTATGGCTAATGGTTCTGGACTTTCTGGTGGGTATTCATGATAAGTTAAGGCATTTCCAGACTGTGATGGTTGTTCTTCATATTGTTGAACTGTATGTGCTTGAATAGGCTGATATGAAGGACATGCATCAGTAGGATGCGTAGCCCGGCAGTGTGGGCACCATATTGGTTTTCGTCTATAAGGTACCTGTGCATGGTTTGGCTGACCAGGCATATTGCTTTGGATAGACTTTAGGGCAGCTTGAAACTCATTGGTGAGTTTCTCCGTCTGTAGTTGATGTTGCTTATTAAGCAACTCCAATTGAGATTTCCAAAGCTGCCGACTAAGAACCAGATGATGAGCATCTGTTCAGAGGGCTGTTCTTGTACTTGACTTTTGAGGCGTTTGAAACGCTCGATATAGTCTCGTACACGTTCATCTTTTGTCATTTTGATGTTACTGAATTTGACAAAAGGACTCTCGATCAAGCGAAAGGGCTTAAAACGCTTGATAAAGGACTCTTTTAAAATTGACCAGTCTGTCTTTTCGTCACGATCAAGGTTGAAAAACCAATCACGTGCTTTAGCGATCATGGTCATTGAAAACAATTGGACCATAGCATCAGGAGATGTTTTGCCATATACATCACATGCATTCTCAAAGTTTTGCAAAAATCTTTGAGGGTCTGAACTACCGTCAAACTTTGGTAGATCTAGCTTGGGTGTACGTCTCTGATGATGAGCACTGTGGGTAGCAGAGACTCCATTAAGGTTGGTTCTGGCCTGTGAGGGTTCAGCACCATAAAAATGGGGTCGTGCGCGTGAGGACTCGGCTCTATCAGGTTCTTGTCCCTCGAATGGGTTTGTGGATGGCTCGTAGGGTTGGGACCGCATTCGGTAGAATCTATGACGTCTGATTTGTTCAGCTGTAGGGGACCTGATCTCGTATGGAAAATCTTCTGGGATTTCAGGATCTATATGCTGGTCCATTGGGTACTGGGGTATGAGTTTCTGGTGTTTGTGGTTTTTGATGTTTTTTGATTTTTTAGGGTTTTTTGTTAAATGAAAATTTCTAGGTTTGTTTAGGAAGTCAATGGGAAACTCAGTATGAAAAGAGCTTTCTATTGGTATGGGTGTTGTTTTTTGAAAATTTTTTGGTCTTCATGCCTTTCTTTTTTTTTTTTTGTTTTTTTTTTCAATCTCGAAGGTGTTGGGAAGATGGTGGTTCGGTCGAAATGGCAATCAGAGGCGTTGATCAAAAGTTATGGCCCGGTCAAGATGGGTGTAGCTGTCTTGTAAACTCCATGCAGTGGAGATATATAAACTATTCTCCTGAATCATAATGTAGAATCTGAATAGACAGAATTTCTGTAAGAGACAATGAGAGACGTAGCGAATAGAGCAGAAAAGAAAAATATTAGAAACAAAAGAGCTATGCATGAAAGTCTGCCAACGAGCAGAACACGGCGAAAGAGCAGAGCTTCAGGCCGCCAACGAGCGAGACACTGACGATCTCGCTCCCAAATCAAATTGATAATACAGTTGCTCTATTTTCGTGCATCTCCTTGTCTTGTACCATCTGTCTTGATTGCTAGAATAGAATGTGTTCTATGATGTGCAGTTGTGTGTCTAAGTTCCTGTGAAGCTTCCGTGCAAAAGAAATTTCAAAGACATAAAATCGTTTGCAACAACGAAAATGAAAAAGAAACTGTTTCGCAACACAAGAAGTTACCATTTTAGGGCTAGTTTAGGGAAAGTAGCCAATTGACATTTTGGCAGTTATAAATAGCAATACCAAGGTGGAGAAGTAATCTTTGTATTCTCATTTGATGTGAAGAATTCATCTCTTTTGATTATATGTCCATCTCATGTGTATTTCTCAAGATATCTTGATTTCTAGTGTGTAGAATGTGATTTGCTATTGCTATTGTACGGACAGGGACAGTACCAAGTCGGATCTAAGTGCTTATGATTAGATATTCATGCATTTTCAAGTTGTAGCATGTGTAAAGTGATGATTTCTATCTTGTAGCTAAATCTAGATGTGCAACCAAATTTGGTCAAGATCTTAGTGATTCATTAAGTGTGTTTTGAATCTTTGAAATTTTCACAATCCACTTATCTCCCTTCATCAATATCAATGGTAACAAAGCAATCTGGGCTAGTTTCAAGGGTTAACAGATATGAACAAGAGCATCTACACACATGCTAAAAGTGTGGAAAAATTTAAATGAGCAACCTAGAACCCACTCGCATGGCTTTAGGCCTCAAAATACTCAAGTTGCAATTTATGAGTTTTCACAAGTGTCACCTACATAGATGGTTATTTATGTGATCTCTAGCCAACTACCAAGAGAAACACCAAAGTATGTTATGATCGGGGAGCTCCAGGCCATTATTCTCCTTAATGCCCTGAACTATGAAGGCAGATTCGTTATGTACTCTTATGTTCTAATTATTTTGAAGAAGGTCAGATCAACATTGAATGTTCAAAAGCTCAGAAACCAAAAGTGTTGATCAAATATCTACTGACTCCTACAACGATAGCAATAGAAGTTTATCCAAATAAACAAATGTTGTGGTGCAAAGAGTAGAATTTACAAAAGAAGATATTGTTCAAGTAGTTGATTTGACGTGATTGCTTCGGTTGAGATCTGATCGAATCCCTTTTGTCGAGATTTGATCTCTGCCTTCGGCTCCGGTTGAGATTTGAGCGAGCACTTCGGCTCCGGTCGAGATTTGAGCGGGCACTTTGGCTCCAATTGAGATTTCAGCGAGCACTCCGGCTTCGGTCGAGATTTGAGCGAGCGGCTCCGGTCGAGATTTCAGCGGCACTTCGGCTCCGGTCGAGATTTCAGCGGGCACTTCGGCTCCGGTCGAGATTTGTCAGCGGGCACTTCGGCTCCGGTCGAGATTTGTCAGCGGGCACTTCGGCTCCGGTCGAGATTTCAGCGGGCACTTCGGCTCCGGTCGAGATTTGAGCGAGCACTTCGGCTCCGGTCGAGATTTCAGCGGCACTTCGGCTCCGGTCGAGATTTCAGCGGGCAGCTCCGGTCGAGATTTAAGCGAGCACTTCGGCTCCGGTCGAGATTTCAGCTGGCACTTCGGCTCCGGTCGAGATTTTAAAGGAAGCCTCCGGCTGAGATGGGAGTCAGTGTGTCGGTCGAGATGGAAGCGATGGGCTCCGGTTGAGATGGGAGTCAGTGTGTCGGTCGAGATGGAAGCGATGGGCTCCGGTTGAGATGGGGTCTGGAGCGTGAAGGTGAGGAAGGAGAGTCTGTCAAGAATGAGTCAGGGAGGCGCATGTGAGAGATGAATGAAGGAGGCTTGTCTGGCAGGATGGAGGCAGGGTGTTCGTTAGCATGGAGGGCTGTGGGGTGCATGTGTGAACCGTTGCAGGAGTTGAAACTCAAAACAAAGAATGCTGCCCATTGAAGACTGTTGAGAGTGAAGCTCTGTGACAGGTTTATGCTCTTGATTGAAAATCAAGAATGGTGTAGAATACAAAGTATCACAGGGTGTGTAAAAACTCAGATGTGTTGAATATTGGGACTGTGTTTGCAGGGATCTGAGCAATGACATTGTGGCATCAGTCTTTGAGAAATTGGTTGAATATTACATGTCTGAGTTCAAGTGGCAACGGTGCCAAATGTTTACAGATCCCCTGCTCCAGAGGATCTGTTTACTATTTTGTTCTTTTTGCTTACTTCTTCTTCTGCCTGTCAGTTGAGGCAGTGGGCTCTTGCTTAAGTGATTCGTTCTTGTTCAAAGCCCAAAATCAGGCAGAAGGGACAAATTATCTTTGTAGCATTATGTCCTGCCTGTCAGAGGACATCCGGATGGGTCTCTCTTGAACTGAATGCACATGCATAATCAACCAAAATGCAAGCCAATGCGTTCAACAAATGATCTACATTACTGCTCAGTTGAACAACGATGGATTCCTACTTCTACTTTGCTGCAAAATGAATTGAAATCGGATCCTAAGCACTATTAAACTTGTATAAATTGACAAAACAAGAAACAAGGACTAATCTACAACATTTTAGAAGTCCAAGAATCAAGAAACCAACCAGTCTTTTGATTCTTGGACATCCCAAGAACATCAAGAACTAGAATGTCCAAGGATATGCAAGATTTATACCACATTTCTAGCCTATTTAGTTTACTTGAATGCTGATTTCTACATTAATCCAAAAACAAGAAAAGAAAACTAATCCACTCTAGGCAGCAAATCTAATCCACTCTACAATCCACAACCACACACAAAGGAGGGAAGGGCAAGATCATGAATGCATCACTCAAGAAACAAGCATGATCAAGGAGCTCAATGGATGCACCAAACTCGTGAAGGCTCTTCTCATTCTCATTTCAGCATGGAGTAGATACAATACACAAAAAGCTCCTCTTCACAAAGAGGGAGTCTCTTAAATAAGCAAGAGAGCTCCTTAGGTGGCATCCTAGTGGAGTTTCCACAATTCACAGATTACAAGTGGAATAATGCTCTTCACTAGAGGTCACCATCAAAAGGTGGCTCACTCTACTTTCTTTAAGAGGAGTCTACTTGCATTTATTACATTTGCCTAGAAATACTAGTTCCTACATGGTCATTCCATCTTCCGGGATTCACCATGAGGCTTACACAGTTCTTACTTGTCATTACTAACTAGTATTCCTCGGCTCTCATACACGGCTCTCAGTCTTCGTTAGTCTCGTCTTCTCAAAGACCTCCTCGGTCTAAGGTGAGAGGTGCTCGAGTTGCTCTGTCCGAGTATCTTGGAGATTCGTTAGAATCAGCCAACACTCACCTTGATCATACGAATATCATTTTTTCGCTATTGTTGGAATGAGTTAGATTAGTGAATTGATTATATTGAGTTTTCAGACAGAATTAGTCATAGTGGTTGCACTAAGGCTAAATTATTTCCCGGAAATAGATAATTTAAAATCGATAGAAGGAACAAAGATAATATCCTATATGGACTATAGGACAGCTAGATGATCAGTGGATCTCTAAAATATCAGATAAGACGGTTAAGGGTTTTCTGGAAGGAAGAGTTGGTGGTATGGGACATCAGTAATTTTGGAAAGGAAATTCTCGGACTGTAAAGATTTGATTATCAATGGAGTGTTTTAGTACCTAGTCATGATACGGGAAAAAGAAAAAACCATTGATAAAATGTGGGGTAGTTTGGAAAATTTTGAGGTTTAATCTAGATCCCAATGTGGTATCTCACTATTTACAAAATCAGAGACCCTCAAATCTATTTCTCGCTTTCTTAATAAATCCTTTACTACTTAGTAATATCTCGAATATAAGCCATCAGACTGGTTTATATGATTCTTTCTAACATGAAGTTATTCTTCTGAAAGACTGTTATGTCATATGAATTACTACTTTGGTGAATAGACTTGGAATTCAGATAAATTCTAAGGTGAAAGTGTTTTGATTTCTTAAACCTAGGATATCTCTGTTGCATAAATGGATTTCAGAGGAATGATAGTACTGTCAATCGGATTTAAAATATTTGAAGGAAAAGTCTTGTTTGTAATAGAGTGAATCCTTTTGTGAATAGCACTTATTATTGACTTTTCATGGATTTGGATATTTTCATATATCATCTTTCCAGTTAACTTTTATAGAAATTGATAATTTCTTTAAAAGGAGGGGTGAAGTGATGGGATAAAATTCTATGTGGGAATCTGTTGATTGCACAGCTTTTGGAAGAGAACTAGTTGTGGTATAGAAATGAGATTTTTTTTTTGAAGGTAATTTAGGATAGATTCAGAGTAAGATACCTAATTCGAACTTTCCAAATAAGAGAAATTTTGTAGGGATTGTGTGGACAATCTAGAACTAGTACATGCTTGAAATTTGAATCATTATCTATAAGTAGTACAGTGAAAGGTCAAAGGTTACTAATTCCATTCTGATTGGAATAGGAGTAAGTTTGATCAGGATTTAAATCTGGAATGTTTGGACTCTGTATTAAATCAACCTAATCTTAGTTTGAGTACTAGGATCAGTGAGAGGTTGATTGAGTGGAAGAAATCATGTTATTAGAGGAAATTGGATTGGAAAAGTGCCGGGAGTGAATGTTATTCGTCTAAGAGATTTTCCAGATATGTTATTTACTCATGAGAAATAGAAATTCTTTATAGTGAGATATGTGAGTAACATATGTGAGTTCTGGAGGAATCTGCCAGATAAGAATGTGTTTATCTACTGGGTCATAGTGAGATTATTCACATATGTGCACAATTAATCTTGTATGAATCTACTGTGTATTCTTGGTTACTATGGTTATTTGGTGCACTTAACCTAGTCGGTGAACATAAACATATGATCAAGTATTGTTGAGACAGATACTTGCAGAGTTAACGGATCTTTTTGTGGAAGATTATGGGTTAACTTATAAATGATTTGAATAAGGATCTGAATGTGGTGTTATACTAGTATAATTGCATTTTTCACCTATACATTAAGATTTTTGAATCATTGGCAATTAACTTGAGTAGTTGGTTACTCTTGGATGAAGTTAATTGGTAGAACAATCAGTGTGATGAGGATTCACCAGAAACTAACTGTTTTGAATTATATTGCTTGTAAGACGCATGATCAGTGAATAATCAGGATTTATCAGTTAAAATTTGTGCATTGGATATATAGTATTCTTGGTATAGAGTATTTCTTAGTTAAGGAGTAGACTCAAATCATTAGTGATTGTATCCCAGAGAGGTCAATTGGATAGCAAATTATAATGATTCTTCGAATAACAACTGAATTTGTATTCAGCAGGACTTTGGGTATCTAGATTTGATTCTAGACGGTAATCTAAAGTTTTTGTGGTTGAAGATGATTGTCATTATCATTTTGGTATGCTTTTTGTCTTTAATTACCTGTAGCATATAGAACTTGAATATCTTGCACTTCTGTTAGAGAATCTGGTTTGGAGAATGTTCCTAAAATCCAGTCTGAAACTTTTTCTTTAACTTTAATCTCCTAAGTTAGGTAATATCTCACTCAGTGTTTCATGTAAGTGTTTTACATGAAGGTGATGTTTCTAACTTGTGATGAGTATAACCCAGATGAGAAATATATCGCTTAGTGTACTTTTCAAACCTAAGTTTGTACTCTAGGGCAGAGGTTAACAGTTGAAACCCAATTTTAACTCGTGAGTAGTTGTTTGATAAGAAAGTCAGACTAAGGATAATGATTTTTAAGGTTCTTGAAGAACGTTAAAGGAACTGTTCCTGTAATTCCTTTTCTTTTTTGAGGACAAAACCAGATTGGGGGGGAAGCTATTCTAGATGAATCTATGCATAGGGGAGTTGGGACCTTGCATGTCTAAGTGCACAGGTGGTTCTAGGCTCTATATAAGGAGGCCAAACTCGCCCTACTACCTCACCTTATGGTTGATTCATTGCCAGGATCTTACTCTACTTTCATGCTTCCTATTCCTTGGCTTGGGGGTGAAGCTTCTAGAGTTTGATTGGTTGCTTCTACTTGGTTGGGTGGTTTCTCCATAGTTTGTTTTCCATTGTGTTTGTCTAGTAAGCAGGATCTTGAGGAGCTTTCCCTTATAGACGCACTTAACCGAATAAGCAAAGTGAACGAACTTTCCTTAATGGAGATTAGCCCAGACTTTTATCTTTTCCTACGAGGTCTTTGTGAGAAAGACCCAAATTTTGGACGAATTTTTTGAAGAGTTCTAGCAAGTGAGACTAATGTACAAGGTGATTAGTCTGGGGGGAGGAGCAAAGGAGGTGTTGATGACTTCTCTATCCGCAATGGACTTTTGTTCGAGAAACGGAAGATATGCATGCCCAATGTGGATGCTATTAAAAAGAAAATTCTTTATGAGTGTCATGAATCACCTTGTGTGGAGCATCCAGGCATACATCATACACTAGATTTGGTACGAAGGGATTTGTATTGGCCAAAATTTAAACCCTTTGTAGAATCTTATGTGGTTAAATGTGACCAATGTAAGCTCAATAAAGCCAAACGTCTTAAAGCTAGGGGTCTATTGCATCCATTGAATATTCTTGACAAAAAATGGGATAATATTTCACTGGATCTCATGGGTTGGGTTATCGAGGACAAATAAAAAAAATGATGCAATTTGGTCATCATTCATTCCAGTACAGATGACTATGAAGGCTTCTGATTTAGCTCAAACATTTGTGAAATGCCGGCTTTGACTTTATGAATTACCGAGTGACATTGTGAGCGATCACGATATGAAATTCATTGGTCACTTTTGGTCATCCTTGTTTGATAGATTGGAAACAACATTGAGCTTTAGTTCTTCGGATTATCCCAAGATGGATGGTTATATGGAAAGAACTAATCAGACGATGGAACAGATGCTATGACCATATGGTTCTCGACGACAATCTCATCGGGAGGAGTATTTACCCTTGATTGAGTTTGTCTACAATAGAAGTAAGCATTTGGCTACTAGTTATAGCCCGTTTATGCTTATGTATGGATATCAGCATAGAGCGCCGATCTTGTAGAAACTCGAATGATCATATTTCAAAAGGTAGTGGATTTCTTGCATGATATGTAGGAAATGCTACAAATAGCATGTGAGAATGTCCAAGGCGCCCGAGATAGGGACAAACATTATACTAATATAAAAAGATCACGTCGAGATTTTCAAGAAGGGGATTGGGTATATTTGTGAATCCCGTGAAATTCGAAAGTAATGCCTACCTGCAAGCATTACAAGTTGTCTGCTCGTTATAGTGGACTTTATAAAATTCTAGAAAAATCTGGATCTCTGACTTACTAATAAGACCTTTTGCAAGGAACTTAGGTATACTTGGTATTTTATATAAGTCAACCTAAGAAAAGTCTATGTGAAGGGGATCACCTTCATTCTAGAGATTTATTAGATATGTTAGAAGAGTCATCGAGTGTGATCAATTAAGGTCTTGGATATAAGAACTAAACGATTAAGGTTGGTTGGGCAGGTTTGATCCACCATCTGTTCCCTTTGTTTCGCTTGATTCGACATTCTAGTCTATAATCCTAGTAGGAGGTCGTAGGTCTGCCACATGGCAAATCATGCAAGCTTGAGGTTTGCCATGTGACAAGCCATGTAGGCCTACCATAGGCTTGTATGGCAAGCCGATTGGGCTATACCATGAGAGAGAGCTGGGGCTCACAAGTTGCCACGTGACAAGCCACGTAGGCACGTCATGAGAAAAACCACACAGGCTTGGGACTTGCCATGTGGCAAGCCATGTAGGTCTATCATAGGCTTGCGTGGCAAGTCACATAGGCATGACATAGGCTTGATGTTTGCAATGCGGGCATGTTGTAGTCTGCAAGATAGGCTTGACATAGGCTGGTGTGGCAAGCCAACTAAGCTATGCCACGTAGGTCTGCCATGCAGGCTTGTGTGGAACTACAAAGAGAGAGAGAGAGAGTTAAATATCCACTTGTCAAGTCTAGTAGGAGTTCTTTTAAATATCCACTTTAATTTTGGATACTTATGCTTAATTGTGGCTTTATACAAAGCCCGATGGTGCATGTGCATCCATGTCAACCCATCTTCTCTCTTGACAAGAATGTCTGGTAGTCCCTATAGTGATTGACTCGATCTAGTGAATCACGTATCAAACAACTATTGGAGTTGTTTTTAGTTGTTTAATTTCCTCTTGTTGTAAAAGATTTGGTCTATAGGGATATCAGGAAATATGTTCAGTATGTACTACCAGGTTTTAACTAAATTCCATGCTTATGTGGTGCAACAACAAGGTACTCTATAAAAAAGATATTGACAAACTGTGACAAAAATTAAAGGATCTCATTCACAAATATGACAAAAGCTTTACTAATTGTTTTGCTTGAAGGCTGTTCTTCTTCAGAGCTGGTCAATTAGAATATTTTTCCTCATTGTTAAACAACCATTGTATATATTATCGACTCAAAATAATCGATATCTCAAATCCACTTAATTTTGAGACAGTATCATCACATCATACTCACCAATGTTGAACTTCAAACTTGATACATGTTTCCCACCACACTAACACTTATGAGGGGGTGAGTCATGCATTGCGTTTGACTCCTCTCTAGTACGTGGGATAGAGACATTGTCTCTTGCAAGTTGGAAGTTGATGTATCCTCTTTCACGCTACGTTTGTGCTACATCCAGAGTGTTTGATGTGTTTCATGATTATCCAGATGTTGATGCTAGATGGATGATAATTGTGGAGAGATTCTTGTGTCGAACTAGGACAAACAAATCCCAAATATAAGGTCATTACTTTTTGTATTGAGATTAACAACAATCATCCTCACATTTTGTGAGCATGGCATGGTTGTTTTGAGAGGAAGCTCATAGGGGGAGGGCAGAGTGATGTTGTGATAGTGTAATGAGGACGCAAATGCTCAAATACATCTTTCCAATGCTATGTTAGGGAGGGATGGAGGGAGGTATAAAGCGTTTGTTAGTGTACGTTTAGATGAACTTGATGGAAGTAATAGAGTCCAGGTTAATAGCCATGTGGGGTAAATCTCTAAGTTGGTAGGGGACAACTTTTGATATGAAATCCGTGGGGCTATTTCATGTCAAGCTCATTTATTAGTGAAGGTGGTGCAAATTATAACTCAATTGTCCATGTTTGTTTACATTTGTATGGTGCAAAACATATTCTTGAATCATGTTCTCAAAATCTTTAAAAATAAAATCTGAGCTTCCACCTTTTAATTGAAGTTGAATGTGGTTGAATACATGCAATTTGTATCAGGTGTCAAGTTGTATTTGTAATCAAAACAATATTTGATGAAATTTGTTATGATTGTTGTTGGACAGGTTATTCGACTATTTTATCATGTGAAGGACAAGCTTGGGGTTCCAAGTGCATTTGAATTTTTGAGACGTGTAAGAACTTTTAGCATTATTATTTGTATTGTGGAGTGATTTAGCAAAAGGTTCATTAGCTTGTTATCTCTATTCCAACAAAAGTTTCTCATTATTTAAGCAATCGATGACCACAAGTACACATGCATTTAAGCTTGAAGACAAAAGTTTGACCATTGTTTTGCCTTGATTTCTGTAGTTGTGAAGCATTCACCTCACATTTTCTTTTGCTTGGTAATATAGAAATTTCTTCATCAGTCTCTTTTTAGGATTCTTGGCTGTACTTTATTTTGTCTTTTTGTCAAGATCAATATGTATAGTGCAATGTATGCATATTGACCTTTTGTAGTATTTGACGTAGTTATTAGGCCTAATGTCTAACCTAAATTTCATTGGAATGCATTGGCAGGTAAATGAGGCTCATGGTGAGGATGCTGAAGTCCAAGTAGATGAGCTCGTTGAAGCTAATTTTGTCGAGGAAGCATTTGTGGAGACCCTAAGGTAACCTTAAAGTCAAGACAATGCTTATTCCTTAATGTATCATAGAATGGTAGTGGTGTAAGCGTGTTGGTAGGTATTTAGTTACCCAATGAGTGCGTTTGATTTTCTCTAAGCGAATTGGTCTCTAAGTAACGGCATGAAATTGATCTTTCTGAATAAGGTCTTCTATGTGGTTCCTAGTCAATGAATAGATTCATACAATTTAAGAACCTTGAGATCACGCCTTGGGCATACTAAGAAGTGCTAACTTTCACAATTCGATTCAATTCTGTCTGATTGTACTGATCCTTTTGTTAGTCTTAGTGGCTTGGCGAACTATTCCTCCATAGAAGTGGAATTGGCATTATGATATGGCAATGCTAATATCTTTCTAAGTAGGTGGTCATGATTTAAAAAATGGGCACTAGTAGCTTGAAGTGGGTGCTGGTGATTGTGAATCAAGTGTTGCAGAACAGATCTCTAAGAAAAAATGGGCGTTTGACCTTCAAGAGATGTCGCTTGTCCCTGGGTGTACAAAAACTGGGTGGTGGAAAAAATGGTCTCCTTTTGCTTTGGAAAGTTCCCGGATGCCTAGGTGAAAACACATTCAAAGAGAAAACACGACATTCAAAGGAAGGAGGCAATAAATGATGAGAGTAAGAAACATTGTCCAACTAACACTTAATTGAACATCAGATAATTGTCAATAGAATGACATGTAACAGGAGGCGGCAATAAGTGACAAGTATGAAGCATGGTCCAACTAAGACCACTTAATTGAACATCAAATAATTGTCGATAGAGCAACTGTAGGCTCTTTCTACTTTGAGTTTTTTGAAGTCTCCTATGAAGATCTCAAGTGCCCAAAACTCTCGATTGTGATTGAATGGAGGAGACTCTATTTAAGTTAGGGTTTTTCTTTGAGACTAAGCTGTAATTTGGGTTGCCCAGAGATCTAACTGGATACCGCCTACTTTGGACGCTTGTTTGGTATAATAAATAACATGGCCTCTGGGTACTTATTCAATTACGAAGAAATTTATGGTCCTTGGCACATCTTTATGAATATACAGGGCCTTGAACATAATAATGCCCACCAGTGGCACTGTAAATATCTCCCTAACAAGAACAAGTTTAATGATAAGTAAGTATGACTACTAAAGTTTCAAGAAAACTGGATGCATTTGAGCTCAATTTGTACTTTGCAGCGATCTGTTTGTTAGCAGAACCAAGGAATGTTTATTCATTTACTAAAAAAATACTGATATGTTTTACTGTAAAATGAGTTGGATGGAGTGACTTGCTTTGCAGGACAATGACTAGGTCATCTGCTCTAGAAATATACTCAAAACTAGAGAAGGGTGATGAATTCAAAGCACAAGTGCTTAAAAGCACAATGTATGTTGAAAAGTTGGGGTTGTCGAATATACAACCATGCTTGATGATGAACGGGATTGTTTATGGTTCTATCCAGGTTTGTCTTCTTTCATTTCCTTAAACTGGTTTATCTTTCTATGTCTCAGAAAATTTTCTTTGCAGTTAGCATCCCTTTGATAATGCTATATTTAAATCTGGAATCTTGGAAGACACAGAAGTGTAAAGATGTGCCTTATGCTATAGTGTTTGAATATGAGCGTTTGCAGCCTGAAGCTGCAATCCTGGCCATGAATGAAGAGTTACCTCGGATACAGGAAAGTGTCTATTTTGGGAAAATTAAGTCTCATGATGATGTTCTTGATTCCCTTTTTTCTGAGGGTAGCTATCCTCGATATAATCCTCAGGTAATATGTTATACTGAATTTCTTCACTTCTCATTGCCAATGTGAATCTAGTTATCTATATATGACGACTTGTTTTGTATATTTTGACTGAAACAACGTAGAGAATGAGTGAACAAGGGAATATGTAGTAGGTAGAACATTGATAAATCAAAGCTCTAAGTTTTGGCTTGTTCTCAGGATAGCCTACTACTACATGAGCACTTCATGCATGATAATATGTTCCCTTGCTTTTCAGTATCATCAATAATTGTATTGTCTACATCTGTGTATAAGCAGTTGTCTGTGTACATTTTGTGTCAAATGCTGCAGATAATCAGTTCAAGGAAAGAGGACAGGAAGTATGTTCCTTTGTCTCGGACAATTATCGAGAAACACTCACTACTTACTTCCCTACCATATTTGCATTCTCCTGGAAGTAAGTAAATTGTATCTTTCTTCTGTTGTGCAGGTTGTAAGCCTGATATAACTATGGAGGTTTTATTATACACTGTTTTGTTCAAATGATCTTGGGTGTCATATTGCTCAGCTGAAGATGATGTGAAGCCAATTACCCACTTGCTAATTTTGGACCTTTCGGAATGGAGTGCTCTGCGGTTGTTACAACAGGCCTTGGGCCATCTTGTGAGTTGTTCATTTACCCATTCTTTGATAAACCATTCAAGAACGAAATATTTGTGTTTAAAACATACTTGGTTTTGGCTCAGATGGTTGATCGTATGGCTCTGAAGGCATCAGAGTTGAAGGCTATTGAATGGCTTGCATTTTGATTGCAGAAAAGTGGCTCCAAGATTTCTCGAATCGGAATTATACATAACATGAAGGACATAGCATCTTCAATGCAGATGTCATCGGAGTTGTTTTTGGACCATTTGTTAAAGATGGTTCTAAGTTCGACCAGGTATATTGCACAAGTATTTTGTTTCTTAAGCCGTAAGCTGTTTATTTTACATTCCATTGTATCTCGTTGTTAGTTTGCAAATATTGCAACTACGGCTTTGTTGTATATATATGGGCAGACCTTCTTTTGGAAGGGCCCTATACTTTTTGGAAATAAGATGGGACTGGCACCTAGCTATGAAAGAGTGTTACACCATACTAAACTAGAGTAGGTACTTGTGTAGTCTTCATTTTTACTGATATCATATACAGTCGTCGGGCAAAGGTGTTGCCATTTTTGGACAGATTCTTGCAATTGTACAGCACGTCTGGTCATAGATATGATGAAATGAAACAAATGACACTTGAGGAGAGTGTTAAAGCTGCAATAGGAATTGCAGAAGAGGTGGGTTTAAAAGCTGTTGAATTGAAGGAAAAGCTATTGACCTCGGAATATTGGGATACAACAACTCAAGCAATACATCAGGTCGGATAACTATTCTTCTATGGTAGTCCTCTATTGTGAGAATGCTTTGCTAATTCGATGTTCTTTTTTTTGTGATTTAGAGTAGCAATCCCTTTTGGATTTTTTTGATTTTGATGTTTGGCAGTGTCACTGTTCTGTATCATAGGTACTTGTCAGTTTTCAATCTCATACATGTCATGATCTGTCTCTTGGATTTTGAACTTAGCATTCAATGTTTTATGGTCCAATTCAACTGTTTGAATCAGTTCTGACAGGTTCAAAGTGTCAAATGGATTTAGTTTTTCTTTTTTCTTTTTTGATTTTACTGCTGACCTTCTGTTATAGTAAAAAACAAAGAGTTGGTTTAGAGTGAATAAGCCCTAGGGTGCAAGATTATCGTGTTGAACTTCTTGTCTCTTGATTCCTGATTCCTGACTCTTGAGGCCTCAGTCCTTATTACTTACAACTTAGAATTACAAGTTACAGTTGATTATCAGTTAATTCTTGCTGCCTTTGACAGTTGATTCATGATTCTTTACAGGCTAAAGCAAGATTGAGAACTGTCATAACTCATTATTATGTCATTAATCTATTATGACATATGCCAACATATTACAATTAGAGAAAATTGAAATCATTAGTCCAGTAATTACAGTATTAGACCAGTAACTACACACCACTCACGATTACTCGGTAGTTACTACTAAATAGACTTAGTTACAGTTAACCTGTAATTAGACTTGGGAATTAGAAGTCAGAATTCCAATGGCCACACTTCATATGACTCAAAAGAATTTTTTATCAACATCTAAGTTTAAATGAAAACCTCAAAATCATAATTTCATAAGCATTTACAATTTTCAGGTTACCGAGGTTACACTTATTGCTGACTACTGACCACATTGTGGATACTATAGTCTACTTACTAGTAACTGTTTAAATTGTCGTACTTGAAAACAATTTTGAACTTAGAACAAAGAAGTTAGTACAGCTTCATCTAGATGCCATATCTTGTAATGTACAACCTACATTGTAAATGATTGTATAATGCTTAAATCAAAAAACTCAAACTCAAAATTCAAATGTAGACAGTAGTTCCAAACTCCAACTTCCATAGACGACAAATCATAACACTTTATAGTGTAGTCTGTAACTCGAATGTAGTATGTAAAATATCAAGCTGCCGCCACACAGACTCTAGGAAGTCACATATCCGTCAAGAATCATGGGTGAGGTGTCAGATCTTAGAATTAAATTAGAGATGTTTGATGAATCAATCAAAAATTACTGTCTGCATTCAGGTTTTACATCTGAATAAGCTATTTAAAGATGAGATTGATTCCAATAAAAAGGAAATGGTCATGATATATCTAGGTCTTGCTATCGGGACGTTATATTGGTATTGGTAGGGATGTATATGTTGTTGCACAATGCATGTTGATCTCACTAGAGACATCATAAAATGCTAAGATGAGCTCACTGTTCACAAATAGTTGAAATTATCATCTACTTAGAGTGGTCACATGTTTCTTTTTCGGGGGCTTCAATGCTTTGACTGTTGGATATCACATTGATATTCACCACGTGGAGGTATACCCAGGTCCCACTACGTCTTCATTTATTAGATAGAGAGGAGTTGGGTATTGTGAAAACTTCAACAGACAGAGATGGTTTAGTCATGACCTATTATGAGTATCACATGAGCGGGTCATTTATAATGATGACAAACCTATATCCCAAGCCAGATTCCTCACGATGGCTATTCAACAAGCTTTTTCTCTCTCCTTCCCTCTAAGCCTTATGTACGGAACTTGAGAGAGCCTGCCATGTTCTCATAACCCTTGTTATCAGCAAGATTGGTGCCTTCTACACCTTGAAGGCATCTAGGCCTCTACATTCTCTCTCAACCTTCTTTGTGAGTACCGTCCTTACTTCGTTGTAAGAAAGTGGTCTATGAGATAGTTGACACAAAGAGACTTATTAACCCTTTGTATTCCACATCAGGTGCAGTCTGGTGTGAATTTCTCCCTCGTGTGGTTTATACATTTAGATTGAATATTCCACTACCTTATACATGGCCTCTTTTGCTATTCTCATTACTATCTTGCCTAGACCTATAGAGTTTTCCTTATCACCTTTCTGATGGTACATAGAGTTATTTCTAAGATGAAAGCCCGTGATTGTGAGGACCTTGAGTCTAAACTCCTTACCCATGTAGCTGGCATTGTTTCCCCTTTACTTTTTGACCTCCTCAGTATCGCTACCGTATATGAATTTGCTCCATTGTGGTGCACGAACATCATCCATCTGATACCAAAGCGTGGTGACCTCTTGAAATTGGAGAACTATTGTACCATCATGATTGGACAAGTCATAGCCAAGCTCTGTGTGACTATCCTGACAAATTCCAAGGCCTAGCTATGGAGTATCATAACAACATAGTAAGCAGACTATGAAAGCTTGGAAAAACCAGCCGTGGAGTAGAAGACAAAAGCAAGAGAGAGAGGACTTCAAAGTTCACACAACTTGAATGATTATTCAAAGAGTAGTAGGGCGTGGAAACCCCTCCAAACTATGGGCTACTTTTAGCATATAATCTATAGAGGTGGTGTCTTGCTAATTCTAGCTCTAGAACCCACATGGGTCCTCAACCTACTTGTTATTACTTGCCTAATTAGCACAAGTGGGGTGTACTATGTACATAAATGTTTTACCCCCATGTCTTATGCACAACTTACAAGTATACAAGCCTTAAAGTGTGGACCACTTCGAAATGGATTGTCGGGGCCAATAGGTGCTTTTCACAGCACAAGAAAGATTTCAACACGGCACGCCTATATTCATGGAGAAAGTGCAGTACCGTTTGATCAAAGTTCGTTGATCAAAGTTCGACGCAAGGCTAATCAAAGCTTGAAATGAATAAATCTCGCGAGGTGTCATGGGACCGCCACCAGTTTTGGTGAGGGATACTGTTGGAGGGTTTGTGGATCCAAGGCAATCCTAACCCTAGCTAATAAGTGAGAGGGATTTGGCACCCTGCGTGTGTAAGTCCAACCCAATGATCACATAGTTATTTGATAATTAGAAAGTCAATAAAAGGACTTTAGGCCTTTTTGTAGGACCTTTAATGTCACATGGCCTAAATGTCAAGTTAGTGAATAAAGTTGGGGCTCCCATCAAATTTCAATTTCAAATTGGTTCCCTAGAATTATTGAATGGGCCCCCACTCTTTTTTAAATATGAATAGTTAGGGAGGTAGGAATTAGCCAATAGGAATTGGGCGCCCAACTCCTCAATTTCCTACATAAGAAGCAATTTTGAATCATTGTACATGTTTCCATCTTCATTTCAATACAAGCAGATTGGTTCTCTTATGGAATGGACTTGTGAATGTCCTTGCTCTTTATCTCTAATCCTCCATCTCTGATGCTTTTGTTGTATTTGCTGATTGTTGGATCTGAATATTATTGTAATTGTTATTTCTTATGCTTTTTGTGAGAGAGAAAGGGAATTAGAATTAGAATTAGAATTATATTAATGTCTGTTAAGTACCCGAGGGCACATAAGACAAGTAGAGAGTACATCAAAAAAGAAGGAGCGTTGTCCATGTAGGACTTATTTCTAACAACTAAACCAGCACTAGAAAATAGAGAGAAAAACAAAGCTTAACCTCCAGCTCTGTTGAGGGTACAATATCAGTAGCTTAACCACCAGCTACACAGAGGGAAAGAGAAAACTGAAATAAGTTAGCTAATTGGCTAAGTGGATATAAAAAACTGCGTGATACGATGAGAAGCAGGTGTTGGCCTCCGATGAAGAGCCCTGGGCCTGGAGGAGCGAAGAGGATGCTGGAGCTTCGGTCGTCGTGCTGGAATGTCTAACTCACTGTCATAAGTCTTATCTCTATCCCTCTTCTGGAAAAAGTGCGTAATGTGGGACTGGCTAAGATCCATATCAGAAACATCCAATATAAAGGAAGATTTGAGAGTAAACATCTCTCGCAATAATAAACCAACACATCTCGCATCTGAGAAGGCAAGGAAAGAAGCAAGTGTAAGTGGAGTATCTCTGTATAAGCAATGGTATCTGCCTCTGATCTCATAGTAGGCTCGGCATCGGAAAATAAAATGGAACTCATCCTCAATCTCCTGTAAAGAGCAGCACTGACAAATCCGTAGTGGTCGAGGTGTGTCTGTGTATCTGCCTGTCTCAATAGCAAGCTGGTGAGAAGAGACCCTGAACTGACCAAGACGGTAATGCAGGCCGAAAGATAACGTCAGAGACAAATAACCCGGTCGAATGGGAAGCCCGGAAACATCCAGCTAAAGAAGATGAGTGTGATAAAGAAGCTTGACCCGTGCTGGATCTGGGTGAGACCACACTGTGCTGATGTAAGCTCTGTAAATCTGCTGGCGGATATATGCGTGTGTCCCGTTCGGGAGATCAGATATAGATAAACCCCACCTACTCAAAAGGTCAGAAACACATTGAAACCATGAGGACTTAGCCTGCTGACTAGCTAGAGTGTGAGAGGATGTGAAAGCTGTAGCAACATATCTGGATGAATCAAGCTCCGAGACTCTATGAATGAATGTGATAATTCGAAATATAGCCTCGACAATCAGTGGTGGTGAGGCAAACTTTGCCAGTATGATATCATGGGGAACTGACTGCTTCGTCCGGATCATCCGGCTAAGCATAAGGATCTGCAAACGTGAAATATCACTCCAAGTATCTCTGGACAAGCCAGGACACCATGTCTCTGTTGAATATAGAGCCACCGGAGAGACAGTGGCAGAAAAAAGGCGACAGCGTGTATCAGGATCATGTACATAGTAAATAGAGGAAAACCTCTCCATCTGGACAAGAGCAGAGTGCCCCTTGCGGAGCCTAGACAGTGCAACTGGTCTGAAAGTGAGCAATGGACCAGTAAAAAGGACACCTAAGTAAGTATAAGAGGCTACTATCTCCAGTGGAAGCCCATCATAGTAGAACACTGTGTCTCTCATATGCTGTCGATTGGTGTTGAACACCATGACCTTAGTCTTACCAATGTTCACCATCAAACCCCATGTCTGGCAGAAAGTATATAAAGCTTCAAGGTGCTGCTGAAGCCCAGATGCGGATCTCGATAGAAGTATCACGTCATCCGCATACAGTAGAACAGGGATAATCATATCTGCTAACGGACAACCATCTCCACCCTCCTCCCTTATAATCCGCTCAAGATCATCAATATGCAAAGAGAGTAGGGGACAAAGGACATCCCTGCTTAACTCCCACTGTACTATGAATGTAAGAGGACCATCCATCACCATCTCGAAAACGGGCCAACACTCTCTCATACAATGTGATGATAGCAGCAATGAAATCCTGAGAAAAGCCAAGCGATGCTAAGCGCTGGAGTAAAAGGTGTCTCGGAACAGAATCAAAGGCTTTGCGGAAATCCACAAAGCAACAATAAACCCTCTGCTTCCTGAACTTAGCCTCCTCAATAATGCATCTCAAGATAAATATCTGGTCAGCCGTGGAGTAGCCAGCGCGAAAACCTGCCTGTCCCATAGCATGTAACCCTTCTGTCTCTGCTCGTGAGCTGACAATAGACTGTAAAACGGATCCATATAGCTTGGCCATAGTATGACTGATCATAATAGTGCGGTAGTTGTCGCCAATCAAAGGATCCCCGGCTTTGAGGATAGGGTGTAAAAGGTTGGTGCACCACGATGTGGGGAGACCGAAGATGACAGATTGGTTAAAGATATGGGAAATGTATGGGGCAATAATGTGAGCAACTGGTTAGGAAGTCCATACTTAGGAGGTCAACATCAATGGCTTTTTGGGTTTGACCAATTTGGATGGCGTTTTCAACCATGGACGGGGTAAAGAGGGTGAATTCTGAAGGGTTGGGGAAAGAGAAATGGAAAGAGAGTCAACTGTATAAAGCTTAGTAGCACAATTTATCCATGATTCAATAGCAATAGGAGCGGGTTTTAAGAGAACATCCGCCAAAAGAAATGGGAGGATGGGGATCAACAAGTTTTTGTCCCAAGGACTGGAGATAAGCTGTCTTTTTTTTCAGAGTCACTTTGTGATATTCTCTTTGTTTCAAGGCTAGGGTGTGAGGAGAGTGGTATCTAGCGTATACAACTTGTTTATGCAATGAGAAGCACTCTGTATCATACCATTTGTTGTGAGTGCGTTTATGCGAAGGAAAGGTTTTCGAAGGATAGGTCGTATTGGCAGATTGCAAAAGAGACTGAGATAAAAAGATAGCTTGTTGGTCAACTGAGGAGGTGAAGGGGAAGTCTTGGAGAAAAGTAACTAGGGACTCGGTGTAAAGGGGGAAACCAGATGGAGAGAAAACTGGGCGATGGTGATGAGTGGGACGGTGTGTTGTGACTGTGGTACTATGATGACCAAGGGATAGAGGTAGGAGGGAGTGATCCGAAATGGTAGGAGGTATAATGCGAAAGGTATGAAGAAATGGGATCAAAGCCGGTGACCCAATGAAGTTGTCAACAACACTATGTCCTCCTCCATGTGGGTGACAAGTAAAATGATATGACGAAGGCCAGTAAGGAAGGCCATTCAAAATAATTAAGGAATGGGCCTCTGCTAAACCAATCAGCCGCTCTCCAAAGTGGCCCATATCTAATGTGCGAACCTGTAGAAAATCACTCTCTGCATAAAACTCAGCTTGCCTGATGCTTGTACGAGTATTAAAATCCCCTGCTAAAAGAATAAGGCCTCGCTTTGCAAAGCTAAATATATCATCCGAGAGAGCCTGGAAAGGGTCACCACCAAAATTTGCAAAAGATGATGTCTGTGGTGCAAAGTAACAAACTGCAAGAAAGAGGTCTTGAGAAAGCCCCAAACAGTGACCAGAGAACTGAAACCAAATAAAGCGTGCAAATGGATCACTTTTGACCAGTTTAAAATGAGAACTAAAAACATCCTTGGTGAGACAAGCAACACCACCAGAACCACGGGAGGTCTTCCCTCTCACAAAGGGCTGATGCGCTGAGGGCCAGGTGCAATCCTGTATGGATGGGAGCGGTCTATATAAGGATTCATGAGTCTCTGCTAACAAAAGGATATCACATTTCAGCATGAAAGAATGGAAGTCACCTGCTGAAGAAGATGATAGTATGCCATTACAATTCCAAAAACCAATATGTAAAGGCTGAGGGGATCTTGGGCTGCTCCTTTGCCCAAGAGCCCCAAATCCCTATTGAGAAATTTTATCAAAATTTTTTGGTTTGCCTTCAATGAAAACCACCCGCTGATTTCTTGCATTTGCATCCTGGATAATCTGTTTCCTGGCTTGCCATTGTGTGTGTGTAAGGTCATCATCCATAAAAATAAAAGTCCCTTTCAATTTGGCTCTAAGGCGTAAAGCTTCGTTGCGACTGTTCATAGAGCGAAACTTGATAAACAAGACATTAGTGTCAAACTTACTTCTCCAAGCTGTATCAAATCCATCCGTGGTGTGTGTGAGCTTAGTTAAAAGGAGGTCTTTTGCCTCTTCAATGGGCTTATCCCCGTCGGGAATCCCCCTAACCCGGATATTAAAGGCTTTTTTAGCCCTTCTTTCTTGCTCGAAGAAGACATCTTCTAGTGTAGAATTCATAACTGCATGTTGAACCGAGCTTGAAGATCCGACCTTACCATCGTTTTTGAGACGCGCTGCCCATGTCTTCGTTTCTTCCACTTGTTTCTCAAGGCTGGATATTTTGTTCGACGTCTCCTCCAATATGTTCTTTTGAGGGATATGTTCCGCAATCCGTTGCTTAAGATATACATTTTCTTGTTCAAGCTGCTCCATTTGCTTTTTAACCCCACAAAGATCCAAAATCAGCTTGCCGTTCTCAATTTCAAAAGAGTGTAATTGTCTTTTGAGTCCGATGATTTCTTGTCGAATAAAGCTGATGTCAAAAGCAAAGAGGCCTTCGGTAGGTTTGGAGGGGGTATAATCGACTGTGGGCAATTGATTAACTGCAAATGTTTCGAAAGCAGGGCGAGCATCCTTCTTGGATTCCGATGCAGATGCGGTGGACAGATCAGAAGTGGATGCGGTGGATACACTTAAAACAGGTACGATGGTAGGAGCAGGTACCAAAAACTCAGATGTGAGGGACAGGGGGGTGTTTTCTAGGTCTCCCAAAGTAGGGCATGGTGGAGAGTGGGGGAGTTACCTTCCCCTCGTTTGTTGCGTGGAGCCATCGCTCCAGGGAATGTCAGTTGATAGACAGCTTCAGGTGTGAGAAAGAGAGAAGTCCGCTTTCCCAGATGTCCGTTCCACAGCCTATGGCTGAAATTTTTTTAGGGGATCAATGGTCAAACCAACGTTTTGCCTCTCAGAAGTGCAGTAGATGGGGCACAAACAAATCTTATTTTCAATAGCTATTTGGTTGTTATTTGCTCTAATTTTCAATATATGCTCAAGGGGTTCGGGGGGCGGTAGCCCCCAGGTGGGGGGTTTGGGGGGTAACGCCCCCCAATGGCAGGGTCCCAACAATAAGGCCTCTTCATGATTTGGCCTTCCAACTCCCAAAGCGAAAACACACTTACTGGGACCATCTGTGATCGTAACGAACAGGCTAGAGGTTAGTTTTGAGTTTTTATTCTTGACAGAACCCAACATGGAATAATGCACCTGAACTGGACCATCCTGCACCCGAAACAGTGGGCAAACTACACAGTAATGATGCTCTTAATTAGAGCTTTCATCTGATACCCATATTGCCCAAAAAAAAACCAAAAAAAAAAAAAAAAATTAAAAAAAAATGTTTCTGGAATTCTTTTGAGATTTTCAGAAACGCGTTTCTGAACCGTGTTTCTGAAACGCGTTTCTGAACTGTGTTTCTGAAACACGTTTCAGAAACGCTGTGCGCGTTTCAGAAACGCTGTGCATATATGGTTGAAATGTGTATTTTCCAACTTTAACTTATTGCAGTATTCCAGCTCCATACTATTTTGACTGAAATTTTTTTTACAGTGCTTATTGCCTATTTTTTGCATTCATAAGAGTGTTGTTCGAAATGTTTTTTAATACTTCTTTTCATTGTACATCTTTGAGCAACATTGCTAACGTGTGGATAAGTCTACTCTTTGCTATGAAGAGAGTGGCTACATAGTTTGCTTTTTTATTCTTGAACAATTCATATATGAAGTCGATGCTAATTCTAGCTTTCATGTTAGACAGTCTAAAGATACCTGTTAATGAGGTTAACACAATTGAGAAAATATTGCTCATATTGAGACAATGTGTTTGTCACCTAAGGATTGAGATTAAGTGTGCAATTTCTGGCATGGCATTTTCAGGAACGCAAGTTTTTGTCAGAAGTTTGTGGTCTGCAAGCTGGAATCAATGCCGTGGTTACCAATGGGAGGGTGTGTTCTGAAGCTTGCCTTTAATTATGATCTGGTCACAAAGCTTGTATGTCATTTGATGCTGATTGAAGTTAATATTCTAGACTGTAACCTCTATATATCCATGAAAATAGTATAGAAAAATGTTTTATGAAAACCTGTAACTTGTAATTTGTTATGTGGTAAATAACAGGTTTTTGTTCAGCATGAGGAGACATTTGTTGCTGAAGACTTTAATCTGTTGGAAACCATGGAATACCAAAGAAGAACAAAGCCCATTGAAGAAATCATTGAAGATGTGCAGTGGGATGGAATTGAACCTGATGAAATTACTAGGTCTCATTCGGGTGACTTTTTCTTTTCTAGGCTCAATCAACACATAATTGAAAGTCAGCTTTGCAAGTCCTGTTGGGCACCAGTGATTATCTTGATTGAGTTATTGGATTACACCAAACATTAGAACAATTACTCCCCTTATGATCCATGCTGAACCCCATCTGAACGTCCCTAACATCTTTTTTGTATTTGGCATGCAAGAAGGAATAGGAAGGTTCCTTGGTAGTTGTGTGTAGCAGATAGAATTGCTAGTCCCAATAACGCCCTTTGTAGCTGGATTTAAAGTTTTCCTGTACAACGAGTACCTCAAAGTGGAGGTTAGGATGATAACTAGTTCACTGTCAAGAACCAAGATTACACTAGAGTTTGGCATTCTCCTTGGAAATTCTTTTAATATGTTATATGAAGCTTCTTGCCCCTCTTTCACTTGAGAGTTGTTCTCCCTTTGTTGATGATTGATTTTCAACTTGGAATTGTCGTTTTTAGCAGAAAACTGACAAGTAAAAAGAAAGGAAATCCAACTCTCTAGCTGCCTGGCAATGAGACCTAATGTGTTTACTGCATTGGCAAAAAATTCTGCAAGGCAGGAAATGATGTTCATTTTTAAAGGTTATTTGAATTTCCATTCTCAATAGTTAGATTCAATGATGAACATATGCATGAGATAATCATGAAAACCAGCAAACTCCAAGAAAAATATCATGAGCAGATGATATTGTGTTGCCTTGCAGGCCTTCTTTTAAAAAAGTTTGCTCAATGAGGTATTCCATGAAGAAACTCAACCAATCCAAGTAATGGCTACCAAATAAGGATCATCTTTAACGTTATTTAGAGTCTACATATGGTTCTCATTAAAGGATTCCCTGCCAAAAAGTAGGTCGAGTCTTTGACTCCCTCATTCCCATATGCTGGCAAGTGGCAATTATGGATGGACTCTCAACTTATCCACTTGCAAAATATATGGAGCATGGGACTGACTCGGCAAATGATCATGTAAATAATAACGACTGTGAGTCAAATTAAAGCCATGGATACCATCTGTATGTGGCAATTATGGATGGACTCTCAACTTATCCACTTGCAAAATATATGGAGCATGGGACTGACTCGGCAAATGATTATGTAAATAATGACGACTGTGAGTCAAATTAAAGCCATGGATACCATCTGTATTCTTCCTACTCATATGTCTGTAAATGACATGAAAATCATTTACAGATACTTGCCATGCATGGAGCTGATGATCCAAGAATTTGAGAGTGGCTCGCTAATGTTAAAAATTGCATATGTTCAGTTTGAATCCTAGAATTAAAGAAGTTATATAGTTTAATGGGCTTATAGTTTTTACCTGAAACTTCTGCCAAGGTTGCAGCCAGTTCTTTTTGTACATCTTGTATATTTGTAGGCGCATCCCACCTACCATCCTATTTGTCTCAAGCAAGATAAAGTGATGATAGTGCCTCTTTATGTTTCCCTGAGAAATTTGAAAGTACCGTAGATTCAGTTTTGCATACAAGTGCTAAATTCATCATCATGGAGTCCGCCCTGTAGATACTTACCACATTGTTCCTTGTATGCATGAAAGAGAGCTATCTCAGACTTGTCGTTTATCTTGGTATATATGTGACATTCACCTACTCTTGGTGATGGAGTTGGGTTGCCCTTATTGAAGCATATAGTCCATGCGATGGATGGAATTGATGGTCTAAGACTTTTTGGGTGGAACCAAAATGTTGGAGATTGAACGTCTAGTTTGCTATATTTGAGTACTATCTCAGATTCACATGGATACAGAGAGAGACTTCACAAATTGTTGAATGATCTTTTTCAATAATCTGCTTACGTTCACTTAACCGTTTCTGCTTTTCAGTTTCTTCTATTCTAATTAAGTTTCTTCATCACACTTTTTAGATCTATGTTGAAGTTCACCATTTTCTTTTGTAGAAATAACACGTGATTTAATGGTATTGCATGTATTAAAGCCATCAACGTTAAAACACTAGGCTTGACATCCTTGATGTGCAGCGAATTTTTAAGTGATGTAATAATGGGCGTGTCATCATCTCTTGCTTTGCGTTCTCGGAGTTCAGATACTGCTCGTTTTGATCTGCTGAAGTCTGATCACAGGTACATTTGAACTTAGATTGAGTGGTAAATGAGGCAATACACTTTGCAGTTTGAATGCCTTTGGTAATGTTGAGAACTCCATTGAAGTTTGTTTGTGTTGTGAATTTTGAAAAATGTATGCACTGCAGATGAAAACCTTCTAGTTTTGATGAGTGAGCTTCTTTTGTTTGTATGAAAGTGGTATTGTTCGACAGGAAGAGTATTCAAGTGTTCAAGTAGATGCTGTGATCGATCCTTTGAGTGCTACAGGACAGAAAGTTACACCATTGTTATTACTTCTTCAGGAATGGGTGCAGCCCAGCATTCGCATATTACTAAACCCAATGGTTGTAGTCATGCATCTTTTACTTTCAGTGCAGTTTCTTTGTTTCAGTATCAGGCTTAGTATCAGTTTCAAGATTATCGTGTTAGGGAGTTGAGTTGTACTGGAATTTAAGGACCAATGGCCAGTAGAGATCTCTTATTAAGGATGGGATGCTTGACTCGTTTGGCTCTTTTGCAGAATTCCCTTGCAGATGTACCCTTGAAGAACTTCTATAGATTTGTGGCACCTCGTAAGGTACTAGTTTCTCTCTTACAAATGTACCAAGGACTTGCCCATCCTCATGTAACGATCTCTGTAGATGGTCACTTGTGCTTTTTCTAGGTGAAATAACCATGGAGTTGCGGATATTTTGTCTTTAATAGCACGATTGTCACTTGATTGCATGCAGGATGATTACTCTCCTGCTGGATTTCTCAATCCTGGTCCAGCGGCTGGATTCTTAAATATGCCACTCTTGCGAACTTTAACAATGAACCTGGATGTCCCAGAGCCATGGCTTGTTGAACCAGTTCTTGCAGTGTAAGCTGTTATTTCAATCAATTACTTTGCAGTGGAAGTTTTGTTCAAGTAGTTGAATTTCATATCTATTTTGTTAGTTTAAACGAACTTTAATACGAGGAGATTGTGATGCTTTGTTTGCCTTTCTTTTTGTAGGCATGATCTTGATAATATTGTACTAGAGAGACTGGAAGATGCATCAAACCTGAATGCTGTCTTCGAGTTAGAAGCTCTTATGGTCACAGGTGAAGCTAAATGCTTTTATGCTTTAATACAGTGATGTTCTATGCATTGAAGATGATGCATATGTGTTCATTATCTTTGGCTGACAATCCATGCTCTGTGAAAATACGATGCTTATGTAAGCTTTATCGCTTATTTTTTAGCACCTTCATTAGGAATATGCATACAGAAATTCCTTTGATATTAGTTTTATCTGCATGCAGGTCATTGCTTTGAAAAGGACAATGATGCACCTCGAGGACTTCAACTGATTATGGGGACAAAGAGACATGCCCATATGGTAGACACTATTGTGATGGCAAATCTGGGATATTTTCAGCTAAAGGCAGCTCCAGGGGTATGGAATCTTGGACTTGCTCCGGGAAGGTCCGCAGAGCTTTACATGTTTGGTGAAGCTCAGACAACAACCGACAATCAAACCTCATATAGACGGATTGTCATTGACGACTTGAAGGGGAAACTAGTGCATTTGGAGGTTGTGAAGAAAAAGGGAATGGAACAACAAAGCTTACTTGATTCAAGTCAGGATTCTGACGAAGATACGGTATATCAAATGTTGTTCTTGAGTATTTGCAATAAACTCATGGGTTTTTGTTGTACTAAATCATATTGTTTGAAGCTGAGAGAGAGAGAGAGAGAGAGAGAGAGAGAGAGAGAGAGAGAGAGAGAGAGAGAGAGAGATCTTTATTAATGTCCTTGAAATACCCGAAGGTACATGTCAAGTATGCACAGTAGGAGCTTAAAAGCTCAATCATATAAAAGAAACAATAACTGCAAATACAGAAACTGCATGTGGTGGGATGGCTGACCTAATCACAATCCATCATCCTGAAAAAGTAAATGTCCCACTGCCTGGAAAAAGTTGGAGTATAGTATGCTGTAAAACTGTCGCTGAATGTTCTGCGGACCTCTATCTTTGAGTGGGCTGTCGGTGTCCTCTCTGTTGCCGTGTATCTGTGAGCTGTGGCCTACGGGCTGGCTGTCTCTCTGGGCGTCTACACTGTCTCTGCTGTCTATGCGTGGAGGCGTGTGAAGACTCAGCGATCATCTACCGCACCGAGACGTGCAGCCAGTTCATTATTCTCAACTAGAGCCTCACGGCGACCTTCAGTGTCTTACTGAGTCGCTCATCAGCCTCCAGTGTGCACCTCACAGCCTCACTCATTTTTTCAGATCAGTCACTCAGTGATTTTGGTCTTTCTTTTAGTGGTTTGCCTCAGCTGAGCGGGTGGTTAAGCTCTTGCCTTTGTACCTCAGTAGAGCGGGGGGTTAAGCTCTTGCATCTCCGTCTTGCATGATGAGAGATTGTTGATTCACTTTTTTCATCAGTTGAGGCCAATGTTCGGGTGGGGTCACCGGCTTGTACAGAGAGACTGTCCATTCGAGTATTGATTTCATCCGACGTGACGAGCGGGCCCGCTACATTTGGACTCGCATCATGGGTCAGGATATTGGTTTGGATAGAGATCTTTTTATTGCAGCCTGTTACTTTCCACCAGAGTCCTCGTCTTTTGCTGAGGGTATTGGATATCCGTATCAGGACCTCTCACTAGATATTATGAGATTCTCAGAGTGGGGGCATATTCTCCTCACAGGATATTGTAATGCCCAGACATCTTCGAGACAAGCAGAGTTCTTCGACACCATTGATCAGCTGCGTGTTCGTGCCCTCGACAGTGATATGCTTGGGGATACCAGAACCTCCGCGGACAGTTTGGGACCTACCACTTCATATGGTGAGCATTTATTGCAGTTTGGAGAGGCACATGAGCTAGCCATTTATAATGGCTTACCCCGCTGGCCACATTCAGACAATTATACATGCCATCCTCAAGGTGGAGGACATAGTGTCATTGACTATCTCATGGGGTCACCATCCTTTGTACCCATAGTCTCTGACTGCTATGTTTCCCCCACCACCCTTTCTGATCACTCATTTCTCTCCTTCGATATCGGCCATCTTTCACCCACTCATTCATCTACACTACCCATGCTTACTCGAGCACCCACGTACACATTTGATCCCATTTACATGCCACTGTACTGGTAGTCCTTGGCTTCACTTTTACACTCCTTTCCTCATGACAATCAAACCGACACCCAGCACCACCTCTCTCCACTCGGCTGCATCACTAACCCTCCCCACAAGACCCCATCCCAAAAAGATGCGACGCACACCTTGACCATTGCACCCTCCATGGTACGATACTGAGTGCCGTTCTCTTCATCAGTCAATAACCTATTCACGTATCCATTTCCCACATTTGCTTCGATCTTCCCGACGCTGTTACCATCTCGTTTTCCGTCGTAAGAAGCGTTCCTATGATGATTCTGAAGGGAAACGTCTTATTGGCCTTCTTTTCAGTTCTTCTTCGGGCGCTTTTTGGTGTGAGTTCATTCCTCGCTCTCCACCACCTCTCCTGGAGGATCTTCACATTTGGATTGCTTATGCTACTAGCTTGTATACCGTCCCTACCGACTCACCTACCTCTATATCTCCACGACCATATGAGTTCTTCTTCACATCTAAGATGGTACTTGCAGCTAAAGTTACTTGTGCTGATTCTGATAGTGAAGTACTCGACATAGCGAAGTACCCTTATACTTACAAAAAGGGCCTTCTCCTGGTCGCCGTTTGCTTCTCCTTCATCTCTCATCAGTCCATCATTTGCAACAAGATTGACTACTCTTTCGAATGTCATCTCAGGTAAGCTCAGGATGAGCATTCTCAGAGGATAGGATTTTGGGGCAAGGGCCTTCCCCATTGATAATATTCAATGCTTGCTATTGCTATTGTTGTTTTCCATTTGCTTTCAAGTTCATGCTTTTTTATTTCAATAGTTTATGTTTCTCCCTTAGCAAGTACAATGAGCAAGTGAGCTAACCTCCCTTCTCACTCCCCCCCTCTCTCTATTCCTCTATTCTTCTACCTTCTATACTCCTCTCCATCTAACTCTCCCTTTCCCTCTCTTTTTCACTACAAATCATGTTGAATGCTAGTTGATTGGAGTAGAGTTAGTGGGGATAGTGTTAAAGGTGCTAGTGTCAGTGTAAAAAGTAGAGATCAACTAAAAGTAGCAAGACCAGATTTAGCATACATTGTCAGCACGTTAAGTCAATTCATGTCTAATCCTAGGATCTCTCATTGGAAAGCATTAAAGAGAGTGATAAGATATATTCAGAAAAGTTTAGATCACATTTTATGTTATGATGGAAATGCTATCGATCCACTCGTCCTGCGAGGCTACTCCGTCAGATTGGGGAGGAACAATTTTTACCAGAAAATCTACCTTTGGGTTCTGTTTCTATCTAGAAGGGGGACCAATTTTTTTAAGAAGATGAAGTCCCACAAGGCCAGAGATATCGCCTTTCCCATGCCTCTGACTTACTTGCTCCCACTATCGCCACCCTTCTTAATTCCGCAATTGTTTCTGGTTTCCTATCATCCTGGTGCACTAACATAATCCACCCCATCCATAAGAATGGTGACTCCATGATTCCGAGTAAGTACCGCACCATCATGATTGGGCATGTCCTGGCGAAACTATATGGCACTATACTATAGTCTGTTGTGAGCTCAGAGGTGGAGACTAGAAGACTACATGCCATGGGTCAGGCAGGTTTTCGAGCCCATTATTCTACTGGAAATCACATCTTCACATTGCGGGCCTTGATTGAGGAGGCTAAGCAGAGAAGAGAGGGTTTACTATTGTTTTGTGGACTTCAGGAAAGCCTTTGATTCTGTTCCTCGCTCATTGCTCATGCAGAGACTCCGAGACCTCGGTTTCTCCACCGACATCGTTCTTGCTGTGATGGCACTATATGAGCGTGTCGGCATAACAATGGCATATCCGATCACATTTGGAGGGGTGAAGCATGGTTGCTCTCTCTCACCAGTCCTCCTTGGCTTGTAAATTGATAAGTTGGAGAGAGTCATTACACAGTGTGGTGGTGCTGGTTGCAGGCTTGGGAACATCTTGATTGCTATCCTCCTTTATGCCAATGATGTGATTGGGCTCACCGACTAGAGAGGGTCTACAGCGACAGTTGGATTGCTTACATGAGTTTTGCACCAGATGGGGCCTAGGGGTGAACATTGGGAAGACCAAGGTTATGGTCTTCAACACTTCACGAGCATTCATGCATCGACACTAGCTTACTTTGGGCGGACAGGTTCTAGAGGTGGTCCCTTCCTACACATACCTAGGGATCCTTTTCTCTGGTCCTACTTTTAGCCTCAGATCACTTCTGTCTTCTCCAAGAGGAGAGGACGAGACCTGGTATTTGATGATGATGATGATGATGACGACTTACCTGCTCATAGAGATCGTAGACAGTGTCCCACCCATACTCATGTTGCAGTGCACTTAAGAAGGAATTTGAGGTGCATGATCTTGGTCACTTACACTACATTAGCTTTCTCTCTCTCTCTCTCTCTCTCTCTCTCTCTCTCTCTCTCTCTCTCTCTCTCTCTCTCTCTCTCTCTCTCTCTCTCTCTCTCTCTCTCTCTCTCTCTCTCCCCCCCAGCGTGCTCCACCTTTTTTTTTGATCGTCCACGCAAGAGAGGGGGAGGTAATTCCCCCCACGCTCCATCGCGCCCTGCTGGCCTAGAAACCACCATTGAATCTGACCCGCACCCTGCACCGCGTCCTTCTGGCCAGGAATCCATCTCCATCGCTGTTGTTGGACCTGACCCTGTACCTGCTGGCCCGGAATCCATCTCCATCGTTGTTGTACCTGCTTCAAATGGAATCATCGCATCTGCATCTGGAATCGCATCTTCTATTCCGGTTGCAATCCCTATTTCTCCGTCAGACCCTCTTCTCACTAATAGTGAATCCATTCTAGCCGACCCTTTGACCCCGAATGCCCTAGAAGAGGAATCACCTGTGCCTCCAGCCATTATGATCTCCGTCATTCGTGCAGATCAATTACGATCATATGAATATCTCAACGACCATCGAAAAACACTTCTTTCTCTTGAAGCTACGATCCAAGCTGTGCAATCTCACCTTCAGAAACTAGATTCGTCTATCACAGATCTCAAGAAAGAAGTTACAGCCATCAAAATCGAAGCTTCCTCTCATTTGACTACGTCAGCTAAGATCCAACAGCTTGAAAGTCAAGTGGAACAGCATCATACCGCTGTCTGATCCTGGGCAGATGTGCTTAAAGGTCCTAATATTGCTGTTCTATCACCTCCATCTTCTTTTATTTCGGCTACGTTCACCAAGAGCTGTTTGCGAGAGCAAAAGGCTCTTAATATCCGAGTCAGAGGTATTACGAACTCCCATGATGCTATTGGTGAAGCTAAAAAGTTTCTTGAAGAGAGTCTTCAACACCACCACAAGGATATGAATACTGCATGGCGACCTAAGAAAGACCCAGACACTCTTGTCATACGGTTTGCATCTGCAACTGGCCGTCATGAAGTGCTAGGGAAGAGATCTACACTGCGGGGCACTACGATATACTTGCCTTACCAAGATCCTTCCAGACAACCAGAACGCTGCTAGCAAAGGATCCTACTATGACACTCGAGAAGGCAGTTGTCGAGATTCGAGAAAAAGTCAAAGCTCGAGAGCACCTTGATCACAAAGACGCTTTTGACCAAGCCCTCTACAACAACAAAAAAAACACTAAGAAGCAATTCAAGCCTAAGAGGGAGTCAGATCGAAAGCAGGATCGAGATCAACAAGTAGACTAGCTAAGGAGACAAGTTGTAGACATAGAGCTTGCTGAAAACTTAGAATATAGTTAAGTCTAGAAAGAGAAAATATCCGTGTGTGGCTCAGTGCTTAACATGCAGATCGTGTCCTTACTAGGAACAATTTTGAAAGTTTATGCAGAGAAATGATAGGTGCTCACAAAATTAATTTGCATTGAATTTTTTGTGACCAGATAATCTTAGTGTGTGGGCTGCCTCAGAGTTTCATTGCCAAGAAAAATTAACTGAGGAATGATCTCAAGGAGACTTGAAGACCTTACTTTCATTCAGGTTCAAGAACGGAAATAGGCAAAACAGGAGGCTATAACGAATGGAAAGCGGCTGATCTATAGGGATGGTATCATTCGCTTTATAGATATTAAACCTGTTGCTACTAATGAGATACCTGAGATTATTCAGAGTTAGTGTGAGAGTTAGAGCACTGAAGAGATGCCAGTTGAATCTGTAAATGGTCTTCGTACCATATAATCCTGGACACTATCCTCTTCTTAGTTAGATTGTTTTTCAGTTATGTTGGTTGACGACACTGTTCCGTCTTGAGTCCACTTTACCTGATGTACTTGCTCGTCTTATACGCCTTTTGGCATGGAAAAGACGTTAATAAAGCTTCTTCTTCTTCTTCTCTCTCTCTTCATCATCGACAGGAGATTTTATTGATTTTATTAGCAAATGTGACATTTTGTTGTTGGCTGAAACCCATGAGTCTTTATATCATCCTCTTCCACATATACAAGATTACTCTTGGCATTCTGTTTTTCGCCCATTTGTGAGAGGAAAAACCTGTCGTGGATCTGGCGGAGTAGCTTGTTTATACAGAGCCACCTCAGTTACGATAGTTAAGCAAGATCCGTATGCTCGATATATATGGCTACATACCATTGGTTCATTATTGGGATTACCTCAAAACGTTTATATGGCTGTATATTACTTTGCTCCACAGACTTCGGCGTTTGCTGAATTTTGTGGGGACCCATTTTAGGCACTCTCAGATGATGTTGCTGTTTTTTCTCAGCAGGGCTACATTCTATTAGCAGGAGATTTTAACGCCCGTACTAGCTCTAGACAGACGGAATTTCATGCAGATACTGACTTTCTCCGGCTTCATCCTCTGGATATGGGACTTGATCGAGTATCACAGGATGCACACACTTCAGTTACATCTTCTGGAGAGCAATTGATTACTCTTGCAGAGACATCCTGAACGACCTCACATAGTGGCCTTCCTCATCAACGTTTACATGTTATCCTCATGGTGGAGGACATAGTGTAGTTGACTACTTTATTGGATCACCTGCTTTGATCCCTCACATATCTGATTTCTCCATTACACCTCCTACCATCTCTGATCACTCACTCCTACGCCTCTCACTTGGTCACATAACCCCGTCTTCCAAAGTTCCACGCTCCTCTTCTACTAACAAACGTGTTCCTTTTACTCATTCTGGACTCACAAACTACACCACAACCATGTTCCAACCAGTGTTTCCTCGAAATGTGTTTCGAACGCTGAAACGCGTTCAAAAAAGGACGTACGAAACGACCCTGTTTCGAAACGTTGTTTCAGTGCTCGAAACGACTGAGAAAAAAAAAATGTACTTTCTGAAACCGCGCCATAAGCTTTGTAGTATGTACTGGCAATGGGCATGAACAGATTCTCACAACCTAATAACCTATCCATGGTAGTATCAATAATTGAATGAGGAAAGTGACCATAATCACCATACACAGCTTCTCCTCTTGAAATTGCATTCTAATTCTCTAGAGCATTCTCATGAAATTGGATGTATCTACTTGTTACTAGGCTGTCTGTGACATCTGTAAACCCCAAAAACCGCGCATAAGCTTTGTAGTATGTATTGGCAATGGGCATGAACAGATTCTCGCAACCTAATAACCTATCCATGACAGTATCAATAATTGTTTGAGGAAAGTGACCATAGTCACCATACACAGCTTCTCCTCTTGAAATTGCATTCTCTAGAGCATTCTCATGAAATTGGATGTTTCTTCTTGTTACTAGACTTTCTATGACATCTGTAAACCCCAAAAACCCTCAAAAACACATTTTCAAAAAAAAAAAAAAAACCCTAAAAAAAAAATCCCGTTTCGAACCTGAACCAGACGTTTCATACGCGTTTCAAACGCGTTTTGAAACGACGTACGAAACGCGCCCATGAAACTTTGGTCCCAACTACTTACTGATTTCCCTTTCACGACATCAGTTGAGCAACAAGCCACTTTTCTCTCTAAATCCCTCTTATCTGCGGCATCCTCATCTTTTCCCACAAAGACGATATCATCTCATAGACGCGTTCACAACCGCTGGTATGATACCGATGTCGCTCTCTTCACAAACATGTGGTATATGCCAGATTACACTCCCCTACAACACTCAAACAAGACCAGAAAAAGTATCATAAAGCCACCAGAACAAAGAAGATAACATACCTACGCTCACTCTGCCAACGGTTGATCGACTCTTTAGATTCCCCTTCCTCCTTGTTTTGGAAACATTTCACCAGATCCTCTTCGACTTTGGCCCCCATAGCAACCGAATCCTAGGTCGAATATGCCACAAAACTTTATACCCTAGACTCCCCTCCTACCTTACTCTCACCACGACCTGCCCGCTGCACGCTGTTTCCACACATGGTTGACATGCCATTAACCATGCCAAACTTCATAAGGCCACTGACTATGATTCTCTAAACGTGGATTTCCTAAAACCTGTAGCACATCCTATCTTGCCCTTTATTGCTCACGCTTTTAACACCGCTGTGACTTCTGGTTTTCCTACCGCATGGTGTACTAATATCCTTCATCCCATCCTGAAGGCAGGTGATCCCATGAATGTAGAAACTACCGTACTATTATGATTGGTCACACTTTGTCTAAGATTTATGGTTCCATTTTACAGACGGTTACTGGATCTTTTGCTGAGACTGAGGATTTACACGCTATGGGCCAGGCTGGGTTCAGACCAGGATACTCTACCTCAGATCAGATTTTCATTTTGAGATGCATCATTGAGGAGGCACGACATCAGAGACAGAGAGTTTATTGTTGCTTTGTGGGCTTCCGCAAAGATTTTGACTCAGTTCCGAGACATCTCCTTTTCCAGAGATTATCTTCACTTGGCTTCACAGACGAGACTATTGCCGTGATCATTACTTTATATGAGCGAGTTTGGGCGCGGTTCAGGGACGGTAGTGGTTGGTCTCCGCTGATCCACTCTACCATTGGAGTGAAGCAGGGCTGCCCCTTATCTCCTACTCTCTTTGCACTATATATTGATGACCTCGAGTGGATTATTCGAGAGGAAGGTGGAGAGGGCTGTCCCTTAGCAGATATTATTATCCCCATTCTCCTATACGCTGATGATGTGGCTCTTCTCTCATCGTCTGCGGCTGGCTTACCGAGACACCTTTCTGCTTTGCATCACTTCTGTCAGCTTTGGGGATTGACGGTTAATACTGAGAAGACCAAGGTTATGGTGTTCAACACCAATAGACAACATATGAGAGATGTGACCTTCTATTATGATGGATTGTCGATTGAGATTGTGACCTCTTACACTTATTTGGGAGTACTTTTCTCTGGTCCACTACTCACATTCCGACTGGCAGCCCTCACCAGACTCCGTAAGGGGCATACTTCTCTTGTTCATATGGAGAGATTATGTTCCACATATTATGTACAGGACCCTGCTACTAGATGCTTACTGTTCTCTACCATTGTCTCCTCGGTTGTTTTATACTTTGCCGAGACTTGGTGTCTGGATTTATCACGTGATACTTGGAGGGATATTACTCGTATCCATATTCTCATGCTTAGCAGGATGATTAGGCCTAAGCTCTCGGTGCCACATGATATCATGTTAGCGGAGTTTGCTTCTCCTCCCCTGGTTATCTGTGCTATGTTTCAAATCATTACCCTTCTTCACAGGATATCAGAGTTAGACACTTCCAGATATATTGTTGTTGCTCTCACTTCATCACGCACCATTGCTGGGACAAGGGGCCAAGCATTCTTGGTTTGGTAGTGTCTCAGCCCTTCTTCAGACTTGGGGCTTATTTGTACTTGATCTTCCGAGTGGGACCCATGCGTATATCTGACAACATATTTATCGGAGCTACATACGTACTATATCGTCACAGCCGGACCCTGATAAGGTCAAGATACATTTCTATGGCACACATTTACTACGGTTGGATATTACGGGCACTCCTATCCTTCCAGCATATCTTACACAACCATTATCTTTTGGTCTGAGTTACCGTATGGGACAGTTCGAGTCTCTTCTCATCAGCTGGCTATCGAGACGGGTAGATGCACGGACACTCCGAGATTGCAGCGGATATGTCAGCTTTGTTCTCTTCATGAGGTGGAGGATGAATTCCATTTCATCTTTCGCTGTCCAATATATTATGAGATCAGGGGGCGATACCACTGTTTATACAGAGATACCCCTCTCACGTTGCGATCCTTCCTCGAGTATCCAGACTCCAAATGTGTAGGTCTTCTTTTGAGAGAGATGTATACTCTACGAGCTTCACTTCTACCTACCACAGGAAGTGGAAGACACTCTTACTTGGGCTTCAGTTCTTAAGCAAGCTGGTAATTCCTCTAACTAAGTTCAGCCTTCGTTAGTGAATTCTACCTTAGAGAATGTTTTTACAGAACAAGAGAGAAGAGCCAAGAAGGCTTGTAATCTACGAGTTAGGGGTATCCCTAATGGAAACAAGGCACTTGATGAAGCGAAGGACCTTCTTGTATCTAAACTTGCACATAATCTGGAGGGATTTGACATTACTTGGCGGAGCAAATTTGATGATAAGGTCTTATTCATAAAGTTTCGCTCCATTGAACAACGTAATTCTGCTTTATGCCTTCGTGGTGACCCATTCCAGGCTCTCTCAGATGATATAGTTAGCTTTGCACAGCAGGGCCTTATTCTACTAGCAAGAGATTTTAATGCTCGCACCAGAACCCAGTAGAATACCATAGAGTCACTTCGCGAAAAAGACCGCTTACTTTCAGTCTCTGTCATAGAAACTCATCGATGCCTTGAAGTCCTCTTCTTCCACCTTCTTCTGGAAGATGTTTTCTAAAAACTCATGTAAGCCAGCTCCTATTGCCATCGAATCTTGGATTGACTATGCTGCAAAACTTTATACAGTTGACTCTCCTTCCATCTCTCTCTCACCACGACCATCAGAATCACCCTTTTCACTCCGTCCATGATTGAAAACGCCATAAAAAATGGTCAAACCCATAAAGCCATTGATGTTGACTCTCTAAGTATGGACTTTCTAAAACCTATCGCCCATATTGTCGCTCCATACATCTCTCCACGTTTTTAACCAATCGGTTATTTTTGGCATTCCCACACCTTGGTGTACTAACCTTTTACACCCTATACTTAAGGCCGGTGATCCTTTGAATGTAGACAACTATCACACTATTATGATCAGCCACACTATCGCTAAATCTCTTGTTGGAATGTAAATGGATTTGCTTACATTACCATAGGTTACTTTGACCCAAAAGGTCGAGAGTTGTGTAACCATGGTCATTTATTATATTAGGCCAACTAAACTTAAGAGTTAGCTAAGTTAGTATGAAATTAACTTGGTAGGGACTCATGGGTCCACTAGGCCTAATTGTGACATTAAGTACCCCAACTTGACATATTGGAGGTACGTTATTCTTTCTATGTAACTTATAGAAAGTTGGATAGTCAATAGTCAAGTAGCAAGATAGCCATTAGTCAAGTTATTGGACAGCCAACAGTCATGAAGGTAGATAGCCATCTTGGACTACTTATAGGTAGCCATTCATTTGTATGAGACACACTTTTGTTAAGCAATCTACTGTTCATATTGGCTGTCCACAAGTTTCTACAAGAGGTATCTAACCATCTCTCTCTTCTCTTTGAGAATACTTTGTGTTAACGAATAATCTTGATTCTGGATTCCTACATCTCTATGGTTCCGTTATGTAGTCTATCATTAGCTCTCATGCGGAGACAGAGTGGTTATACGCTATGGGACATGCATGTTTTAGAGCAGGCTACTCCACAGCTGACCAGATATTCATACTGAGATGTATCATTGAGGCGGCGAAGTCCAGGAAACAGAGAGTCGTTTGCCGCTTTGTGGACTTTTGCAAAGCATTTGATTCGGTTCCGAAACACTTGTTGTTCCAGCGTTTGGCATCTCTTGGTTTCTCACAGGAGGTCATCACTGCTATCATCACATTGTATGAGAGAGTTTTGGCCCGTTTTCGTGATGGAGATAGATGGTCTTCATATATTCATAGTACGGTCGGAGTCAAGCAGGGATGTCCTCTGTTGCCCACCCTCTTTGCACTATACATTGACGACCTTGAGCGGATCATTCGGAAAGAAGGTGGAGATGGTTGTCCTCTAGCAGATATTGTTATTTCTATCCTTCTTTATGCAGATGATGTGGTTCTATTATCTAGTTTGGCTGCAGGACTTCAGCGCCATCTGGATGCCTTGTATACTTTCTGTCAGATATGGGGGGTGATGGTGAACATTGGTAAGACTAAGGTTATGGTGTTTAACACCAACAGACAACATATGAGAGATACTATGTTCTTTTATGATGACAACTTCTAGACATAGTGGCGTCGTACACATACCTGGGTGTTTTCTTCTTTGGTCCATTGCTATCTTTTAGACCAGCTGCATTGGCTAGGTTCTGCAAGGGGCGCTCTGCTTGTTGAAGAGTAATGCCTATTTTACCCCTTTGGCTAAGCATTAGTTAAGTTGTACATAACTCATGGGGCATGTTTTAATTAAATGCATGAGACCCCCTTTTGTAAGTTGAGTAAATTAGTGCAAGTGGCCCACTTGGCCAAGATGGTTGACACCTAGACTTTCCATGCATGTAAAGGAGGTGCTTGCCTCACAAGCGATTCATTTCTTGCAATTCTCTAGCAATTCATTTCTTCTTCAGACTTTTGAGTTTGTGAGGTGCTAATGCAATCCTCCTTGTGTGTGATATTTTCCATAGCCAAGTTTCTCAAGCTTTCATAGTTGATCTAGCATTTGAGTTAAGATACTCCATAGCTGGGTCTTGCAAATCATCACTGCTCTTCTTCATATGGAGAGGTTTTCCTCCTACATTACGTGCATGACCTTGATACACGTTGTCGCCTTTTCTCTTTGATTGTTCCTCCAGTTGCACTGTATTCAACAGAGACTTGGAGTCCAGGCTTATCTAGAGACACTTGGAGTGATATCTCGCGTTTGCAGATTCACATGCTTAGCCGGATGATTCGGGCCAAGTAGTCAGTTCCTTATGAAATTATTTTGGCGGAGTTTGCTTCTCTTCCACTGATTGTAGAGGCTATTTTTAGGATTATCACATTCATTCAGAGAGTCTCAGAGCTTCATTCTTCCAAATACATGGTAGCGGCTTTTACATCCTCTCACACTTTGGCCGAGTAGCAGGCCAAGTCCTCATGGTTTCAGTATGCTTCAGACTTTCTACATAGCTGGGGATTATCTATGTCTGACCTCCCAAATGGGACACATGCGTTCATTCGCAGACAGATCTACAGAGCATATGTACACACTGTCTGGTCTCACCTGGATCCATCACGGGTTAAGCTTCAGTTCTATCACATTCACTTTCTTCACCTTGATGCTTCAGGGCTTCCCGTTAGACTGAGCTATCTCTCTCAGGCGCTGTCTTTTGGCCTGCGCTACCGCATTGGTCAGCTTCGGGTCTCTTCTCATCAGCTCGCTATTGAGATAGGCAGATACACAGACATGCCACGACCCTTACGGATCTGTCAATGTTGTACTCTACAGGAGGTTGAGGATGAGTTTCACTTTATTTTCAGATGTCCAGCTTACTATGAGATTAGATGCAGATACCACTGTTTATATCGAGACATTCCACTCACACTTGGTTCCTTCTTTGCCTATACATATGTGAGATGTGTTGGTTTGCTATTACGAGAGATGTTCTCTTTGAGATCTATTCTTCTGTCGGATGATCAGGATGTTGACCACAGTCAGGCACATATTACACGTTTCTTTCATAAACGAGTTAGAGATGATACTTCAGACAATGAGATTGACATTCTAGCTCGACGACCGAAGTTCCAGCATACTTGACATGTACCTTTTTTCAGTCCTATGTACCTTAGGGTATCCCATGGACATTAATAAAGATCTCTCTCTCTCTCTCTCTCTCTCTCTCTCTCTCTCTCTCTCTCTCTCTCTCTCTCTCTCTCTCTCTCTCTCTCTCTCAGGTATTCCCGACAATGAATCTACTGTAGCTCTTCCCTTGACTCCAAACACTCCAGAAGAACCTACTTCTCTCCGTCTTCTTCGTGAAGATCAACTTCGTCTATTTGAATACCTCAACAATCACAGAGAGCAACTTACTTCCCATGACTCTCTTCTTCTTGTTGTTCAATCGCACCTTCAGAAGCTAGACTCTCCTATTGAAACACTCAAGAATGAAGTTACAGTTCTCAAAAGTGAAACTTCTTCCCAAATCGCTACTTTAGCTAAAATTCAGCAGCTCGAAAGTCAGGTGGAATAGCACCATATGACTGTCAAATCATGGGCAGATGTACTTAAAGGTTCGTCTACAGTTGTTTCTCCACCCTGGCCTTCACCTTCGTTTATCTCAGCCACGTTCACTGAGGGCCGTCTGCGAGAGCACAAAGCTCTCAATGGTCGTGTTAGTGGTATTCTGAACTCCCAAAATGCTGTTGAAGAAGCTGAAAAGTTTTTGGAAGGACTTCTTCAGCACCATAGCAAAGGTATGGAAACTGCCTAGCGACCTAAGAAGGACCCAGATACTATTGTCATCCGCTTTTCATCCAAGTCCAAGAACGTAAAAAGACAAGACAAGAAGCTCTACTGGCAAACGACTTATCCATCGCGATGGCATTATCAGATTTGTGGATCGTAAGCCTATAGTTAATGAGAATCTTAATTATGAGATAGAGTCCGAGTTAGAGAAATGAAGAGATGTCTAGTTGAGCATGTAAATGGTACACGTACCATATAATCTTGGCCATATCACTCTCTTCATAGTTAATTTGTTTTTAGTTAGTTTGTTTCGACGACATTGATCCGTCTTGTTTCCATCTTATCTGATGTACTGGTTTTGTCTTGTAAGCCTTTCGGCATGGAAAAGACGTTAATAAAGCTTTCTTCTTCTTCTTCTTCTCTCTCTCCCATGGCTGCTCCTCCATTGCCCTCCTCCTCTTAATCTTGACCTTGGTCTTGGGCACTGCCCCTTGCCCATCTTCCTCCTCTGGATGGCCAAGAAGGCACACCCCCCTTCTACCCCACCCTCACAATCCCATATTGATGCTGCGTAGCAGCATGAACCTGCTATAGCCACGCAGCAGCCCTCTGTCGTAGGCCCTTTGACTCAGCTAGTTCCAACTCGGATTCCGCTCCAATCACTCCTAACCCTTTGCTAGCAACTCCAAATCCACATGAACTTTACAGCAGTTCTATGGTCATAACTGGCAGGTTATGGAGAAATTCGGAAAAGAATTCGGGGCATTGAGAAGTGAAGTGGGGCTTCTTACAAAGTCACTGAAGAAGCTGACAGCCGACAAAGGCCTTTTTGGGCGGAAAGAGTCAAATCTCTTGATAATGAGATAATCTGTTTACAAGAAAAGCAAGACTCGCCATCTCACACTATGATAAAGATTCAAGAACTGTCCAAGATCACTCAACATCACAAAAAAACCTTGTATTGGGCAACAATGTTGAAAAAAGGTAGTAAGCCAAGTGCTCCCATTTCATCTGTTATTTTAGCTACTCTTTCCAAAAAAAAGTCTCGAGCACATAAATCTCTCAACATTAGAGTTAAGGAAGTGGATGGTGGACGCAGACGCGCAGGGGCGCGTCCGGGGGTGGACGCGTCCACCCCCTTTTTTTCTTTTTACTGTTAATTAGGATCAAAAAATAAAAATAATAAAAGAAATGGACGCGTCCGACCCCACGTCCGGACCCCTGGACGCGTCCAGGTCCGGATGCCGGACGTGGACGTAGAATGCTCACGTCCGGCCCGGACCCTCATGTCTGCATTAGAGTATGCAGTATTATAGACAAATACATAATAACAGGCACTCTACAACATCATAGAGGCATGTCTATGACAATTTCATCTAAAATTGCCACCTTCTATCAAACACATTGATATTTCACATTTGGAATTTTGGACATTTTTTAATTTTCAAGGGTAGATTCACACGTCTCCATGACCGTTCTTCCTATTATATGCTAGCATCTTATACTCTTTAGCGGTAGATTCTTCCTTGGGTAATGCTTGTATTGTCCTTGATGGCTGCCTTGGAGTCTATATTGTGCCTCATAAGTTACTACTTCATAGACCATTCATGCTTCTTATGGAAAGCATGGCAGATATTCTTGGTCCTTCAGGATTACATGGAAGCTACTGGTTTGTTTGGATACAATACCTATTGATAGTACTAGTCAACATCTTACAAATGGTATGACATATTTGACTCTCATATTAGCAAATATATGCATTTTAGTCGTAGCAACCATTAGGCTATATGGTTTTTTTTAAAAACCTTGGATACTTTTGTTATCTTGCCTACTATTGTATTCAAATGACAGCCATCTTGTACAAGGTTGGCATTGCCTCTCATTAAATACAACATAGTTGATTTTGGTGCTTTCATTTGGCATTCCTACTCCATCCAATTTATATGTTATCTCATCTTATGTTGCATAGTTTTTCATAGTTACAAATTCTTGTAATCCTCCTCGTCTATCTGTATTTTCTTGTGATTCATCTATAGCAATTACGCTTCCTGTTTCTAGAACTTCTATAGTTTGTGTAGTTACTAGTATTTATGTTTTGTCTTTTTAAATTTCTCATGGCTATATACATTTTATGGATTTCCATAGTATATGCAATGACTAGTATTATGTTCTTGCTTTCCATATTCCTCTTTAGTAGATACAATTGCATCCACTAGTTTGCTTTCATCATCATGCAAGAACTTCTTTCCTACTTCAACTGGTCAAAAGATTAAGTTGCAATCTCTTTGGTCTCCAATAGATAGTGAGTTGATTAGGACTTTCTTTCCTCTCTATGAGGTCAAGGGATCCGACTCCAATTTACCACACAAATGAAAAGATACAAGAGAAAAATATATGCTTCCTCTCTACATCTGATTGAGATCAACGTTCTTAATCTCAAGATTGGGAATGTAGTTTTTGGAAGAGGGAGAGTTATGTGCCATTTATGGGCCTTGTATTGAGTACTAGGCCTTCACTACTTCAGCTATCATTATTTGTCGATAGATCATGTGATGAGGCCTCTTGGGCCTTGTTGGAACTTGGTTGTGACTTAGTAATTGGATAAGGTTTTTGACCCTTATTAGGCTCCTAGCCCGAACTTCGTGGACCTCCAAGCAAATTGTAATTAGGTATGATGCCTCGTCCTTGGTAGATGAGCTACTTGAAGAATAGTTCATAGCTTAGCTCAGCTTAGCATAATCTTTGCTGGGTGCTAGTTACAACAATTTTAGATCAGCTTTCCATTGTTCAGTTCATGCTCTATGTGATGTTTTTTCCATCCTTTGGTTGTAGAATCATACGTGGTTGACAATTTACTCTCTTTTAACTCTTGATAGGTTTTGGATTATTTTTGTTAACATGTTCATAGCTAAGTTACTAGGAATACTTTTCCTTATCTCATTCAAAGCTTTGAGATATCATTGAGGAATGCCTACACATTGATTCTAGTTTTGTTCTTGTAGGTTAAACCGAAGGTCCCAATTAGAGGATTGCTAAAATGGGCAAGTGATTGGCTTAATGGTGGGGGTCAGCCATCAGATGGAAATAACCAAAATCTGGTAAGTTCAACATTTTGATGTTTTCATTTTGCTTAGACGCCTCACGATGGGTCTAGCTGTAGCTCCTAAATTTTTTTCTTAGATATCATCACGCATCTACATTGAACCTTTCCATCGTGAAGTTTGGTGCATCTAGGACCCATATTCAAGGCATTTTATCCATCCTTACTATTTGTTTTAGATTGTGTCTTGGAAAGCTCATCATGTGCATCATATGCAAAGTTCTCTATCAATGACAGTATCAGTATTTGCAAATACAAGTAGGTTGAAATAACTTAAAATCGTTTTAGGCCAAGCTTTTTTTATTTGTGTCGGAATATTCTTTATGGGATTGTTGAACAACCCAAATTAGAATTTTCTTGGAAATATGTATTACAATATGGAAGCTACTTTTACATTATAAGTAAATGAATGAAAGCTCCTTCACACATTGTCTAGAATCAATATTATTTGCAATCATGTTGTGGTTTTGCCAAATAAGTTAGCTCTTTAGTTCCTACCTACCCTTGGAGTGCCCATTTTGAAGACCTCAAAAAGTTAGTGTTTGTGATTTGGTATCAAAGCCTCCTAGCAAAAAAAAGGTCATTATCTAGAAGCAGAAACGCTTTCTAAGATTGTGTCCTACTAGGAGAGAAAGACAAGAAAAGCATATCATTTTTGAACATTTTTGCTAGAAACTACATTTGAACTTGAGGAAGAAGGCATCTTAATAAATTGTAAAAGCTTAGATGAAGGTATGATTCCATATGTTGTTTTAAAGTAAAAGCCTCTCATGTATCATATTTTCTACCACCTTCATAGGACGTCCATGCATCAATTATATTGTTTTACTTATGCTTTTAACATTATTTCAATCTTATGTATTCCTTCGCAAAATAATATATCTTCATTGGAAAATCCTAATCTGATTTGTTTCTACATTATGATAGAATTTTCCATATTTGATCCACCAGGATGCCTTTGTCAAGTCAAATCTATACTTTTTTTCTGGGGTTGTACATTTTCTTGACAACTTGGTTGAGATAAGCGTGGCAAGTGGCCTACGCGTACTCTATTCTTTTTGTGACAACGTGCATTAATTGGACCACCCCAATTCTAACACAAATTAAAACCCTTCTAGCTTCCACAAAGTCTTTGGATATTGGATAGCCTCCATGGTGATAGAAAACTAAGTTATTGTTGGCACTCCCAAACATTGAGCTATCTTGAGGTTGTGGTTGTGTATACATATATCTCATGAAAGCAAAATCCACACAAGCTACCTTGATCCTTGAATTTGTAGATTCCTTGCACTATTTCCCTCTACATTGACTTAGCTCTCATTTTTGCCAATGTAAAGTCTACAAGTAGGTGTCTTTATTAGAAAACTTGAGACCTCAATTTTCTTCTAATACCTCATTGAGCCATGCCATGACAAATCAATTAATCTGAAGTGGGGCTGGTACGCTTATGTATAAATTCTAAGCACCTTAGTCTAACCTGATAAGGGTTGGTGGTCATGTCACTCTTTTGGGGCCAGCGGTAGTGGTCCTTTCAATCCCTAACTACTAATAATAAATGATAGGTCCAAACATTATTCTAATTAGTAAATCTAGGGACTAAATAGCAATTAACAGCCAAAGTTCAAATATATTGACTGTAACTCTCCTTGGTCTTTCAAATTGTGGTTTTGAAATTGTTGATAAAAAAATTCTAATTAAGGTAGTAAATCATGCTCGTGATGGATTTGAATTTGAAAGTAGTGATTACTCTTCCACGACAAAGCCTTTTCCGAGGAGCATAGGAGGATCATAGAAGACTTGCTTAATTGTGAAGGTACAATACTTGAGAGATCGATCATGCCACTATACCAGAAGCTCAACAATGTTGTAGTTATAATGATTACATCCTTGAGAACACATGGAAATAGATCATCTTCAATAGCGTTTGAAGATTCAACAATATCGTGACTAGCAACTAGTCTAGTTAGAGAAAAATCACCATTAGATAAGATAGAATATGATGCATTAAGCCATTTCCTTGGCTTAGATCCGTTGCTATTTTTTATTGCAGGTATCACAAAAAGGAAATATCATACAACGTCATGGTGAAGTGATAAACATCTTCTCAATCGCTTCAGGGCATCTGTAAGAATTTCAAGCATCAACATCGCTCTCTTTTCAATCTTGTGGCTTACCTTAGTTTGAATTCAATCTACAAAGGTGCTTTGCTGATTTATTTCGTTTACTTGAACTCATTAGTGGAAATCTTTGTTCAGTTGCCTATTGAAGTTTTTCTTGAATTCCTTATTTTCTAAAATTTGACACTACACATGTAGAGGTTATCCCAAGATGTTTATTCTTGTATCTGTGAGCAGAAATTCAATGTAAAAATGAGCATTTCATCTCACCAAGTATGATTGTTTTGAATCAATATGATCTAAGAACTTGTTTGATTTCTTGATTATGTGGTCTATTCTTCATTGTTGTGAGACCCTTGAAGAACAATTTGCCTTCTTAAGAGTAGTTATAATCATATTATCATGGACCTTTGGTATGTATATTATTATGCTCTTTCATTATGACAATATGATGATAAGTTTGGGCATTTGAGGACCCATCAGTTACTATTAATAGGCATTATTGACATATACAAATCATTTGAGCGATCATTGGGGCTTAAATATAATTTGTAGACCCTTAAGGGAAATTTGAGGGCCTTAGACATGAATAATTTGACAAATTCACAAGTTGTGAAGTGGAATAGCAACAACTTAGAGTAGAAGGACCAAATGTCTTAGAAAAGTCTGAACAAAGGAATACAAAATAGAGAAACTAGACAGATGAGGTGTAAAAACTTGAAAAAGTTGGACTCTTAGTAACTCCACTTCTAGTGATCAAAATCAAGATCTGTGATAGGAGAGCCATGTTGTATGAAGCTCAACGAACTAAAAATCTCCATGAAAGTCTACAAGAAAGTACAAAATTGAGAACACTAATAGAAACTAGCAATGTAGCGTAAATGATTCATAGTATGGTGGAACTTGCACGAGCAATTTTAAAATACTATTCAAACTTAACGCTTGAGAAGCTCCTCAAAATTTTCAGCTAAGTATCTTGACTTCCGAGAATCAGATTTGCTAACTACAAAGTGCATTGGAAGCACCTTATTATAGGAAATTCAATGATATTTAAGATCTCAAAAAAGTACACAAAATTACAAAAGTGACAACACTAAGAAGAACTAACAAAATGACCCAAAATGTTGATAGACTTCCAAGAGTTAGATATGCACAAATTATAAAGAACGATAGAAGCACCATGTTGTAGAAAACACATTGATGTACAACCCTCCCAAAAAGGAGAGAAAATAATATCAAAGTCATAACATATTAGCCAACTCATTATTTGGGTGCATAGTAATGGACGGATTGCATTAAGTGTAGTCAATTGTACGGACTACATGAATAAGTCATTGTCTTGTTTATCTCACTTACCAACTATCTAGGTCAGACGATCGTATTGTTAGCTCAATAGGATCACTTAGTAGTCAAAGGGACCAACTACTTGAGTAGAAAAAGGGATTGTTTACTCAAGGGGACATTTGGTTGACGAAAGGGATTAATTGTTCAAATGCTTTTAAAGTTTAAGGCGCCTTTGATTATAGTAACAACGTTGTTCGGGCAAAAGCAATCATAAATATGTGTTAGAATGGTGTGTACTATAGCTTGTTGGAAAGTTGAGTCTGAGAGATTTTGCATGGTGTCTGCAATGATGTCTGCTTGTGCAACTAGTGGAACGTCCATACGTTGACTCACTGTCTCCTACATTATATTTTGAGTCTCTAACTTTTGCTCATTTGTTGTGAAATGCTCTCAACTATGAGAATTTTAAGAATGTAAAGTCGTGCATAGTACAAAAAAGTTGTGCATAGGGGGGTGCTCGACGAATCAGTCAAGGGAAGTTTAGGCTAATTATACATTTTACAAGAAGAAAGTGAAGCCCTAGTGATGACTTGAATAGAAATTTTGCGCTTATCAAATGTCTTATTCCCAAAATAGCCAATGTTATTAGCTCTGGTGGCTAAGAATGATCATGGAGGCTAGAGTTAGGGTTTTTAGAGGTGGCAACCTAAAGTTAGGCATTGGAGATGGGAATTAACAGATATATTGGAGGTTGTGGGAAGAGCCTATATAAAGGCATGTCATCTTAATATTTCATTTAATCTATCTTGTGCTAGAGTATCTTGGATACCTATTAGCTAATGCTTATCTTTGTGCTACTCATGGTTAGGCTTACTATCTGAGTGGTTAGGTAGTGTGGAATGCCATAGCTCGAAGCCTAACAATAGTATAAGTATGTGATTCTACAGCTGGGGGGGTGAGTTATATTGACAGTGTCTATAGCTCATTTGGTTGGGTTGGATTTTTCTTTGCCTAAGCTATGGAAATTTTAAGAGTGGAATCAAAGCAAGAACAAGGCCGCATGCTATCAACAACAAGGGCAAGAGGACTCTTGGCAAATTGAACTGATTTTGGTTTAGGGTTTAGGGTCTTATTTGAATAGAAGCTAAACTTTGTTTTGCTTTTAATTTTCTTGGTTTTGCTACATCCATGGGTGGCCATCCATGAAGTCTGAGATAGCCCATGTTATTCGTGATTGTCCTTTTTGTGCCCATAATAAATATTTCCATGCTAAGTACGCTAGTTTGCTCCAGAGTTGGCCCATTCCTCATCGCTAGTGGACAGACATTACTTTGGACTTCATCCTTGGTCTTCCTCATATCCGTCGTGGTCATGACTCTTGTATGGTGGTGGTAGATCGGTTCTCGAAACAGGCACACTTTATACCGGTCCGCAGTACTATTACAGCTGAGCAGTGCGCACGTCTTTTTCTATCAGAGATTTTTCGCCTGCATGGTATGCCACATACTATCCTATCTGATCGGGTTGGTAAGTTTACATCTACATTCTGGACAGAGCTTATGCTTATTTTGGATGTACAGCTTCTGATGGGCACTTCTTATTATTCTACTGCTGATGGGTAGACTGAGGTCCTTAATCGGATCCTTGAGGATTACCGTCGACATATTGTTTCTCCTTCCGGGAAGGATTGGGATCAGCATTTATGTTTGGCAGAGTATAGCTATAATAGCAGTGTTAGTACCAGCACTGGAGTTTCACCTTTCTTATTGGCTCATGGGTATGCTCGACTTTTGCCAGGGGTGCCTCTTCCTCCTGATGATACACCAGTTACCATTGCCTCTTTTTTATCCGGTGCTCACGAGCTTATTGCTAGGGCTACTACTCACTTACAGCATGTTCAGCAGCGCTATCAGACTTCTGTTGATCGTCATCGCCCTCATGTTGAGTTTCAGGTTGGTGATATGGTTTACCTCCGGTTACGCTTTGCACGTCATCACTTTGTTCAGGGTCACGCTTCTACCGAGAAGCTTGCACCACGCTATTATGGGCCTTACTGTATCTTGGATCGCCTCACCCTTGTTACATACCGGTTACGGTTGCCTGATTCTACACAAGCCTATGATTTATTTCATGTTAGCCTTTTACGAGCTGCCATTGAGGATGATGCTCCTCGCGATCTCACATTTCCTACAGAGCCAGAGCTGTTCCCTTTTTTGCCAGTTGCCATCCATCAGGTTCGCCTTCAGCATAGTCGACGTCGCAGGCAGGTTTAGTTTTTTAGTACAGTGGGATGGTCGTCCTCTTGAGGAGGCCACTTGGGAGCCTATTGATGTCTTTTATCATACACCAGTATTGGCAGATCAGGCTCGAGACCTCATGGCTTTAGTTCTTAATACTTTTGGGATATCTGTTGTGACGACTTATGTCCTCTCCATCAGTATTTCCATTAGTTCGTGATTTTTCAGTATTTAGCATGCTTACATTATTGTTTTAGATAGTCATTATGCTTGCTAGCTGGTGGAGGGCTTTGTTTTTCTGCAGGGGAGAGTTATGGACTTGGCTCATTACATTCGTCGTGTCCATTCTTTTATTTGTTATTATGCATAAGCAGGCCTAAGGGCCCTTTTTATTCATATACTGCCCTTGGGCCCTATTTGGTCATATTGGACTTGGTCACGCTGATTTGGAGTGGGGGTCCTCCTATTGGGAGGGCGCACTATTTTCCCTCCAAATCCTTTTCCCTCCCTTTTTTGAATCCTCTATTTGATTCAGGGAGAGGGTATATGTAGGGCAGCATTGTATTCCTTTATTCAGTTTATGATGATTGCTCCTCTTTAGCCTCCTTAAGCATTCTCTCTTCCTGCTTTCTAGCTTAAGTCCTGCTTTCTAGCATAGCTAGTGAATCTTAGCCTGTAACTCTGTCCAATTCCCTGTCGTAGAGGATCCTAGTCCACAGCATGGAATGGTGTCTGACAAGATCCAGTCCTAGCATTAGCATCTGCTGCTCCTTATTTTCCTGAATTGTTAGCTCGAGATACCTTTTGATGAGCCAAGTTGAAAAAGCCATCTCTCCTATTTCAACATTGGAACATAAGTACATTGATTCACATGCATCTCCTTTTTCTTTGCTGCCTAAGTCTGTCATCCATTTTAAATATCAAGAATCTTGCTGTTTATTTTCACTTGCAAATTCATTTCTGTAGCACCTTCTTCAGGTCTAGCATGTTTTTCAACTCATTCACTTTTGCGGCTCTTGAGCATAACCATTTTTGTCGTATCTTTTGACATCTTCATTTTGTAGCATCCCTTTGTATGCTATTCATCTTTGCCGCATCTTCGTAAACATGTTACTTTCTACTGATTTTTACATTAGCAATTGAGGACAGCATTTTGGTTAATTTGGGACATGTAAAGGGCTACGTGTTGGCTTGACAAATTGAAGCCTTCATCTATTTTATTTTTAGTTTTTCATGTCCTCACTGGGCTATGGAGCCAATTGTCTTTTTAGGAGGAAGATGTGACGGTTTGGTGCTCAATTAATGGAAGATTTGGAAACCTTTAGTTATGGAGACTAACCTTAAGTTGGTCCTCATTCTCTTTGTAAATAAATTGACACTGCTTTTGCTTCAAACGACTATATATTTGAACTTGTTTTAAAGCATCTGCTCTTTCCATCATGTCATGATAGCTATTTGGCGGGTTTAGCATATTGTTTAAAAAGATATTACTAATTGTGTAAATTAGCATGAGCGACATTTAACACATTGAATGACTCTTGCAGGTATGAACGATTTTTGAAAATCATGATCCTCAGTGTGCTGAAAAACACCCTTCGGCCTGCTAAATTCTGGTTCATAAAAAACTACCTATCACCACAATTTAAGGTTTGTCACATGTGGTATCCAATTTGTGCATGAGAGTCTGATTATCGGCCTGTTAAATTCTGGTTCATAAAAAACTAATGCAGTATCCAATTTGTGCATGACAGTCTGATTTATTTCCAGGGTTTAGAGTTCAATTGTTGCATGCAATTGTTATGCAGGATTTTCTTCCACACATGGCCACGGAGTATGGGTTCGACTATGAGTTGGTGACTTATAAATGGCCTTCATGGCTTCATAAGCAGACAGAGAAGCAGCGAATCATTTGGGCCTATAAAATCTTGTTTCTTGATGTCATTTTCCCTATTTCTCTGAAAAAGGTTAAAACCTGCTCTTTTATTTCATCTTTTTCAGGTTCTATGTGATGTCTTTAGTGATGAGACTCTTTGAAGCTTGAATGTATATCCGATCGAGTATGGGATGGGTGGTCAATTTTGGATTTTCTGTTTTAAAGTATTTGCATATATAGCGGACTGTTATCATTGTGGCATGTAAACATAGTCCCCTAATGTATTCCGCACTTTATGTCAACAGGTAATATTTGTTGATGCTGATCAAATTGTGCGAGCTGACATGGGCGACTTGTATGATATGGATATCAACGGAAAGCCCCTTGCATACACCCCCTTTTGTGACAACAATCGAGATATGGATGGGTATCGATTTTGGAATCAGGTATTTGTGTATTGATGCCAAATCACCATCCTTTGGCTCATATATTTGATGTCCGATGAAAGACGTTCTTTTCAGGGTGAACAGTTAACTCTTTTTTTATGCAAGGAAGAAGCTCAGTGCGACTTTAGCTTGTATCATAATGACAAAGAACATACAAGATTGTTTTGGTAACTGCTTTGCAGTTGGTAGATTTGAACGGTATTATAATATGCAATAATTTGAATGGACTCAATTTGAATCAGTTTGGGACTATGGCTTGTAGAAATTGTATATATTGAGCTGCAAGTTCTGATATTAGGTAAGAGGTTCTGGGGTTAGGGTTTAGGGTTTATACTTAAAATTCTATTTTGTACTATTTATGACTTGTGAATGTATTACACAGGGATTTTGGAGGGAGCATCTCAGGGGAAGGCCTTATCATATCAGGTTCAGTTTTGCTAATCTTCTTATCAATTATCCATATCTCTCTCACAGTTCTCACAGTAATCTAGTCCTCTCTAACCATTATTGATATTCTGATATGTAATTGCAGTGCACTGTACGTAGTGGATTTAGCAAAATTTCGTCAAACTGCCGCGGGAGACAATCTGAGAGTTTTCTATGAGACACTCAGCAAAGATCCCAACAGTCTTTCGAACCTTGACCAGGTAGAGGTTCTATCTTACTCTGGTAGAGTAACTGTTTAATCTATTTGCTAGCAAAATATTGAATGGAATTTTCCTGCAAGCATATCACTTTTTAGACAAGCAGTCTGGTCATTCACATTTAAACTCTATGACTCTAATGCTGGTGTTTATTGCTTCATCTACCAAGAAAAGAAATGTACTCACCTGTCTATTTTGCAGGATTTACCCAACTATGCTCAACATACGGTTCCAATCTTCAGTTTACCTCAAGAGTGGTTGTGGTGTGAATCTTGGTGTGGAAATGCAACAAAATCTCGAGCGAAGACGATAGACCTATGCAACAATCCAATGACCAAAGAGCCTAAACTTCAGGTTCTCTCTCTCTACAAGACTTTCATGTCTCGGAAGTATCCTGTAACAAATTGTATTGTAGGTTAATTTATCTCTAGTTACAGGAGATTTTTCATCGTAAGTGTAATGTGTGAACTCAGCCAGAGTAGGCTTTTTCCTCATTCCTACATTGGAAATGATTTCATTCTTACATGCATCAAAGATTGTAAGGATAATATTTTCCATGCTCTGGTTCATTCAGTTGGTTGCTTCTATCCACTAAGTGAAGCCATTGAAAAGTAATAATATCATGAATTCTATACTCCAACATGTTCCTTAAACTAGAAATAGAGTCACAATTGCTGTATGCATGCACTGAAAAGTGCCATTATTGACAAGTGCATCATTTTAACAGCACAAGTGTTCTTTGCCCAGTCAAATAATTCTGTTTATAGTGTAAAGCATGCTATTTGGCTACTATGTGCATGTTCATATCTGTCAAATTACAGCTATCATGAAAGATACTGAGCCTTTTCATCTGTTGTACTTCAGGGTGCGAGACGAATTGTGCCAGAGTGGAGTGAGTTAGATGAAGAAGCAAGAAAACTAACAGAGAAGCTACGAGGCGAGGATCTGGAAATTGCAACCACTGTCGAGGCAAACAATGGAGTGGAGGATATGAGAGATACAAATGGGTTTTCTGATTTTGTTGAGCCAGTTGACTTAGAGTCATCTGCAGAACTATAGGTCTTGTCAAAAAGAGCTCCAAGAATCAAGAGGTAGGCATTTACTACTAAACTAGGAAGAATTTATAGCATGAGTGGCATGAACAATTTTGTATGACTATTCATTCTTTGGATCAATAAACAAAAGGCAACTTTTTTGCTAGTGCCATATTGAGTAAACACAAATTATCTCTGTTTTTTTTAGTTCTAGCCTTGTTGGAAACATAGGAGCCCATTTTGAGTTTTTATATTTTGGTACATTCTACTTCATATGTAAGGGAACAAAACGCCTCCTGTGCATTTGAAATGTTTTTCAAAAAAGAGCTATTTTTTCAAATTTTTTAACAAGAATAATTGTATGAGGTTCCTTAGAAAACAAAATGTGGGATAATTTCCACGTTCTGTACCGAACGAATTCCTATGGCCTTACAAGATGTGACATTGGTTTGTACTGCTGGGAACAATGGTTGGAAATTATGTTTGCCTTGCATGGTATTTGTTGTAGCTTGAGCTAGGTAAGCATATATTCACCTTGAAGGTTTTCAGCACCCAGTGCAGTCAACAACTAACTCGACCATCTTATTCTCCAATATTTTATCGAAATAAACCCTGTACCCTGTACTCCCAAAGACAATAAACCCTGTACTCCCAAAGACAATGAGGAATTTGAAAGGTCGACCATATGAAAGAGACTTTTATACCACCTTTTGCATGCAGTAAAATGTCTATGGATTTTGCTAGATTTGAACCATGGGTGCAGTATCCATGGCTTGAGATGAATAAAGATGGATTTTACTGTTGGTTAGCTAGTAAATATTGATTTTCCTATTGTGGTGCTTAGTAGTGTTAGCCACTACCATTATGTAAATGGAGTGTTGATGATTGATGATTGTCCCAAATTTGTAAATTGTGCAATGTGTTTAGGTTTGCATTCATATTGATTTCATTGGCCTTTTACACGCAGTTGTGTTGCATCCTTTATGGAAGAGATCTAGTCCAAAGCAATTCCATGACCATGAGCTTTAGGATGGGTGGTTTGAATACCTCCAGAGGGTCGTACCAAATGTTGCAAAGCAAAAGGCTGCAACGAGGAGCTCATGATTTTTCGAAAAGACCGCCTCACATATCAGAGGGCTATGACACAGGAGAGTGGCGGTGGGTTTGTATCCTTAGGCCACAATGCATTGCATTGAGAGTCCTCTCATAGGACTGCACTGCAGCAGCTTGTGAGAGGAACTAGAGCATCTACTCCCTCATACACACTAAGAGAAAAAATAGGCTCTCCACACAAATTAGAAAAGATAGTGTTTGTGAACCTATGCCTTAGGAAATAATATGAGGGAGGCCAAAGAACCCATGCAGGTAATTGTTTAAACTTTGTATTTGAGACTTGATCTTGAACTACTTGAATATGTAGTTCATCATCTAGAATCTAGGTCAAGACTCAATTTCTCACGTAGATTCTACTAGTACATTATTATGATAGTTGACTCATGATCATGACTGTGGATTCAGTATTTGTCATTAACTGTTCAGCTTATATTGATATCATATGTGACATGTGTATAGTTTGATACAAGCTATTTGGGTTTTCACTATATAGTTGATAACTTCATTGTTCACTCCAATGCTATTTGATTTTGCTTGTCATTGTAAGACTTTCGAATTTCGATTAAAACGTTTATCCAATGTACTTAGCTTACTGCTCACTACTTACAAGTTAGTAACTACTATTTACTAATATAGGATCATTGATGAATGTATCATGTTTGGTTACTTCAGTCTTGACTCTTTAATCGACGATGATATATCACGCCACATGGATAACTCATAAATTACAATAGTCATTGTTAAGTGGAAGTTGAAAGTTGGAACATGGAATGCAGCTAACAAGGTTGAATTGTGTCCATTGTCCATTCAACATTGTCATGTGCACTTGTGAATCATGATTCTAATTTCTATGAACACTAATTTAGTTGCAGCCATCAAGCTTCAACTTTTTACAAGCAAGAACAAACTTTCAAATGCATGTATTCACTAGCAATCTAGTATTTATAAGATTTGAGAGACATTGTGGACATTATAGATATAACTTGACATGTTTTCTAGCATTACATCAAGTAAAATGCAAAAACAAATTTGCCGATTCTTTCCCATTATCTAGGGAGGGGCCCATTCTGAGCCACGATTCATGCCGATTCCTCTGATTATGAAACGGTCGGTTTTGAACCATATGGAAAGACTAGGGAATGGAACATGTTCTTGAAAATCGCACAACTTGGCAATGACTCATCAAAGGAATGAAGCCTACTCCTAAAATTGTTCCTTGGGAACATAATGGTACCCGTTCATGTGGAAAAACCTTAGGAATTGGTTTCTATGCTCGACATACATATGGAGTACAAAACAATAATGTTTTAGAGCAAGAGAGGTTTATTGCATTGCACTCAGATGAACATATAGATTAGTTCTATGCCAAATGTTATCAATGTTTGAAAAAGTTGTTGATTGGTGTTGCTACAATTTGCGTCCTATTATCATGTTCACATCTTGGAGGAGTAAGATATATATCAAAAGACAAGATATAGAAAAGTTTGACATCCTTGGCTCACTCAATCTGGGATTTGAATTTGGATCAATAGGAGAAAATGTGATTGTCATTAGTTTTAACCTTGTGATGACTACATTGAAGTAATGATTTCAAAGAGTTGAAGCTATGCACACCCCACATACATAAACGTGGACATGGGGTTCACATATTCTCCACTTGTAGATTGCTTTTATCAGAGATGATCATGCTTTTGGAATAAATACATCATCCCTCTTAGTTGTTGTGGCCACATGAACTTTTGCTAAGGTTTGTTATCCGTTTGTGACTTGTTCCACCTTTAGTTACTTTACATTGGCATCATTATACGTACAATACATTGTACATCCATTATTAGTTGAAGCTAAGGAGCTCTAGACGCCAAACCTCAACAATGCAACAACTTGAGCTTGTGTCTTCGTGGACACCTCTTATCCAACTAGACCAACTATGGAGAAAATTTTTGGAGTTCTTTTATAGAATCCCATATAGAGAGTAACTATTGAAACATTGTCACAGAATGAAAATGAAATGGGTGCATGTGTGCGTGTGCAAGAGTAGATGCTTATGTGCATTAAAGCTACAAGAAACTATGTGCATAAAAGCTAGCATGCCGGTGTGCTAGCTTGCAAATTTTATATTTAAAAAAAAAAAAAGTTTTTTTTAAACACTTTTTAAAAAATGAATTTTTTTTTTGGAGCTGATTTGACTAGCATGTCAATGTGCTAGTCGAATAAATTATAGAAAAGCTATTTTGACACATGAGAATCAAATTTTGCGTAAGAACATTATTTTAGAATATTTTTTTCAACCTCCGAACATAGTAAGCTGACGTGCTAAGGAAAAGAACTAAAAAAAAAAAATTGCAACATTTAAAGATAGCACGTCAGCGTGCTATATGACATGAAAAAAAATTGAAGCCTCCAAATCCAACACGCCGGCGGCGTGCACAAGATCTCCCAAAAAAAAAAAAAAATCCGTGAGATCTTGTGCACGCTGACGTGTTGAGTTCCATGTTGCACATTTTTTTTTTCGAGCGGTCTTGTGCACACCGGCATGCTGGGTTTGGAGGCTGCAAAGACAAAATTAATTTGAAATGTTTTTATTTTGTGACATTTTTAACTATGTACCAAATCACATTCTTAATAATAAACATTGTAGTAGCGTAAAAATAAACTCACAAAACTTGCAGATGATTTACTCACAAAATGCCAAGGTCCCAAAAGACGCACATTTGATTGCAGCATAATGGCAAACTTTCAAGAGGAGTCGATCTAGTGCAAACGACACAAACATCATTTTAGGTGACCTAGACTATGTCGGCACACTTCAACATATTTATGAGGTCAACTATGGAAGTAATGGAAAATAATCCATCTTTGATGTGAAATGGTTCAAAGTTGACTATCGTGGAAACAATGTTGCGATTAGAAAGGATGTGTTCGGATTCTTTGCAATCGACTTGACAAAAGTAATACCTATAAACTCATATAACACGTTCGTGCTGCCACGACATTGTGAATAGGTATAACTACCTTGCAAATTGCACTCTACTTTATGTGACTTTTTTGTTCGATCACTTTGAACACGATTTGTGATCACATTATGTATTGATTTTATTTGTCTATTGTAGATCATATTTCATCCGGATCGATTATCTCCTCAGTGGTTATATGTCATCCAATTCAGTACGCAAGATCACGACGTATATTTGAAGACAAAGATATTGCATCAGGTATGTCAAACAATTTGCACGAGGAACCGAAAATCGAGCCAGAATCCTTGATCGACCTAGAAATCCAAGTTCCATTTGATGCTGAAATCACTGAAGAAGAAATCACAAATGAAAATATGAACGTAGAAAGGCAATCGTCGATGAGAATGCCATGTTTCGATGAAGAATGGCCAGAGAGGAAGAAAGTGATGATGAAGTTGATCATAGCTCTTATACTCATAGTCGGAGAAATTTATGATTGCACTTAGAATTAGATTTAGATGAGTGTATGGACTTAGATAATGACGAGAATGAGGAACTATTTGACGAGCGACTTAAGTCGCGCCCCCTTTTGGAATGCTGCGTTCCAATCATGGTCTGGAACGCTGCGTTCCGGAATGGATCCGGGTTCCGGAAAGCTGCGTTCCAGAACGTAAGGGTCATGTGTTCTGGAACGCTATTGGATTCCGGAACCTGATTAGTTGGATTGTGTTCGAAGATTACTGAATGTTAGTTGATGGGTTGTGGACTCGAGCAAATCCACAAAGTTGTTTTCTAGACAGATAAGAGGAATAGCACATAAAATACTTTTTCTGGCTTTGACTAACCTTTTTTTGTGTGAAAAGTACAAAAATGGAGTACATCTCCACCCTTTTTGTGTGGCATATGACACATAATTTGGTGTTATGATTTGCTTCTGATTTGCAATTCTTTCTTATACACATAAGAAGTGAATTGTTTTTTTTATATTTTGTAGATAGTGATCCCTACAAGGAAGGATTATGGACCGACTTTGTGGAGGTAGGCAAATCATCAAGGGAACATTTAGACATAAGAAGGGTATTGAGTAGCATCAAAAGTCATACCTCATGTAGATACGAAGACCATCAAAAAGCTGCATCAAGGGTCACAAGCTTGTTGAGGTGCTTCATGTTTATGAGGAGAAGGCATACATTGCCATCTGCTTAAGGAACTCAAACAATTAAGATGCATATACTGGGCATACTACTTATGGACAGGAAATTGAGCACTACAAAAATTGTAAAGGGAGAATCAAAAGAAACACACGTTGTTTGTGCGCTCAAACGTATAGCACAATTGGAGGCAACAGGTGCTAGCATGGAGGAAAAATAGTTGATATAGACTTTTCAACAATCTACCATATGTGTAGCATATTTTATCAACCAACAAACGTATTCAAATGATTGAGATTGCACGAGTAGTTATTTTAGTTCGGTTTTGGCCTCCAAGATCAAAACTAGCTTTACAAAGCAAGAGCTTGACTATGCTTCATTATCTTTCCATTTTATTTAACTTGGATTGGCCTCAGACATTGTAGCACTCAAACTAAGTGTAATTGCATTCAATTAATTAATAAATTATGTACAAACAATGCAATTGCTTATATTTCATATCTCTTGTTCACTGATTTTATCCATAATATATTTTGATGGAATTGGATATGATATTAGGGTTTTCTAACTCTTACTCTCAACCAAATTAAACCTCATTAGCCTCACCAATTAATAAGAGTTACCCTCAAATCTCTCTTTCTTTGTCACACACTCTTCATATCTCTCTTACCAATGATGATTATGAGGAGAAAAGGAGTTTTCAATTGAGGAGCAAAGGAGCAGATGAGCCTGCTTCTAGCTAAAGAGTGATTCAAGAGGAGCTATCATCAATGTTGATTGTGAGAAACATAGGGGGTGCTAGCTAAGGAGTGGAGTAGATGAGCATGAGTGGTTCTCCACACACATTCTCTCTCTCTCTCTCTCTCTCTCTCTCTCTCTCTCTCTCTCTCTCTCTCTCTCTCTCTCTCTCTTCACACAAAATATCTCTCTAAAAAAACATTATCTTTCTATCTCTCTCACAACAAAAATTTCACTCTCTTTCAACCTCTATCTCTTTTCTTAAAACATAAAATCAAAATCAATTCATTCACATTTCATTCTTGTTTTCACATTCTCTCTCTCTCTCTCTCTCTCTCTCTCTCTCTCTCTCTCTCTCTCTCTCTCTCTCTCTCTCTCTCTCTCTCTCTCTCTCTCTCTCTCTCTCTCTCTCTCTCTTTTCTCAAAACCAAAAATCAGAATCAACTCATTCACATTTTATTCATTTTCTTATACAATTTTTTTTCACACAATCTCTCTCTTTTCTAGTCATTCACATTTCATACATTTTCTTACACACACACACACACATTACCTCTCCTCTTCAACCTCTATCTCTTTTTTCAAAACAAAAAATCAAAACCAAAAAACAAAATCGATTCATTTACATTTCATTCATTTTCTTATACACACATTACCTCTCTCTCTCTCTCTCTCTCTCTCTCTCTCTCTCTCTCTCTCTCTCTCTCTCTCTCTCTCTCTCTCTCTCTCTCTCTCTCTCTCTCTCTCTCTCTCTCTCTCTCTCTCTCAAGAGTCTTTTCTCAAAAAAAAATTAAAACCAAAAATTAAAATCAACTCATTCATCTTTAATTCATTTTCTCATTCCCTCTCTCTTTCATTCTCAATTTCTTTCTCACAAATTCAATCACTCACACACACACTCTCTCTTTTAAAAATCAAATGTCACAAAAAATTTTACACACACTATCTCTATTTCCATCTATCTATCTATTTATCTCTCTCTCTCTCTCTCTCTCTCTCTCTCTCTCTCTCTCTCTCTCTCTCTCTCTCTCTCTCTCTCTCTCTCTATCTATCTATCTATTTATCTCTCTATCTATCTATCTATCTATTAAAACATGTAGAAGCAACTAAATTAAGAAATAAAAACCTTTGAGCTCTAAATCTGAAGCATCCAAAATCTCTCTCCAAAATCGCTCCAACACGCTCAAGATTCCTGCATAGGTGGCGCGAAATGAAGCTTGCGGGAGGGAATATGAACACAGTGTCGGATTCTGACATCCGTAGGATCCGCCGGAATCCGACATCCCTTTTTAGAAGCAAAATCGTCAAATCAACGACAAGGATTGTTGATCTGTTTGTCGGAATCCGACTGAAAATTGCGTCGGATTCCGACATCCAACTAGGATGCCACCTCAACAAAAATTTGCCACATGGCTGGCACCCACGTCGGATGTCGGAATCCGTCAAATTTTGTAAAAGGCAACCAAAAGCCGCCCTTAAAGCAATGGTTTAAAGGGCAGTGTTGAGAAGGTGGCCAACGGATTAAAAGGTGGATACCAAAAACCGCCCTTTAAACTGATCTAAATGGCGGTTTTTGGCCACCCTTTCTACGCACTTTTCTTGTAGCTAGTGTTAATGTGAATATATGTTGATATGTGGTAATTGAATCAATAGGATTGGGCTCCGCTTATTTTCAGCACCCTGACGAGTGCTGGCACGCGTTAGGGTGCGCCGGTTTTTTTTTTTTTTTTTTTTTGAAAAACTGGTTGCTCACCAGTATTTATCCCATAATCTTTCCTATGGATTACGCACAGTGACTATATAACTAAACTTCTCTATAACTTGCATGGGTGTGGGTGTGAAGGTGCCCGGTGCCACTTGTGTTGCCTGGTGCCCAGCTGCCAACGTTGCCAAGCGCCATTACAGGCTGCCCGGCACCAATTGTGCTGCCCGACGCCCACCTTCCTGCACTGCCTGGCGCCACCTGCAGGCTGGTCGTGCCCACGATCAAAGTTTTACGGACACTGGCAGTACGAGCACTCGGTGGGCCCAGCACTCTGGCTGGCGCACCCGTCAGGGTGTTAAAAATATGTGGAGACGATAGGATTGTATCGTATTGTCAACTGTATAAAGGGCTAGGAGATGAGGCATGAGCGGTTCTCCACACACACACACACACACACACACACACACATTACCTTTCTCTCTCTCTCTCTCTCTCTCTCTCTCTCTCTCTCTCTCTCTCTCTCTCTCTCTCTCTCTCTCTCTCTCTCTCTCTTCACACAAAATATCTCTCTAAAAAAACATTATCTTTCTATCTCTCTCACAAAAAAATTTTCACTCTCTTTCAACCTCTATCTCTTTTCTTAAAACATAAAATCAAAATCAATTCATTCACATTTCATTTCTATTTTCACATTACCTCTCTCTCTCTCTCTCTCTCTCTCTCTCTCTCTCTCAATCTCTTTTCTCAAAACCAAAAATCAGAATCAACTCATTCACATTTAATTCATTTTCTTATACAATTTTTTTTCACACAATCTCTCTTTTTCCTAGTCATTCACATTTCATATATTTTCTTATACACACACACACACACACACACACACATTACCTCTCCTCTTTAACCTTTATCTCTTTTTTCAAAACAAAAAATCAAAACCAAAAAACAAAATTAATTACACACATTTCATTCATTTTCTTATACACACATTACCTCTCTCTCTCTCTCTCTCTCTCTCTCTCTCTCTCTCTCTCTCTCTCTCTCTCTCTCTCTCTCTCTCTCAAGAGCCTTTTCTCAAAAAAAAAACTAAAACCAAAAATTAAAATCAACTCATTCATCTTTAATTCATTTTCTCATTCTCTCTCTTTTTCATTCTCAATTTTTCTCTCACAAATTCAATCACTCACACACACTCTCTCTCTTTTAAAAATCAAATGTCACAAATTTTTTTACACACACACTCTCTCTCTTTCCATCTATCTATCTATTTATCTCTCTCTCTATCTATCTATCTATATATTAAAACATGTAGAAGCAACTAAATTAAGAAATAAAAACCTTTGAGCTCTAAATCTGAAGCATCCAAAATTTCTCTCCAAAATCACTCCAACACGCTCAAGATTCCTGCAAAGATAGCGCGAAATGAAGCTCGCGGGAGGGAATGTGAAGGAGTGCATTGCATGTACTCCTAGCCCCGGAGCATCCAATGATGATGGATGGGGTTGAAGAGAAAAAATAAGATCTCTCTCCTTAGGATGGGGTGGGGTGGGACCTCTTCCTAGAGAGGCAGGGCAGGTTCATCTGCGGTGCATAGGTTCATTAATGTCTCTAGTGAGAGCCAATGATCCTTCCAGCTTTCACCATATTTAAGGAAGCTTGACTAAAGGTAAGAGTCTAAAGAGTGGAAAAGGAACTCATGCTTTCTTCCCAAAGAAATCTACGTCCAAGATAGCATTTGAATGTTGGGCAATCTGTAGCAAGAGCTCCGTGCCATCTCGGGGTTGAAGCTCATAGAATTAATTGCTTTTATCTACTGCATCCAAAAATCATTGCAAGCATCAACTAACCTTGAATACAAGCTGATCTATGTTTGTTTTACTCATAACCACTCTCTCCATTTGAATCTCTAGTAGAAACGTTACTAAACAACAAACGAGTACGTGCTGGACTGAGATTTAATTGGAATCGAAACTAGGTCGAGTGATTTCTTTCATTCTATTGCCTCTTCTGTATAGATAATAGTACAATTTCGATCAAAAGCGAAGCGATTTTTGGCTGACCCAGTGAAACACCAAAAATGAGGAGCATCAACGCTGGCATGGTGGCACTGTTGGTAGTGGTGCAATTGACGGTGGTGGTAATGTCAAGCGACATGTCATCTTGCATTACCCAGCCAGGAGAGTCTGTACCTGTTAGCGATGCCAAGGCAGCAATTACTATGCTCCAAAACTACAATCGCCCATGCTGCCAAAACAATTGCACTGGTGTATCCACCATAATGGTGACATATGGCAACGTTGCGCTTAGCATCTTCGGGCCTTGCGGGTTTTGCCTCAGCTGCAGCGATGCCGCAAAACACCTCACGCAGGCCATGTCTAAGTGTACCTCTCAGAACGAAGTGGAATTCGAAGCCGCTTATACAATTGGGCACCTACGATTCCTCTATCTCACTACTCCCATGAATCGCCCGGGCAGGCCGCTTAATGAGATTGTGTCTTGAACTATTGGTGTTATCTTCCAATCTTCCAACGACACATAGTATTTTCAACGACATACTACTTAGTAGTAGTGGTGCCAAGTTTGTGTTTGTTGTAGCAAAGGCTGTTGAATTTGGCAATGTTGTTTTAGCAAAGTATGTTGAATGGTGATTCGACCAATATGTTTCAGTTGTTTGTGATTCACATGCATGCAATTAAGCATTTGTCCATATTTGGTCTATTTGATGAAATTAGCATTTGTCAATTGCTTATGTGCATGTTATTTACGATTTCTAAGATTCTAGTATATGTTGTAGTTTTTGTGACTGATTGTTGTCATTCAATATATCAATCTTCATAGCCTTGTAGGAAGGTTCCAACGTTTGTGTTTGGTGGTCTTTACGTGTATTGCCTATCTTGAAAATTCGTTGCATGTTGCTTTTACGAATTCAAACGCATGCAATATTGATTGTTCATGGGTGTGTACAATATACATGAACCATGTCTGTAAGGCCATCAAATATCCATTTTCAAGATTTTTGAAAACGAGAAAATGCCACGTCATTACTAAAAAATTAATAAAAATAAAAAAACTCCACATGAACAAAAATTTAAGACTCTCTCTCTCTCTCTCTCTCTCTCTCTCTCTCTCTCTCTCTCTCTCTCTCTCTCTCTCTCTCTCTCTCTCTCTCTCTCTCTCCCATAGCCGATTTTTTAGCATACAAAAGTGGCCTAAATTGTACATTTTTACGCAATGTTTGATGTTCTTTTCATGTAAAATTAATCAAAAATAGTAGGTGACTAGCAAAGGCCTGTATAGCCTATGCCGAGGGGGTCCCATTTCACCCAAAAAGGACTACCAGAGTTGCTTAGATACATTTTAGAATTGGCTCTAGTATTTTTCACAATTGGCTATGCCAAATTTCATGTATGTAACATTTTATAAAATATTTAGCTATCTAAGATTTTTGTAGGATATCTTTTTCTTTGATATCTGAAATGAAATTTGAGACCAAGAAAATCCAAAAGAATCTAAAGTAGGATCCTATACATGAACATCAAGAATTTTAGATCCATCCACAACATCATCACTTGAAGACTCCTTTGGAATATTCCCCTCATCAAAAGTGACATCTCTACTAGTAATCACCTTATTGGTAGTAGGAATGTAACCTTGTAGGCTTTACTCACCTCAATATATCTTTCCTTGAAGATGGATCCTCCTTTGTCCTATCATCAAGAGTTGTATTGACATAGCAAGTACATCCAAAAGTTTTAAGAAAGTTGACACTCGGCCTCCTCTTGAATAGCATCTCAAAAGGTGTTCTTCCATCCAATATTGCACTCAGCCACCTATTGCATAGAAAGTTAGCACACAACAAAGCTTCATCCCAAAATGGTTTTGTAAGATTAGCACCTAACCTCATGGCTTTGGCACTTTCACATAAAGTCCTATTCTTCCTCTCAACCACTCCATTTTGTTGTGGTGTCCTTGGAGTTGTGTACTCCCTCTTAATCCCATGCTCATCACAAAAATCCTTGAACTTGGTAGATATGTACTCTCCTCCATTGTCACTCCTCAAGAACTTGATCTTTGTGGAAAATTGGTTCTCTCTTTCATTCTTGAACTTAACAAAGACATCATACACTTCATCTTTGCTCTTTAGTAGATAGATCCAACAAAATCTACTAAAATCATCAATGAAAGTTACATACATCTTAGCTCCACTATTGCTAATTGTAGTAATTCCATGAATATCTGAATATAAAACTTGAAAAGACTTTGTAGCTCTAGATGTAGGCTAGTATAAGGTAGTCTATGTGACTTTGACAAAGCACAATGAAGAAACATTATGTTTCTACTTTAAAGCCTTAGTATTTTTCCCTGCCTTTTAGACTGCTTCATATTTGAACTAATTTCTGCACAGTCTGCATATTTGAACTGTTTGTCACACAGTTCACATTTCTGCACTTTTGATAAAAAATGCAACAATAGGTCGAAAATGACCCAGGACTTTGTTTTAACCGACCTTCGGCTTTTTCGCCACATACTCAGAAGGCCGACACTTCGGGTTAGGCCGATACTTCGGGGTATCCAAGCCAAGGTCAAGACGAGTTATCGGGCATGGACGAACTATCGCACCTCAGCTATGTGGACGTGAAGTTTTCAAACTATCACAATCCACCGCCGCCATGCAACTTTAACAAAGACGTAGTTAAATGGACGTTTAGCTTAAACTTAGCTAAAAAAGTCTTGTAATCTAATCCAGGATGATATATGTATTGGATAGACATGCATAGATGACGAGAGAGAGAGAGAGAGAGAGAGAGAGAGAGAGAGAGAGAGAGAGAGAGAGAGAGAGAGAGAGAGAGAGAGAGAGAGAGAGAGAGAGAGAGAGAGAGAGTATTCGGAAGAAAGATAGTTCTTGCAGTAGCTAGTCCATTCGTGAGAAGAGAACACCTCTCTCACGCTGACACACTGATCTGGGAAACAGACAACACTCTCAAAAGAAATTTACTGATGAATACTCAATTTTGATAATACACACGAGTTATAGTTTCAATCCAAATTTAGCAAACTTCTTACTTGATCGAACTTTGGATACGCCAACTTTTCCATTGAATATGGTGAATTTGTCTTGGATAACCACTGATTCAATTCCAGATCCGATTGAAAGTGACCTAGTACATGTTAGTCATGCCTTGACTTACGATGGAGATGCAGAACTTACAGATGAGCAGATCCTCAATCACATGGATCCTACAAGATTTGAAGTTTGAGATATTCCAGATGAACCGACAGTAAAGTCGCCAAAGCAGTTATATTGAAGGAAGAAAACGCTCCAAGACCAATGACAAAGAAACAATCTAAGCAACATTATAATATGATCCTGATGATGGACAGCTAGGACTCAGCCAATGAATCTTGTTGAATGAGGAGAGCCAAAGAAAATTGTTCAAGTTGGACCACAACTTACTCTGGAACAATTTCAAGCATTAAGGAAGTTATTGATCAAGCCTAGTACCAAGATTGTTTTGCTTGGACGTACAAGGATCTCAAAGGAATTGCTACCTCGGTTATTGAGCATACGATATCCTTAATGCATGATGCAGTTCCAAAGGTCACAAAATTTTATCGCTGTAATCCAAACATTACTGAACTTATAAATAAAGAGCTACAAAGACTACTTGAAGCCAACTTTATCTATGAGATTGAGCATACCGAATGAGGTTTGCCAATTGTCATCGTTCCTAAGAAGAATGGGAAGATGAGGATTTGCGTGAATCTCAAAGCTTTAAACAAAGTGACGTGAAAGGATCACTTTTCGTTACCCTTTACTGAAAGCATATTGGACCGTCTTGTTGGAGTGGAAGCATATAGTTTTCTGGATGGATTTAGTGGTTACAACCAAGTTAAGATCGCACCTGCGGACTGCCATAAAACAACATTTGCAACAGAATGGGGAACTTATGCTTATAAAGTTATGTCGTTTGGACTTTGTAATGCACCTAGTTCCTTTCAAAGAGTCACACAGTTTGCCTTTAAGGACTATTTGCATAAATTCCTTGAAATCTACTTGGGTGATTTTGGAGTCCATAGTGCGGATACAGACCATTTGGATCATTTGGAGAAAGTATTTGAATGTTGTCACAAATACCAAATCTCCTTAAATCCAGAAAAATGTCAAATTTCGGTCACTCATGGAGTTGTCCTTGGACATGTGATATCAAGACATGGCATTGCTACGGATTCCAAAATCAAAGTCATTGTGGAGTTACCACCACCAGGAACAAATTCTTTGCAGATTTAGCAAGACCTATATATAAGTTGACTACTATACCAATTTGGACAGTAGAGGCATTGGAAACATTTGAAAAATTTAAAAAAGCTTTAGCTTCTGCACTGATACTACGAGCCCTTGCTAGTAGACAGCACCAGTTAATACTAAAGTGGATGATGTAGTACCAGATGTTGCGTTATTCTATGTTGAAGCAATACCTGGGTGGGTAGCAGATATTGTTGAATATCTGATGCTAGGCCAACCCAATTGATTCATAAGGCACAACCTTATCGATTGATTCCTGGACAATTGTATCGCCGAGGAATGAATGATATTTTGCGAAGATGTGTTTTGTCGCATGAAGTACATGAACTTATTATGTTTTCACATGATGTAATGGGCGGAGGACATTTCCCAACAGATATCACTGCTTGCAAACTTTTACAATCAGAATGTTGGTGGCCTACACTTCATAAAGATACAGAAAATTATATTCAGTCATGTGATGTTTGTCAAAGAGCACGTCATCCTACACGACAAAATTATGAACCTTTGCATCCAATTTTATTGCAAGCACCGTTCGAGAGGGCCTTGACTATGTTGGTCCTATTCATCCTGCGGCAAGAGGATCTCAAGCTAGATATATCATTGTTGCAACTGATTATATGACCAAGTGGGTTGAAGCAAAAGCAGTTCGAGTTGCAGATGCTAAATCAACGGCTAAGTTCCTCTATGAAAATGTCATTACTAGATTTGGATGTCCTATTGAGATTGTAAGTGATCGCGGAACACACTTTGTGAATGAAATGATAAAGTGTCTGTTGTTGGAAGATTTTTTCGTTATTCATCGGTTTAGTACTCCGTATTATCCGAGGGGTAATGGTCAGGCTGAATCTTCCAATAAGATTCTCTGCAACATTAAAAACGGTGGAAGCAAGTCGTTCTGATTGAGAACATAAACTTTATGCAACATTATGGGCATTCAGAACATCTTACAAAGGTAGTACGAATCAAACGCCATTCCAACTTGTCTATGGTCAAAATGTAGTTATGTCAATTGAATTTGTAGTACCATCCCTAAGCATAGCAGCAACGAAACGGTGGGATGATGCGAAATCCTTACAGATGCGTCATGTGGCTTTACAAAAACTTTGTGAAACCAGATTGATGGCAGTTCATGCATTAGCAGCAGAGAAAGCCCTCCACAAGGCATGGCACGATCGTCGATTACACAAAAAAGATCTGAAGGAAGGAGATCTAGCACTAATGTATAAGACAAAACTGATCAAAGGCAAATTGAAGTTCAGAGGTGAAGGACCATATAAGGTGAAAGAAATCTTGAACTATGGAGCGGTTATTTTAGAACATTTGGATGAGAAAAGATTCGACACACCGGGAAATGGTAGCCGACTACGCAACTTTTGGCAGCCAGTAGACGAATGATGTCCTTAGGCGAAGGATGAACCTTCGCCATATCTAAAAAACCTTCGCTGGACCAGTTGAGTCTTTCAAAAACTTTCGTTGAGATTTTTACAACCTATTTCCACAATACTGAACATGCCTGCAAATTTTTGTCCAGAACTGAACAACCAAACTAGTACATTGTCTAATGGACCCTCCAAATCAGCTTATAAAAGGGCATAATTCGATTTCATTTCTCACTTGTGCTAGCAGAGCTCTTGCAAAATTTACCAGCAATCAAAGCTTTCCTCTCTACACTGCTTTCTGAGACACTCTTGCACTAATTACTTTTAGTTTTGACTTTTCTTCATCATGTCTTTTACTGATACCAGCTAGTCTCCGCACTCCGTCATTCATCATGGCGTTCCGACCAAGACGGACGTCATGATACTCCCTAGCACAAACATGGTGGCTCAATGGATGAACCTTACTGAGCCTTTTCTCACTGCAATGGGGATCCACGAGCACATCTTTTCTGGAAAAATCAATATGGATTTCATCATCATGGCCTTTAGCACATGGACCGAGGCCAAGTCTAAGCTCTACATCACCTACCAAACTGCTACCCATAAGGTGCGTGTGACAGAGGCCGCCCTTGCAGCCATATGCATAACTTCTAGCAAACATCCCTCGCCCAATCATAAGCATGCCAAGAGTGTCATAAAGCCCTTTATTGACACCTCTGATGAACTATACTAGACTAACGATGGCTATTTGTTAGAATGCATCCGCGATCCTATTATCCATGCTGCTGCACAGCTACTGAATACCTTCTTGATGGTTGCCAACCTCATGAAGGAGCGCATCTCTTCTCAAATCCTACATCGCATAGTAGCATCCAATTACAAGCTTGATAACAAGTCACTAGAACCCTATAACTGGTTCAAGATGGTCTTTAGTGAGCTCAAGCGGGCAACAGTTTGCGGCCGGCCCACTTTTGTCCTTCTTTCCATCTCCTACCTTGATAATAAAATCCATGGGTTTTTTCCTGACACTGTTTTATCTGTGTATGAAGACACGCCTACCAAGTCCTCACAACAGACTTCTAGTTTTCATAGTCGTTGTCGCATATGCAGGAAGTCGTCATTCCTGACTCGCCTCCCGCATCACGACGTCGTAATAGGCAAACCTCTTTAGTTGCGCTTGCTCCCCCTTCTACAATTTGCACTAAACTCCCCATCCCCCAATCCATTGATGCTTCCCTCGCCTCCGTTTCCTCACAGGGTCAGTCTGTGACCATTGGAGTCACCATTCCAATCACAGCTGCCCAAGCCACCTCACCCCCACAAACTCGGGCGATTTCACCGAACACTCAAGCTTTCATGGACATGTTAAATGATTCCAACCCCTTAGGGCCAGATGAAATTTTTGAAATGCCCAGAAGCCCAGGGCCCTTTGATTCGAAATTCCCTGGAAAAGGATTCGAACAGTTCCATGATAGCTCTACCATTTTTTATTCATCATTCCAAACAGATCAACAAGATCAAGCCAAAGTAGCACCAGATAGCATCAGGGTCACTCATGTTTCCATCACCGGAGCAGTTCGATGCCACTCTACCTAAGGGTTTTGAAGAAGAGGATGTATTCGAGGAAGAGGATACTCAACCAAAACCTCAAGGCAACCCATGTCAATCTTCTGGATCGAGATGGATCCAGACATCAAGTGAATGGTATTGGTTCACTATGGCTCAACACCAACGGCAGAGACAGACGACTTGAAGATGTTCTGTTTGTGCCTACATTGCAGCAAGACTTGCTTTCAGTAGCAAGAATAGCAAATGCAGGGATGCGTGTGGCGTTTTCTGACAAAGCATGCAACGTGATTGACGCCAACACCAGTAGTCTGATCGCTCAAGACAGAAGGAAAGAAAATCTATATCATCTGAAGGTTCGCCTACCTGCAGATCAAATGCATCAAACTCAAGATGACTCGCTAGACACTCTGTGGCACAGAAGACTATGCCATGTGAACTCAATGGCTCTTTATCAAGCATAATGAATCTTGAAGGATCAGCACTTCTGAAATCAAACATTATTCATCTTGATGTCACGAAGTGCGAAGTGGCTTCTGAATCTATTTTCACCTCATGTGTGTCAAATGTTGATCCTGCACACACGTCTTCACAGATATAGGTGGTCGAACAATTTCTGTTTGATCTTTCTTCGCCCATTTTTGAGCCCTCGGGCTCTTCGACATAGGATGAACTGTTGTTGTTCTCTTGTCTATTATGCGCTGATTTGTTTCTTGGGTTCAGGTGGCAATCCATGGCTGCATGACCCTTCTTGTGAAAGTGGATACACTCAATCTTTGGATTGAGTCAGCATGTATCAACTGCATGCCCATCTCTTATGCATCTCATGCAAGTCTTCTTGTCTGCACCTTGCTGCTTTGCCCTTCCTTTTCTCTTTCAGTTGCCTTTGTTGGTCCCCTCTAATTGTTGATCACGATCCTGCCTTTGATTTGACTCCCTCTTAGGCTTAAATTGTTTAATAGATTTTTCTTTGCTGTCGTAGAGGGCATGGTCAAAACCATCCCTGTGATCAAGGTGTTCTCTGGCCTCGACTTCCTCTCGAATCTTGACAATTGCCTTTTCAAGGTTCATGGTAGGATCTTTGGCAAGCAGGGTCCTCGTTGTCTGGAATGATCTGGGTAAGGCTCTCAACAGATCGGTGAGCTGCTTCTTAGCTGACACTGCGTTCTCTGCTCCAGAGTTGTGTAGTGACAGAAAGAAATCCTTCATCTTCCTTACAAAGGAGGTGAGGTCTTTCCCATCCCACTGTAGATTCGTCAGTTGATCTTCCAGCATCATGATTTGACTTCTTGATTTCATCTAAAATCTCGTGAGTAGTACATCCCACATCTCCTTAGCCTTGGAGAGTGTTGCTAGGTCAAGTGTGAGACTATCTTCGATGAATGAAGATAGCAAGGCTACTGCCTTGTCATTTTTCTCCCTCCACTCGCGTAGCTCCTTGCCTGATATCGTAGGCATCTGTTCTGTGCCATCCACCCAGAGGAACAAACCTTTGCCCTTGAGTATCAATGATGTCTTAGCTTTTCAGGCTAGAAAGTTAGATCCTAAAGAATCAAGAACTTTGTAGATCTTGCTCTGCATGCTGCTGATTGAAGCCATTGCTTCTTGAAGTCTGTTCACTTGTTGATGGTTGATTGTTGAATGCTTGGCCTCCTAGATCTGATAACCTTTGGGGCTATGTCAAATTATGACAAGATAGGTAGGCTCTAATACCGCATTCAAGCTCGACCATATCCAATTGACCAGCCAGTAGCAAGACCTGTTGTTTAGTGTCTTGGACCGCTTTGTCCACTTGGTCTTGGGCAAGCCATCATGGAGCAATAACAGGGGTCAGCATCCCGAATGCAACCAGTTCGACCACCTGTGATGCATGTATGAAGGGCAAGATGTCACGCACTCCATTCATCAAAGACTCCTACAGAACGACCAAGATTTTTGACTTAGTGCATTCTAACATCTGCGGACCTTTCAACGTGATCTCAGTGGGAGGTTCAAAATATTATATAACCTTCATTGATGACTATAGCAAATTTGCCATAGTGTATTTATTTCAGAATAAATCTGAAGCACTTGATCAATTCACAGAATGCACTGACTTCTGCAATGATCTTGGCATCATTCACAGGAGGACTGCAGCCTACACGTCGCAGCACAATGGTGTTGCAGAAAGAAAGAACAGGACCCTGATGGAAGCAGCTAGATGCATGATGGCATACTCGAAGGCTCCACTGTGGGCTGAAGCAATAGCTATAGCCGCATACATCCAGAACTAGACAAGGAAGTCAGGTGTCCCTCACACGACACCACACGAGTTGTGGTGGGGTAGAAAGCCCAACCTGTCTCACGTCAGAATCTTTGGTTGTGTAGCTTATGCACAAATTCTTGATAAGCTTCGAAAGAAGCTTGATGAGAAAGCCGAGCAAAGATTTCTGGTAGGTTATGACACCAACTCGTCATACTACAGAGTCTACATGCCAGACACAAACACTGTGAAAACAGTGAGAGATGTCAGATTTGATGAGAGCAGGACAATGGCCAATGACGATTGTATCAGCTATGAAGTTCTGGGGAGACAGTGGTATGACCTGCCGCCATTGATAGAGAGAGCAAAGGATTAACACAAAAACGAAATTTTTTTGAGTCATCTCCCATTCGAGTGACAAATCTGGAGACGAAAGATTCAAGAGGCAACCCCCTGCTACAGTTCCTGTAAACCAAGATGGTTTCGGACCTAGCAGAGTAGACAAAGACAAAGGTATTGCTGTCCAAGGAGGATCTCCTAGGAGATCGACAAGACCAGAGCGCCAGCAAGATATGTGCCAGGCAGTTCCGCTTCTACATCAGAGGAGTTCTTTGGATTCAGTGGCAAACCACAGACTTCAAGGAAGCGATTGAAAGTTTAGAAAAGGATAAATGGATCCAGGCCATGAACAAAGAGATGGAATCCATGAGGAAGAACAAGGTATGGACATTACATCCATTACCACACAAGCGCAAGACTGTCAAATGAAAATGAGTGTTTAAGATCAAATACAGATTAGATGAAAATGTGACGAAATACAAGGCAAACTAGTAGCGAAGGGATTTTTCAGAGATATGGTATTGACTACTCTGAAACCTTTTCTCCTGTGGTCAAACATTCGTCCCTATAATTGTTATTTGCATATGCAGCAGCTTATGACCTCAGAATCCACATTGTAGACGAGAAGACAGACTTCTTGCATGGCGAATTAGACGAAGAAGTCTATATGGATCAACCCCCAGGATTTGTCTCGAATTCACTTCCTGACTATGCATGCAGAATGCATAGAAGTATCTACAGTCTAAAACAGTTAGCTCGACAATGGTACAAGAAGAAAGATCAAGTCCTGAAATCATTAGGATTAAAGCCTTTGTTGGCTGATTCCAATGTATATGTCAGAGTTACAGATGGGCATATTATCATTGTGGCTGTGTATGTGGATGACACTCTGATACTTAGCAAGAGTGAGCAGTTGATTGCTGAAGTGAAGACAAACATCTCAAAACATTTCAAGATCGTGAATCTGGGAGAAGCCAGGTGTTACCTTGGCTTGTAGATTGAAAGGGACTACGAGGGAGGTAAGTTATACCTTCACCAGTCTAGATACACCCAGAAGATCCTAAAGGATTTTGGGATGCTGAACTGCAAAGGAGCGAATACTCCAATGCTCGCAAGGATGGTGCTGACAAACGATGATTGCCCGAAGAATGAGGAAGAGAGAGAACAGATGCAGTTCACATCTTACAAGAAGCTGATAGGATCATTGATGTACCTTGCAGACAACACACGTTTTGATATCGCTTATGCAGTATTTAGGATAAGCCAATTCTGCATGAATCCAGGCTCGACACATTGAAAGATTGCAAAACACATTTTGCAATATCTTCAATTAACAGGAATACCCCCAACATTGGTTCCTTGAAGCTACATGATGGATATGAGAAGGCCAACTTCTCAAGCAAAGGCAAGGCAAAGTCCAAGAAACAGATCCAACACAAGGAGACCAAGAGTGATGATCAAGCATCAAGCTCTAAAGGTGGAAAGAAGAACAAGGCCAAACAAAAGTGCTTCTTTTGTGGAAAGAATGGGCACTTTGCATCCGATGCTACAAAGGAAGAATGTACAACGTGAGAGCAAGCAAGACAACCTTATCCTTGCGGAAGATGAGGATGAAGTTGATTCATCCTTGATGGCATCTACATCAACAATCAAGAGCTACTACAATGACACATGGTGGATTGATAGGATAGTGGGACTAGTTCCCACATGACATTCCAAAAGGATTTCTTCTCAACTCTTGTACCTTTTGTAGGTTGTAAAAAGTCTATTCTAACATAAAGTGATCAAGAATGTAGAATAGATGGAGTGGGAACTATTCTCTTAAGTCTCGGATCCTCTAAAAGAGTATATCTTCAAAATGTACTCTATGTTCCTACACTTACTAAGAGTTTGTTTAGTGTAGGACAATTGATGGATGATGGTCTAGATGTCCATTTTAAGCAAGGTGTTTGCTCTATTATGATGAATGACACTTGCATTGTAAAGGGATTCCAGCAAGGGAGGCTATTTAAGCTTGATTACTCTAGATAAACTTGGATTGAACTTTTGGATTCCAAAAGTAAAGTGTGTGAGTCTTTTGTAAGTTTCAAAACTCTAGTTGAGAATCAACTTGATGCTAAAATAAAAGTATTGAGGAGTGATAATGGTGGAGAGTACATCTCCACTAGGATTATAGAGTTTTGTAAATCCAATGGTATTAGAAGAGAGCTTACATGTACATATAATCCTCAACAAAATGATAGCTGAGAGAAAGAATAGAACTCTTTGTGAGTGTGCAAAAGCTTTAGATTAGATTCTTCTCTACCTAAGCCACTTTGGGAAGAGGCCATTATTTGTGCAGATTACTTATGTAATAGATTACAATATAAGCCCATTGGAGGCATAACATCTTATGACTCTATTTGGTAAGAAGCCAAATCTAAAAGATCTTAGAATCTTTGGATCTACTTGCTATGTTTTTCAAACATTAGATACAAGAAAGAAGGATGATTCTACATCCATAAAAGGAGTCTTTGCTGGTTATGGTGAAAATAACAAGGGATATAGAGTCTATAATCCTATCACTAAAAAGATTATAGTGAGTAGAGATGTTACATTTGATGAAGGTAACTACTACAAGATGAATGAAAGTGCTACTAATCCCTCTTATGTCAAGGATTTTGCTAGGTTTGAGGAGGAGCCTTCATATGATCAAGATCTTGAGGATCCACCTCAAGACTCGAGAGCTCCAAGAAGATCTACAAGAAGGAAGGCCGAGCCATCAAGGCTCACCTATGTTGACAAAGGTGAACAAAGGGAAGATCTTCATTCTCTTAACTCTTATACTTTTCTTACATCTATGCTTGATGTGCCGAGTTGCTTTGAAGATGTTATGGAGTCACATGAATGGAGGGATGCCATGCAAATGGAGTATGATGTTCTTATGGAGATTCATACGTGGAAGCTTGTGGATCTTCCTCATGGAAGAAGACCACTTGAGTGCAAATGGATCTATAGATTGAAGCACAACCAAGATGGAAGCATCAACAAATATAAAGCAAGGCTAGTGGCAAAGGGGTTCTTGCAAACCAAGGGAGTAGATTTTGATGAAACTTTTGCTCTTGTTGCTAAACTAGTTTCTATAAGGTTAATCATCTCACTTGCAACTACTTTCAATTGGACTCTTTTTCAACTTGATGTGACTAATGCCTTTCTAAATGGCTATTTGGAAGAGGAGATCTTCATGAGGAAACCCGAGGGCTTCATCAAGGAAGATCAAGAAGAAAAAATTTGTTTGTTGCAAAGAAGCCTTTATGGGCTTAAGCAAGCACCTAGAGCTTCGTACTCTAGGTTGAATGCTTCTTAAACTCTATTAATTTTGTTGTAAGTGTTATGATCCTTCTTTGTACTTAGGATTTAATGATGGTGAAGTCATCATTCTTATTTTGTATGTAGATGACATTATCCTTAGTGGTAATGATCATGATGGTAAGAAGTGAAAATAGCATTGTCTAGAGAGTTCAAGATGGTGGATCTTGGTGTTCTTCATTTCATACTAGGCATAGAAGTATCAAGAGGCAAGGATTTGAGTTTTATTTGTCCTACATGTGTTGGAAGTAGCCTAGAGAGAGATTATGATAATTGTGTACTTGATCCATGATGGATCCATTTGGAGGTTAATGATGAGAAACATTGATTTGGGAGAAACTTGGTGTTTTCACTCTAATAAGCAAGTTCTTTGTCGATGAGTGCTTAGGATCTGATAAGTAAACTTATTTGTTGTACTTATTTGCAGGTCGTACGCTTGTTGTACTTCACACGTGTGAAGCTATTTGATCATTATCTTTGGTTGTTCTTGCTTGGATGTGTAGAAATTGTCAAGTAAAAGCTAGATTTGGATGCTAGTTTGAATATTGATCAACATTCCAAGTTGCCAATCACTCTTAATGATCTTTTGTAAATCAAAATGAGTCCATTATTCTGATTTTTGACACAGATTTCATGGCAACTCAAAGCACATTGAAATCCAATACCACTTTATTCGGGGAAAAGGTTTTCTCAGGACAAGTAATCCTTGAATATTGCTCCACATCTGGAATGGTTGCAAACATATTCACCAAGGCTCTTCCCAAGATCAAGCATCAGAAGTTCTTCAACATGCTAAACCTGACAAAGACACTCAAGGCACCAACCGTGACCATAAAGAGGACTGTTGGAAATTAAGCTCATAGTTTTCTCCTTGCTGTTTCAATTCATTCAAGATTCTTTTTGCACATTCTTGATGTTGGTAGATTCTCTACCAATATCGCAATCAGCCGAAGGAATATTTCAGGTGCCGAGTGGTCCGAGTTCTTAAAGTAACTAGACTTGTAAGTTATAGACCCAACCATGACATCTTGTTGTGTAAGACCATGAGTTGAGGACAAACTAGTTAGTTAGTTGAGAGTTAGTTGGACATGAAAGTGGAGAGCTAAGAAACAATATTCAATAGTAGACAGCGACATCCAAGAAACAAAATGGCGGGTAAAAGAAAGAGAAGATAGAAAAGAGAAACACACGAAGTAGCCATAGACGAAAAAGACAGAAGTTAGCAACGAGGCTAACGAGCGAAGGAGTTCGTGAGTTGATGAGAGTGAGTGGATGATTGAGGAGTGTGTACCATAAGTTAGTAACATCACCTTCATGTAAAGCATTTACATGCAACACTGGGTGAAATAACCTAACTTAAGAGATGGAATGAGGAGTTTAGAGATCAGTTAGTGGATCGGAATCGGGAAATCCAGAGAAGGATAACCGATTTGATATGTTGATGATCAGACTAGCGACGAGCAGAGGAGTTGTGTAAATGCGCATTTGATGCATAGAGTTTGTGAGGAAGTTATCCTTGGAATACTTCTTATCAGTTCTGTGTACTATCTGTTGCATATAATTGTGTATTGAGTGTTTGTCATATTCTGTTGTTTAACTGAGATGAATTGTAAGTGAGAGTAAGAGTTTATTTGTTGTATAAGTGTGAGATTATAAATCTGTTGTTCGTGAATGGAAAATTCGTAAGATTCATGATAAGTGAGTAGATCTTATCTGAGTTACTCGTGATGACAGGTCAGAGTTATGATGGTGAATGCTTAGAATAAGTTTGTTGAATTATGTTTGCCATGTTCCACTTACTGTGAAAATGCTGATGAAATTGAAGTATGTAGGAACAAGCAATACTATCGATTGTTTGAGTAGGAGTGATAGGTTGCTTGACTACTTAGTACAGATTCTGAGCAGGTGTTTGTGATTGAGCGAAGTGTTCAGCATTGGTAGAAGATTGATTAACCGAGAGAAAAAAGAGCCAACATTTGGCGTCTTGGACGACTTGCTTACATTTACACAATACGATCAGCTTTCAATAGCAATGTCCATCGCATTCAATTTTCAAATTGTTTCGTTTTCACTATTTTCTTGCTTCTTACATTTATTCGGAATTATACTTTAACCTTCTTTTTATCTGTGCAGCACTTTATTACAATTAACTGACTATTTTTTTTCTTTACCCACTTGTTTCACGCTCCGCATTAACCAAAATTTTTTTACTTTTTTTTGCTTTTACCAACCCATTTTCAACCACCACAGTCCTATTCCCAACCACTCTTTGTGCGAGGAGGATAGGCAAGTAGTATTATCATACTACTTCGTACTGACCATGGATACTGAAAATTTTGATGAGCGATATCTTCCATAACCGCACCTTCCGAATGAACAGCCTAAATCAAGTCAACGAACAAGATCACAATTAAGATTTGTCATACATGACTCAAGGAATAGAGCTAGTCATTACGACGGAAGATATGATGATCAACCTATTAAATTATCTCTTAGACGAATATCACCTGTGTTTGAACGAAGAACTCCCAAATTAGATTTACCAAAATGTGATGGAAGAACGGATTCTCATCGATTTATTCAAATTTTTGAAAATGCATGTGAAGTATATGGAGATTCTTCACATGAAAGCATAGCCCAACTCTTCTCCATGACCTTACTAAGTGTTGCTCGAGATTCATTTTTCAACCTTGATCGAGATGAACGTAATGAGTGGGAAGTCTTGTAAAAAGCTTTCATTAAACAATTCAAACCCGATAGATTATCAGATAGTTCTTTTGTACGATTAAGCCAAATCAAAATGAAAGAAAAAGAAAAGGTAAAAGACTATATTGAGAGATTTAAATGTCTTCGCGGACAATGCCAAGAAGGATTAACTGAAAAGATGCTAATCACTTGGTTCATAGTCGGTCTTCCAAAAAGGATTTGACGTGAGCTTAAACCAATTGATGATTATCATCAACTAAAACAAGCCATGTTAAAAGCTATAAGAGAAGAGGACGAAGAGTTAGATAATGAGGATCATCATTTTGATAATCGCCAAAATAATTTAAAAGAACGAAGTTGAAGGGATTACTGAATAAAGACTAACCGAAAGATCACGCACTTTGGATATGCGCGATGAGATCGAAAGAATAACCAAAACCCATAAAAATCAATTAGATGAAATCCAAAAAGCCTTAAAAGATCTTCAAACCCAAAATACATACCGAAAATAAGAGGGCCATTTGTAGGGGAAACCACACTAGGAATGAATGTCCGAATAAGGATCCCCAACACACTATCAATCTAGATGGGTGTTCTGTAATCGAGCTGATCATGAATCTTTTAAGTGCCCCTACAATTCGGTTAATCAATCCAGACAACAAGAAAGACCACCAAATCATGCGTATCAATCACGTGTGCAACAGCCACAAGAAGTAGTTGGTACAGCACAAAACCAAAAGAAAGTAGCAGTCCTACAAAGAGCAAATGGGAGATAAATCCATTGTTGCCTAGAAATAAAAATCCTGCACATGTAAATTACATTGATGAGGAAGCATCTTGCTCTCACGATTCTTCATATTATTCAGAGGAGAATCCCATCTCTGATTCTTATGCAAATCCCGAAACATCTACCCAATGTGGCTACGTTGTCGCACCAATTAACAAACTTAACGATTGTTGGGTCTGTGGGCAAAAGGGCCATAAGTTCTTTAATTGTGAATTTAAGTATACCGAGCGTGCTGTGAAAATTGTAGAAGAACTCATTGTTATAAAGATTGCCCCGCTAAAGAAAAAAAGACTATGCCAGCTAGGCATGTTCAAGAACAAGCAATTCAGGTGATGACAAAAGCCCAATTGCAACAAAAAAAATATAAACGACGCTAAAACTAAGGATAAGAACATTGAAGGCGAAGAGTCTTCTGCTACTTCAATGTCGCCTAGATCTTATCCTAATCCTGTAGTCGAGCAAAAGGAGGTATAAGCAAGTTCAAGATGAGCTGCTTCACGAGTACGAAAATGAACCTATTCCATTACCAGAGGAAACTAAACAAAAACACGTACCACGGCCCTCAAGAATAGAGATCATATCCGATCTTCTGCAGTCTCATCACATTACCTTTCCACATTTGTTCTAAAGCTATTTGAACCTCTGTGCAAGATCATAACCCAAGAGCTACATCAGCCCGATGAGGATATCAAAATACCTCATCAACCAAAGAAAAAACTATTTGCAACATTGTTGACATCTTGGAGCCATGTGGCATGTGCTTGACTTGTTTAGGCTCAACCTACTTCGCAATTATCTTCCACAAGGACTACTTGCCATTTGTCCAATACTTTTTCTCTAAGATGTCATTGTAAAGGAATGGAAAGGTGGCCTTTATCAACATGCCACTTGTTAGGGGGGCTTCATACCAACTTAGTCACATTCTTTCTGTTCAAAATAGTCCAAAAAACCAAAAGGAGAGGAAAGAAACATGCCACCTGTCAAGGAACATCATAGCAACCTAAAACATGTTTTATACACTTAAATAGTTCCAAAATTTTAAAGCACCAACACGATCATGGCATTCCAAATGACTTAATCTTTCTCTTAGATCTTCCTATACGCAGCTGACTTAAGTTGTAAACCAACGTCAAGGAGTAGAAATGAGACCTTCACTAGCATGCCACTTATTGTGGTTGGCTTGATCCAATTTCAATGATACATTAATTTCATATATTCCCAAAAACCTAAAAGTATAACCATTAAGACAGTCTATGGTATATCATAATTTCTTGTCTTTGTTAAAGTTTTTTGCTGATTTATATTGAACCCATATTGGAACCCGCGACCTTTCTTCAATGGCTCGGACAATAATGTATTTGAAATATCGACATACAAAGCCCAAATTGCAAATATGTTGGAAGTTCTGTTATGCTTGAAATAGATCATTATGTGCACGCTCTAAGAAAACGAGTATTTGGATGAACATGCCCGGTGCACAACAGAATACCTGAAAAATAAATGCTAGGCTGTGTAGTCTGCCAGGTCAAAAATGCAAGAACTCTTCCAGTGTAGCTATGTTTGAAGGAATCTAAATTTGATTAGAATCATTTAAAATCCTTACTTTGTTCTTTTGTGTCTTTTGTGTAACTCACCAAAGTAAGGCAGGCAGACTTCTAGGAGAAGTCTTAGCCAACACTCACTTTCACATTTTACATTAAAATTTTTATGAGTTGGAGATCCTACATTTGATACTGATCGCAGGATTTTACCCATAGTCTGCAAGCACAAAAAAATAAAAGCCCGACTGGGAGATGCTTGATAATTATACTTCCAAGTATGACCATGGTCATCATGTTAATGCTCTAAAGATGCCAAAAATTAAAAAGCTCTGCGCTGTTGTAAGTACAAAAAATGTGGAGAAATGTCACCTATCAGGATGACAATGCCCAACGCTTTTTGTGGTTTGATTGGATCTCCCTTGCATTGTAATGGGCACAGCACAGTTTCCAAGCAAAGATGGCTGATTTCAAGCCCTTCTAGCCTTTCATATGTGCTAAACTTTCAACAGAAATGCTCGTGACTTCAAAGAGAGTAAATAAAAGTATCTTCGAAATTTGAGTTGCTTTCAGTCATCTAAAAATGTTGCCAGAACAAGCAATAACCAACTAAATTTAATTTGACTCACTAAAAACAAAAACTCCTTCAGAAATTGTACTCCCAAATGGACCTAACAGAATGTCTTCAAATACAACCATCCTTCAAAGTAGATTCAGGCCTTCTCTTTTCGCAATTTTGATAGTTCCCGCCGTATAATAGAAGCCCTCTGCATCAAAAGCAAAAGTCTTGTGAATTTTAATTGAAATTTACAACCTTCATCCCAAAGTCAAGCCCTTTCCTTCAAAGATAGGCGAACGCTGCACGCAAGGCAATAGGGTAGTGTACCTACCTTGATCTTTGCAACCATGACTTTGAAGCGATCAAAATCATTCAAGGCAGCTCGCTTCTTTTGCACAATCAACTTATGCCCCCATGAGCTCTTCTCCCATTTGTTTTGAATATCTGATCATAAGATAAAGTGTGGAAGGAGCTAGCACAAATGAGGACAACAAAATAAACTTTCCTCACTGTATAGGATAGCCTCCATTAACCACGTCATACTTTCCAAAATAAATACCAAATAAAATTAGCATACCTGCTGCTTCAATTGCTTCCTGCAGCTGCTTCTTCTTAGGCATCCTGGGAATATCGACCTTAAGGTCTGTCAGGGATAACCGCTTGAAATTGATCTGCTTTCGCACAATCTCTGGATGATCGATCAGAGCCTGAAAAAACCATTATAACAAACATTAAATTCGATTTTAGGAAGAAAAAAAAAGCGAGTTGCATAGGTCTTCACAGGAAAGAATAAACCTCCTGCCCGAGCAGGCAGGCAAAAACAAATGAACAGGCTTTCCAAACCCTTCTTCACAAACGAGCTTTTCCTACATAAATGTGTTAAACACTTTGTTTTGCAGAAACAAAAACTAAAAATCGCTTTCTACCTATCTTGACGGCGATTAAAGCATGCACACAAGCGGGCTTTCAAGGCCCTTGGATCTCTGCCCGGCCAGCCCCCAGAGCCCAGGCCCCCAGTTGACCAGAATTGCTTCAAAGGTAAAAGATATACTTTGTAGCGGTATGATGACAAAACCTTTGCATAAAAGGTCATGATCAATTATAGGTATTACAAGGAAATTATATTTTTAGCTTTTATTTCTGCAACAAATGAAGTTATAACTGAAGAAAAAAGCAGATCCATAATACAAAAATTGTTCTCTAGATTTCTTCATTTGATCTGGATAAACAGCTGATCTTCATATATTCCAAATGAATTGTTACTTTACTTTTTCGTTTCAATTCTTGTCGTCTGAAAAAGCTGCAACTTGTCAAGAGATTCCTGTGGCTAGCCAGAATAATAATCAGCAACAGAAATATAGCATGAGCTGAAATTGTTAACAAGACCATGCAAACCATCTGTGACTAGCAAATATTGACGATCTTGGAATTAGTTCGTACGTCTGAAAAAATTCAACTCTTAAGACAAACTCAGAGAAACCTAAAATGAAGGCCGCCAGCAAATATGCACAGAAAGAGGGCTGCATTCAGTTTTGCTGCTGGGCTTACCCTGTTCTGATCGATCACATCCACAATGACCACAAGCTTTCCGTATTCAGGCCCATAGTTCACCAGGGCCACTCTTCCAATTTCCACAAAGCGCCTGAAAGGCTGCCCACATCAAACCCCATCATCAGCGTTCAAATAAAAAAGACGCACGACGATCAAACATAAGCAAGCCATCATATACGCAAAGGAAGAGCGGATCGCAAGAAATGCACCATGATTATGGATCAACAACGAGGAGAGTGAGAGGACGATCGTCGGAGAACCGCAAGGAGCAGAGATGAAACCCTAGCGATGGCGGAGAGGTCTGCGAAAACAGATGGAATAGAATGCAAGGAAGGGATTGGGCTTAAGGATGCGGTGATTGGCTTATCACAGCCGTCGATATGTAGGCTACTTCTAAACCCTAATTCCATGTACCCCCCCCTCCTCATGTGCTTAAGGAGTTATTTAAACCTCAAAAGGGTTTGCCATTTCTAGGAGGACCTCTATTGAAGGAGAGTTTGCCTCGCATGCATTGGCTCAGGGTGCACCGTGTAGGCAAGTCCCTACTCTGAAGTGAAGATATAATCATGTTGCTTTAAGATCATGCTACGTGGTTGGATAAAGATGAGACCGTACTTGTCCCCTCGGCCACGAGTCACAATAAGGAACAAGAACGATGTGGTATTGTACCACAAAGGCCTTGCCATGTCACATTGTTGTATTTTTTACATTATGTGAATCCAAAAATTTTAGAATTATAAAAAGGCATTTGTGACATAATATGAGAATAATAAGCTGAACCTTGATGTGTACAAATTTATTTTGTTCATTGGATTTATATTTTGATTGTAACCATGATCTTCATAGATTTGTTGGCCTTGCAAAGGCAATACTAGTGTAGAGATTGGTCATTGGAGTTTGGAAGAAAGTCAACGTTAAAGGATAATTTATAAAGGAGATCTCAACTTTTGAGGTTTGGACCTCAATGGAGGGCTCACTTCCTGACATAAAGTGAACTTGCATGAATGGAAAAACGTAATTCATGTTTGATTCACCAAAATGTGTAGATGTAGCATGTAAGCCACTTCTTATTGCATGTCGGTAGGTAGAAATCTGCATGCAATTTTTTACATGCAATATAGAATATGTACAACCCTCAAGAAGGTCTTTGTTGAAGTTTGGCTTGGGAAACCCAAAGAGAAACCATGTGACGCCACTTTAAACAATTGGAAAAATCTTGCAGGAAGTTCTGATCACCGACCAAGCGTTACGGTTTTGTAAATGTTTTGATCCCCTCTTCTTTGTCTCCCGCCCGCTCTATTGTCTTTGTTATTTCTCATCTTCAGGTAAACTTTTGCAATCCAGAAGCTACAAGGAGAGCACTCCAGTTATCGATGGAAGGCAAGTGAATTGCAATCTTGCTTTGTTGGGATCTCATCTGACAAAGGCTTAGTTTCATAACTCTCTATATTATGAGAATGTTGTAGAATAAGATCCACCTACATCTACGACTCTACCCTTTCTTGTTGCCATAGCAAACGATCGTGAAAATAATCATTAAAGGAGTTCTAAATCCAAAAAAGACCATTTGTATAATGGCAATTGCTTGTAAGATGTATTCTCTTTCAGTTGATTGTTGCAAGGCATCATCATTGTGTTTTGCTTTATCAAAGTTTGTATAAGACAGGTGTGGGAATGTGTGATCGCATGGAGGTTGGTGATGATATAGTTTGTTTAAGCAATCTATGATGGAAGTGATGTGTTCACATTGTCATATTTTGTTAAGTATCGAGATAAAATTATACTCTTTTTGTCTTATTGTTTCAACCAACTCATGACAACATGGCATGTTCGCCCAATATGTTAAACCAAATAATTCTAATAAATTTATACTATTTTTAAACACTCATTCATCTAAAACTGGTCCAGCTTTATACAAATCACCACATGTAATTACATCCAACCTAGAAGAGATGCGTTTAATTGCTTGTAATCTTTGATCTTCAAATTGCATTATTCTCTTTCCATTCAGTAAGTAGTATGTACAAATCCGATGATGAGAGCCCAAAACAATAATGGACAAAACCATGTACTCTAAGTTATCTCTGAGTAACTGAAAACTCTGTCTAATGCCCCTCCGTTGCTAAGCAATAAGCGCTAATAGCAATACTCTACTAGAACTCTGAAAGAAAAAATGAGCTAGAAAGCTGAGCTAGAGTTTTTGAGAGTTATAGAAGTCTTTGATGATCAGTACTTTATACTAAAGCAATTAACGCATATCCAGTAGGACAACTAATCAGGCCGCAGTCACAATCGGTAAATGGTCGTAATGCGGTGGCATCCATCCAGTTAGAACTTCCCAAAATTTACTTGCAAAGTAGTTAGGGAAAGTCTTTAGCTTCATATTGATGAAAATCCAGCAAGTTCACATGTGTGGGAAACAATCTTCAAGTGTGAATGATCTTGTTAAGCTTTGTGTCTAGCACATAAATTGATTCTAGATTGAGTACCAAGATCTAGTTCTAGAATTTATGACCAAAGCACAATCTAGCATGCTAATAATCAAAGAATGATTGCTTTCAATATCAAAAGAGAAGAAGTACAAGAATTTAATGCATTAGCATAAGCTTCTACTCGAGTTAGAGAGAGAAAGAGAGAGCAAAATTCAAGCAAACAATATGATAGATCCAAATTGACATGGAATAGCTTCAAAACTTGGTTCTTCATAAAAAATTATGAGAGAGCTTACACATATTTATGGAGATTGGAGTAGCTCGAGGTAGAACCATCTCTCTTCTACTTTCATCCACATCTAAAAGTCATAACTAGCAAACTAGTGACATTTGTCACTTTACATGCATGCATTTTTACCTACTTTTACCAAGTGTCAAATTCTAAACTAGAATTGTCCAAATCACTATGCACGTGTCCAATACACTTTGTGCATGCCTTGCATGTCACTTTGGATCACTTACAATCATTGCATGTGATATGCCACGAGCTTCTACAAGCCCATAATTGGCATTTCTATGTCTACATTCTATATGCATGTTGTATATGACCAACTAGACTCAAGAAACCACGTAGCTCGAGTTTCTTCTAGGCCAAATTTGGCATTTGCAATATGAAACATTACATACATAGAGAAAAAACTTTTACCAAAGCCTAAAGTCAAGATAGATTATTTTTCATTTTCAACACATATTAGGCGGAATAGTAATTGTCGTTCTTTGACATGGTCGACTCCTTCGACTTTCGTCAGCATTGTCGATAAATCGGATGATGTCCTCCGATATGTCGGAGCCACATGTTGAGCGATGATTGTGTAGAAACACGAATAAAACTACAGAACTGGATAATAAAATGGGTGAAGATTAAAGATTGATTATTCATATGAATCACTCCAAGAGTAGAATAATCCAATGCTCCCCCTTAATCTAAATCCATGAATGCTCTGACCTTCATACTTAGTTCTGCACAAAACTTTTTGTGTGCATCCAAGCTTAATGCTTTAGTGAAAATATCTACTGTCATATCGACAGATTTACAAGTTTATCTCTTTGTTGAGAACTTTGCTTCTGACATAGTGATACTTAATTTCAATGTGCTTACTCCTAGAATGAAATCTAGGATTGGTTGATAAAGCAATAGCACTTTGATTATCACAAAATAAAGTTGTTGGAGTATATTGTTTCAGTTTAACATCTGAAAGTAAGTTTCTCAACCATACTACTTCCTTTGTAGCTTCAGAGGTTGCGATATACTCTGATTCAATAGAAGATAGAGCAATCGAAGGTTGCTTGTGACCACATATGTGTAGTTGGATTACTTCCGTGGAAGTTAATTGGTAAACGGACAGTGTGAAGAGAATTCACCATAAACTATTTGTTTTGTGTGTATTGCTTGTAAGACACATAATTTATGAGTCATTTGGATTCATCAAGAAAATGTGTGCATAGGATATACGAAATTCTTGGGTGAGTATTTCTCAGTTGAGGCATATACTCGATTCATTAGTGATAGTATCCAATTGAGCTCAAAAATTCAGTTGAGTGGTTGGACATACACTCCAGTGTTCCTTAATGATTAAGTATGGGGTTCGATTCCAGTGAATCGAATGACGAATCATAAGAATTAGATGAATCATAAACAGATACTTAGTTATTATGAGTGTATGATTTCTAATCGAGTTCAGATCTGTGTTTGGGGAATCTAAATATCTTTACTCCAGTTTTTATTGAGTCTTATGGGTCTCACAGACATTTCTCATTAGGTAATTTGTTTTTTTCTTATGAGGAGATTTGCTTACCTTAGTGGATGGTATTCTACTACAAATTGTAGTCTATAATGCTTGTGTACAAAGTTCAGTCTATATCTCCATATTTATAAGAGACAGATAAATCTATTCAGATACAGATAGTTGCTGATTTCTTGGATGTGGTGCTAGAAATGGGGCTATTAATTCATTAGAGTAACTACAGTACTCTGGATTGAGTTATAATTGTCTGAGACTTGATGGATCTCCTAGAGATTTTAGATGATTGAATTGTGGTATTTTAGTCTGGTTTGTTGAATTGTAAGTGACTTTCTGAAGACAATACTTTATTGAGGGTTAAATTCCGGATGTAAGACAACGTTAGTGAACGTTACTTGACCTAATTTAAGGCACGCACTTTTGAAGTATGTTAAGTGACTGGGTGAAGACAAAACTTTGATAAGCTCTAAGTTCTCGAAGCAAGACCTTGGTTCTGAACTGTACATGACTTGCGGTTTTTAAAGTTCTATTGACGAGTTTGTTAGTTTTTTATGTTTCTGGAGGTGGTTTCTCTCTCTCTCTCTCTCTCGAGCTTTTCTCTTTAGTTTATTGGAGTCTTAGGCCCTCGCGTTTTTCTCCTCTGTTCGGCGCTTTTATTCCTCTATCTTCTTGTTGGTTTCTGCGGCGGTGGAATGGCGGTTTGCTACTTTCATGCTTCGCGCCATTTTCTTCTGGCTAGTTTTCTGGTTGACGACCATTCCTTTACTTTATTTCTTCGTGCTGGTTCGGAGGTTGCGTTCTACTTGGCTTTCTTCACCTTTTTGGAGCTGTGGGACTGCGTGGAGTTTGTGTCTGGGAGTTTTTTCTGATTTTGCAATGGCTTCTGTTAAGGTTTTCGCTTCTTCTTTTTGATGTTTTTTGCTGTTTTTGTAGTAGCTGGTTTTCTGTTTCTGCGTAGGTCTACTGAGATGCTTTGTTCTATTGTCATTTCAATTTTACTGTCTGTCCTAAGTCTTGAACTGTTGGTTCTGGCTTGTTGGCCTTTGTTGATTGAGTGTAGTTTTGTGTTGGTGTTTTTTGTTCATTTCTGTTGTGATGGTTTTTAGTGTTATGACGTGTTCTAGTCTGTCCACCCCTGCTTTTGGTTTATAGCTTTAGAGTATGTTAAGCTACTTTATGTTTTGTTTTTAGCTCTATTGCGGTTCTTTGATATGCCTACTACTTACTTTTTAAGCTGCTTTGTTCTTTTGTTGTTTCAATTTTACGAATTGTTGTTTCTGGTTTGTAGGCCTGTGGTGATTGGTTGTAGTTTTGTAATGGTGCTTCTTGTTTATCTTTGGTGTGTTTGTTTTTTGTGTTATGGTGTGTTCTAGTTTGTCCACTCCTGCTTTTGTTTATTAGCTTTAGAGTATGTTAAGCTACTTTATGTTTTGTTTCAAGCTCTGTTGCAGTTCATTGATATGCAAGCTACATACTTTTTAAAGATAAATTGCTTCACTAGATGGGAATAAACAGTGTTTATGTTATGCGAGAACCAACATTGTAATGATCCCTTATAGTGGTTGGCCAGATAGACATTACAAATGTTGGAAACATACATTATACTCTTAAGTCAGCTTACATATAGGATACCATTTCTTCCTCGAAAAATAGTCAGTTTTCGATTTTCTCTTAGATGGGCAACCGTCACTTAATACTTCATTTATTCTCAATGGATGATGTTTGGGTTGTTTCTCGGTTACTTTTTGTTTTTATACGGTGCCTTCTGTACTCTAGTTCCAAATCTCTCTTGTTACTGTCTTCTGTTACTCTTTTTATTCTGGTGTTTTTTGAGCTTTTTTCTTTTTTCCTGGTTATTATTTGTTCGATTTTTTTGTTGTACTCGTCTGTTCGGTATTATGTTGGTTTGGTTATGAAAGTAATTATGTTATCTGCGTTTGTACTCCTTTTCGTTTGCTTACATTTCGTAAGTTGGTTGAGATTTGATTTTTCTTCTTCTTTGATTATTTGGTTTGTACTGTTGGTTAATTGCTGTGGCTCTGCTCTTAGTTGTTCCTACTTGTTGTTGACCTACGCTACATGATGTGGATCTCTTGTTTTGAGTTGATTAATATACTATCATTTGAAATTCAAAAATAACCATTTTTTTTTCATAAAATGGCATTAGGATTTTATGATTTTTGGAAAAAGAAACATTAGAACAACCCTACAACTGTCTATATACTTAAAAGCAGTTGCTTATCATTGTATGAAAAAGCTAAGTTTTTATTAATATGACAGATGATCCCTGCAATTTTTTATATGATTTAATGCAGGTTTGATCTTCTAGTATTTGTATTATTGTTTATGACATTAACAACAGGTCATAGTATGGAAAAAAATCAAATGTGTAATGCACAAAATACCAGATAGAGTCTTGTTTGACTTGTATTAGCAGATTACACAATAATATCTAGTCATACATGTGCAAAATATAGAACGTGGGAGAATATATACTTGTATATAATGTTAATAACATATATAATTTTTTTTTTGATCGTAACTTGACTAGTCAAGTACGAGTCAAGGTTCTAACACAATGGTTTAATGGACGATACATTTTGCAATTTGTTATTGTTTACATGGTTTCGTATACCTCTACTTGTACGCATACAGATATTTACATATATATATCATTCATATATATATATATATATATATATATATACACACACACACACACACACACACACACACACACATATATACTAGTAAAGAGTGCCCGTCGTTGATGGGCAACGGCGGCCGATCTAGGTGGCGACCGATGATCTAGTGTGTAACATTAGGGCAACGGAGGCCAATCTTCATAGAAATGCATTTTTATTTCAACCTTTCCCGTGGAAAGCTTGATAATTTAAAAAATCCTTAGAGCACCTTTCAAATTTTTGATAATGAAAGTCTCATTTGTTTAACACCTTTCAACTGGAAGTATGTACATGCACTTCAAAACACTATGTGTGTTGGTAAAGGATAATTTGAATTTGGAGTGAGCCATGCATACTTTTACCCATACATGCATCCTTCTCTCCAAGTTTTTTAATTAAAAAAAGCTCAGGCATGGGTGAGGGGAGGAGGATCCATGGGTGCACCCATACACATGCGTAAAAGTGTACGTAAGTTTAAATATATATACATATACTAGTAAAGAGTGTCCGTCGTTGACGGGCAATGGAGGTCGATCTTCATAGAAATACATTTTTATTTCAACCTTTCCCGTGGAAAGTTTGATAATTTAAAAAATCCTTAGAGCACCCTTCAAATTTTTTATAATGAAAATCTCATTTGTTTAACACCTTTCACCATGAAAGTATGTACATGCACTTCAAAATACTATGTGTGTTGATAAAGGATAATTTGAATTTGGAGTGGACCCCTTAGATGCATGCATGGGGAGGAGGGCCATGTTCCTTTTCCTCATACATGCATCCTCTTCCCCAAATTTTTTAGTTAGAAAAAGCTCATGCATGGGTGAGGGGAGGGGGATGCATGGGTGCACCCATAGACATGCGCAAAAGTGTACGAAAAATTTGACTTGACAATATAAAGGAAAAAATTTGAGTCTTTGAAAAAATTTGATCCCTTGAAGTTAAAGATAGTGAGTTTGGGCTTGCGTTAAACATTCATGAAAATGGTGGGCCAAGATAGAGATTTGAAGGATTGAAAAAAGAAAAAGCAGTTTTAGGTAGTCAAGAAATTTTTTATGTTCATGATTTATGGGTAAAACTCTGGTAATTCAAAATAAATAAGAAAGCCATGTAATAAAGATTATTATCATGTCCGATGGCTGGACTGATGTCAGGAGGAGGCCGATCCTCAACATCTTGGTCTCCAGCTGCATGGGTACATAGTTTTTGAGATCCGTGGATTGCAGTAGAGGAGGGAGAGTCATATTTGCAGATTTCATGTACGATGTCATTAGGTCTTCCATCCTGTCCATAGGCTCCCAGTATGTCGTTACGGTGGTGACAGACAATGCCACCAATTGCGTTCAAATGGGTGTCTTGCTAGAGAGAGAGTTCCCTCGTCCATACCCCATGTGCAGCGCACGACATAGACTTTTTGATGGGGGACATAGGTGCACTTCCCTGGGTTAGAGCCATCGTCCGCAAGGCCCTCTTCCTGGTGCTTTTGTCACCCGGAAGAGGCGTGTTCTTGCCATGTTCCGGGTGTTCAGCCATTTGGACCTCCGTAAGCCAGCCCCCACATGCTTTGCATTCGACTTGGTGGTCATCGACTGTCTGATCAGGTGCAGGACATAGCTTCTACAAATGGGTTGCCAGTGATCTTTGGCGTGCCAGTACGTTTCAGCACACGGAGGATGGGGAGCACTTTTCTTCCACGGTGAGGGGAGACCAGTTCTGGAGAGATGCACAAACATTGTCAGGACTGCTTCGACCACTCTACATTGTGCTCCACATGGCTAACAGCGAGGGGTCCACACTTGGACTAGCCAGCTAGGTGATTTGCATGGGGGTGACGAGGCATTGACAGCTCCTCTTGTCCGCAAGAGACCAGGAAGGCCCAAGGGTGCATCGAACAAGAAAGGCAAGGCACAGAAACTGTCAAGGAAGAGAGGACGACCACGCATGGTTCCAGGTACAGCTAGAGGTGCAGGATTACAGCCAGCTGGAGCAGGTGTTGTTGGTTTGGCTTGCTTGGGGGCTGATGCGGAGGCAGACTAGGATGATGCTAGTGAGGAGTCCTCCTCCTCGGACACACAGCCCATGCCTGTTCTAGACAGGCACAAATATCGGCTGCGAGAGTCAGCTCGGGGCCCTGAGTTATCTCCAGAGCATTCGTCTGAGTCAGAGTCAGAGCATTGATTGTGGCTCTGTTGTTTTAGATTCAGAAGTTTGTCTATGGCAGACGGTCTGCCATTGTACTCAGATCATTTTTCATATTATATACAGTGTTTGGCGTACTTTATTTGCTGCACATTGTGCATATGTGGCTCTGTACATGTGATGCTGTATTTTCAATTTTATGTCAAATTCTATGTGCGTGTGTGAATCTTATTTTCAACTAATTTTGATTGAAGTGAATGATAGCTTCACATAAATGCACCTACATAATGAGCACAACAATTACACCTACACTCCAAACTGTATTTCACAAACACATGTATCACATTTGCATTATAAAAAATACAGAGATTGCATTTCACATGACCAGGCTCGCGTTGTACAAAAAACAACTATGTATTCATTCTACCGTTGTATCAAGATAACATCACATATCCCGTCCTTTTTTTAAGCAACTATCTAGTTCTTTGCCGCACCCTAAACTGTTGAAAATTACATAGCAACAGTCCGCCACATACGGTTGGACCTTTTCTATTCTAAATATGCCTACTGATTTTCCACCGACTCCTCGCCCTCGTCAGGTGCATTGTTCTGTCGCTCTCGCTCTGCCTCCTGGTTAGCCCGACGTCTGGCCGCCCTTTCCCTGACCATGATGAGCTGCCGCCGTGTAAAGTTCATTCCGATCTGCTCATCCAAATCCAGCTCGACAGTGGGGGCAGGGGCCATAGCGGGGGCTTAAATCTGCAGCTATGGATGTCTCTCCCGAGTATGTCGCAACATCTCTACAATGTCTGCCTCTTGCTTTCGATGTCTTTCGTTGTGCTTTCGAATATCTTCTTCGAGCTTCTTCCTGGCTTCTCCCTCGGGCTTCGGTGGTATGCACTCTGCCATCTCAATCGACCTTCTCCTCACAGCACCCTGCTCCTCGAACACCCTCTTACAACACCCTGGCTCTCAAACAGCCTCTCACAGCCTGTCACCGGCTCTCGCTTGCTCTCTCACTGTCTATCACTAGCTCTCTCATAGCCTCTGAAAATGCCGATCACAATGGCATTCTGAGTGCTTATTTATCTCCACAGCCTGAGCGGCTATGTGGATCCCCATCATCCCTCCATGTGCCTCTGTACCCTAAACCCATGTAATGCTCTCCCCCTGTGTTGCTCTCCCATTGGCCCCATGGTCTGCTTACCCACAATGCCCATGTGCTGTTGCACCAGTCCCCTGCACCATGTACTGTACCCTCTATTTTTACTCTAAGAACCTCTTTTTTTTTTTTTTTTTTTTTTTTTTTTTTTTTTTTTTCCATTTTTTGACCTGTTTTGGTAGGTAATACGCAAAAATCAAATATTAAAAATATTAAAAATGGAAAAAAAAAATTAAAAATGGTACGCCCTGGTACCGCGGATCCCAGGGAAGTACCGTACCGGCGGTACCATACCAGCGGTACCAAGGGACACTATGATATATATATATATATGTATATATATATATATATATATATATATATATATATATATATATAGATATAGATATATATATTAGTAAAGAGTGCCCGTCGTTGACGGACAATGGCGACCGATCTAGGTGACGACTGATGATTTGAAAATTTAGTATGTCGTTGACAGGCGATGATTTTCTAACCTAGCTTTTGGCCGATGATCTAGTGGGTATTCCCGTTGTTGACGGAGGGCCGACGACGGGCAGCCAACGATCTAGGTGACAACCGATGATTTGGATGGTCGATGGTTTAGGAGGAAAGTCGATGGTCGTTGACAAATGGTAGCAAACGGACGATATGACATGTAGTCTCAAATGGTCGGAAGTGCCATGAAATGGCCGTCCAATGGTCGCAATCAGAAAACGTACTTTCAGATGTTGAAAAACCACAAATTTTTTGAGTCGATCCATTATCAAAAAATTATAATTCAAGATATCGATTTTCAATCCGATATTGGGAATTTTGACTGCTAGTATCGAAAAATCCGACTTGGGGTATAAAAAAACTACGAAATTATAAAAAAAAATTGATTATAGGTATCGAAAACTACGAAATTTTTGAGTCGGTCCAAATATTGAAAATTTTTTATTTGAGATATCGAAAAATAACGAATTTTTCGAGTAAACCCCATATTGAGAATTCTGATTGCTGGTATCGAAAAATTTCATTTGGGGAATAAAAAAAGTCGAAGTTTTTGAGTCGACCCATTATCGAAAATTTTTTATGATATGTACCGAAAAACTACAAATTTTTTGAGAATCGAAAAAAATCTGAATGTTGGTATTGAAAAATTATGAAAATTTTGAGTAGATCCGATATTGAGAATTCTGACTGCAGGTATTGAAAAATCTCATTTGGAATATAAAAAAACTCAAAGTTTTTGAGTTGACTCATTATCGAAAAATTCTGTTTTTGTGTATCGGAAGACTATGAATTTTTTGAGTCGTTTCATTATTGAAAATTTCTAAAATCTGGTATCAAGAAATTACGAATTTTTCGAGTAGATCGGATATTGCGAAGTCTAACTGTTGGTATCGAAAAATCCAATTTGGGATATCGAAAAATCACGAATGTTTTGAGTATATCCGATATTGAGAATTATGACTACTGGTATTGAAAAATCCTATTTGGAGTATCGAAAAATTCTGACTAGAGGTATCGAAAAATTACGATTTTTTTGAGTAAATCCAAGATTGAGAATTCTGACTATTGGTGTTGAAAAATTTGATTTGGGTATCGAAAAAATTGGATGTTTTCGAGTCAATCTGGACTCTTCAAGTATCGAAAACTTATGAATTTTTGGAGTCGATCTAGTATCGAAAAATTTTGATTCTTGATTTCGATCTTTGGGTTGAAAAAATTTGATATTCGATTTTTTCAATTTTCTGTTCAAAAATGTTGCTAGCAGATCAATAACCATTTTTAAAACATAGACTACGTGGAAAGCACTTTTTGAATAAGTAGCTAGAATTTTTTTATCCAGTCAACTCCTTGACTCCTTGAACATGAATTAAAACCAAAAAGCTTTAATAGCCTGGATGTGCATATTCATTTGCAATTCTAAAAACAATGCACATTTTAATTACTTGCTTGCACTCTCAACTATTTGCAACAGTCCCTCACTCACTACAACTCATCTCTCACTCATTGTAGCTCATCTCTCACTACAACTCTAGATTACTCCTCAACTCTTCAGGACGTTGGGACAGGTAGCTATTCCATAGATTCCATAGCTACAAACTTAAATTAGGTGAATATGATGGTGATTGATTATCATGCAAGTTGGGAGCCAAACACAATTGGAGCACACACAACTCTAAACCGTGTTCTTAAAATATTTTCTAAACCATGTTCCCAAACCGTGTTCAAGACATTGGGACAGACAACTATCCCATAGATTTCATAGATTCCATTTGTCTAGAATTGCCCTGAACCGTCACATCCCGTCACATAGTCCTACCTTCTCGAAGCTACATATCTCCATGAATATTTTCTGCTCTTTCTTTCATTCGGAGAATTAACCACAACGTGAGATAATATTAGGAAGCAATTTTTAACTAACATAATTGTTTAATTTCTTCTCTTAAAATCGAGAGAGAGAGAGAGAGAGAGAGAGAGAGAGAGAGAGAGAGAGAGAGAGAGAGAGAGAGAGAGAGAGAGAGAGAGAGAGAGAGAGAGAGAGAGAGAGAGAGAGAGAGAGAGAGAGATCAATTCTGTTGCAAATTAGAAATTTTGTATCACTCATATATACTCATCTTTCCTTGCAAATTTGCAAACAATATTGTTGACTATTCAATAATAAGTCAATTACTAACAAATTTGGAAAAAATCAAAACCTATCAAGCACTCCTCCTAGATATAAAGAAATATTTCTAATTTCTTTGAAAGTGAATATATTTCATATTCCATATGCTAGATTTCATAGTAGAACAAAGTACCATTGACTTACCTCCTCCCTAGAAGATGAGTTATTTGATTTGTGCTTCTTGAATCTTTAGACCTTGCTCATTATAAAAGTAACTTGAGAAATATATAAAGATTGTAGATATGGTCTAATCGTATCCAATAAATATTATGCTTACATGATGTAGTTGATCTATTATGCTTTAGTATAAGGTCTAAATTTATACAAATGTCATAATTAAATATTGAGGACTGCATCAAGAACTTGATTTTAAACTCAATCATTTTTCTATTTGGATGAGTGATGAATTTTGCTAAAACCCCAACTACATCATCAAGCTCGTTCCTAGAACTACGTAACATGAGATGAACATGAGTCGTCTAGGTTGTCTTATCAATCTAAAGACTATTAAAACATGTCAATGGAGTCACCTTTTCTATATTATGATCAATTAGAAGATAAAAAAAAGGACTCATGGAGTCCTCCATATTGTATATTCAACTCCAATATAGCTCTCATGTGAACCCCCTTAGATATCAAGAGTAGGATAACCAATCTTAAATCTTGGCTTTGAGAGGTATTATTGGTTTCGGTTTGAAGAAGCACATTTCAGGGTGGAGACAAAGCAACGTCTCTTTGTGTTTTCTTAGGGTCTTCCAATTTTGAGAAAACAAATTTTTAAATTCCCACCTTGTACAGCCATATTACCGTAAATCTAAATCATTCTTGACTTTTCAACCACCCTGAATTAAAGTTGAATTGTCCACCTTGCCATAATTAACAAAGTCTAGACCTAAGGTTAGGGGATAGGAAATGTCAAAGGATCTTAGTTACAAATTATAGTAAGCTATAAAGTTATTCATCGTGGGGGTTCATCTAACACAAGGTGGAAAGGCTATTCATTTTGTGGAAGAAAATTTTCAATCTATCAATAGCTCTTATCTCTACAAAAGGACAACTTAATCTACACAACTTGTAAGGCCACATACCTCCAACAATATATTGAGGTCAAGAAGGTAAACCCTAAGTGCCTTCTACAAATTGCAGCTCAAGATAACAAAGTGGAAAGGCACCTTGCAAGGTTCGAGGACTTTATGGCATTCATCCCTAGCTTTCTGATCATAACCTTGAAAATTTTCGAAAACTACAATAATAGAAAGACTACAAAGCAAGACACCTTGAAGCTGAAATGTCAAACAACCAGTAGAATTTTGTAGGAGAAATTATAATGCCTATCAACTTTCGTTACATATTAAATGAGATATGTGCATGGTCAATATACAGGCATTGATTCAGTTTAGTTTCTTGTCACGTGCCAAGCAGATAGACATCATTATAGCAGCCAGTTTTGTCAGAAAAGAGAAGTATACAAAACACTACATTGCCAAAAGGAAGGCTTAGAAGTTAGGTTTTAATAATCCATGCACATGATAAATTTGTATAACACCATCAACATTTTGAGCAATCAAATCACCATCATCCGCACAGAATTGTACAACTACCAGATGCGTTGATTGATTGGCCAACAATTTACATCTGAATATGAAAAGGCTGCTAGTAGTCTTAGATGGTAGTACTCTACCACTGAAATATTTGAAGGACCTCACATCGTTATAAAGCATGAAGTACAGCAGGAAGGCTAGCTATTGACCGGTGATTATCATGTTCAATTAGAGTACTAGAGGAAGGAAATCTTGCCTTTGTTGAAGATGCTGCAGCCAGCGAGGGAGAATAGTTGTATAAATAATGGTATCAGTCCATGCTACAGAAAAATTTAAACATTATATCTGTTTTCCCGATCTGCTAATGAGGACAACAATAATCAGAAAATTCTTAAATCAAAGAGATGTACAGTGGAAGTCTTTTATTTATTGGGAACATAGCTTTAGCAAATTTGGTCTTTCATACAAAGTGCTGACGAAGTGCTTGCCAAGAAAATTCGGCTTGCAGATCATGTTAGCATCTTTGTCCCAAAAGGATCATGTTGATTCTGCACTCACATTATTCAGTCTTAGGAGGCAATGTCAATAAAGTCCATATGTGAGTGCTAGCGAGAGCAGGTTCAGACCATCGCACTCCACTAATTAGTGAGGCACATCAGCGAGGAACCACAAATGCAACAGCCCTGTCACTACTATTTCTATCTCAACACTCTCTGCAACATCGTCTTTTCTCATCTGCAGCTTTACATCGACTGTAATAGATCCTAACACCACAGTAGGCAAACACTAACTGATCCACCCAACCTTGCCTACTCCCGGATATAGAGTAAGCCCCTCCTAGCCCAGTGTGAGGACTGGTAGCATGCAACTGCCAAGTGTCGGCCACGTGGCACTGACGTGGTCGACTGCACGTCGGGACCCAACTGGGGGCCCTATCCTGCTGACAGGGTCCCTAGGCTGTGTTAGGCCCACCATGGCTATGGACCGTGCTGGGGCACACTACTCACACTGTCTTGCCCTGTTGCTCATGTACACTGGACACGACCCTGACTGTGGTATCTGACCTATCTGTATTCCCTAGGGTTCGGCACTGGTTACGAGCTCGTAACACTCCCTCCCCCTTAAGAACCGTCTTGGTCCTCTAAGACAAAGTCTGGAAAAATCTTGCGAAGGACGCTGCCTCTTTCCCAAGTGGCATTATCAACAGGCTGATCATTCCACTTAACCAGATATTCTCGGTATAGAGTATGACGATTCTGCGTCTCTCTACTATCAAGAATCTCCTCTGGTTCATGTGGAGGTTGTTGAGGATCCAATGAGAGAACTAGAACACTGTCCCCTACCAGATTATCTGATCTGGTTAAGGCTTTTCGTAACTGACTTACATGAAAGACTAGAAAAACCTTACTGCTGTGTGGGAGTTCTAGTTCATAGGTGACCTCGCCTAGTCTCCTACTGATGGTAAAGGGACCACAATACCTTGGAGACAACTTAGCACACACTCCTGATTTGAGGGTTTTAGAGTCAACTGGGACTCTCAAGTAGACTTTCTCACCAGTGGAGAACTACACATCCCGTCTGTGTGGATCTGCATAATGCCTGGCTCGATCCTGGGATTGTCTAATGCTACGCTTAGCATGTTCTATCATCTGGTTTAGGTCTTCTAGAAAGTTTCTGGCTGCTTCAACTTTTTCTTGTTTAAACCCTACAGCTGTGGGTGAGCGTGGCTGAAAACTGTACATCAGCATAAATGGGCTGTATCCCGTAGCTGAATGTTTGGTACTGTTGTAAGCAAACTCTAATATCGAGAGATACTCCTCCCAATTAGTCTGCCTCTTGCTGACGTATGCACGAAGCATATCCTCCAGCACTTGATTTACCCTTTCTGTTTGACCGTCCGTCTGTGGATGGTCGGTGGTACTCATATTAAGTTTAGTATGGAGATGATGGAATACTGCCCTCCAAAAATTTCCAGTAAACTTACTGTCCCAGTCGTTGACTATGCCGAAAGGTAGACCGTACAATTTAAATAGCCTGTCTACAAACAACCTCACTAACTCTGGAGCTCTAACGGTTGTTTTGGTCGGAATAAAATGAGCCATTTTGGTCAGACGGTCAACTGTGACCCATATAGTGTCATTACCCTTTTGGGTTTTAGGCAGGCCTACTATAAAATCTATGGAGATACTCTCCCATTTACCAGCTGGTATTTCTAAGGGATGCAACAACCCTCCTGCCTTTAAACGCTCTGCTTTATTTACTTGACATTTCTGGCAACTGGTTACATACTGGTGGACGTCCTTTTTCATACTGGGCCAGAAAAATTGCCTACGAAGAAGCTCATAGGTCTTCTGTATGCCTGGGTGTCCCGCGCTAGGATTGTCATGACATTCATATAGGACCTGCTGCCTATAATCCTCTGAATTGGGGACACATACTCTATCTCTATAGAGCAAGTACTCATCCTGAATGGAATATTGTTTCCATTTGAATCCTTGAGTCAACTGACCCTCAACCACATGGGTTTGCTTGGGTAATACAGGCTCAGAATCCTCAACGTCATATGACGACGTATACTCGGACTCATCATCATCCTCAACGGAAGCTGCCGTATTCTTGGATGAACTGGCACCAGCCCCAGGAACTGGTTCTGGAGTCTGTAACTGTCTGTTCTAGACTGAGCTCCAAATAATAGAGAAGAATGCATCATGCTGGCATTTCCCTCTCAAGAACTCGAGTAACTCATTACGAATCTGAGTAAAACTCAGCTCATTTATCATAGGCACTCTGCTAAGGGCATCTGCTACTGTATTGAATTTTCCACGCCTATATCTGATAGACATGTCAAACTCTTGCATCAACTCTGCCCAACGAGCTTTCCGACCTCTAAGCTCAGGTTGATTGCAAAGGTATCTTAGGCTCTCATGGTCTGTCAGGACCTCAAAGTTGGCACCATACAAATAATGCCTCCAAGTCTTAAGGGCATGGACTATAGAAAAGAGTTCCTTTTCATAGGCACTGTACCTAGTCTGATCTGGCTCGAGTTTTTTACTCTCGAACGCAACTGGTCGTACACCCTGAGTTAGCACAGCGCCTACTGCAAAGTCGCTAGCATCTGTTTCGACCACAAATGGCTGATTGGGGTCGACGACTTTTAAGACTAGTGCTGTAGCTAAGGCTGTTTTGAGAGCATCAAAGCTCTCCTGTTGTGCGGACTCCCAAATGAACTCCTTTCCCTTCCCCTTAAGAAGATTTGTCATAGGGACTGCTATCTGAGCATATTCCTTGACAAATCGTCTGTAATATCCCGCCAGACCAAGAAAGATTTGAAGTTCCAAAATATTCTGAGGTCTCAGCCAACTGAGTATGGCTTTAACCTTATTTGGGTCCATCTTAATCTCATCTGAAGAGATAATGTGACCCAAATATGCTACTTCTTCAACGAAGAATTCACACTTGGATTGTTTAGCATAAAGCTTATGCTTTCTGAGCAGTCGAAACACCTTTCTGAGGTGTTTTAGATGCTCCTTCCTCGTTTTGCTGTAGACGAGGATGTCATCTAAAAATACGACTACAAACTTACCCAAGTATGGTCTGAGGACACTGTTCATCAAGGTCATAAAGGTAGCTGGAGCATTTGTGAGGCCAAATGGCATCACCTTAAACTCATAATGACCGTGACGAGTCCTAAAAGCTGTTTTCGAGACATCTTCCGATTTTATACGGACTTGATGATATCCCGATCTGAGGTCTATTTTGCTGAAAAACTTAGCCCCGTCGAGTTGATCAAACAACTCGTCTGCCCGAGGCATAGGGTATTTATTCTTAATTGTGACTTTATTGAGGGCTCTGTAATCTACGCAAAGACGCATAGACCCCTCCTTCTTTTTCACCAATAGGACTGGTGAGGCCCATGGTGAACTACTGGTCTGAATTTGGCCTTTCCCAAGATAGTCTGTTAACTGCCTAGTTATTTCTTCATCCTCTGTTCGGCTGACCCGATACGGAGGTTTAGAAACAGGTGCTGTACCTGGTACTAGGTTTATTACATGATCTACCTCTCTGCTAGGTGGTAAACCATGTGGCAAATCTTCAGGAAAAACATCTTTAAATTTAGACAATAAAGTTTCTAATTTACTGATTTTCTGCTGAATAGAACTGGAAATAGAAACTTCAGGAATAAACTGAAAGTCACATAAGAATACTTGATGGTCTTCGTCTCCGATTAGCTGACAGAGCTCTGAACTGCAGACCATAGGGTTGTTGGGAACATCATGCTCCCCATGCAACTGGATCTCTCGGCCTTTATGCTGAAAGCTAAGGGTGTTCTCCTGATAGTTTCTGTGGAGGGAAGGTCCTAAACTGTAGAGCCAATCTCTCCCGAGAACAATGTCTGTTCGATCCAGGTGCATTATCTGAAAGTTTATTTCATCTTGGTACCCCTGAATACCAAGATTTAACTTACTTACCATAGTTTCCCATATTTTTTTATCTTCACCCTTAGCTAATGAAACTATGTACCTATGCTGACTAGGTACCTCTGGTAGTTTAAGCTTTTTAACCAGGGTGTGGTTGATGAAATTATGGGTTGCCCCATCATCAACCATGACTCTTACTGACTGGTTACCAACTTTCCCATGCATACGTACTAGGTCATGCGGCCCAAAGCTGAAGGGTCTCGCTAGCATTGCAGAGGTCAGCTGGCAACAGTGTTCATGATCTTCATGATACACTTTGATCTCGGAAGCTGCCGAGTCATTGGAGAAACATACAGTCTGAACAAGATGAACTTGTTTTTTATCTTTTTTATCTTTTTTAGTGAAAGGCCCCTTGGGACACTGTCTGACTGTGTGTCCCTTGCCCATACACACAAAGCACAAACGTTCTTGTTTGGCTTTCTCAAAATCATCTGGTTTTAAGAGCTGTATGAGTGAAGGGCGTTTCTGAGGAGCTTCACCTTTAAATTTATCTTCTTTCTTTCTTTTTAAAAATTTCTTTTTAAATTGAAAGTCTTTTTGAGGAAGCTGCTCAGAAAGTGGTTGTTGTCTCGCTCTCTTCCTACCCACTGAATCATCATAGATTTGAGCATATCTGAGAGCTTGCTCAAGGGTAGTAGGCGAGTTTCTCAGGACCTCTACTTTATATTCATCTTTGAGGCCACGGACAAATCCTCTGATTTTCTGATAGTCATCCATATTTTTAATCTTTAAAATTGCTTCTCGATACTACGAGATATATTGGATGAGGGATTTATCCATTACTGTTCTTTCCCAGGCTCTATCCAGTTCATTTTCTGGTAGAAATTCTCTTAGGAAAGCTTTCCATGACCGGGGAGTCTGCCTAGTCTCCTGGAGATTTAACCACCACTTATAGGCCATAGGCCCTAAGGAAAGACTGGCCTCAATTGCTTGCAAATGGTCAGGGGTCTGTTTAAGAGCATGAATGTTCTTCCATTTGCTGAGGAAGGTTTGTAGAATATCTGCATTTCTATCCTTCTCTTCCCCATTAAAAGTAGGAGGCTTTAAATCTTAAAAAAAAAACACTAGGGTGAGACCGTAAAGTCTCACCCAAAACTGATGGAAGTGGAGAAGGGGATAAATGAGAAGTGGAGGGAAGGCTTCCTTTCGCGGAGCTCAAAATCAAGTTTTTGAGTTCAGCGAACGAGTCGTCCACACTGGAATTGAAATTGGCTAATGCCAGCTTCAGTTCATCCACTTCTGTTACCAATTGGAGGAACTGCTCCTTGGTAACCAGTTCGTCGAGTTCTTCGGCGAACTGTTCCTGTTCTTCTACTTCCATGGGTTCCTTCCCTTTTATATAAGCCAAGGCTTCTGTTTCAAGTTCATCGAAGCCTCTCTCCGGGGGTTGATCAGGTCCCTGAGGAGTGGTCATCTTCGGAACTGAAAGAGAGCTACCTTAACTTCTGAAGGAAAAAAAGTCTAAAAGACTAATTTACAACTGTACAAGGGAAAGGAAACTTAGCTCTTTCTGAGAACTGTACTTCCACAGAGAGAATACAGAAAAGCCCTTCTCAGCTTCTTTCTCAATCTGATTTGAGGTTGGAAAATGTGCAACAAGATCTGAAACTTTTGCTATCCCCCCTCGCTGGTCTGACAACATCTCAATTTGTCCACATTTAGACTCAAAAATCCGCTTGAATCTCTGGTTTGACCTCAGCTGGTAGGTCGCTGGTATGTGACAAGCAAGTCTGAAGCTCAGACTTCTAGAAAACCTTTGAAATGCAAGGATAAATTCTAAATTTATCCCCTACTGTCCAGCGCTGGACCTGTTGTAGAAATCCGCTTCAAATCTTGCTCAATTTGTCACTGATTTCCATTCAAAACTCAAGGAAGGAGGCTGCTCTGACAGCGCTGGTCTGCATCAAACTTCCTGACTTGAAAACGCTCCAAAATCCGGAATTTCCACTCCCAAAATCGAAGTTTAAACCCTGATTGGCAGCGCTGGACCTGCTATAGAAAGTTGATCCAAATTTTACTGTAAAAACAAGTAATCCTACGGAGATTTCCACCATAGATAGCTGGTTCCTGCTCTATCTATCTTTGCATATTAACCATAGTTGCTATGCACTCTGATAGATTTTTCCCCTGCTGAAACTGAGCTCCCATAGAAGGAGATGGCTCTGATACCAGTGTAATAGATCCTAACACCACAATAGGGCAAACACTAACCGATCCACCCAACCTTGCCTACTCTAGGATATAGAGTAAGCCCCTCCTAGCCCAGTGTGAGGACTGGTAGCATGCAACTGCCAAGTGTCGGCCACGTGGCACTGACGTGGTCGACTGCACGTCGGGACCCAACTGGGGGCCCTATCCTGCTGACAGGGTCCCTAGGCTGTGTTAGGCCCGCCATGGCTATGGACCGTGCTGGGGCACACTACTCACATTGTCTTGCCCTGTTGGTCATGTACACTGGACACGACCCTGACTGTGGTATCTGACCTATCTGTGTTCCCTAGGGTTCGGCACTGGTTACGAGCTCGTAACACCGACCTTGAGACGCTCTATCACTACCCTGCTGAGATCAGGTGTTGCTCTGTGAACTGAGGTAGTGTGAGAATTGGCACCCCACTGCAGATGCTCTCAAGGGTGGAATTCCAACCGTAGCGGCTCATGAAGCCTCCCGTGGAAGGATGAGAGAGGATGCCCAACTGTGGCACCCAAGTGGAAATGATCAGGCCACGATTATGGGTTCGAGAAAGGAAATCTTCTGGAACGTTCGTGGCTTTTGTTGTAGATGGTGGTAGCTTTTTTCTTCCAACAATTTTGTATATTCATCTCTTCTATTTCTTTGGGCACCGAATCGCTCTGCCTTCAACTGCAATCGTTCTTTTTGCTCCAGCTCCTTTTGCTTGTGTTCTCCTTTTCCCCTCTCTCTCCTTCATCTTTCACTATTGCCTTTCTTTATGCCTAGCTTCTCGCTCCTTCGACTCTTGCTCCTCCTTCAGATCCAACTGCTTTTGTATCCATTCCGTCTATTTCTCTTCCCTTGCTAGCTGCCTTCACAATATCGAGCAGTAAATCCACACAAAGCGCTTGAACAGATAGTGTGTGTGGCGCGTGCCCATGACCGTGAGAGAGACCATGATCATGAGAGAAATAGAGGGAACATCAAATTTGAATTTGTGGAGGTGGGCCCGGCCTATGAAATATGTATTGGAAAGAGGGCATGCATCCTCCTCTCACACATACATACACATGCATGTGTCCAAAAGACCTCCTCCCCTTACATGCATGCATGGGGAGGAGGGCCATACATGCATCCTCCTCCCCAAGTTTTTTAGTTAGAAAAAGCTCATGCATGGGTGAGGGGAGGAGGATGCATTGCTTTGTATATATATATATATATATATATGTATATATGTATACATACACACACACAAACACACACACACACACACACACACATATCTCCATATACATATGTATATATGTCCATACCAGACATCAGGGTCCGGGCCGTTTTGCCAGCGTCCCCGTCCGCGTCCGGCGTCCGAACCCGAACGCGTCCGACCCCCGGACGCGGGGTCGGATGAGTCTATTTTTTAATTTTTTTTTTTAATTAAAAAAAAAAAAAATCGGACGCTTCCGGACGCGAACGCGCGTCTAGACACACGTCCGCGTCTGCCATCCGCTTCCTTAGGTCTATACATATGTATATATGTCTATATATATATATATATATATATATATATATATATATATATATATTATACATACACATATAATACTTGACTTCACAACTATGTATGGTAGGGTGTACAAGCATACACCTAATGTTCATATTATTTAGTAATATGGAACATCCTTGGAATATGATAAATTACCATTACACTTTTTTGCTGATCATTACTAGAAACGTCTATGAATGGAAATTGTTGATGGAAAAAGATTAAAAAGGAGAAATAAAAGACGATTGTTGATTAGTATGAAAAAGATGATAATATAACATTTTACTTTGAGTTATATGGAAAATCTAAATTATGCAGTACGTTTTCAAGTTGCGACATGGATAACAATTGAGAATAGGTGTAGACATTTGTAGTTTTCACAAGAATACCCATGTTCTTACTTGGATGTTATTGTGGATGGATGCAGGTGAGCTTATTCTTCTCAGGTTGATACGTACCACGTTTGGTATGGAAAGGAACTGTACGAGAATATTATGATTTGACTTATTTATGTAATGTGTGGTTAGTGTTTTTTGTTGTTTAGTTTTGTTAGGTTTAAAAACACACACTCTTGGGTGGGAGAGGATTCTCCTTTGGTTACCAACGGATTCCTTATGGCTTTTGATGCCTTTTTATGCTAATATCTCGTATGGTGGTTTCTCTTTTTCAGAACTATTCATGGCATACCGACTTACAAAAATTAGGCTATGCTCTTCCTCTTATTGCTCCATCTCCTACGGAACAGGCATTTATTGCTTGTATTTCTCAAAAGGGTTTTCATGAAAAAGTCCAAGAGCTTGACTTTGATGCAGTCCATAGTAATGCCAATATTTCCTTACTTATTTTGGCCCAATTATCTATTTCTGACCGGTGTAAGCTTTGGCAATTGTCGCGTAGTAGCCCTGACCTAATTATTGAAAAACTAACTTTTATTCACGATTCTTTGGCTATCATGGAAGAAGCTGATGCTAAAGCCCAAGAAAAATTTGATAACTTTACCCTTGAGTGCATGAAAAAATTCTTTGATCTTCATGGGTTGGCCTTCTCTTCAAGTTTTAAATCTCTCTCAAAAGAACCTAGATTTGAGGTTCCTCCCCTTGAGTACTTCAAAACATAGCCTTATTTCTTTGGATGAATTATCACAGGATGAGGTAGAGACTGTAACACAGAAATATTACTTACCTCTTACCTCCTGCTTTTTTAAATAGTGGTGATTCGCCTGCAAAAAGGCCTTAAACTCTTTCTTCTCGTGGAAAGTTGTTGGGGGGTGGGTGTTATCTCCCATGTGGTAGAGGTTATAGAGGTTCTTTTAGTCGCCCATAGAAACATTCACCCCTCCCTATTACTAAACCATATTTCCCTACTGTTACTAATATTGCTACGCCAAAATGCTCGAACGTTTCTAGTAGCAGAGGAAGAGGAAGGTTTCAATTTGCTGAAGTTAGTTCATCAAATGCTACCAATGAATACCCTATTCGCCACTTATTATATGATGATTGATGTGCAGGAAAGTCACGAAGAAGAAATGCAGGTACAATCCATTGTACGCCTACCTCATGGTAGATTAAAAGTCATCAAAAATCTAACCCATGATGATTTTTTCCTTCATATTTTATACATCAATAAATGTCTTGATGCGTTCCCAATAAAGACTTTTTTTTAAAGGAATGTTAGACATATGTAAGGTTAAATATGATGAAGACGTATGGCATTCCATAAAATTTGGCTGGCGCTTTACTGCGAATTTATCTTTTTGCCACTATAGCCTTGATAGTTCTCTTACGTGTACTTGTAAAAATAGTCAGAGACTAGCTCCCTTCTTACATAAAACATGGAATCATGTGGTTACATACAACACTGATCTGTTTGTCAATTCGTGGCTGCCTTATGAGCTAAAAAAAGGGTTAAATCATATTCTTGAAAGAGAGCCAAACGTAAAAGAAGCTTACCTAGCTTTTGAAAATGTTTGGTTTGATTTGGCTAATATTTTTGGTTTTTCTAAAAAAGAGGATGTTCTGGACTTGTTTAAAAGGACTATTCTAAAAAGGTTGGAAGAGGTAATGACTACAAACTATAATATTGAGTTTTTGGATATGGATGTCTTTGAATGAGAACTTAAATGGCTTCTTACTCACTTCTATATTTGTGGATTAGTTAAAGCCCAAAATAATTCCGTTTTCATATGCAAAAAACTGATGAGAGAAGAAGCTCTAAAAAGGCTTAATAGTTCTGACTTCATTGAGATCTTAAGTCCTTGGAATGAGACTGTGAGAGAAATAAAAAACCTCATTATTGAGCTAATCCCAAGTGTGACAATATCTAATAACCCTCTTCCATTCTTAATGGGAACGTATAAAGCTCATAAAGTGTCTTTCAGATGGCTAACTAATATGCACTCTTGTATTTTTTCTGAATATGCATTGCTTGTCACTTGTATACTTTCGACTTGCATAGAGCCAATACAGACTTTTTGTACATATAAACAAGAGGAATTTTTTCTTAGGGGTGGATGCAAACCTACCTGTTTTTGGATGACAGACACTTATGATTTCTCCGTTAATCTACTTGATGACATCTTTAGTGTATTTACAACTGACATTACGAGATGCTATGAATCCATTCCTATTTTGGGGAAAGATGGTTTACAGGAGGTTTTAGCTAAGGTGATTAAAATTGCATTTAAATTTGCCAAGACTAATTTTATTAGTTTTCGAAGTTTTCCAAAAGTCCCAAAAAGTGGAATATGGACTTCTTCCAAATTCTCTAATGGGCTGTCTTTTGATATAACTGAGGTTGCTTCAATAAATAAGTGGCTTGCTCAAAACATGCATCTTAATCTAGCTGATAAGGTTTGGAAACAAGTATGCGGAATTCCTATGGGTTTTTCATGTTCCTCGTTATGGTGTAATCTCTACCTCTTTTACTTTGAGATTGAGTTCTGTACAAGACTGGCCAGACTGAATAGGTGAACTTTTAGGTATCCTTTTAGGTACATTGATGATATTTGTTTGGTCAATGTACCTAACCCTCAGATGTTCGTTAATAATGATGCAGTCACGTCTATAGATAATCCTTTTTGGATTTACCCAGCTCAGTTTGTAAAAATTAAAGTTGAGACGAGTTGTTTTGCTAGATGTACTAATGGAGCTATATGTGGGACTAAGACTACCTTTTTGAATATGGAAATTTTTGTGTCTTCCGTCAAATTTGCTTCCTTTTTCATCACAAAATTTGATAAAAGGAAATCGCTTCCATTCGAAATTGCTCAGTATATTTGGAAGGATTCAAATCGACCTACGCCTTATTCTTACAAAGTAATTTTATCACAAATTTTTCCTATACTGTACATTTGTAATAATCATTATGATGCTACTCTACAAATGAAGGTGGTGATAAATGCCTTTGTAAAAAATGGGTTTGATAAAAAAAGATTGTCGCGTATTATTGGAAAGTTCCTGGAAGGACATTTTCCTGGTGCAAGATGTTCTGTTTTGGCTAGTCGTGGATGTTTGAGTAAGTTCTCCTTTTTCCAGGTGTGCGGCAAGTATAACCACACTAGGTATACCTGTCGCACAACCTAGTGTGGTTATCTTGCTTTGAGGGATGGATGGTGGGATAACACACACACACACACACACAAATACATTATATACTGTGACATTTATACTAATATTGATTTGTACTTGTCATAGTTACAAAAAAAAGGAGATGTCGATGATTGTGGACTATGAAAGCACTGGAATGGCTAGAACACAATATAGAAACTTTATATTCCTATGCTGTTAGGGATGCTGCTCATTTATGAGCATATTGTTATTAAATTTAGTCTGGTTTGTTGAATTGTAAGTGACTTTCTGAAGACAATACTTTATTGAGGGTTAAATTCCGGATGTAAGACAACGTTAGTGAACGTTACTTGACCCAATGTAAGGCACGTACTTTTGAAGTACGTTAAGTGACTGGGGGAAGACCAAAGCTCTAAGTTCCCAAAGCAAGACCTTGGTTCTAAACTCTACATGACTTGCGGTTTTTAAAGTTCGATTCACGAGCTTGTTAGTTTTGTATGTTTCTGGGGGTGATTCTCTCTCTCTCGGACTTTTCTCTTTAGTTTATTGGAGTCTTAGGCCCTCGCGTTTTCTTCTCTATTCGGCGCTTTTATTTCTCTATCTTCTTGCTGGTTTCTGCGGCGGTGAAATGGCGGTTTGCTACTTTCATGCTTCGCACCATTTTCTTCTGGCTAGTTTTCTGGTCGACAGCCATTCCTTTCCTTTATTTCTTCGTGCTGGTTCGAAGGTTGCGTTCTACCTGGCTTTCTTCGCTTTTCTGGAGCTGTGGGACTGCGTGGAGTTTGCGTCTGGGGGTTTTTTTTTCTGATTTTGCAATGGCTTCTATTAAGGTTTTCTCTTCTTCTTTTTAATGTTTTTTGCTATTTTTGTAGTAGCTGGTTTTCTGTTTCTGCATAGGTCTATTAAGATGCTTTGTTCTATTGTCATTTCAATTTTACTGTCTGTCCTAAGTCTTGAACTGTTGGTTCTGGTTTGTTGGCCTTTGTTGATTGGGTGTAGTTTTGTATTGGTGTTTATTGTTAATTTTTGTTGTGATGATTTTTTAGTGTTATGATGTGTTCTAGTTTGTCCACCCCTGCTTTTGGTTTATAGCTTTAGAGTATATTAAGCTACTTTATGTTTTGTTTTTAGCTCTATTGCGGTTCTTTGATATGCCTACTACTTACTTTTTAAGCTGCTTTGTTCTTTTGTCGTTTCAATTTTACGAATTGTTGTTTCTGGTTTGTAGGCATGTGGTGATTGGTTGTAGTTTTGTAATGGTGCTTCTTGTTTATCTTTGGTGTGTTTGTTTTTTGTGTTATGGTGTGTTCTAGTTTGTCCACCCCTGCTTTTGTTTATTAGCTTTAGAGTATGTTAAGCTACTTTATGTTTTGTTTCAAGCTCTGTTGCAGTTCATTGATATGCAAGCTACATACTTTTTAAAGATAAATTGCTTCACTAGATGGGAATAAACAGTGTTTATGTTATGCGAACCAACATTGTAATGATCCCTTATAGTGGTTGGCCAGATAGACATTACAAATGTTGGAAACTTACATTATACTCTTAAGTCAGCTTACATATAGGATACCATTTCTTCCTCGAAAAATAGTCAGTTTTCGATTTTCTCTTAGATGGGCAACCGTCACTTAATACTTCATTTATTCTCAATGGATGATGTTTGGGTTGTTTCTCGGTTACTTTTTGTTTTTATACGGTGCCTTCTGTACTCTAGTTCCAAATCTCTCTTGTTACTGTCTTCTGTTACTCTTTTAATTCTGGTGTTTTTTGAGCTTTTTTCTTTTTTCCTGGTTATTATTTGTAGGATTTTTTTGGTTCTGTTTGTTTTCTCTATGGTTTCTGTTTGATGGTCTTCGTTTGTTCTTGTAACTCTGTCCTGAGTCTTTGTTATTTATGTTTATGGTTTGATAGAATGGTGCTCGGTTTTGTTGTTTCGTTTGCGATTTTTATGTGGCTGTTCTTTCCTCCTGCTCGCTAGTTTTAGAATTTGGTTGTTGTTCCTTGCTACTTTCTTTGTTGGTTTTAGTAGACCTTTGTGTGTTTTGATGTTTTTACCTTGGTTATTGGTTTTTGTGACTCCCATTGTTGTACTCGTCTGTTCGGTATTATGTTGGTTTGGTTATGAAAGTAATTATGTTATCTGCGTTTTTATTTAATTAAGTTTGTACTCCTTTTGGGTGCTTCGTTTGCTTACATTTCATAAGTTGGTTGAGATTGGATTCTTCTTCTTCTTTGATTATTTGGTTTGTACTGTTGGTTAATTGCTGTGGCTCTGCTCTTAGATGTTCTTACTTGTTGGTGACCTATGCTACTTGATGTGGTTCTCTTGTTTTTGAGTTGATTTTTGGCTTTAGATTTGTAATTCAGATTATGACGGTGCTTTTTTCTTTTACTTAGTGTCAGTTTTTGTAAATCTACCTGATGTTTTGTTTGAAACTAAAATATGGGCTGACCCCTGATGAAATAGAAATCGGGAAAATGGCTGAGTTCTAATATACTATCATGTGAAATTAAAAAATAACCGTTTTTTTCCATAAAATGGCATTACGATTTTCTGATTTTTGGGAAAAGAAACATTAGAACAACCCTGCAACTGTCTATATACTTAAAAGCAGTTGCTTATCATTGTATGAAAAAGCCCAGATGATCCCTGCAATTTTTTATATAATTTAATGCAGGTTTGATCTTTTCGTATTGTATTATTGTTTATGACATGAACAACAGGTCATAGTACAGAAAAAAAATCAGATGTGTAATGCACAAAATACCATATATACTCTTGTTGACTTGTATTAGCAGAGTACACAATGGTATCTAGTCATACATGTGCAAAATATAAAATGTGGAAGAATATATACTTGCATATAATGTTAATGACATATATAAATTTTTTTTTTTGATCGTAACTTGACTAGTCAAGTACAAGTCAAGGTTCTAACACAGTGGTTTAATGGACGATACATACTGCAATTCGTTATTGTTTACATGGTTTCATATACCTATCCTTGTATACATACGGATATTTATACACACACACACACACACACACACACACACCCCGATATTATATACATACACATATAATACTTGACTTCACAACTGTGTATGGTAGGGTGTACAAGCATACACGTAATGTTCATACTATTTAGTAATATGGAACATTCTTGGAATATGATAAATTACCATCACACTTTTTTGCTTATCATTACTAGAAACGTCTATGAATGGAAACTGTTGATGGAAAAAGATAAAAACAGAGGAATACGATTGCTGATTAGTATGAAAAAGATGATAATATAACATTTTACTTTGAGTTATATGAAAATTCCATATTATGCAGTACGTTTTCAAGTTGCAACATGGATAACAACTGAGAATAGGTGTAGACACTTATAGTTCCCACAAGAATACCCCTGTTCTTACTTGGATGTTATTGTGGATGGATGCAGGTGAGCTTATTCTCCTCAGGTTGATACGTACCATGCTTGGTATGGAAAGGAATTGTATGAGAACATTACGATTTGACTTATTTATGTAATGTGTGGTTAGCGTTTTTTGTTGTTTAGTTTTGTTACGTTTAAAGACACACACACACACACACACACACACACACACACACACACATGTCAATGATCCCACAGAATCGGTTCTGTGGGATCTGATGGTACGGAGCCGTTTCGTACCGCGAAATGGTTCTGTAACATCAAAAAAGTCTTATTTTTTTCTTATTGCAAAATACTAAAAAAAAAAAACCTTAAAAAAACAAAACATAAAAAGCTTGCCAAAAATAGTACAAACACTATCTAGGCTCAAGATAAATCAACTAAACTAGTTGACATTTCTCACAAAATTTACCACCACTCATAATAATGTCATATACATAAATCAAAATATCAACCAACATATTGTTTGTATGACAGCAACTTAGTAGAACATCTTTATTCTGAATTTTCTCTCTAATAAATTGAAATTGAACTTCTCTGTGTTTAGTTCTAGTATGAGTATGTGGGTTCAGAGATAGAGCTATGTAGCTCTGATTGTCGCACTAGAGTATTGTTGGACCGATCTGGTGAAATTGCAGATCTTGTAGCAGCCTTCTAAGCCAAATAATCTCCTTCACTGTTGATGTAGCTGCAACATATTCTGATTATGTAGAGGACAACAAAATGCATTTATGCTTTCTGCTATTCCATAAAATTGGTCCTCTTGCAAAAAAACAAATATAACTTGATGTGGACTTTTTGGTATCCATCTCTACTACCCAATCTGAATATGAATAAGTGACTAATAAAAGTGCAGCTTCTGTATTACCATCATAGCACAAAGCATAGTGTTTCATAGCTTGAATGTACATCAGTCCTCTTTGTAGAGCCTTCCAATGCTATAAGTCTGGATTGGAGAGAGCAAAACTTTATCTTATGCAAGTGTAGAATGTTTAAAAGGACCTTGTATGTTTAAAGAAGCGATATGTCTGTAGTTGTCCACTTGTTTGGTAGCGAAGCAGGGTAAAACTGAACGAAGAAGAATCCATGAGAGAGAGAGAGAGAGAGAGAGAGAGAGAGAGAGAGAGAGAGAGAGAGAGAGAGAGAGAGAGAGAGAGAGAGAAAATCCACCAACCGACCCGCAGTTAGTGAATCCCTTCGGGGGTAGTTAGCTCCCTGTAAGGGATAGCTAACTGCCCACCAGAAGACAATCAATATCATGTGGTAAAGTGTAGGACAAAGCTGGAAAAGACTCAGAGATAAATAGATTTTTTATGATAAGACAAAGTTTATCTCTCATAAATCCAGTTTTTTGAAAAGCGTCAACCAAAATTTCAATATCCTTAATAAACGTCTCTTGTTTGTTACAACAGTACATTGCGGCAATGACCTGTGAAACAATAACCTTATATGAATTATAGATCAGTCTATTTGAAGCCAGATGTATATACTGTAAATATGGAAAGAGTAGTTCTCTTTTTTTGTCAAATTTAGAGAGGCAAGAATTTTGATCAAAGGCAATAGATATATTTAGAAAGCTGCCATTGTTTCCTTCCAACACTTTCTTTTCTATTTCTACAAAGTCTAAGGGATAGATCCAGAATGGGTTTTTAGGAGTTCTCGTCTGTGTTTCATCTATAAAAAGCTCGATACTAGGGTTATTGATGAAGCAAATATCATCAATGTATCTGAAAGAGTGCCAAAGTCATTCATGAAAGAGGTGAAGCCCAATTTAGCAAGTTTCTTTATAAATTGTGCTTCAAAGAAGGATAAATACCAATTACACCAAGTAGGTGAACAAGGAAAACCCATAGGAATACCACGTACTTGTCTCCAAGTTTTGTTTCCTAGTTTGACAATAGAATTATCAATCAAGAGATTGTTCTATTGATAGAGTATATTTATATCAAGAGTGTGCCATTCTTGTGATTGTTTTTTATCCCATGCCCATTTGAAAACTTCGCGTAAGTGATTCCATTTATGATAAATAAGATCATGTTTGGAATGTTTAAAGGCATATTTTATTGCCTTTTTCATAACAGTTTTTAGTCCTTCCAGACCATCTAAAGATATATTCTCGTAACATTTTGAGATATCTACAACCCATATATTGGTAATCAGAGATGGTAGATTTAGATAGGAATCCATAGATGACTCAAATTGCCAGTGCAAAATCGTATACACTCTTAGGATACTCTTTTATGTATTCGCCTTAAGGCGTTATTCATGTCTCGGAAGAAGTTATACTACTTAACAACTTTGAATAGCATTTCAAAACAAAGTCCAATCTTCCCAAACAAATGATGTTTTAGCAATAGGCCAAGCCGTTATATCACTGTATCAGGGCAAGTGCCATGCTGATCAGCTTACAGACAATTGGTCCATATCAGTTCGTTTTAAAATAGAAGAGTATGAAAAGTTTCAACCGTTAAAGTTTTACTTAGCCAAAAGACCTGGTGTGGACACGTGTGCTGGTGTTAGAGCAAATCCATGCTATACTAACCCAAGTGACCCTTATAGAGTAAGGTATGTCACGCACTACTGTCCATACTCTTGAGCATATTTATGCTTTCTAGTTTATCTCACCAAGAGTCTAAAGTAACACTTAGATGGGTAAGGTTAAGTGTTTCTATGATTGTTATATATGAATAACACAACAACCAAGGCATAAGGATGTGTAGGAAAGACGTGATTAATACTTAGTAAGAGACAACCAATGTTTATACTAGGTATTAGGGCAGATCCGTGCCATTCTAATCCTTTAGTAGAAACTACGACTCTTACGCATATCCATGATGTCTAAGATCGTGTTATTGGAGTCCTTACTGTTCAATTTTATGACAGAGTTTTATTTCAAGGTGAGTTAATTCGATTTGTATCCAAGATTAGATGTGGTCTTATGTCGTTTCTATTTTCAAAAAAAGAAGCGAAAGCGAGATTGTGTAGAAAAGTGATATATTTTAAAGATGTACCGAACTGAACATACCTTGCTTGCTGAAACTTCAAAGAGTTTGTTCAAACTAAAAAAGTGTACCTAAATGGTTGTAGACATGGCTTCTTGAGAGGCTACCATTGTTGTTTTATGCGAGTGGATTCTTTCTCTTTAGATTATAGAAAGCCAAAAGACACACTTTTTAGCACATACCTGCTTATAAAGGGTTACAGAAAAAACGTCTATGAGATGTATTCGGAGTATGTTAGATAACTTGCTTTATGGAGATTCGATTGGTACCATACCTTTTTATTGAGATAGCTAGTGTTTGGTTCAGATGTGAACCGAAACGTACAAAGAAGAAGCCGAAGCAGTATGATGATGCTACATTATAAGATATTACCAGTTTAGTAACGTGAGACCAAAGGTATGTGAAGACATTTAAGAGAATCATTATACCACAAATCTTGAGCCTTACTTTATCCATCCATTTATTGCTGGATAGAAGAGGATACTTATGTAAAAAGTATAAAAAAAGATAGTTAAAGTTTGTTGTCCATCATTATGGACAGTAAGCCATTGATAGTCATAAGCTATTAGAGCATGAAAAGTAAATGCTCCTACTGTTCATCGCTGGACAGTAGGATGTTTTATGTGAAGTTTTGTGATAACACCTGTTTGTTAAATAATGTATATCTACTCCAAAATGGCAATATATACTTGAAAATGAGGATATGCACTGGACAAATATATTTTATGAAGAGGCCTATATCATTTTTTGGGATATAAATGCTAAGGACCTGTCTTCTACCAAAGGACAAGACCTCCTAAAATGAAACGACGCCTGGAACATAAAGCGACTAGATTCATATCGTCACCTTAAACTAGAGTAGATTAAACTCTTAGTGAAAGTTACCTTCAATGGTGTAGTTTACGTATCTATAATTCATTTATTAACTAGAGTTAGTAAAGTTAGTAAATGGAGCGATGCACTAGAAATCTCAAGAGGTGTGTTTTGCTCGCTCCGTAGGTAATAAATAAGAAGACACTCTTCATTCTAACTGGGGCTTGGTGAGATGTTGTCCGGACGATGTGCACGCCGTTGTCGTCATCTTCAATTAGATTTTATGGCGTTGTCATGCCGGTGGGATCAGCACGGTCAGGCGATGCTACATATGTTGTCTGCATGAATGCATCATCAGGCAACGATTTGTTGTCACCCTCGGCAGCTTGTTCAACTGAACTTGGAGGGGATGTGAGAAGAGTGGCGGCGGTGTGGAGAAGTGCAAGGATGGATTTCTCGAAGGATGAGATGATAGGAACAGAGGGAAACTGGAGAGTGATGTCGAGGATGGAAGGAGAGTGTGCATTGGGGAATATTAGAACTCAAAATGGGCCCTTTGTCAAGATGCCTTTTTTTGATTTTGCACGCTTTCAACGCTTATGTGTCCCAATTAATGGTGTCCATCTGTGACTAAGTGTAACAGTGGTTGACGGACGGAAATTGTGTTTGTCTTTCCCGGCCAAATATTTGTGATTTTCAAATATCCCATCGGGCAAAACAAACGATTATGATTAGACCATAGTTGCTGTTCGAATACTCTTTTGCTGCCCGTCTTTGTACACTTGAGGTTGATTTTGTTAGATTTCTTATGCTCAGTCTTAAACAAATCATTCAAGTAATGAGCATCCTGAAAAACCGAAGGCCGACTGCATATTTTTGGACCTTCACATTTTTTCCTTTTCCTTTTTAGGCACCTTCGTCTTTTTTGCAGATCAGTGAAAAATGCATCACACTGGCCAACTGGCCAGAATGCCTTAGAATTCATTTTTAAGGCACCTTTGTCTTTTTCACCTTTTTTGCTCCTTAGTGAAAAATGCGACACACTGGCCAAGTGACCAGAATACCTTAGAAATCATTTTTAAGACACCTTCGTCTTTTTGCCTTTTTTGCTACCTTCAGTCTAAAGGCATCTTCGGGTTTTTGGGCTTTTTCCCGTTTTGCTACATTGGCTGACCGACGTCGCCAACTTATAAGTAACCTTAAAACAGCTGGACAAACAAATATCCCAAAGGCGGTTGGCGGTTACCAACTTTGTACATATGCAAAGATTGGCGTAAATAGCATTAAAGGCTTGTAAGATATTTTTCTTTGACACTTGTAAATCTATATATTAGCTGATTCAAGCTATGTAAGTGTTAATTTGAGTTAATAAAGAAACTCTCTTTCAATCAAAGTTATATGTAGCCAGTGTTATGAAGCTCAACAAGCTGAAGTTATTACTTTAAGCTATTGTACTCACAGTTTATATTAATCAGAGTACAATTTTTGTCTCAGTACTGTGTCGTTCATTTGAGCATTCTGTATGAATTCTTCTACTTGAATATTTCTGCTACTAACTATTGCATTTCCGTTCTTACATGCCGCTCAATCCATGTTATCAGAGTAGGCATTTCAGTAATCTGTATTTCTACTATGGATTATCAGTCTTGTTTCTATCAAGACGTCTTTCAAGCAAATGCGCAGCCAACAGTATTCCGACAGTCGTTGTTTTTACCAACGATCTCGTTCAACCAGAATGGATCCAATATCTAGTTCATCCCTCATTGACAAACTTGATGGAGATAACTACCATCTCTAGAAATTCAAGATGAAGGTTATACTTCTAGCCAAAGAACTGTGGGACATCGTTGATGGCACAGAGCTCAAACCAGAAGGTGATGCAGCCATCATCACCAAGTAGAGACTGAGATGGCAAAGCATTTGCCATGAATACCCTCAACATCAAGGACACTCAGATCAGCCATATACGTGCTACTCAGACAACTAAGGATGCATGGGACATCCTAGCAACTCTCTACGACATTAGAGACGTTACATCCAAGCTTCATCTGAGGAAGAAATTCTTAACCCTCAGAATGTCTAACACAGATAGTATTTCGAGCCACCTCAACACCTTCAAAAATCTTATGGAGCAGATGACTGCAACTGGCTCAGTCATAGAAGATTCTGATGCACTCATGACTCTATTATCGAGTCTACCTGAAGCCTACGAAAATTGGGTTATGGCAATTTCTACCCAGGAGCACTTCACAGTTAGAATTAAAGTAGAATAACTGTGTTACTATATTGTGGGTCCTATCAGTGGATAAAGATCAGTTGGCCTCGCCACGAGGCAAGTCGACAGGACACGCGTCCCGCCAACGACAACCTGGGTCATGCATGGGTTGTTTGAGTGAACAACTATATGTATAGTGTAATTTCATTTTGAGAAATACAGTTGCTATGTGGGCTTGCTGTGGAGAGTGTATTCTGTCTGTGTTACTTTGTAGCATGATCTGTGTTCCTGTGCAAAGCAAATTCTATGTTGGTATTAGAGCCGTACAAGGAGTGTACACAATACAACATCGTCGTTGAAGAGAGCTTCGGGAGAACTGTCTTATGAGGGTTCGGCGTTTACGGCGGCTTGAAGACGGAAAGAGAAGCACTGGTGCACGGTTTCTAGTTTATAGAGGCTTGCTAAGCTCAGCAGAGGGATTATTAGCCTGTGCATAGCATCAGACATGGAAAAATTTGGTGAAAAATTGACGATTTTGAAGCCAGCTGAAAATTGAAACCGAGTTTGGGGTTACGGTTTTTTATACATAACTGGTGATTTCTTCACTGTTTGTGCACCGTTTTGGATGCCGTAAGGACAGGATGGAAGCTAATCACATTGTCAACCAGCCATGGAGAGATTCTGAGGTTTATGTCAAAGATTTGTCTCTAGACAATTAACCTAGCAGATTTGCGGTAAAAGGTGAAAAAAAGCCACTTTGTCAAGTTGAGCTAAAATCACCGTTTCTCCACAGAATTTCTTGATTGAACACTCTACAGACTTGGAATCAGTAGGACGACCCTGGTCCAAGCCTCAGATCGTGCTCAAAATGATCCACAGACGAGTTAGATCAAACAAAAATTAGTGTGGGGAGGCGCGGCCGCAGACAGGGAGGTCGCGGATTGTTCGCGCGTCGAACCAGGGTGAGAGCGCAACGTTTCAAAGTGGACAGTGTCTACAAGACTCTCCATTGGTGCACAGAAGTGCTCAAATCCGTTGGATAGAGGAGTTACAAGATCGACGACTCAGATTGTGCTACCTAGAAGGGATATCCACAGTTGGATCAGATTCAACCATTGGATGGAGTCTGAAGGATTGTTGAAGAGGGCCCTGAAGAAGTGAAGTGCATTTTAGCCTTCAACTTCATTAAAAATTTTCATACTGAAATTGGAGTTGGGTCCCTTCACAAGTGAAGAGTGAAGTTTCTTCAAGGTGAAGAAACTGTTCAAAAACTAGAAAAGTTCTTATTTTTGGGTCCTTTGCCCGTTTTGACCCAAATGAAAGGCTATAACCTCCAAACGAAGGGCACTCAAACTGTACCTGCAAGTACGGTATAGCAAAACAGAGTGATTGCAGTGGAGAAAGTGTCCATTCCATTATGCACGTTGTTGGGAGTTGACGACTGAGTGCATTTCGGAAGGCGACGCCGATTTGGCTTTCAAATTGGTGAAAAAGTGGTGAGTGGCCTGGTAAGGGAAAAAGTGCAAGTCATTATTTTCAACTTCTGACATCACTGTTGGCCTCGACATACTATTGTTAGCCTACGACAGAAGTTTCAAGCAGTTTTGTGATGGCAAACATGGGAGAGTCCATTTTGAGTGAAAGTAGCAAATTGGACGGGATTTCCAACTATGCAGTGTGGAAATTCAAAATGAAAAACATACTGATGGAGAAAGACGTGTGGGAAGTCATCACAGGTGATGAGAGAAGGCCGCCAAATGAAGCAGATATCAAAGTGTTCAACAAAAAGATGAGGGAAGCTTTGACCTTCATTAACTTGTCAGTGAAGGATCACATCATTACCCACATTTGTGATGCTGTTACACCCAGACAGGCATGGGATGTGCTAAAGGAGCAGTTTGAGATGTCAAATCCGTCAAAAATCGTGCCCGCATGGAACAAGGAGAGCACCTTCAGACGTACATGACCAGAATCAAGACAATGAGAGATGAACTGCATTCTATTGGTGAGCGCATACATGATGTGGAGCTGGTGCACAATGCATTGTGCAGCATTGCAGAACCCTATCAGATGTTTATGAGCGGAATAGCATCAAGAGAAAGATTGCCACAAACTGAGTTGTGGCATAAGAGGCTTAGTCACTTGAACTTGGGAAACCTCAGTTTGATAAGAAAATTGGAGATGGTAACAAGATTGCCTATTATAGAAGATCACTTGAAATCGATGTGCGAATCCTGTGTATATGGGAAGCAGCATCGAGAGAAGTTCAATAAAGGGGGTGTTGCAAAAGCAAAAAACATCTTAGATTTAATCCACACAGATTTATGCGGGTCTATGGGGACCATGTCCTTAGGTAAAGCCTTCTATTTCAGGACCTTTATTGATGATATGTCACGTAAGACGTGGATCTACTTCTTGAAGAAGAAATCAGATGCATTTGATAACTTCAAGAGCTTCAAAGCATTGGTCGAAAATCAGACAGGTAGGAAGATCAAAGTCCTAACATCAGATAGTGGAGGTGAGTACAAGTCTAATGACTTCAATGATCTTTGTGATCAATGAGGGATTAAAAGAAAATTTACGCAAGCTCATACTCCTGCTCTCAATGGTGTAGCTGAGCGCAAGAATCGTACGATTGTGGAAAGTGCCAGATCTATGCTAGCTGAGATGAAACTATCAAAAGATTTTACTACCAAAAGATTTTTGGTCAGAAGCATGTAGCACAACAGTCTATCTTCAAAATAGAAGTCCTACCATTGCCATACCAAAGATAACACCTGAGGAAGCATTCACGAAGAAGAAGCCAAAGGTGAACCACTTGCGAATCTTTGGATGTAAGGCCTTTGTACACATTCCTAAGGAAGAGAGACGTAAACTTGATGTAAAAGCTATCAAGTGTATATTCCTAGGATATGATGATCGTGTGAAGGGCTATAGATGTTTTGATCCAGTGGAAAACAAAATCCATATAAGCCGTGATGTTATCTTTGATGAATCCAAGATGTATGAAGACGAGGATGTTGAGAAGATAGACACATCCACTGGAAAAGATGGTATAGTGAGGATACCACCTGATGATGATCCATTCATTGACCTTCCGAGTGATGAACATGAGAATACATCTCAAGATACTACTACTCAACCTCAAGAGACAGGTTGGAGAGGTAGGGACAAACCTTTTGGTGCAAGAAGGATTGAAGTTGCAGGTGACAAACGCAAGGAGAAGGATGTACCACGAGATACATTTTCACCAGGAAGCCGATCACCTGACAGGAAGCTCCCTAAGTGGTTAAAAGAGAAGACTCAACCTGAAAGGTATGAAACAAATTATGCTCTCTTATCTAGCATTATTCAAAGCAAAGAACCTTTGACTTATGGTGAAGCGAAGGATGATGACATTTGGGTCAAGGCCATGGGAGAGGAGATGGAGTCAATTGTTAAGCATAGCACATGGGACTTAGTAGAACCACCAGTTGACAAGAAACCCATTGGTTGCAAATGGGTATACAGGACTAAGTATTATGCAGATGGAAGTATAGCAAAGCATAAGGCAAGATTGGTGATCAAAGGGTACGCACAAAATAAAGGCATCAACTATGAGGAGACCTTTGCGCCGATTTGTAAGTGGAATACTCTACGTCTACTTGTTGCTTTAGCTTCACATTTTGGTTGGCCTTTGCATCAAATGGATGTGAAATTTACTTTTCTAAATGGTGAGTTAGAAGAAGAAGTATTCATGGATCAACCTGAAGGCCTTGTAGCGAAGGGACATGAAAATAAAGTATGTCACTTGAAGAAAGCGCTTTATGGTCTTAAACAAGCACCACATGCGTGGTATAGCAAGATTGATGCCTACTTTCGTTCAAAGGGGTTGGTGAGAACACATTCTGATCCAAATCTATATGTCTTATGCTTTGATGGTATGGTTGTTTTGATTGCTCTTTATGTTGATGACTTGATTATTACGGGAAATAATCAAGAGATGATAGACATGATCAAGAAAGACCTCATGGAACAATTCGAGATGACAGATCTCAGTCTGATGCATTACTGCCTTGGAGTATAAGTGTGGCAAAAAGGACATGAAGTGGGTTTAACACAGGCGAAATATGTCAAAGAGTTGTTGCACAGGTTTAGGTTGCAGGATTGCAAACTAGTAAACACTCCTATTGAACCAGTTTATGGCAGCACCTACGGAAATGCATTGGAAGACAACTAAACGCATTTTGTGTTATGTGAAAGGCACTTCAGAGTATGGCTTGATTTACAGACAACATGATGGTTTACCTGAGTTGTGTGGCTATGTGGATGCGGATTGGGGAGGTGACTATGATGATCGTAGATCCACCACAGGGTATGTATTCCAGTTTTGTGGTAGTTGCTTTTCCTGGTCTAGTAAGAAGCAAAGTACAATTGCTCTTTCCACCACAGAAGCAGAGTATAAGACAATGTGTAGTGCAGCACATGAAACTATATGGTTGAGACAAATCTTGGAAGAAATTGGCATGAAGCAGAAAAATCCCACGACTTTACATAGCGACAGTCAGAGTGGCATATAGCTAGCAAAGAATCCAGTGTTCCATGCGAGAACTAAACACATTGAGATTTAGTATCACTTTATACGTGAGAGGCTGCTGAGTGGTGAAATTCATGTTGTTCATTGTAGCACAGAAGAACAACTAGCTGATATTTTCACTAAGCCACTTATCGGAGAAAAGTTTGATAAGTTTAGATCAAAGCTTTCTGTACTTAAAGTTTGTTGACTTTAAAGCTATGTATATGACTGTATAAAAAGTAGACTCTACTTTAAGAGAGAGAGTTAGAATTAAAGTAGAATCACCGTGTTACTGTACTGTGGGTCCTATCAGTGGATAAGGATCAATTGGCCTCGCCACGAGGCAAGTCGACGGGACACGCGTCCTGCCAACGACAACCTGGGTCATGCATGGGTTGCATGAGTGAACAACTATATGTATAGTGTAATTTTATTTTGAGAAATACAGTTGCTATGTGAGCTTGTTGTGGAGAGTGTTTTTTGTCTGTCTTACTGTGTAGCATGATCTGTGTTCCTTTGCAAAGCAAATTCTAAGTCTCACTCTATCAAGAGTAATCTTGCTGCTCCTACAAGAGGAGATCAGAAGATCAGCATCTTCCTCAGGCTCAGGATTGGATCCTCAAGCTCTGTATTAAAAAAATCAGAACTTTAGATCCAAGAGATCTACAAAGTCAGGCTCTATTGACAAGAAGAGCAACATGCAGTCTGGACCAAATTTTGGTTCAGGATCGAATTCAAGCTCTTCATCATTCCAACCTGTGCAAAAACTATTCTGCAAGTACTATAAGAGGACTGGCCACGAAATCAAGGACTACCGAACTTTGAAGTACAACAATGAAAAGAAGAAACAGTTCCAACATGTATATATCTCATCACTCTCTTTAATGCTTTCCAATGAGAGATCCTAGGACTAGACATGAATTGACTTAACGTGCTAACAATGTATGCTAGATATGGTCTAGTACACAACATTGCATACATCAAAGATTTTGTAAGTGAATGATAAGGGTACTTTGCTAAGTTGAGTACTTCACTATTACAATTAGCACAAGGAGGTTTAGTCAATACTATACTTTGATCCATTGGAGTATCAATTGGTTTGCAATCAGACATATGAAATTTTTCTAAAATGCCTTTTGAATATGTCTGTTGGCTAAGATAGATCTTCTTCTGAAGTCTATTTCTAGTAGTGTGAATTCCTAGCAAAGAATGAACAGCTTCTAAATTAGTCATGTCAAATTGCTTTGACAGATGACTCTTAGTAGTGTGCAGAAGAGAAGTGTCGTTAGACAAGATAAACACATCATCTACGTAAAGGGCTATGTGAATTGAATGGACACCGATATACTTGGAATAAACATTATAGTCAGCTGAATTGTTTACAAAATCCAATTGAATGAGATAAGAGTTGATTCTATCGACCCATGCTCTTGCGATTGTTTCAGACTGTAGATTGCTTTGTGCAGCTTGCACACTTTGTGCTCTTGGCCTTTGACTTTAAATCCTTCCAGTTGGAAGGTATACAGCTCTTCCAAGACGTTGTCATTGAGAAATGTTGTCTTGACATCCATTTGGTGCATTTCCAGGTCTTCCACGACTGCTAACGCAATCAGAGTCATGATTGACTACATCTTGATGACAAGACTAAATTTTTTTTGATAATCCACTCCTTGGACTTGAGTGAGCCATGCTTTCCATTTAGCAACGGAACCATCAGAGTTGATCTTCTTCTTGAAGATCCACTTGTTGTTGATAACTCTCTTGTGAGTGGAGAAGTCGACCAGTGTCCAGGTCTAGTTTGTCAAAAGTGAGTTGTACTCACTTTCCATAGCTTCTTGCCACTTCACAACATCCTCTGAATTCATTGCTTCGGCTAGGGTCTCTGGTTCTTTTGATGAAGTCCAGAATGATTGAGGTGTATACCTCTCAGGAACTATCCGAGTCCGTGAGGATCTACGGACGCTTGGTTGACCAAGATGCAATGATGTTTCTTCTTGAATTTATCCAAATCTGTTCGAGCTGGCTTGGTTTGGTCTGATGACAGGTAATATTGGCTACTCGGCTTCTGTAGCTAAAGCTGCAGGTTCTATAGAAGGAACATCAACGTTGGACGAATCCATGGTATGTAAAATAGGATGAAATGACATAGCATTGTATATTGATGGTTGCTTAGGATTAATTTCATTCAACAAGAATGCAAAGATGTAGAACAATAGCAAATCCGTATAATAATGTTGTAAAATAACAATCAGACCACAATGCAATTGCGCTGATAAGCGTGTGATCCTACTTACAGAGTGAAATCAATTGCTAAAGTTTTGAATATCTCTCTCTCTCTCTCTCTCTCTCTCTCTCTCTCTCTCTCTCTCTCTTTAATCACTAACTTTGAGGAGTCAGCTACTAGAAGACTTGTTCTGGTCGTTGTATCCAAATGCATCTACACATCCTATACATCTCATCTTCTTCAATTGCTCATTTACATATATAGCAACTGAAAGATCTTGTATTATTCTAGCTTTACATTTACAAGATCGCTTAACAGCTGATTAGCTAACTAATTACAATAGTTGTTATTGGAGCATGAAGATGTAGACAGTCTGTACTTGGAATCTTGTGTATTTCTGTAGAGTGTCCGGTTTTTTGCCTGTGTGGAATCCCATGTAAAAATGCAGTGTCCTATTTTTTGCCTGTGTGGAATCTCGTGTAAAAATGGAGTGTCACATTTTTCGCCTGTGTGGAATCCCATGTAAAACTGCAGTCTGTTGAAAAACAGTTCATTTTTTACAGGTTTCATTTGAGAGGGTAAAATTGAGAGAAGGAAGAAGGGCTGTTGGCATGAGTAGGAGTTAGATTAAATTCCAACATACAGAGCTTGGTTCAAATCCATGATTGATTAGAAATATGTTGATTTGATGGAACCACACTCTGTTCAGACCATACAAGGCTTTATGGAGTCTGCATACTCGATCTTTTTTACCACTGAGGACATAGCCTTTTGGATTGATCATATAGATGTCCTCTTTGATAACTCCATTGAGGAATGATATTTGTACATCCATTTGGTGCACCTCAAGGTTGGTTGCAACAACAAATGATAGTAGCAGTCGAGTAGAAGAATGCTTGACCACCGAGCTAAAGGTTTCAAAGTAGTACATTGGGAGTTTGCAAAAACCACATTGCCATGAGGCCTTTCTTCTATCGATATCATTGTTTGCTTTATATTTGATCTTAAAGATCTATTTGTAGTCGATGACTTTTCTATCTACAGGCAACTTGGTGACAGTCCAAGTGTTGTTCTTCAGTAGCGAATTGTACTTCTTGTCCATGGCTTTCTTGCAAAGATCTGAAAAACTCATCAGTGAATCAAACAGGCTGAGTTCAAATTCTTGTTGATCTTCTGGGAGGAGCTTCTGGCATTGAAATTTGACTTTGTGTTAGTTGTGTCGGCTGCTCTTGAGCTGCTCTTGAGTTGCAACTTGTTTTGTTTCTATGAATATGACTATACAAGCTGACTACTTGAAGGGATCAAATGGTATTTTGACATACATCAGTTGTCGGGGTAGAGTTGATAGACTGGATTTGGTTCTTGCCCTTCAGATCAATGAATTGATTTTCAATAAAAGTCACATCCTTGCTAGTAAAAACTTTACAGGTTGCAATGTTGTACAGTCAATGCATCCCATTAGAAGAAGAAGAACCAACAAAAATAGTTTGATTGAATGCTCATCTGATTTCATTCTTGTGTCCTTTGGGACATGAGCATAGGCGGTGCATCCGAAGACTTTAAATGCTCTAATAAAGCTTCATACGAAGTCTTGAAAGCAAAAAAACTTTTAGTTATAAATCTGCACGTATGCTGTCGTCGACACAACATGTTGCAAAACAATTTGGGCAATGAAGCATAAGTGATCATGCATTTGGCAGTCCCGTTCTTCCTTTTAGCCACTCCATTCAACTGTGGAAAATAGAAAGCTGTATTGCTGCCATATGCTCTAATAGAGTCTTGAATTGATTAACGTGATTCAGAATAGAATCGCCTTCTGACATTTTGAGCGAGAAGAACTTTCTCCTCAGATGCAGCTTCAAAGTGACATCCCTCACTTCGTAAAGTGTACTCAATATATCCCAAGATTCTTTTGAAGATTGGGCTTGTCTGATGTGGCCAATCTGTGTGTCAGAGATGTTAAGGGTGATTAAGGAAAAAGCCTTACCATCTCTGAGTTTCCACTTGGAAATGGCTTGCTCATCAACACTGAGAAATCTGCGACTATTTCACATAGTTCTTTGGCCATTAGCACAACCTTTATCTTGAATTTCCATAAGTGATAATTTGAACCATCAAGTGTGTCTACTGTAAGAGTAGATTGTGATTGCGAATCCATTAGGAAATTTGAGATGAGCATTTTTAGATAGTAGATTGTGTGACCTTAAAACAATTTAGCTAGTGTCTACTCTATGTCAAAACAAGAATATTTTGATATTGTATGCTCTATTTGACTGACTGCTTAGATATCAGATATGATAAATCAAGCTTAGATAACAACGTAGCTCCGATACCATGTTGGCGTTGAGAAAAGACCGGGGCTAGCCGCTCAATGCATGAATCCACGTCTATTGGATTCAAGCTAATTCGCTTCAATTACTTGAAGATAGCTCTACTTGATCCAAGCTTTGAAATCACTTTTATCAATATATTCGATTCCATAGACATACACAAATATTAATTAGGTTAATTTTGAATTTGGTTGCGGAAGTGTAAGCGAGTCAAAGAAGGTTTAGAACATAACAATCAACATAAACTACAAGACACAAGAACAATCCAACCTACGCATTATCTTATCTGCATATCATGAATCAAACGAAACTGAATACATGCATTTGACATGATACAAGATGACTTAGATTATTGGAATGAATACATTTAGTCAAAAAATGTGTACAAGTCTGAATGCAGACAGGGTCACAACCTTTCTGAAATCATACTCTGTAGTAACAGAGAAAAAGATCGAATAGTTGGGCTTCGGATGTTCGATTGATTGATGTCATAAATTTGATAACTAAGTTGTAACTTAGTAACTTCGGTTGTTATCAAATTATATATACACACGTCTATGTGATTAAAAGAATACTTTTACAAATGGGATTAAGGCACTACATGCTATTAGTAGTGGTTATTGGACATATCTAATTCCATTAGAGATTATCTGGGCGTGATTGCGTGAAGCAACCGAATAGTCGAGCTGACGATGATGCTCAATAGTTTGATGAAGACAGTCGAATTGTTGATGATGCCTGCCAAATAGACAATGATGCACAATTCGATAGGTCGGTAGTATCGATAGAACATTGTCATTGAATCCTTTGTATTTTTTGTAGACTGTTCGAAAACCAGTATATTTCTGTGGCCAAATGAAGGGCTATAGCCTCCAAACGAAGGGCACCCTAATTGTACTTGCAAGTATGGTATGACAAAACATAGTGATTGCCGCGGAGAATGTGTTCAGAGCACGTCAAAAGTGACTTCACCACTCAACAGGGCATGAAGTTGCGAGTTTGTGGCAAGGAGAATTTTGGAAAGCGAAATCAACTTGGCTTCCATTTTGGTGGCAAAGCGGTGGGTGGCCTGGTAAGCCAAAAATTGCAAATCATTATTTTCAATTTTTGACATCATAGTTAACTCATTCATAGTGATTTGTGCAGCCCAATGAAGACCATGTCGATGGGGGGAGCCTATTATTTTATGACTTTCATAGATGATTACTCCAGGAGGACATGGATATATTTATTGAAGAAGAAATATTATGCTTTTGCTCACTTCAAGGAATTTAAGGCTTTAGTGGAGAACCAACTGGATGCACGGCTCAAAGTGCTTAGATCAGATAGAGGGGGGGGGGAGGGGGGGGAAATACAAATCAGATGATTTTGAAGACTTTTGTAAGGAACATGGCATCAAAAGACATTTCACTCAAACACACACTCCGCATAGTAATGGTGTAGCAGAAAGGAAGAATAGAACCATTATGGAACATGTGTGCTCCATGATGAATCAATAGGGCTTATCAAATTCTTTTTGGTCGGAGGCATGCAATGCGACAACATTATTGCAAAATAGAAGTCCCACAGTTGCGGTTCCAAATGTAACTCCCGAAGAAGCGCTTATGGGAATGAAGCCTAGAATCGAAAAGTTTTGAGTCTTTGGGTGTAAAACCTATGTACACGTACCAAAGGACGCCAAAGCAATCAAGTGCAGCTTTGTGGGCTATAATGAAGGATAAAAGCATGCAGGTGTTTTGATCCTAAGATGAACAAGATTCACCTTAGTAAGGACGTCATCTTTGACGAGATGCATAGGTTTGACGAAGAAGAGCATACAAGTGATGATAGCATCAAAAGACTTCCCACAATCTTGAAAGAAGATGAAGAAGAGGTTCTATAGAATGTTGCACAAGAGGATCAAGATTCGAAAAGATGAGTATGAGAGAACTCCACCAATCCATGAGCCTAGGAGAAGGTATCTACCGATAGGTGCAACAACGGAGAAACCTGCGTGAAGTAAGAGATAGTTTTTTGGATACTCCTTGGGACACATACTCACCAAGACGTGTATCACCTGAATCTAAGGTACCCAAATGGTATGAAGAGATCATGAAATATGCGAAGATGAATCAACCTAGATCTAGTTTGCAGGAAGAAGTGAGAAGATCAACGCGACAAAGAAAATTAATAAAAAAAAAAAAACTCCACATGATCAACTCTTTTCTTGCAAATGAAAAATGTGTTTACAAAATGGTGTCACATGCTCTTTTGCACAAATACTAGAGTCAGGTTTGAGTCACCCAAATCTATGTGCCATAACAACTTGAGCTACACAAAATTCTTTATGTTAAATACATATTTAACTATTTTGGTCCCATTTTTATATTTGTACCCATTGAGAGCTAGTCTACCATTATTTCTCACGCTTTTGGCTTGCAAGTACATTGCACCATCTACTGGTGTTTGACTTTATAACATTGGTAGTTCTAATTGCACTTGTGTGCATTTTTCTAAGGTGGCCAGGCTCTTGTTTTGGTTGTTGTAGGATTTAATTTTGAGGCGTCAGACCTGTCATTCATTCATTGGTCGTGGTCCATTGCTTGTCAAAATTCTAATGTTGGATTGCTTCCAGTAGATATAAATTCTAGAAATATCGCTATTATTATTCCATTGACATTCTCAATAGTTTTGGAGTTTGTAATTCTACAATTGCTTTGGGTATTCTTGTTTGATTGGCGACAACTGAAAACTCGTCAGAAAATTGTCGTAGGAATCCTACTGTTGGAAAATAAGTTGTGCATAAGTCAAATGAAAACTCGACAATTATTGTCAACTATGATAGTCAATAATAGTAGTGATGGTTAATGTAATAACAAAACTAATATACAAGCCAGAAGATCAATTTAGAATCGAATGATAATGCTAGGCAAAAACAACAAGATTATTGTTGGTACAATGCAACTAATCATATAGATTGATATAATTATTGTTCTATCTCACATCTCTACTTAATAAGCATCTAACTCTGCATATGTACACATTACAATCACTCTATTAAACAAAGGAGGATCCATTTTCAAGGAGAGGTATATTTGTTGGCTATAGTGAGGTGAGTAAAGCCTACAAGGTTTACATTTTCATATGAATTGTGATTTTACTTGCAGTCTAAAAAACATATTGATTTTTGATTGCAGTGGCCACTGGAGCTTATATGCTCTATCTTTATATGCCAATGATGAAGGTGTGTGTAATCCGATTTGTATAAAGATGAACTCTATTACACACACCCAAAAAGACACGAAGAGGCTTATCAAGAAAGTACTAGAACTCTTTCCAGTGCCACAGTCTACACAAAGCTTAAAATGGTTGATGCAAAGGTATTATTTATTTGATATCGATTCGATGCGTGCTTGTTTCTTTTGTAGATTTCCATTTAATCACGTGCACATTGATCTAATATACCATCTAATTTTTTTTAAAAAAATTTGTTTTCTAACCTTCGTATATATTTGAACACTACAATCCTCCTAACAGACTGACTCTGTTAGTTGTGGTTAGTATACGGTATACAATGCCAAATATTTTTTTAATTGGCTTGCACTACACGATAAGCATTCGAATCTCCTTGAGGCAATCTATTTATTCACAATCACAATCAAATATTCATAATTCTCAATCACTTATTCTTGATTAATAACATGTGTTTGTGTTTTTGTTTTTTGCAGTTCTCTTGCCCAAAGGTCTCCCCTGAGTGGAGATAATGCATTTTTGGCAGGAGACAATAAATTTTTTATATTGAAAATTCATATCCAGTTTCAATTCCACCATGTTCTCCACCAAAGTTACTTCCATCTGGAAAAATGGATGTAGAGATTATAGAAAAGAAAGAGGAAGCACGAATTATGGCTATCCACTCTTCTCTCCACTAATCAAGCATCACCGACTGCTCTCATGTACATCTGTCATTGTAAAATGATAGATCAGTAGATCAGAATTCAATCAGTAGTGTAAGATAAAGTGATAGAGAATTCAAACAAGAGCGCGATAATTTGTTCTTTCTCTCTATTATATTAGAGTATTGTGTCAGGAAGAACACGTCTTGTATCTGCATTCAGACTTGTACTATATTTGCGATTATATAATTCCTATACCAGCAATCTAAATCATGTTAGACTTTGTTCAATGCATTATCATTCAGTTCTGGTTCATTGATTCATGCCATGCAGATAAATTATTCGTAGACCAGATATTCATATGACTGATAATTTTATGTTGATAATAAGCTCTAGCTCTTGCTCTGATAACGCTTCCACAAAGCGCATTTATTTGTGTTCATCTACGGAACCTTTTTTGGTAGACGTTGTGTATGCGCCAAGAAATCTGACACCACTCCGATTTACAACATGTATCAGAGCTATAACTTTCCTATAGTCTCTAGTATTTGATACTGTCATAGAGCTTATTTATATGGTAGACACGAATTAGAATTGTTTCCAGTTATATAATCTACTATCTGCTTAATTCTCTGACTTTCAAATGGATTCACAATCACAGTTTGCTATAATGGTAGATAAATTAGATGGCTCAAATTACCACCTTTGGAAGTTTAAGATGAAGGCAGTTTTGATGGAACTATGGGAGAGTCACTGGAGTCGAACTACTTCCCAATATTGATGAGCAAGCCATGTCTAGATGGAAGCTCAGGGATGGCAAGGCTTTTTCCTTGATCACCCTTAACATCTCTGACACTCAGATTGGCCATATCAGACAAGCTAAATCTTCAAGAAAAGCTTGGGACATATTAAGCACGCTCTATGAAGTGAGAGATGTCACATCAAAGCTGAATCTAAGAAAGAAGTTATTCTCCCTCAGAATGTCAGAAGGTGATTCTATTCAGAATCACATAAATCATTGCAAGACTCTACTAGAGCAGATGGCAGCCATAGATTCAGCAATTCAAGATTCTGATGGTGTAATGACTTTATTGTCTAGTCTGTCATCTTCTTATGCAAAACTGGGTGATGATGATTTTCACTCACTCAGAAATAACTTTATCTAGAGTCATAACTATGTTGTTGCAGGAATCTCCGAGATAGATGAATTGATCTCTGCTGTTAGCTGCATACTTGGTAAACCATTTCTTGCGAGAGGTCATGTGTTGGGTAGTGCCGCTGTCCAGGTACCAACTATCACAGTCTTCGTTGCTGCTTCTGTAAGCCATTAACAAGTGTGTATAGACGACCTTCGAGACTTTTTCTCTCTCTTCAGGATTTTGCAAAAAAGCCAACACTATTCTTAAAAATGCGAATGTGTCTTTAAAAATGCGACGGTGTCCTTAAAAATACAACACTGTTCCTTAAAAATGCGAAGATGTCTTTAAAACAGTTTAACTTTTGAACTGTATATAAGTTAACTTCTTCAAAATAGTTGAAAGGAAGAAGCTGAAGGTAAGTGTCGCATTTTTCGAAAAAGTGTGAAAAAGACATTGTTGAAAAATAGTTAAACTGTTGAACTATGTTGAAGTGTCGCATTTCAGAAAAATGTGAAAAAGCCGACACTGTTAAAAACATAGTTCATTTCTGCAGATTGTTGTGACACTTAGTGTATTTCTACAAACTGTTGAAAAAGAAATGTATTTCTGCAGACTTGTTCTAAATGCTAGTTCTTGGAAGTCCTTGAAGATGGCCAAGTCTTCAATGACTTCAAATTGTTGAACTTAACATCTGAACTTGAAATTATGATAGGATTGGTTACCCTTTGCTAGAGATCAACCAAAAGCTTGTTTGGAGACGTTCTCTGAATAGTTTGGTTGTCTAAGTTATGATTCTTGCAGGTATCAGATGAGCAGACGTAGAACCAAAGTTGGTTTCACCTGACCCTAGATCAACGATTAATGAACATGTAGGAAAAATCTTGAAATAGAAATAGTCATTCACCAAGGAGACAACTGTGGACTTAATTTTCAACAAAGTTCGATGAGACTAGAACAATGGCCGACAATGATTCTGCCAGCTATGAAGTCCTAGGAAAGCAATACTATGACCTGCCAACTATTACAAAGGGAGCAGAATTTGAACACTCAGACGGAGATGTTCGAACTCCACATCAGCTGAGCGATGAATCAGACGATGAAAGGACCACAAGCTTGCCTGCAGCTACAACTCCTGTAAACCGAGATGGTTCCGGATCTAGCTGAAGAGACAAAGGCAAGAGCATTATAGTACCTGAAGAATCTCCTAGGAGAGATCAACCAGAGAAAGGAGAGCGCCAACAAGATTTGTGCCAGGTAGTTCCGCTTCAACGTTCAAAGAGTTTTGTGGATTCAGTGGCGAACCACTAACATTCGAGGAAGCCATCAACAGTCCAGACAAGGATAGATGGATCCAAGCCATGAACAAAAAAATTGAATCCATGAAGAAGAATGAGGTATGAACATTGAAACTAGTGCTAGAGACAAGCGTAGGATAGTACAATGCAAATGGGTTTACAAGCTCAAGTATGGCCCAAATGGAGATGTTTCGAGATGTGAAAGATTCAACTAGTTTCATCATATTTGCTATATTTCCATATTTGGCATATTGAGGCCAAAACTTGTTTTAGACTTAGAGATTGACTTTTCAAAGATCATTAGTCTAAATGTCATTTGAATAAACACTTTTTGAAAGTGTGGGAAAGTTAGAATGTGAGTTTGAGTAGAGTCAAATTTGAATAGTTGGGTACATTGAATCTAGACCCAAAAATAGTAGGGTTTACATTTTGGAGGGAAAGCCAAGTGGCCAAATAGGGTTTGGACCTATTATAAAAGGATGTAACTCATGGAGAGAGCAATCTTCTCTCTCTATCTCATTTCAACATAGAAAAGACATATCTAGATTGACAAATAAAAGCATACTCTTCATGAAAATCAATCTCAAGGCCTAAAATGTAATGGATCTCTCCTAGATCTTGCATTTTAAATTCTCTTCCTAATGCATCCTTAGTTTCTTGAACTAGCATCAAACAATTTCCACTAAGAATAATGTCATCCACATAGATAAAAAAAATGACAATATTACTACCATCAAACTTTAAGTACATAGAAGGATCATAGTCACTAAGCACAAATCTTAATGAAAGTAGAAAGTTGTTGAGTCTTGAATACCATGATCTAGGTGCTTGCTTCAAGCCATAAAGACTTCTAAATAGCGAACACACCTTAGATTTATCCTTGATAAATCCTTGAGGTTGTTCCATGTATATCTCCTCCTCAAGATAGCCATTCAAAAAAGCGTTGGAGACATCGAGTTGATACAATTTCCACTTAAAAAATAAGGCAAGAGAGATTATGATTTTTATTGTCACCGTCTTTGCTACAGGAGCAAAGGTTTCTTCATAGTCAAGGCCATATATTTGTGCAAAGCCTTCAGCACATATTCTTGCCTTGTACTTGTTGATGGAGCCATCATGATTATACTTGATCTTGAACACCCACTTGCATCCAATGATATGCATGTTATGTCAAAATATTGAAAAATCTATCTAATGTTGTGAGTATGGGTCCTAAAAATGCCAAAGATGAATTGAGCTCTTTTGGCTTAGTAAAGACCCATCTTACAATAAAATATTCAAGGTAGTTAGAAGTAGAAACTCGAGCTACCATAGGAATTGTCATTTGTACTTTACATGCCACATTTAATGCATGAAAAGATTAGGTGGCACAATTAGACATAGTGAGGTGGCTTGAATAAGTCTAGATAGCTTGAGAGGTGGATTCACAACTCCAATTCAACTCAAAGTAGGAGAAGAGTCCATGGATCTATATATATGTGATGTACTCTCATTGAGAAAATGATGAAATTTGTGTGTAATGCAAATTTGGAGACAAGCTCTTTGTGCCCCCTCTCTCTCCACGAGTTTTGTACTTGCTATTTTCTCTCTTTAGCCGAGTAGAGACATTTATGATGCTTAGTCTTATGTTTTGTTAACAGATCTTGCCTGTAACACAGTAATATTGCTTGTATGATCAGCTTTCCTATTGACAACCAATGCTAGTCTGATCTTTATGGTGTTATTGGGCTTAGGAGATAAAAAATACATGTGTAGGGCATCCTACACGTGTGAATTCAGCATGGTATTAGAGCCTACCTAAGTTTTATAAGCAAATCTAATCAAAAAGTTTGCAGATCTGATCAGATTTCAAGCTAGGAATTGTCTAGATTCTACTTTTTAGCTAGTTTGCAGTTTTCTTGTGATTCTGAGCTTCAAACCACTTTGAATGGTCCAGATCAGGTACTGTACGGAATTTCAGGTGCTGGCACGTGTGAAATCCCCCATTTTTAGTTTGGTAGTTCTCTCTCACCTCAGATCCAAATTTCAAGCAAATTAGCCCACTAGAAAGTAAAAATGTGCAGAATCTGATGTAATTTGAATCATGACAGTTGGATAAGCCAATCAGAAGTTATAAGCTTTTGAAGAGTTGTAGGTAGGGCACCTAGACCTGTGGCAAATCGTGAGTACATGTCATTTATTGCCTGAATGATCACAAAAACATCCAAAAGTTGACCAATCTCATCTATATTTGATTTAGACAAGATTTATAGGTTCTAGACAAATTGTTTCATACAAATAGATTGTATTTCAGTCAATTTGACATTTTGGAGTATTTCACACGTGTGAAATTCAGAGAACCATTTCACACTTCATCTTTTTTGATGATTCAAATCTTGTTTTAGAGAGATTGTCAAGCTAGTGAGATCTATCTCATAGTTTTTTGCTTAGTCTTACATAAGATTTGGTTCTGTACCCTTGATTGGTTCCTATAGTGAGAAGATAAGCAATTCTTTCATCCATCTTTTTTGATTTCCATCATTCTTTATGACTTCAATGGGTGCCTTTCTATTAGAAGCAAGTGAAAGATTATCACACTCCAATTACTCAATTTGGAAGGTTAGAATGGAATCGGTCTTAATACTACAAGATGTGATGGATATTGCACTATACTTTTGATACTGTCACATGTTGATTATAATTAAAACAATAATCAATCATCGTACAGACCGGCAATACCAACTTCTTGGACCAAGTGCACAAGCAGATGCACCTGTATGTCTAGGATAGAAGTTGGAAAATTCCTCTCAAGCATACATACAGCCTCCACCATATCTTCTTGTTTTGTTTGCACGTCTATCTCATGAATCTCCTTACCACACATCCATCTACATCATGTTTGTAGTATAACTATATTTTAGTACGTTCAAAACATGCAATGTCATAAGTTATTGATGTAAACAAAAAAAAATAAGTACTTGACAACGGATGCTAATTTGGAAATGGCATCACGAAGTTGATCAATTAGACAGCCACGAATGCACATTGGAAATACGTACTCATCCATCTTCAACCAATCGTGAGATTTTAGACCATGGAGTTTTCCTTCAGTTGTGAATGATGTTCGTAGTGAATGAGCAAAACCCGTTGGTGTTCTCATCTCGCAAATGACTGACCGTACGTACTTATACTCTTCTTTCGTAAGAATCCAAGGGGCTCTTGGAATACTATAGGTATTTCCATCAGTACATAATTTTGGCCAATACTCTTTTTTTGTTTTTGATTCTTGTAGATCATGCCTGGCAAAAATACTGTCTTTGTCGCCCACCAAGTGTTTCCATATTGATTCGCCCACATTTTTGAATATGTGCATAGGATCAAGCAAGTGATTGATCAAAAGGTTATTCCAATATGGTAAACAATGAAAGATTGATAGTCTTTTCATACCATTGATTGGCTTAGTCTCAGATTCAATCCAAAGCTTGTGCCAATCTGCCACGGACATTCTCTTTAGAGGCATTCTTGTTTTTGATCTTCTTCCAAAGCCTCTTCTATGAGCATTTCTAAATGGATGATTTTCATCATGCAAGTACTTGCAATGGTTTTCATACACAACTTTGTTTAAATGACATGAGTGGCGAGCATCTATATTTGGTCCACAAATGAGACACGCGTGATATCCAGAAGTTGTAAAACCTAAAAGAATCAAATCCAATTTGTGTTATAAATAGAATTCTTTTAAAGCATAAATATTGCATGCATAAAAAATAAATATACAAACATTACAAGTGATTTCATTTTATAGTCACCTGAACAATCGCCCAATCCTGGATAGTCATGCATAGTCCACATTAACATCGCACGCAACAAAAATGTTTTGTCTTGAAGTGGACGTGAGATGTCATATGCTTGGACTCCCTTCCATAGTAGTTCTAGTTCTTCAATCAATGGTGCAAAGTAGATATCCATATTTATTACTTTATGTTTTCCAGGAATTAGAAGTGCTAGCATGAGATGTCCTTTTTTGATGCTTAGCCAAGGTGGAATGTTATAGTTGACCAACACCAATGGCCAAGTAGACCACGTGCTTGACATTTTTCCAAAGGGGTTAATCCCATCTGTCACAAGTCCAAATCTTATATTTCTTGTTTCACTTGCAAAACATGGATATTCGTGGAATGAATAGAATCTATAGTAGAATTTGCGTGAGGTGTTGTGGGATGGATAGAATCCTTGTGAGGTGTCGTGGGATGAATAGAATCTATGTGTGGTGATATCGTGGGATGAATAGATTCCATGGAAAGATCTATGTGAGGTGTGGTGGAGTGAGTGACGTGCGAAATGGAAAGATGCATAACTTCCACATCATGAGGTGTGTAGTGACTAGTGACATCATTATGATCATCAGCAAGATCTTCGTCTAATGCCAAAGACGATCCAAAATCGATATTTCATATCTTGTTGATAAGATTGTCAATCGATGTGTTATAAGACATTGACACCAATGTATTATTCTACAAGAGTGAAACATTATACAAGCATTAGTTTTATTTATTTTTTTAAGTTATAAATATGTGTATGATAAGAACAGTACTAAATAGTCAAAATGTACCTCCAAATCCACATCGGGCTCCTCAATGTACTTTATAAACTTCCACAGATGTTGCGCCACTATTCGTCTTTCTTGAATTTTCAATCCTTTGCATTGTTTGCACTCGCAATATATCTTTTCATTGTACCTCTGTTGATACTAATTTCATTTTACAATTACAAAAATGATTAGCTTAATGTTACAAGCTAATTTATATGTGTATAAATACAGTCCTAAGTTTTAAACAGATAATTATATAGTACCTACGATTTAGGTTGAGGCTGGGCACCAGAACTTGATGACGATGATGTTTTACTAAGTCTTTGCTCAAGCATTTGTGCTCTTTTTTGTGATTTCATTTTGTAATAATATTGCATCTTCTTTAACTTTTTGCTATCTTGTGGAGATGTCGTGCTTTAACAATCGTAGAAAAAAAAACAAAAGAGTTATATTCAACACACAATGCTGCAAAACCAAATGTTAAGTACATAATATTTACTGTACATTTAATGAATATACCTGTTTCGAGACATTTCCTCAGTAGAAGACGTATTCGCTAATGAATGATTAAATTTTATCTGCAATTTTTTAACAAGAATGTTAATGATATTGACAAAATACACTTGTCAAAATATTCAGTTAAAATTGATATGTACACACAAATTTAACAAGATCCACAAATATCTTTATCACTAAAATATTTTGATACCTTACCAATGTCAAGTTGCTTGAACGAATATGACATTGTCTAATTCAGGAAGAAAAGAAGCAGATTCAAGCAAACTATGAAATATAAGTGTGATTTCTTTTAACTATTTAGAAAACTAAGCAGTAATTAATACATATTTGTCATTTTTAAAAAATCATCAAGATCTTCAAAATCTCGAGTTTGAAAAAATCAAGTAATTTAAATTTGATACTTACATGTGAAACAACTCTATTTTGGTCCCTATCGCTTGACATAGCCCATTGAAAAATCATAATTAACCAGCATCACATGAGATAGCTCAAATAGCTTGATGTCTATCAATGTAAAAAGTCTCATTTTGGCACTTCTCACTTGAGGCTCCTCATAGACTGATCAACTTTGAGGGATTTCATCCAAATAGATTAAATTTTGTTGCCTATTGTTTGGGAATGCCAAAATTTGATGCCCTTTTTTTTCTTATCACCCAACATGGCTCATCAAGTTATTAGAATCAACTAGTTTCAAATCTAGTATATTTTGTTGCACGAGTTATTGTTGACATTTGATCCCTATCACATCATATAGCTCAAATTTGCTATCTACCATTAAAGATAGTTGTATTTTTGGCCTTTATCACCCGAGATTGTCTATTGAGTGACGAAACCAATAGAATAGTGACTTCAAGACATTGAAATAGCTTGAATTTGGTACCTATCACTTGGAATAGTTCAAATTTGATGCCTAATGTGTGATTTTGATGCTGATCACTTGACATGGCTAATCAAGGGATTAGACTCAACTAGTTTCAAATCTACTATGAATGAGATCTAATGACTTAGAAGATCTAGTAGAAGAGTTAGCAAATGGTTGTTTGCGAGCCTTTGAGAATAGCCTCCTTTGCTTTAATCCGTTTACAATGCAAGTATCATAATAGAGCAAACACCTTTCTTAAAATGAACATCTAAATCACTATCCATTAGTTGCCCAACACCAAATAAGCTCCTAGTAAGATTAGAAACATAGAGTACATTTTCTATATCCAATCTTTTAGAGGATCCAAGACCTAAAGAGATTGTTCCCACTCAATCTATTCTACATTTATGATCACTTGCTGTTAGAATAACAACCTAAAAAAGGTACAAGAGTTGAGAAAAATTCCTTTTGGAATGTCATGTGGGAACTAACCTCACTCTCAATCCACCATGTGTAGCTCTTGCTTGTTGGTGTACATGCCATCAAGGATGAATCAACTTCATCCTCATAATCCTCAATGGTAAGGTTGTCTTGCTTACTCTCATCTTGTGCATTCTTCTTTTTGCAGCACTGGGATGCAAAGTGCCTTCCACAAAAGAAGCACTTTTGTTTGGCTTTGTCTTTCTTCTGTCCTTTAGAGTTCAATTCTTGATCATCATCACTTTTGCCATGCTTTGGATCTTCTTCTTGGACTTCCATCATGCAGTACATTTAGATTCATTGTTTTTATCGCTTATCAATGGAATTGATCCCTATCATGCGATATAGCTCAAATTTATTGTCTATCACTTGAGATAAGGCATTGAGTGATCAAGTTAGAGTAATTTTGAGTTTACGACATTCATGTAACTTTGACAACTCAATTTTGGTCCTAATTACTCATCATTGTTCTTTGAGTGATCATAATTGACAAACATCACATCAGATAGCTCAATCTTGGTGTCTATCAATGTAAATAGCCCCATTTTGGTGTTTTGGGTTGATCCTCTACTAGCTTGGGCATTGCGGATAGCTTGGCATTCTTAGTTGCTGCTTGATCTTCTTCTGGTTCCTTGGCATTCCTGGCTGTCCCATATTGCTTGGTTTTTGATGACGTGGCCGAGATGTTACCTTTGTCGCCATGATGTTGATCCTGAATTGATCTCTTTCTTACCAGCTGCCATTCACTAGGTTCGCCTTCACCATAGTCGACGTTGCCGTCAGATTCAGTTTTTGATCCAGTGGGATGGTCGTCCTATTGAGGAGGCCACATGAGAGCCTATTGATGTGTTTTATCATACGCCATTATTGGCAGATCAGGCTCGAGCCCTCATGGCTTTAGTTATTTTCTCTACTACAGATATCATTGTAGATGTTCTCTCTACTTCATGATTCGGCTAGCTATGACTATTCTTTATTGTAGTATATGCTTAGTACTTGCTTTACACAATTATGATACTTTTGGGGTATCTGTTGTGACGACTTATGTCCTCTTCATCAGTATTTTCATTAGTTCGTGATTTTTCAGTATTTAGCATGCTTACATTATTATGTGAAAATACACTATTGGGAGGGCGCACTATTTTCCCTCCAAATCATTTTCCCTCTCTTTTTTGAATCCTCCATTTGATTCAGGGAGAGGGTATAAGTAGGGCATCATTGTATTTCTTTATTCAGTTGATGATGATTGCTCCTCTTTAGTCTCCTTAAGCATTCTCTTCATGCTTTCTAGCTTAAGTCCTGCTTTCTAGCATAGCTAGTGAATCTTAGCTTGTAATTGGGTCATCTAATCATCTCTCTCTTCTCTTTGAGAATACCTTGTGTTAATGAATAGTCTTGATTCTGGATCCTTAGGCTTCTATTTCCTGCATGGTATCAGAGCCTTTAGGTGATCATATTGCTTGCAGGAGGGCGCCCAATAGGAAGCTATCTTCTTCCCCTTTTGGTTGCAGAAAATCATTAAGCTGCTGATTTTTGTAGGAGAAAAATCTGTTTATCTTCTTATAGTTTTTTTTTGAGAGCTAGCAGTAGGGCACCCATGCTCAAACCAATTGCATGTAATCTTGACTCAATTACATGTTGAAAATTTCAAATTTAGATACATGTGTTTTGGACACATTTCTTGCTGAAATTTCTCTGTTGGTGAGCTTGGAGTAGGGCGCTACTATATGCACATAGTGTGCACTCTTTTTGGCCACAAATTTTTGGTTTTGGCTTCATTCGAAGTCTACCTATTTGTGAGCATTCTGTTTTTTGTGCCGAAATTAGCCACCTATTTCATTACTTGTTGAGCAAATTGCATGTGAGTCTTGCAATCCATTGTGCTCATAATTTCAGCTTTGAGGTTGTTGCCCTTTGAGTAGATTTTGTCTTGAAAAGTCTATTTCCTATCTACTACAAGCTGATTTTTCTGTAATGACTAAAGAATCGGAGTCTATTGGTTCTTTATTTAATGAAGATAGGCTGGATGGCACAAACTATTCCTTGTGGTGCTACATGATAAAGAACCTTCTAATTGCTAAAGGTTTGTGGGAAGTAGTTAATGGTGACGAAGACAGGCCACCTAGTTTGGCACCTACTACACCGTCAAGAGCTACTTCTTCAACATTAGATGGTGATACCAAATCATACATTCGAAATACATTAGAAGTACATTCGAAATGTATTTTATGTTCCAAAAATAAAAAAGAATCTCATTTCGGTCTCTACAATTATGAACCAAAGATTGGTTGTGGAATTCAAAGAAGACAAATGTCTTATCAAAGACCCAAAGAGATCTCTTATGATCATTGTTTCGGGAACAATACGTGGTGGATTGTTCCTTATAGATACCTATGAGCGAAGAGCTTCATCATCTTTTTGTCTTGTTGCATCAAGTTCACATTCTTTGGAGTTGGCTGAATTATGGCATGCTAGGTTTGGACATCTCAACTTTGCTAGCTTGAAGATGTTGAAGAGATTCATCATGGTTGAAGACATTCCTAATATGGAACGTCTCGAAGGACATGTATGCGAAGGATGCATACTTGGAAAATTTCAAAGGCAAGCTTTTCCAATTGATGGAACTATTAGAGTTGATGGCGAATTTGATTTGGTTCATAGTGATGTACGTGGTCCAATGAGGACCGAATCCATTGAAAGGTGTAAGTACTTGGGTTACTTTTATTGATGACCTTTCAAGATTTACATGGATTTATCCTATGAAGGCAAAATCTAAAGTTTTTCAACGCTTTAAGGATGATAGAAAATCAGTTTGGGCACTCTTTGAAGATCTTACGTACCGACCGAGGAGGGGAACATATAAAGAATACGTTTGGTACTTATCCTCAAAGCAAAGGTTTCCATCATCAAATGACAACCCCTTACACACCTCAACAAAATGGTGTTGCCGAAAGAAAGAATCGCACTATTATGGAGATGGATCGATGCATGCTCAAGGCAAAGGGCCCGTCTCACAAGTTTTGGGCTGAAGCGGTTATAACGGCGGCTTACATTAGTAATCGGTGTCCTACTAGAGTCTTGAAGGTATTAACTCCTTAGAAGTTTGGTATGGTAAGAAGCCTACTGTTTCTCACTTACGCATCTTTGGTTGCACGACTTATGCTTTCATTCTCGATAAGCTAAGAACCAAGCTTGATGATAAAGGAGTTAAATGCATATTTGTTGGCTGTAGTAGTGATAACAAGGGCTATAGGTTGTTCAATATGGATACTAATTAAATCATAGTGAGTCGTGATGGTCTTTTTGATGAAAAGACCTCCTATGATGTTGCGCCCACTCATGTCATGAAAGGGGACTTCTCCCATAATGCATATGTTGAGATATTTTCAGATTTGGTTTTGCCATCTGATCATGAAGAGAAGGGACTGCCATCAACTTCTAGTGGACAGCCCACTACTCCTTCAATTTTGCAGCCCATAGTTCATCAAGAAGAACCTATTTATGGTGAAGAGCAGCCTGTTGAAGACATTGGACAATAAGGTCCAAGTTTGAAAAACATTGGACAGCAAGGTCCAAGTTCGGAACACTTTGGACAACAAAGTGTTGACAAAGGTAAGGCTGTTGGACAGCCCAAACCAGTCCCTATATGGTTGTTGCAGACTTTGCAGGACAACAAAGTGGATCATTTCTATGAAGGGAAGACTCGTGCCTCTACTAAATCAGTAGAATTTGCTGATTTTTTTTATTTTGCTCTTATTTCTATTGAGGATGGTGCAGTAGAACCTATTTTTAATGAGCAGGCTAGAGCAGTAAAATGTTGGGAGGATGCGATGCAAGAGGAGTATAACTCACTCATGAAGAACCACACTTGGGTTCTTGTTGATCTTTCACATGGGGCTAGAATCTTCATCTCTCAACAGCGATACATTGAGCAGATGTTGAAACAATCTTCTTTTTTCAAGTCACCGCAAGTTGATGCATATGATGGATGCATTAGTGAAAAGTTTCATGCGAAACCTTTTCAATTTGATGTTTTAGCAAAGGCTGAAAAATTCAAGCACAATTTGGAACCTTTTTGTACTAATCAAGGAGGGAGTCAACATGATTGGGGATGAGATTTCGACTACTGGTGCGAAGTTTATTTGGTGACATGAAGTTCGGACAACAAATTGCATTTTTCTCTTTTGAGAAATTACTTATGTTATGTTATGCATTTCCATTTAAGGAGGGTGTCGAAATGTAAATGGATTTGCTTACATTACCATAGGTTACTTTGACCCAAAAGGTCGAGAGTTGTGTAACCATGGTCATTTATTATATTAGGCCTACTAAACTTAGAGTTAGCTAAGTTAGTATGAAATTAACCTGGTAGGGACTCATGGGTCCACTAGGCCTAATTGTGACATTAAGTACCCCAACTTGACATATTGGAGGTACCTTATTCTTTCTATGTAACTTATAGAAAGTTGGATAGTCAATTGTCAAGTAGCTAGATAGCCATTAGTCAAGTTATTGGACAGCCAATAGTCATGAAGGTAGATAGCCATCTTGGACTATATATAAGTGTGCATCCCATTTTTATGAGACACACTTTTGTTAAGCAATCTACTGTTCATATTGGTTGTCCACAAGTTTCTACAAGAGGGTCATCTAACCATCTCTCTCTTCTCTTTGAGGATACTTTGTGTTAATGCATAGTCTTGATTATGGATTCCTACATCTCTATGGTTTCGTTATGCAGTCTATCATTAGCTCTCATGCGGAGACAGAGTGGTTATATGCTATGGGACAGGCAGGTTTTAGAGCAGGCTACTCCACAGCTGACCAAATATTCATACTGAGATGTATCATTGAGGCGGCGAAGTCCAGGAAACAGAGAGTCGATTGCCGCTTTGTGGACTTCCGCAAAGCATTTGATTCGGTTCCGAAACACTTGTTGCTCCAACATTTGGCATCTCTTGGTTTCTCACAGGAGGTCATCACCGCTATCATCACATTATATGAGAGAGTTTTGGCCCGGTTTTGTGATGGAGATGGATGGTCATATATTCATAGTATGGTCGGAGTAAAGCAGGGATGTCCTCTGTTGCCCACCCTCTTTGCGCCATACATTGACGACCTTGAGCAGATCATTTGGGAAGAAGGTGGAGATGGTTGTCCTCTAGCAGATATTGTTATTTATATCCTTCTTTATCCAGATGATGTGGTTCTATTATCTAGTTTGGCTGCAGGAGTTCATCACCATCTGAATGCCTTGTATACTTTGTCAGATATGGGAGGTGATGGTGAACTTCGGTAAGACTAAGGTTATGGTGTTTAACACCAATAGACAACATATGAGAGACACTATGTTCTTTTATGATGGCAACTTCTAGACATAGTGGCGTTGTACACATACCTAGGTGTTTTATTCTTTGGTCCATTGCTATTTTTTAGACAGCTACATTGGCTAGGCTCTGCAAGGGGCGCTCTGCTCTTGTTCAGATGGAGAGGTTTTCCTCTACTTATTACGTGCATGACCTTGATACACATTGTCGTCGTTTCTCTTCGACTGTTTCTCCAGTTGCACTGTATTCAACAGAGACTTGGAGTCTAGGCTTATCTAGAGACACTTGGAGTGATATCTCATGTTTGTAGAATCACATGCTTAGCCGGATGATTTGGGCCAAGTAGTCAGTTCCTCATGAGATTATTTTGGTGGAGTCTGCTTCTCTTCCACTGATTGTAGAGGCTATTTTTAGGATTATCACATTCATTCAAAGAGTCTCAGAGCTTCATTCTTCCAAATACATGGTAGTGGCTTTTACATCCTCTCACACTTTGGCCGAGCAGCAGGCCAAGTCCTCATGGTTTCAGTATGCTTCAGACTTTCTACATAGTTGGGGATTATCTATGTCTGACCTCCCAAATGGAACACATGCGTTCATTCACAGACCGATCTACAGAGCATACGTACACACTGTCTGGTCTCACCTGGATCCATCACGGGTTAAGCTTCAGTTCTATCACATTCACTTTCTTCACCTTGATGCTTCAGGGCTTCCCATTAGACCGAGCTATTGTGAAAATTGTCAACATTTCCTAGCTAGTTTGAGGCCTAAATTGGCTAAAATTGTAAATAGTTTTGGTTATGGAGTTTCACACGTGTGAACCAGGCCACAATGTTTTTATTTACTGTATTTTTTCAGTATGATGAAGTGTCAAACTTCATACCCTTCAAAATGAGACCATTTTGATGTATTTTGGTCATATAAGCCATTTTTAGCTATTTTTCCTATATAGGGAATATCTAGGGTCAAGTACCTTCTAGAGAGAGGAGAGAGAGTCATCTTCCTCATCCATAAATAGTAGGGAAGTCGTGGAGAACAGGTTGGAGAAACCTTTTGTATGCTTCATTGAGATCAATAGATCATTGTCATTGTTTCTTCCTCCATTGAGAGCATTGTTGTGTGTATTGTCTTCAAGCTATTGTGTATGATCTTAGGTGCTTTCCAAAAGTGATAGGCTGATGTATTATGGACTGTATAATGCTATTTTGGGCCGCACTTGATGTTTATGGAAGTTTCCATTTGTGATAAATGCTTTTTGATCAAGTTCTTTGCATTCTAGGTAGCATAGAATGTGTTGCCAATTCCTAGCTTATGTAGTTTGGAGTGCAAGCATTCAAGCCAATGATCTTGGAGTTTAGATCCACTTAGGATCTGTATTTTTCACATGGTATCAGAGCTGGTTGGCTTCTATTTACAGTAAGTATTCCATTTTTGGTGATATTTGGATGTTTGATCAAGTTCTAGCATGATTTTGCATTGCTTTGTTGATCAAATCTTACTAACCTTTGTTTTGTGAGTTGAACTTGTGGATCAAAAGCATATTTCAGGTCTATTGAAGATCAGAGGCTGAAAAGAAACTATTTTGGATCAGATCATAACACCTAATCATTTGTGATTGTGAGGCTTGTGCATATTCAATACTAACAATGTTCTTTTCAATCCTATTGTTGACAATCTCCATTCTTGGATGAACACTCTCCTTAAGTGGATGAAACTTCTCCTTAAGTGGATGACAAATGCTCTTTTGAGTGAGTTGTAATTCTCCTAAAGGCTGAGCAAAGCTCCCATTTGGATGAAAGATCCCCTTTTTTGGGTGAACATATTGTAAGCTCCATTGTGAAGAGCATATTGTAAAGATTGTCATCAATTTTGGCATAAATTTTGGTGTACTTTGTTGAGCATGTAAGTAACTCTCCTTATGTAATTTGATTGGAGCATTTGCTGGAAGGTGTTAACCATTATGCAAGTGTGTTTTCAGGTTCTTAACAGGTTGAGGAACATTCTCATGTGAAGTGATCTTAGATCTACATCTAAACACCAAGATTTGACAAGATAGTGAAGCTAGTCTTGTGATTCACTAAGTGTGCTCATTCATTCACCTCTAAATCTTGTATTTATCACTTGCTGGAGTTTATAAACTTTTAGAAGTGTGGTTTACATGTGGTTTTACAGGTTGAATCAATATCTTAGTGTGTTGATCATATGTTGATCAAGTTTGTTCATTACTAGGTAATCTTGGCATCCTAGTTTTGGGTATTTTCTAAGAATGCAAGTAACTCTTCACACCATAACTTGATTTGGTCACTTGCTGGAAAGTTTGAGAGCTTAAGCAAGAGTGTGTTCAGGTTGGTTTGATTTTGTAATCCATTCTTAGTGTGTGCAAAGTGTTGCATGTGTTTCAATCTTCCTTTCTATGCTTGGAAACCATCTAGGTTCAAGATAGAAGTGTTTTAGGGTCCTAAATCTTCATAGATCTCTTTATCTATCATTTGTTGAGAGAAAAGTGAGTGCTAAGTGCTTTAGGACAGAACCTAAAAGTTGAAGAAACATTAGAATCATGGCTTCCAATGGTGGGATCATGCTAGAGTCTAGTGAAAGGTTGAGTTCATCAAACTACTCTACTTGGAAAGTGAGGATGGAGTCCTTACTTGAGTTGAATGAACTCATGGACATAGTTGCAGAAATTGAAGAGAGACCTCTCACACTTCAAGAGCAACAAAGGTTTGATAAGAAGGCCAAAAGGGCTCTTCATATCATTAAAATGAATGTTACAAATGAACTTCTCAAGGAAGTTGGAAAGTGTCAAAGTGCAAGTGAGGCATGGAATGCCTTAAAGAAGCTCTTTGAATCAAAGTCCACATCTAGGGTATTGACCCTAAGGAGACAAATATTTTCTAGTAGGCAAAGAGAGGGTGAAAGTGCTCATGCATTTATCTTGAGAGTTAAGTCCCTAAGTGATGATTTAGCATGCATTGATGAGAACATAAAAGATGGTGAAATAGTCCAAGTTATGTTGAATGGTTTGCTAAATGAACATGCTAACCTTGTGCAAAGTTTTGCCATTCAAAGAGTCTTGCCAAGTGTGGTTGACTTGCAAGAAATCTTATTGGCTGAAGAACATAGGTTTCAATCAAAGCTTGATGGTGCATCCTTGCAAGGTGGAGGTGAAGAGGCTTTCTTCACAAAAGGCAAATTCAAGGGCAAAGGTAAAGGCAAAGGGAAATGGTCCAAAGGTGGTAACTTTGATCATGATGATCACTCTTCCTCTTCCTCTTCTACTAAGAACAATAAGTCAAAGTTCAAGTGCTTTTATTGTGGGATAAAAGGTCATTTTGCAAATGAATGTTATAAGAAGAAAAGAGAGCAAGGAGAGAGGCAAGGAAATCTTACAATAGATGAGGAAGAACATAACACATGTGAATCACTTGTTATGACTTCAAGTTTGTTAGCCAACATAGATGATAATGATCCTTGGTGGATTGATAGTGGAGCCTCATCTCACATGACAAGACATAAGGAATACTTTACATCCTTATTGTCTTATGAGGGAGAAGGTAACATCATCTACACTGCAAATGATGGTCAATGTGACATCAAAGGCATAGGCACTATTCCTATTTCCCTTTCAACAAATAGGAAAGCAAATCTTGAAAATGTTTTGTACATTCCTTCAATCACTAAGAATTTGCTTAGTGTAAGTCAAATGATTGACAAAGGACTTGATGTGGAGTTCATTGGAGATGCATGTTTGATAAGTAAATGTGGATCCTTGATTGCTCAAGGTAGGAGGCATGGTAAACTTTTCAAGCTTGATGCATGTGTGATCTCTAATCATGAAGGATGTATGGCTAGGGAGCAATTGACAAACCAAGAAGTTTGGCACAAGAGGTTGGGCCATCCCAACTTCAAATCTTTGGAGGTAATGGCAAAGAAAGAGCTTGTTCTTGGTCTCCCTAAAAGTCTTGTTGCAAACAATAGTGTTTGTGAACATTGTGCCTTGTCCAAATCTCATAGACTTGCTTATTCTAGATCTACTTCTAGATCTAAAGAAGCTTTTCAACTTGTGCATTCTGATATTCATTCTTCTAGTACAACTAGCAATGGTGGGGCAAAGATGTATGCAACTTTCATTGATGACTTTAGTATGTATACTTGGATCTATCTTCTTAAAAGTAAGGATGAAGTGTTTGCTGCATTTGTCAAGTTCAAGAATGAAATGGAAAACCAATTCAATACAAAGATCAAATGCTTAAGATCTGATAATGGAGGGGAATACACCTCAAATAGGTTCAAAGACTTTTGTATAGCACATGGGATTAAGAGGGAGATGTCTAGTCCTAGGACTCCACAACAGAATGGAGTGGCCGAGAGGAAGAATAGAACCCTTTGTGAATGTGCCAAGGCAATGAGACTACATGCTAATCTTGCTAAGTCTTTTTGGGGGGAAGCTTTAGCATGTGCTAACTATCTATGTAATAGATGGACAAGTGCTTCCTTGGATGGTAAAACTCTTCATGAGGTTCTTTATGGTAGAAGGCCGAGTGTCAAGCATTGTAGGATCTTTGGATGTACATGTTTTGTCAATATCACACTTGATGATAGAACTAAAGAAGATCCTTCATCAAAGAAGGGTGTGTTTGTTGGCTATAGTGAAGTAAGCAAGGCTTACAAAGTGTACATTCCTTCTACAAAGAAAGTTGTCATAAGTAGGGATGTCATCTTTCATGAAGAGAATGTTTCCAATGTTGTTGATGTTGATGTTGATGTGCCTACTAATCATCATGATGTGCAAGATGTCTTGGATGAAGATGGAGATGCCACTCCAAAGCAAACTTCAAGGAAGACTCAAAGGCAAAGGGCTAAGCCATCAAGGCTAACCTATGATGAAAAAGGAAAGCAAGTGGTGGACAACTCTAACTTTGCTTTTCTTACCTCTTTTGATGAACCAACTTGTGTAGGTGAAGCAATTCAAAAGAAGGAATGGATCCAAGCCATGGATCATGAGCATCAAGCACTCATCAAAAGCAACACATGGAGGTTGGTAAAGCTTCCAAAGGACAAGAAGGCAATTGGTTGTAAGTGGATCTTCAAGATCAAGACAAATCAAGATGGATCAATCAACAAGTACAAGGCAAGGTTGGTGGCAAAGGGGTATGCTCAAGAATATGGTATTGACTATGATGAGATCTTTGCACCCGTGGCAAAGATGGTAACTATTCGAATCCTAATCTCTCTTGCAACTCTTTATGATTGGGATATGTGGCAAATGGATGTTACTAATGCCTTCTTGAATGGTGATCTTGAAGAAGATATTTACATGGAGCAACCCGAGGGCTATGTTTCACATGATGAGCCTAATCATGTGTGCTATCTCCAAAAGAGTTTGTATGGGCTAAAGCAAGCACCAAGGAGTTGGTATGCTAAGCTCAATTCCTTCTTACTTTCTCAAAACTTTGTTATGAGTGAGTATGATCATTCTCTCTACTTTAGATTGAATGAAAATGATATCACTTTACTTTTGATCTATGTTGATGACATTATCTTAAGTGGTGGTAACAATCTAGATATAGATGAAATCAAGATGGCACTCAAAAGAGAGTTTGAAATTCAAGATCTTGGTAAACTTCATTATATCTTAGGAATAGAGATTATTAGAACTTCTAAATCTACATTCATATGTCAAGAAAAGTATGTTAACTCTATTCTAAAAAGGTTTCATATGGAAGATTGTAAAGTTGTTTCTCCTCCTATGGAATCAAATGTAAAGCTAACTACAAGAAGTAATGAAAGATCCTTCAAGGACATTACTCTCTATAGAAAGCTAATAGGATCTCTTATATGGTTAACCATCACAAGACCTGATCTAAGCTTTGTGGTTGGTAAACTAAGTCAATTTATGCAAGATCCTAGTGAGGCTCATTGGAAGCTAGGAAAGAGAGTACTTAGATACATCTCGGGATCTAGAGATTTTGGCATCTTGTATGGAGGTACTACACCTAACCTTTGTGGATTTTCAGATTCAGATTTTGCAGGTGATCAAATGGATAGGAAGTCAACAAGTGCCTTTGCAATCTATCTTGGAGATGGAGTGGTCTCATGGCTATCAAAGAAGCAACCAACTATCTCTCTATCTTCCACCGAAGCCGAGTACAAGGCATTAACAACATGCACCAAGGAGATTCTTTGGATCAAGAGGATGTTATTGGATCTTCACTTGCTGGAACCAGAGAAGACTCCAATCATACTTTGTGATAACCTTTCAGCCCAAAGCTTGGCAAGCAATCCTGTTTTTCATGCAAGGAGCAAGCACATTGAGATTGCTCACCATTTTGTGAGAGATCAAGTCATTGCCAAAGAGGTGGAGCTTCAACATGTCTCTTCAAAGGAGTGTGTGGCTGATATCTTCACCAAACCATTGGGAAAGGACCTATATTTAATGCATAGATCTAATCTTGGAATGTGCTCAAAGACTATGTTGAAACTAGCATCCAATGTTGAAGAGGGAGTGTGAAAATTGTCAACATTTCCTAGCTAGTTTGAGGCCTAAATTGGCTAAAATTGTAAATAGTTTTGGTTCTGGAGTTTCACACGTGTGAACCAGGCCACAATGTTTTTATTTACTGTATTTTTTCAGTATGATGAAGTGTCAAACTTCATACCCTTCAAAATGAGACCATTTTGATGTATTTTGGTCATATAAGCCATTTTTAGCTATTTTTCCTATATAGGGAATATCTAGGGTCAAGTACCTTCTAGAAAGAGGAGAGAGAGTCATCTTCCTCATCCATAAATAGTAGGGAAGTCGTGGAGAACAGGTTGGAGAAACCTTTTGTATGCTTCATTGAGATCAATAGATCATTGTCATTGTTTCTTCCTCCATTGAGAGCATTGTTGTGTGTATTGTCTTCAAGCTATTGTGTATGATCTTAGGTGCTTTCCAAAAGTGATAGGCTGATGTATTATGGACTGTATAATGCTATTTTGGGCCGCACTTGATGTTTATGGAAGTTTCCATTTGTGATAAATGCTTTTTGATCAAGTTCTTTGCATTCTAGGTAGCATAGAATGTGTTGCCAATTCCTAGCTTATGTAGTTTGGAGTGCAAGCATTCACGCCAATGATCTTGGAGTTTAGATCCACTTAGGATCTGTATTTTTCACAGCTATCTCTCTCAGGCGCTGCCTTTTGGCCTGCGCTACCGCATTGGTCAGCTTCGGGTCTCTTCTCATCAGCTCGCTATTGAGATAGGTAGATACACAGACATGCAACGACCCTTAAGGATCTGTTAATGTTGTACTCTATAGGAGGTTAATGATGAGTTTCACTTTATTTTCAGATGTCCAGCTTACTAGGAGATCAGATGCAGATACCACTGTTTATATCGAGACATTCCACTCATACTTGGTTCCTTCTTTGCCTATCCATATGTGAGATGTGTTGGTTTGCTATTACGAGAGATGTTCTCTTAGAGAGTGAGATTGATATTCTAGCTCGACGATCGAAGCTCTAGCATACTTGACATGTACCTTTTTTCAGTCCTATGTACTTACAGGCATTAAAAGGGACTTTTCTTGTGCATATACACTAGCTCAAAATGGGGTGGCTGAAAGAAAGAATAGAACCTTGTGTGAATGTGCCAAAACCATTAGAATTGAGGCATCCTTGCCAAAAGACTTTTGGGGTGAGGCCATCAATTGTTCAAACTATCTTTGCAATCGACTCCCTCATGTAGCACTTGGAAGAAAGTCACCATATGAAGCACTTTATTTGAAAAAACCTAAGGTTGATCACCTTAGAGTATTTGGATGCATATGCTTTGTTCATATTCCCTTGGAAACGAGAAAGAAGGATGATCCTTGTGCAAGCAAAGGAGTAATGGTTGGATATTCATTCAACAAGAAAGCCTATCGAAAGTAATTGAAAGTAGAGATGTATTGTTTCATGAAGAAGAAAAGTACAATGTTGGAGGGGCCGAGATCAAGCAACCTCAAAATCTATCACCTTTTGTTATTGAAGACAATCAACATATGGAGGAGTCGAGATTTAAAGATGGAAGTCCTCAGATTTTCACTCCTAGAAGATCCATGAGGGAGAGATGCGAGCCTAAGAGTCTCACTTATGATGACAAAGGAAAACAAGTGGATCTTGATTCCACTTATGCTAATTTTGTTTCTCATGAGGAGCCCAAAGATGTCCAAGAAGCCCTCAATACCAAGGAGTGGTATGAGGCCATGAAGATTGAATATGATGTCTTGATCACCAACTACACATGGGAGCTAGTGGATCCACCACCTAACATGCATATTATTGGATGCAAGTGGGTGTTCAAGATCAAGTACAATCGTGATGGCTCCATCAACAAGTACAAGGCAAGATTATGTGCTAAAGGCTTTACACGAATATATGGTGTTGACTATGAAGAAACCTTTGTTCCTGTAGCAAAGATGGTGACAATAAGAATCATAATCTCTCTTGCCTTGTTTTTTAAGTGGAAATTGTTTCAATTGGATGTCTCCAACGCTTTTTTGAATGGCTATCTTGAGGAGGAGATATACATGGAACAGCCTCAAGGATTTATCAAGGATAAATCTAAGGTGTGTTTGTTATTTAGAAGTCTTTATGGCTTGAAGCAAGCACCTAGATCATGGTATTCAAGACTCAACAACTTTCTACTTTCATTAGGATTTGTGCTTAGTGACTATGATCCTTCTATGTATTTAAAGTTTTATGGTAGTAATATTGTCATTCTTCTAATCTATGTAGATGACATTATTCTTAGTGAAAGTTGTTTGATGCTAGTTCAAGAAACTAAAGATGCATTAGGAAGAGAATTTAAAATGCAAGATCTAGGAGACTTCCATTACATTTTAGGCCTTCAGATTGATTTTCATGAAGAGTATGCTTTTATTTGTCAATCTAGATATGTCTTTTCTATGTTGAGAAAATTCAATATGCAAAATTGTAAAAGCATAGATACTTCCATGGAGCAACATGTAAAAGACCCTATTAAAGGTGATGAAAGATCCTTCGAGGACATCACACTTTATAGGAGTCTTATAGGCTCTTTAATTTGGCTTACTATCACTAGACCCGATTTGAGCTATTGTGTGCACAAATTGAGTCAATTTATGCAAGATCCTAAGATCCAACATTGGAAGATGGCCAAGAGAGTTCAAAGATATGTATCTTCTACTCAACATTATGGTTTATTGTACAAGAATGAAGATCTAACCATTGTTGGCTATTCGGATTCTGATTTTGCAAGTGATAAAATGGATCGAAAGTCCATCAATGCATATACTATCTTTCTTGGAGGCAATCTTGTGTTTTGACTTTCAAAGAAGCAAGATATCATATCTCTATCTTCTTGTGAGGCCGAGTACAAGGCACTCACTACAACAACTAAAGAGATGCTTTGGATCAATAGGTTAATCATGGAGCTAAAGTGCATCAAAGATTATGATCTTCCCTTGATTAAATGTGACAACATATCGGCACAAGCTCTTGCAAACAATCCTATTTTTCATGCAAGAACCAAGCATATAGAAGTGGCACACCATTTTGTAAGGGAAAAGCTCATTGGAGGAGAAATCAACTTGGAACATGTCGACACATCTTCATGTATTGCTGATCTTCTCACAAAGCCACTTTGCAAAACTGCCTTCTCAAAGCATAGATCTAATCTTGGTCTTATCTCAAGATCGATGCTTGATCCACATTAGATACTTTTTTAGGAGGAGTGTCAAAATATTGGAAAAATCTATCTAATGTTGTAAGTAGGGGTCCTAAAAATGCCAAAGATGAATTGAGCTCTTTTGGCTTAGTAAAGACCCATCTTAGAATAAAATATTCAAGGTAGGTAGAAGTAGAAACTTGAGCTACCATAGGAATTGCCATTTGTACTTTGCATGCCACATTTAATGCATGAAAAGACTAGGTGGCACAATTAGACATAGTGAGGTGGCTTGAATAAGTCGATAGCTTGAGAGGTGGATTCATAACTCCAATTCAACTCAAAGTAGGAGGAGAGTCCATGGATCTATATATATGTGATGTACTCTCATTGAGAATATGATGAAATTTGTGTGTAATGCAAATTTGGAGACTAAGCTCTTTGTGCCCTCCTCTCTACTCGAGTTTGTACTTTCATTTTCTCTCTCTAGCCGAGTTGAGGCATTTATTGTGCTTAGTTTCATGTTTTGTTGACAGATCTTGCTTGTAACACATAATATTTCTTGTATGATCAGCTTTCCTATTGTCAATCAATGCTAGTCTGATCTTTATGGTATTATTGGGCTTAGGAAATCAAAAGTACATGTGTAGGGCGTCCCACACGTGTGAATTCAACAGTACGTGTACCATTTACATGCTCAACTGGACATCTCTTCATTTCTCTAACTTAGACTCTATCTCATAATTTAAGATTCTCATTAACTATAGGCTTACGATCCACAAATTTGATAATGCCATCGCAATGGATAAGTCGTTTGCCAGTAGAGCTTCTTGTCTTGTCTTTTTACATTCTTGGACTTGAATGAAAAGCGGATGACAATAGTATTTGGGTCCTTCTTAGGTCGCTAGGCAGTTTCCATACCTTTGCTATGGTGCTGAAGAAGTCCTTCCAAAAACTTTTCAGCTTGTTCAACAACATTTTGGGAGTTCAGAATACCTCTAACACGACCATTGAGAGCTTTGTGCTCTCGCAAACGGCCCTCAGTGAACGTGAGATAAACGAAGAGAAGGCGAGGGTGGAGAAATAACTGTAGACAAACCTGTAAGTACATCTGCCCATGATTTGACAGTCATATGGTGCTATTCCACCTGACTTTCGAGCTGCTGATTTTTAGCTAAAGTAGCGATTTGGGAAGAAGTTTCACTTTTGAGAACTGTAACTTCATTCTTGAGTGTTTCAATAGAAGAGTCTAGCTTCTGAAGGTGCGATTGAATAGCAAGAAGCAAAGAGTCATGGAAAGCAAGTTGCTCTTTGTGATTGTTGAGGTATTCAAATAGATGGAGTTGATCTTCACAAAGAAGACGGAGAGAAGTAGGTTCTTCTGGAGTGTTTGGAGTCAAGGGAAGAGCTACAATAGATTCATTGTCGAGATTACCTGAGAGAGAGAGAGAGAGAGAGAGAGAGAGAGAGAGAGAGAGAGAGAGAGAGAGAGAGAGAGAGAGAGAGAGAGAGAGAGAGAGAGAGAGAGAGAGAGAGAGAGCAAGAGAGAGAGAGAGAGAGAGAGAGAGAGAGAGAGAGAGAGAGAGAGAGAGAGAGAGAGAGTGGACGCGTCCACCCTTTTTTTTTTTTTTTACTGTTAATTAGGATTAAAAAAATAAAAATAATAAAAGAAATGGACGCGTCCGACCCCACGTCCGGACCCCTGGACGCGTCCAGGTCCGGATGCCGGACGTGGACGTAGAATGCTCACGTCCGGCCCGGACCCTCATGTCTGCATTAGAGTATGCGGTATTATGGACAAATACATAATAACAGGCACTCTACAACATCATAGAGGCATGTCTATGACAATTTCATCTAAAATTGCCACCTTCTATCAAACACATTGATATTTCACATTTGGAATTTTGGACATATTTTAATTTTCAAGGGTAGATTCACATGTCTCCATGATCGTTCTTCCTATTATATGCTAGCATCTTATACTCTTCGGTGGTAGATTCTTCCTTGGGTAATGCTTGCATTGTCCTTGATGGCTGCTTTGGAGTCTATATTGTGCCTCATAAGTTACTACTTCATAGACCATTCATGCTTCTTATGGAAAGCATGGCAGATATTCTTGGTCCTTCAGGATTACATGGAAGCTACTGGTTTGTTTGGATACAATACCTATTGATATTACTAGTCAACATTCTTACAAATGGTATGACATATTTGACTCTCATATTAGCAAATATATGCATTTTAGTCGTAGCAACCATTAGGCTATATGGTTTTTTTTAAAAAATCTTGGATACTTTTGTTATCTTGCCTACTATTGTATTCAAATGACAGCCATCTTGTACAAGGTTGGCATTGCCTCTCATTAAATACAACATAGTTGATTTTGGTGCTTTCATTTGGCATTCCTACTCCATCCAATTTATATGTTATCTCATCTTATGTTGCATAGTTTTTCATAGTTACAAATTCTTGTAATCCTCCTCGTCTATCTGTATTTTCTTGTGATTCATCTATAGCAATTACGCTTCCTATTTCTAGAACTTCTATAGTTTGTGTAGTTACTAGTATTTATGTTTTGTCTTTTTAAATTTCTCATGGCTATATACATCTTATGGATTTCCATAGTATATGCAATGACTAGTATTATGTTCTTGCTTTCCATATTCCTCTTTAGTAGATACAATTGCATCCACTAGTTTGCTTTCATCATCATGCAAGAACTTCTTTCCTACTTCAACTGGTCGAAACATTAAGTTGCAATCTCTTTGGTCTCCAATAGATAGTGAGTTGATTAGGACTTTCTTTCCTCTCTATGAGGTCAAGGGTTCCGACTCCAATTTACCACACAAATGAGGAGATACAAGAGAAAAATATATGCTTCTTCTCTACATCTGATTGAGATCAACATTCTTAATCTCAAGATTGGGAATGTAGTTTTTGGAAGAGGGAGAGTTATGTGCCATTTATGGGCCTTGTATTGAGTACTAGGCCTTCACTACTTCAGCTATCAATATTTGTCGATAGATCATGTGATGAGGCCCCTTGGGCCTTGTTGGAACTTGGTTGTGACTTAGTAATTGGATAAGATTTTTGACCCTTATTAGGCTCCTAGCCCGAACTTCTTGGACCTCCAAGCAAACTATAATAAGGTATGATGCCTCGTCCTTGATAGATGAGCTACTTGAAGAATAGTTCATAGCTTAGCTCAGCTTAGCATAATCTTTGTTGGGTGCTAGTTACAACAATTTCGGATCAGCTTTCCATTGTTCAGTTCATGCTCTATGTGGTGTTTTTTCCATCCTTTGGTTGTAGAATCATACGTGGTTGACAATTTACTCTTGTTGGAAGTATTTCTAGTGTGTGCGGTGGCTAGATCTACTTACAGGTGTAGTATAGGGATGTAGAGATTTGTCCACTTTTTAAGTTTCTACCAAGGTTCAAACAGAAATGCAAAAGTAAGAAGTAATGATGGAAGCACTAAGGCTTACCCAACTAGTGCTCAAAACGGAAATGAAACTATCTAAGGTGACAAAATACAAACCCTTGCTAAGGCTTATCCAACTAGCAAGGTGTTTAAGCTAAATTCTACTTAACACCCAAAGGGTAATAAAATAATATTGCGGCTAATATTAAGCAAATAAGCAATAAAGAACATGCCACAATAAATCGATGAAAAGGAGGCAAGAGGAGCCCGAGCACCTTCCCTCAAGCTATGCACCTTTCCAAAGGGAACACAAATGACATAGAATGATAATTCTCCAAAATAGAGAGCAAGATAGCTTAATCTCAAAAGTGTTGGTTACAATGCAAATACCTCTCCTTTTATGGCAAGGAGGGTCTTCCATAAGTGTCTACTAACTTATGGGACTAATCTGTTTCTAGCTTTACAAGAACTTCTAACTTAGGATTTAAAACTTCAAATTTCTTAACTTAGGAAAACTTAAGATAAAATATTTCTAGTCTTACGTTTCTTAAGTCTAAGTTTAAGCTATTTTATTATTATTTAAACTTCTACTCATGGACTTACAAAACACATGCCATGGCTTGAAGTTTATTGACAGACACTCATACGTGGTCTTACAAAACACATGCCACGGAGTTTTTATTTTCTTTGTGTTAGCACAATTGCTAACATTATCCCCCTCCTTATTGGATTGGTGGTCCCACACCAATCAACGCCTTTTTGTCTTGCATCTTTTGTGCTTCTTGGAGGCAAGACTGTTGCTGTCAAGAGTGGTAGATTGTTGTGCCGATGCCCTCCATCATTTGCCATCGTAATTTGTTGAGGAAGGGCATGGGTTTGTAGTAATGGAGCATACCCTGGAGAAAGTTATGGGCTCTCCAAAGCTCTACTATACTAACGTGCAGGGCGGAAGTGAGTGCAGCGCGATAATAGATCCTTGCAATGTTGTTATGGTCATCTTGCATCCACAAGGGTTTATTGATGTCAAGGGCGATTGGGGGTAACCCTCGATCCCAAAAGCCTCTGAGTTTGGCCAGAAATGCCACCAGGCCGCAATTACCCGCAAAGTATCTGACGTCGCGATCAGGGTTGCCATGGTGCTTCTGGTAGAATACTCGGCAGTTGGTGACCATGTCTTCGGCTAAGTTGCCGGTATCCACGCCTGTGAGCTTAGGCCAAAAGATTATGTTCTTGACCTTGGTGGCAGGAAACGGTTCTCGCCTCGCTACTAGATAGTAATAAGGATTGGTGCACATGTAGGAGGGAGCTTCGAGATACCGTGCCATTGAGGTCTTGCTTTGCAGGAAGAGCTGATGATGCCAGAGAGTTGTGAATCCAGGAGTTTGACTGATGCTTTATGTGTTTGACATTGGTCCAAATCCGGCAGTATGTAGCCACCTCGCTCTTTCGTTGTTGGATGCTTCTTTGAAAACTCCTAAGAGGCTCGCAACTCCTTGCTTGGTTCTGTGCGCGTGATTCTGTGCCAGATGGTTGGGGCTTCAAAGGCAATCTCGTGTTCGGTTTGTGGATCGGGATCAAGAGATAAAGGAGGCGAGGGGTTAGCTTCTGTAGTGACGGCGTTAAGTTTCTTAATATCGACACAGATCCGGAGTTTTCCATTTTTCTTGGGGACGATGACAATTGGGGAGACCCACTCAGTATGCTCAATTTCATAGATAAATCTCGCGTCTAAGAGGCGTTATAATTCTTCTTTGATCTTGGCCTTATAGATGGGATTGCATCTGTATGGATGACTCGCAGTGGGCCTCGCACCCGATTTAAATGGGATACGATGCACAGCTACTTGGGGTGAGACACCTTTCATGTCTTTATAGGTCCAGACAAAGATATGTCGATATTTTCGCAGGAGCTTTTCAAGCCGTCTTCGTTGTTCGCGATTGAGATGAGCTCCGATGTGGACAAGATATTTGTTGGTTTCATTTGGCTCACTTAGGGAAAGGGTTATGGTTTGTGCAGGGCCTTCATAGGGTGAATTATCAGTGGGCTCACGTTGAGCTTGGGGTAATTTGATTGTGACATCCTCGATCGTATAGTCCTTAAAGTATGCAGGAACATCATGGGCTGGAGATTCGAGGGGGGCCTTGTCTTTATCTTGCCGAGATGGTGCTTTTTCGGAGACTGGTGTAGGGCTAGAGACAATTTCAGGAACTTTCCGAACAATTGTGAGGTCACCCGACGGTTGAATTTGAAGTGGGTTTTTCATTTTCTCTTTCATAGTATGACCACGTGGTTGAGGTTTTGGTGGTGGAGAGACAGTTGATATGTCATGGAGGATCTCGTTATCAATTTGAAAGATAGTCTCCTCCTCACAGAGATCCCATGGATAGTGTGGGCGTTTGGGACGGTAGAATTTTGTCTCAAGTTTTTTCATATGCAACCTTGGCAATGGATTCCACCTTGGAGGCATGTTGCAGATAGGTCTTCGGGGGAAGTGCTTCCATATAGTTGAGGATCTGAATATCAGAAATGTCCATATCTTCTGGGCAATTCTGAATTCATAAGACGTTCTCGTCATCAATGAATAAATCGTCTGATTCATTAGTAGGTAGCCATGCAACATTTAGTAGCTCATCATCAATAAAATTGATATTGATGATGGGTGTATCCAGATCAGGTAATTGGTCATGATCGATCGGGTGTGGAGAGGTACAATTATCCTGATGTTGAGCACAGTAATCGGCATTCACACAATCAATGGTAGCTAGACTGTGACTCCAGTTTATGATATCAGTAGATTTAACATAATGACCTTTTTCGTGGATGGACTGGTATGGCTCAAATACTGAGTTGGTGGTTGAGGATCCCTCGTCATGAATGTGTGCAAGTTTGAGTTTACCCGTTGAGTCAATGGTGACAGAACTGTCACGATTACCAAAAGTGACTCGGCCTTTGCTCCAGTCATGAATGACTCGTGCATTGGTGAGCCACGGACGACCAAGTAGTAATTCATAAGAATAGGCATTATTGGAAATATCAAGTACTACAAGATCAACAGAAAACTTGAGACCTCCTAGTTTGATCAGCACGTGCAGAAGGAAACCGGTAGGTCGGACCACACTTTGATCAGCCATTCAAAGCTGACAAGTAGGTTTGGCTAGCTTGTCTCTCAGATTCCATTCCATCATGAGGGATGTGAAAATGATATTAACCCCGGAACCTCCATCGAGTACTACTAAAACTTCACGGGATTGATGATGGATAGCTGGGATTTTGATGTTACCTCGTTCGCTGAGTGGATTGGTTAGATGTAAGGGCATTTTAGGCAACTCGTCATTAGTGGTGGTGGTATTGGATTGGATTAGTTGTTTCCACTGGCCAGCATGCTTCTAGAGTACATGGAAGGGAAGGGTGACATTGGCTTGTAGTAAATATCCCCAGACTTCGATACCTTCAAGGGTTTTGCTTTCAAAGGGCTTGTGAGGTACTTTATGGAAAGAGGAAGATTGTTGGTCGGCATTGCGGATTTGCTGGCAATACTCATGATGCAGCCGAATTTCTTCAGATGGGTGAGAATAAACTATCGGGGTTGAATCATCACTTGGAGGAACCGCCTGCGGTTGAGTTTTGATGGGTGCAAGTGTAGGGGTTTGGCGTTGGGTTTGTGCCCGAGTCAAGACCCAAGCAAGATGTGTTTCGATTGGTAAGGTTTCTACTTGCGATTCAGCGCACCTTTTCACGATGGTCAAAGTCATCGTTGGAACCTTTGTCTTCTTCACAGATAGCATCAGTCATCACATCTTTGAGTTGATCATAGATGTCAACTGGTTTGAGTTCACGGCGGATGTTTTTTGGCAATCCAACTAAAAATAGTTTTATGGCCATTCATTCAGTGATATTTTCATCAACACATTCTACTTTGAGACGTTTAAAATGCTCAATGTAGTTTCGAACAGACTCTTCGCGATGCATCTTGATATGAGTAATTTGAATGAACGGGCTCTGAGTCAGTTTGGATGGCTTGAAACGCTTGATGAGAGCGTCCTTGAGGGTGGTCCAAGAAGCAAGATTAGGAGCTTCGAGATTCAAGTACCACTCCTTGGCGGTGCCATAGAGTACCATGGGAAATAGATGAAGCTTTTCAGTTCCAGAGGTATCTCCATAAAAAAGGCATGCATTATCAAAGTCTTGGAGAAATCAGATTGGATCAGATTCGCCATCGTACTTTGGTGCATCGATACGTGAAATTCTTTGTTCCATTCGTGGAGGAGTCAGATTAGAAGATTCAGCACAGTCGCGAGACATGATGCAGAATATAGATGAGCAGGGCAGGAGTGTACTTGACAAAAAGGGCAGTTTGCTTGTAAAATGGATAGTGTAGGACAAAAATTGGTCTTTCTGATTGTTATAGAATTTGCGGACAGGCTGAGAAGTCGTGGAGAGGCAGATAAATCTAATTGTAATACTCGCGAATTCTGAAAAAGGTTTTTGAATGTCAAAATAGTGATTTTTTTAGATTTTCTGGAAAAAATTTGGCGTTTCAGAATTTGCGGATAGTACAGGGAAATCGTGCTCTGTGAGGACGAATTCTTAGGCTTGATGGCGAATTCTAACAGAGAGGTTTGACTAGCATAGGGAATATAGAAAAAAATGTGATATTCTGATAATAAACGGGCAAAATCTGTGAGATAAAATTTGCGAAGCTGCTGAAGGACTAATCTTAATGAGATCTAGCCTTAGTGAAGTCGGCGAATTCTAGGGCATAGATTTTGATGAGAAATAAGAGATTTTGATAGTATATCAGGCTGTTTTCTCAAAATATGATTGTGGTTAGAATTCGTGGAGGTGATAAAATGAAAGATCAGGGTCTGTTAGGGCTGTAGACAGATTGACGAATTCTGATATACTTTTTGGTTGTTGAAAAGGTCACTTGGGTCACTTCTTTTGAAAAAAATGCCCAAGTTGACTCTTTTGTTGCTTCCCCCGGTTTGAGAAGTTGCTCCGCAGCTCGTGTAGGACCTGGAGAGACGACGCGTGCTGTTTGTTGGTAGATAGAGATAAGAACACAAGCAAACATCCAACACGGAAGCAAAAAACAAAAGAAAAAGGAGAAGAAGCTAGGTAGAAAAATACTTAAAAAGTGGCAACGACGCCAATGTTGGAAGTATTTCTAGTGTGTGCGGTGGCTAGATCTACCTACAGGTGTAGTATAGGGATGTAGAGATTCGTCCACTTTTTAAGTTTCTACCAAGGTTCAAATAGAAATGCAAAACTAAGAAGTAATGACGGAAGCACTAAGGCTTACCCAACTAGTGCTCAATACGGAAATAAAACTATCTAAGGTGACAAAATACAAACCCTTGCTAAGGCTTACCCAACTAGCAAGGTGTTTAATCTAAATTCTACTTAACACCCAAACTTAAGATAAAATATTTCTAGTCTTAAGTTTCCTAAGTCTAAGTTCTGAATCTAAGTTTAAGCTATTTTATTCTTATTTAAGCTTCTACTCATGGACTTACATAACACATGCCATGGCTTGAAGTTTATTGATAGATACTCATACGTGGTCTTACAAAACCTTTATTATTATTTTTTTATTTTCTCTGTGTTAGCACAGTTGCTAACAACTCTCTTTTAACTCTTGATAGGTTTTGGATTATTTTTGTTAACATGTTCGTAGCTAAGTTACTAGTAATACTTTTCCTTATCTCATGAGTGTGGTCCTCATATGTTCAAAGCTTTGAGATATCATTGAGGAATGCCTACACATTGATTCTAGTTTTGTTCTTGTAGGTTAAACCGAAGGTCCCAATTTGAGGATTGCTAAAATGGGCAAGTGATTGTCTTAATGGTGGGGGTCAGCCATCAGATGGAAATAACCAAAATTTGGTAAGTTCAACATTTTGATGTTTTCATTTTGCTTGGACGCCTCACGATGGGTCTAGCTTCAAACAATGTAGCTCCTAAATTTTTTTCTTAGATATCATCACGCATCTACATTGAAGCTTTCCATCGTGAAGTTTCGTGCATCTAGGACCCATATTCAAGGCATTTTATCCATCCTTGCTATTTGTTTTGGATTGTGTCTTGGAAAGCTCATCATTTGCATCATATGCAAAGTTCTCTATCAATAAAAGTATCAATATTTGCAAATACAAGTAGGTTGAAATAACTTAAAATCGTTTTAGGCCAAGCTTTTTTTATTTGTGTCGGAATATTCTTTATGGGATTGTTGAACAACCCAAATTAGAATTTTCTTGGAAATATGTATTACAATATGGAAGCTACTTTTACATTATAAGTAAATGAATGAAAGCTCCTTAACACATTGTCTAGAATCAATATTATTTGCAATCATGTTGTGGTTTTGCCAAATAAGTTATCTGCTTAGTTCCTACCTACCCTTGGAGTGCCCATTTTGAAGACCTCGAAAAGTTAGTGTTTGTGATTTGGTATCAAAGCCTCCTAGCAAAAAAAAGGTCATTATCTAGAAGCAGACACATCTCAACTACCGTCTAAACTTTTTACTGGATGTCTGTGCTGTAGATCACTTCTACGGCCATGCGCCTGGTCACTTTTGTTACTAGGAAGAGGTATGTGATGGCCTTATTCCGCACCTTCTCGCACCTAAATCTAAAGAAGCCAGCACCCACACGCTTTGCATTTTAATTTTTGGTGCTAGAGCGATTGACAAAGGTGAAAGACACAATATGGCGGATGGTTTCCAGCGAGGCCTTTCGAGAGTTCATGGACGTCCCACATGCGGCGTTTTTCTAGTCCACTGTATTCGGTGATGAGTTCTGGACACATGCTGAGGAGATTGTTGCGGTCCTTCTATTTTCAAAGTGCTGCATCTGGTAGATCATGATGGGTGCACTCTCGGTCTCATTTATGAGTTCATGGACCGCATCGACGAGGGGATTCTGACGTCAAGCTTGGACGAGCACAAGTATGACTCTTTAGAGTCTAGTTTGTTGTTTCTCACTCAAGTCTGATACGTTTCTTTTATGCTATGGTTACCTGATTGTTGTAATTTGTCTGCTGCAGGAGACGCAAGATCTCGCATATCTGGGAGGCCAGATGGGACTACTTCCACCAACCCATCCACGCCGTAGCCCACATATTGCACCCCTTGTGGCACGAGACTCGGGATCGGGACGATCAGGAGCTGCACCGGGGATGGGTGAATTACAGGGAGCGCATATGGCCTGGACCAGGTACGTGTGATAAATTGCTTGGTAGCCTAAATATTGTAGTAGTTACTGTAGTATGCTCATTGCTAGTGTGTGAATTCGAGGGGACTTATACGTGCCTGGGTTTTTTCTTTTGCCAACAGGTCCGATGCTCGCTAACATTGCACGCCAGCTGCTCATCTTTAAGTGCTACCGGTTTTCTTTCAATGGAGAGCAGAGTCGACGGAGGGAGGATCAGTCGAGTCATGGCATGGCTCAATGAGGTATTAGAAGAAAATTGATGTCTCAAGTTTTCTAATAAAGACACCTACTTGTAGACTTTACATTAGCAAAAATGAGAGCTAAGTCAATTTAGAGGGAAATAGTGCAAGGAATCTACAAATTCAAGGATCATGGTAGCTTGTGTGGATTTTGCTTTCATGAGATATATGTATACACAACCACAACCTCAAGATAGCTCAATGTTTGGGAGTGCCAACAATAACTTAGTTGGATAGCCGGCGGGCATCTACTCGGTGATACGGAGGTGGTGTGCACGGTGCCAGGGGGATCTGAGCTTCGTGGAGAGAAAAACGATCAGATTTTGATATTTGGTGAGTATAGGCTTGATTTTTTGCAAGTGTTGACATTGAGTTGTAGGCAACTAAATCGAGCATAGCTAGACCACCTTTCTTCATGCCCACTATGATTTCTACGATGTTAGTTTCAGCCTTTACGGCACGCCTAGCGAGATTTAGACACCATTAAACATAGGTAGCGCCAATCACTCGTTTTTGCTCAAATTGAAATGATTCTATCCCTCACCCTAATCTCGTGTGCTTTTTGGCACTTGCTATGATTTTACTAGAATCAATGTGACATGTGCTCGGATGTGTTGGGATCTGTTTTAGGCTGGTGATATTTTTCAATGTAGTGTGTTTTCTTCTACTAAACAATTGCCTGCTTATTTTTGTTTGCAGGTTTGATCTCGTGTAGACACGATGCCGGTGCGGGGCCGAGGCCTTTGGGACGAGGTTGAGCTTATTGAGGGGGATGTGGCTACACACCATGGCACAGGAGTGCGCAAATGGAGATGCTTGCATTGTGGTGGTCTCTTCACAGAATCACTTACTAGGGTTAGGGCTCACTTAGTGAGGGTCAGAGGGCCGGGTGGGCGGGCATTGGGCATATCTGATTGCCCCAAGATTTTTGATGAGGAGAGGTAGAGGTTTTCTATTATGTACGGGCCCGATGGTGCATCACAGGTTTCCGGACAAGGACATGGACAGGGAGCAGGAGCAGCTGCAGGTTCATAGGCAGGGCTCATAGGTAGGCAGACACGGCCTACTATGGGTGCAGAGGCTAGTACAACATGTTCTGGATAGGGTTTAGGTGCAGTGCATGGTCCAGATGAGGCCACTCCAGTTCCACCCGCAGCAGCAGAGCTTAGTTCAAAGCGGAGAGCGTCACATGAGCAGGTTGGATTAGCGGCAGCGGGTCCTTCTCGTCCCTCCTCTTCTTTGGCGGTAGATGTTGGACATGCTTTGATAGGTCCTTCCAGAGTGAGTAATACACCCACATATCAGCCATCTATTTTGCGTGTTAGACCACGAGCACCATATACACAACAGAGAGAGGTTAGGCCTAGACAGCAGACCCTTGATCGATGCGGGTGGCAGAGAGAGTAGCATGCCCGGTGCATTGACTTGCTGGCCAGTTCTTTTACGAGTGCGACATTCCTTTTGATGTTGTTGACACTTGGGTGTTTAGGGAGTTTTACGCACAGGTGGCAGCCGTGGATGCTACATGGATGCCTTCTAGACGAGAGGCATTGCAAGGCAGGAATGCTTCATCAGGAGGAGGAGACCATCATGCAGGAGCGGAGTTCCATTCGCTCAGCTTGGCAGATGTAAGTACTTTATTTCCATAAACCCATTGCATGCGTTTAGGGTTTACTCGTGGCGCAATTTTTGCATGTGGCTAATGGGTGTTTTGTGGCAGGTATGGATGCACGATATTGAGTGATGGATGGACCAACATACGTCGCCAATCCGTCATCAATGTCTTGGTTTCTTGCCCACTTGGCACAATATTCCTACATGGCGTGGATGCCACTCGAGGTAGTGACGCCATCACAGCCGATTTCATATGGGAGGTTATTAGAGATGTTATTGGTGGAGCATGTGGTTCAGGTTGTCACGGACAATGCTTCGAACTGCAAGCAGATGGGAGAGATTATGACGAGGGAGTACCCCAACATTGTGTGGACACCTTGTGCTGCATATATATAATGCCCCAAAATTCTCCCTCTTCTCTCTCTCTCTCTCTCTCTCTCTCTCTCTCTCTCTCTCTCTCTCTCTCTCTCTCTCTCTCTCTCTCTCTCTCTCTCTCTCTCTCTCTCTCTCAGATCCAACAAACCAAACAAAAATGCTGAATCATGCTGAATCTTCTGAACCATACTGCATCGTCCTGAACTGTACTCAACCATTTTTCAGCATCTCTCTCTCTCTCTCTCTCTCTCTCTCTCTCTCTCACACACACACACACACACACACACACACACAAAGAAAAGTACTGAATCATTACACTGTTGTGAATAGGATTATCATAATATATAATTTTGGGCCACATGGCACCAAAATGGGGTACAATGATGTTCCATGAACGTAATGAAAACTACACAACTAAGACTCGTCAGAGTCATGGTAGGAATTATCATCTGAATCTGTGCCTGACTGCAGATCCCAAGGGTCTGTAGATGAATCAGAACTGGAAGGACTCAGGTGCTCCAATTTCGCTCGCAAGCTCCTGCTGAACAGTCTTGTGAAAGGACTCTCTCGGCCAGTCGTCGCAGGTCACATGTGTTGCGCCCGTGGTAGCCCCACCATGTAACGGGCTGACAAATCAATTAATCTGAAGTGGGACTGATATGCTTATGTATAATTTCTAAGCACCTTAGTCTAACCTGATAAGGGTTGGTGGTCATGTCGCTCTTTTGGGGCCAGTGGTAGTGGTTGTAAAAATTACAGCAAATAAGGATCCTAAAACACTTGAAATGATGAGGGAAACAATAGATTATGATCTCATATGATTAGCACAAGTTGAACCATCAAAATCCATCAAAAATCTATGCTTGAACCTCACTAAATGGCCCAAATCCTTGAAGAAGGTTTCACATGTGTGAAAGTACGGCCTCCCACAGTCTGAGTACTATACACCAGACCTACATTCAATCCTATAATCATTAGTAATCACAAGAACTCAAACAATCATAAACATAGAGAGCAATCGCACCATTATGAGAGAAAAATCATGAAATTTTTTGATTGATTTTGGTGAGATATCATCACCTATATATACATGATCCATCACAATTTTGGGTAGGTATGAGTAGCCCTAAACCTATCCCTAATGCTAATTTTGGTGGATCCTTCATCCCTACCAAGTTAGGGTTGGAATCTCGGTGATCCCTCAACAATGCAAAAACTACCAAAAATAGCTCCTATTTTTTCTCTCTTGTATCTAAGCATAATTTGGACTCATTCCAAAGGTTCTAACACTTAGGTCTACTTGAGAACATCCTTATGAATGGAATCCTATGCTATTTGGCACGTGTGACAAGCCACATCATGACCATCTAACTATTTACAAGTCATATGACCAAAACTAGTCAAGCTAGAATTGTGAATTTTTAACACTCCTCACTATCTAGCTTGGTTCAATCATTGCTTTACTAATCACTCCAAGTGATGATCTGAACTCCAAGTAGATCAACTACACATTCATTGCTTGGAACATGCTCCAAAGCAATCTCCTTGACTTGCACCATTTCTCTCACAAAGTGATGGCATATCTCAATGTGCTTAGATCTTGCATGGAAGATCGGGTTAGATGCAAGGTGTTGGGCTAATATATTGTCATTGTAGATGATTCGTGCCTCCTCTGAATCCATGATCTTTAGCACCACCAATAATCTCTTGATCCAAAGTACCTCCTTTGTAGTGGTTGTCAAAGCTTTGTACTCGACCTCAGTTGAAGATAGAGATATAGTTTCTTGCTTTTTGGAAAGCCATGAAACCACAACTTCTCCTATGAAAGTTGAATAGACACTTGTTGATTTCCTATCCCTCTTGTCCCTTGCAAAATCTGAATCACTAAATGCATGAAGGTTAATCACATCTCCTCTATATAGAATCCCAAAATCCAATGTACCCAAGACGTATCTTAGAATCCTCTTAGCCTTTTTCCAATGGATATTCAATGGCTTTTGCATGGATTGGCTCAACCTACATACACTAAAGCTAAGATCTGGTCTAGTTATAGTGATCCACATTAAGGAGCCTATAATTTGCCTAAACAAAGTGATGTCCATGAAGGATCTTTCATCATCTTCATTTGGCACTTTTACATCTTGCTCCATTGGTGTGTCAACACTTTTGCATACTTCCATTTTAAATTTCTTCAAAAGACTTTGAGCATAGTTTACTTGACTTATAAAGATAAAATCAGACCCTCTAAGTACCTCTATGCCTAAGATGACGTGAAGACACCCTAGATCTACCATCTTGAACTCTAAGGATAGATCTATCTTGATTTTTCAATACCATCAACACTATTTCCACTAATGATGATGTCATCTACATAAATGAGTAAAAGTACAATACCAACATCATCAAACTTAATGTAAAGAGTGGGATCATATTCACTTTTAACAAAAGAAAGTGAAATAAGATAACAATGTAGTCTTGAATTCCAAGATCTCGAGGCTCGCTTCAAGCCATAGATGCTTCTTTGGAGATGACATACTTTGTTCTCCATTCCATGCTTGATGAACCCTTGTGGCTGCTCCATATAGATATCCTCTTCCAAAAAACCATTCAAGAAAGTATTAGAGACATCCATTTGACATAGGATCCATCTAAAATGTGATGCAAGTGCAATGATTAGCCTTATTGTGACCATCTTGGCCACGGGTGCAAAAGTTTTCTCATAGTCTATCCCTCTCTCTTGAGCATAACCTTTTGCATCTAATCTTACTTTATGTTTGTTAACACTCCCATTTGCATTCAACTTAAGCTTGAAGACCCACTTGCATCCTATTACATTCGTTTGAGGTCTCTCAACAAGCAACCACGTTTCATTCTCAATCAAGGCATCATACTCATCCAACATAGCTTTGGAGCTCAATGCATCTTCAACATTAGATGGTTCTTCAAAACTAGATAAAGCATAAGAAGTGGATGAGATACCCTCAACTTGCTGTCCTTTGCCTTGATATGTGAGCCTTGATGGCTCCACTTTTGCCCTTGAAGATCTCCTTGGTGTGATAGGTGGGTTTGGTGCTTGCTCCTCCATGAGCTCCTCCTCAAAAGCAAGATCTTGCTCCTCGGCCATCTTCTTCTTGATTGTTGGAGAACTTGAGCCTTCTTCAAGCATATGCATATGATGTTCATCAAAGATAACATCCCTTGAAAAAACAAATTTGTTCAAGGATGGGAGATAGACTTTGTAGCCCTTGCTTGAGCTTGCATATCCAAGCATGATCCCTCTTGTGGAAGATGGATCCTCCTTGGTTCTTGTTTCCAATGGCACATGCACATAACATATACACCCAAAAACTTTCAAGTGATTAAGATTGGGTTTCTTTCCACACAACATCTCATAAGGGGTTTTGCCTTCAATTGCTTTGCAAGGCACCCTATTCATCAAGTAGTTTACACATACAAGAGACTCACCCCAAAAGGATTTGGGCAAACAAGCATCTAATCTTAAAGCCTTAGAACATTCACATAATGTTCTATTCCTTCTTTCATCAACTCCATTTTGTTGAGGAGTGTAGGGACAAGAAGTCTCTTTCTTGATCCCTTCCTCCTCACAAAAGGCCTTGAACTCATTGGAGATGAATTCTCCACCATTGTCACTTCTAAGAATCTTGATGCTATGATTATGATGCTTTTCCACAAACAACTTGAACTTTACAAAAGTATCAATACTTGAGACTTGAAGGAAAGTAAGAACACCCAACAATATTTTGAGTAGTCATCAATAAAGGTTAAAAACATGGATGAACCTCCATTAGATTTGGTGCTAGCAATGTGCACATCCGAGTGTATGAGTTCAAGAGGATGAGATGACTTTGTGATGGAGTTAGGAAACACCTTCATATGTGCCTTGGATAAGGCACAAGCTTCACAAACCTTGTCTTCCTTCCCAATAGACCTTGGTAGGCCTAAAGCATACTCCTCCTTGATCATAGCCTCCATGGAACCCGAGTTGACATGTCCAAGTCTTTTGTGCCATAAAGTAAAGGTAGATATCTTGCTCTTCTCAGCCAACATGACAACATCAGTATCCACAAATGCATCCAACTTATAAAGTTTGCCAAGTCTAGTGCCCTTAGCCACTATCTTACCCTTCTTCTTGATGAAACATTTATTTGAAGCAAAGTCAACATTGAAACCATTGTCTACCATTTGGCCAACACTTAGTAGATCCTTTGTTATTGTAGGAATGTACAAAACACCTTCTATGTTGATCCTTTTAGAAGATCCTAAGCAAAGGGGAATGCTACCAACTCCTTCAATCTTACAAGCTTCATCATTTGCTGTATAGATAGACTTTATAGGTCCATCATAAGATAAGAGAGAAGAGAAAAACTCCCTTTTGCTAGTCTGTGTGAACTAGCACCCAAGTCAATCCACCAAGGATCTTCTCCTTTGAAGCTTGTTGAAGAAAATATGGACATCTTGAGAGAGTCCTCATGTGAACTCTCCTCCTCCTCCTCTTTGCTCATGTTGGCTTGGATTTGATCTTGCTTTCTCTTGAAGCATTCCGAGGCATAATGCCCCATCTTGCTACAATAGTAGCACTTCACCTTTGATTTGTCCTTCTTGACTTTGGTGGTTGATGGAGATGCCTTTGAGGGTCCTTCTTGATCCTCAAGCTTTGAAGACTTCTTGAATGTTGATCCTTTGCCTTTTGACTTGCCTTTGCCTTTGGTGAAGAGAGCTTGGTCATCTCCACCTTGGATGGAAAGCCTATCCATCATCTCTTGCATTTGGCTCCTTCTTGATTCCTCGGCCATGAGTGTGCCTTGGAGTCCTTCAAGTATGGGTAGCTTACCCATAATTGCATATCCCTGAACCAAATTGTCAAATTCAAAGCTTAGTCCATTCAATATGAGTTGAACAAGCTCTTCATCCTTGATAGGATCACCTATGAAGGCTAGCTCTTTGTTCAATTCCTTTACTCTTAGGACAAAAGTATGTGCACTCTCTCCTTTCTTTTGATAGCTTCTATAGATTTGATTCTTCAAAGCTAGCATTCTAGTTTGGTTCTTGGATTCATAGACCTTTTGCAAAGTCTCCCATGCATCTTGAGCCGAAGTGCAATCTCCTACCTCTCTTAAGAGTTCATTTGCAACATTCATTTTTATGCACTGTAGTGCAACATTGCACCTCTTGATGTATTTGGCTTTTTCTTGAGGATGAATAGGTTCACCCTCCTTACCATTTACAATTTCCATAAGATTATGCATGATCATGATGGATTCCATTCTAAGCTAAACCCGCAAAATAGCTATCATGACATGATGGAAAGAGCAGATGCTTTAAAACAAGTTCAAATATATAGTCGTTTGAAGCAAAAGCAAAGTCAATTTATTTACAAAGAGAATGAGGACCCACTTAAGGTTAGTCTCCATAACTAAAGGTTTCCAAATCTTACATTAATTGAGCACCAAACCGTCACATCTTCCTCCTATGAAGACAATTGGCTCCGTAGCACCAGTGAGGACATGAAAAACTAAAAATAAAATAAACGAAGGCTTCGATTTGTCAAGCCAACACGTAGTCCTTTACATGTCCCAAATTAACCAAAATGTTGTCCTCAATTGCTAATGTGAAAATCAGTAGAAAGTAACATGTTTACGAAGACGCGGCAAAGATGAATAGCATACAAAGGGATGCTACAAAATGAAGATGTCAAAAGATATGACAAAAATGGTTATGCTCAATAGCCGCAAATGTGAATGAGTTGAAAAACATGCTAGACCTGAAGAAGGTCCTACAGAAATGAATTTGCAAGTGAAAATAAACAGCAAGATTCTTGATATTTAAAATGGATGACAGACTTAGGCATGAAAAAAAAGGTGATGCATGTGAATCAATGTACTTATGTTCCAATGTTGAAATATGAGAGATGGGTTTTTCAACTTGGCTCATCGAAAGGTATCTCGAGCTAACAATTCAAGAAAATAAGGAGCAGCAGATGTTAATGCTAGGACTCGATCTTGTCAGACACCATTCCATGCTGTGGACTAGGATCCTCTACGTATCAGGGAATTGGACAGCGTTACAGGCTAAGATTCACTAGCTATGCTAGAAAGCAGGACTTAAGCTAGAAAGCAAGAAGAGAGAATGCTTAAGGAGGCTCAATAGGAGCAATCATCATAAACTGAATAAAGGAATACAATGCTGCCCTACATATACCCTCTCCCTGAATCAAATAGAGGATTCAAAAAAGGGAGGGAAAAGGATTTGGAGGGAAAATAGTGCGCCCTCCCAATAGGAGGACCCCCACTCCAAATCAGCGTGACCAAGTCCTAAAAATATGACCAAATAGGGCGCAAGGGCAATATATATGAATAAAAAGGGCCCTTAGGCCTGCTTATGCATAATAACGAATAAAAGAACAGACGCGACGAATGTAATGAGCCAAGTCCATAACTCTCCCCTACAGAAAAACAAAGCCCTCCACCGGCTAGCAAGCATAATGACTATCTAAAACAATAATGTAAGCATGCTAAATACTGAAAAATCACAAACTAATGGAAATTCTGATGGAGAGGACATAAGTCGTCACAAGAGATATCCCAAAAGTATTATAACTGTGTAAAGCAAGTACCAAGCAAATACTACAAAAAAAAGAATAGTCATAGCTAGCCGAATCATGAAGTAGAGGGAACATCTGCAATGACATCTGTAGTAGAGAAAAGAACTAAAGCCATGAGGGCTCGAGCCTGATCTGCCAATAATGGTGTATGATAAAAGACATCAATAGGCTCCCAAGTGGCCTCCTCAAGAGGACGACTATCCCACTGTACTAAAAACTGAACCTGCCTGCGACGTCGACTATGTTGAAGGCGAACCTGATGGATGGCAACTGGCAAAAAAGGGAACAGCTCTGGCTCTGTAGGAAATGTGAGATCGCGAGGAGCATCATCCTCAATGGCAGCTCGTAAAAGGCTAACATGAAATAAATCATAGGCTTGTGTAGAATCAGACAACCGTAACCGGTATGTAACAAGGGTGAGGCGATCCAAGATACAGTAAGGCCCATAATAGCGTGGTGCAATCTTCTCGGTAGAAGCGTGACCCTGAACAAAGTGATGACGTGCAAAGCATAACCGGAGGTAAACCATATCACCAACCTGAAACTCAACATGACGGCGATGACGATCAACAGAAGTCTGATAACGAGCACCGGATAAAAAAGAGGCTATGGTAACTGGTGTCATCTAGTAAAAAGTTTAGACGGTAGTTGAGATGTGTTTAGCAACATGGAGCAGGCGTCAATCAAGATAGCATAGCAAATGGAGAAACCAATACCTCTCTGATCCATGGAAGTGCACATAGGTCATGGATGAGCAAGTCTATGCAATGTGCAGCACAGGGTGTCCACACAATGTTGGGGTGCTCCCTCGTCATAATCTCTCCCATATGTTTGCAATTCGAAGCGTTGTCCGTGACAACCTAAACCACATGCTCCACCCCAATGTCAACAATAACATCTCTAATAACCTCCCATATGAAATCAGCTGTGATGGCATCACCACCTCGAGTGGCATCCACGCCACGTAGGAATACTATGCCAAGCGGGCAAGAAACCAAGACAATGATGACAGATCGCCGACGTATGTTGGTCCATCATTCAGTATCGTGCATCCATACCTACCACAAAACACCCATTAGCCACACGCAAAAATTGCGCCACAAGTAGACCCTAAACTCATGCAATGGGTTTATGAAAACAAAGTACTTACATCTGCCAAGCTGAGCGAATGGAACTCCGCTCCTGCATGCTAGTCTCCTCCTCCTGATGAAGCATTCCTGCCTCGCAATGCCTCTCGTCTAGGAGGCGTCCATGTAGCATCCACGGCTACTCGTTGTGTGCAAAACTCCCTGAACACCCAAGTGTCAGCAACAACAAAAGGAATGTCACACTCGTAAAAGAACTGGCCAGCAAGTCAGTGCACCAGACATGCTACTCTCTCTGCCACCCGCATCGATCAAGGGTCTGCTGTCTGGGCCTAACCTCTCTCTGTTGTATATATAGCGCTCGTGGTCTAACACGCGAAATGGATGGCTGATCTGTGGGTGTATCACTCTCTCTGGAAGGACCCGTCGAAGCATGTCCAACATCTACCGCCGAAGAAGAGGAGGAACGAGAAGGACTCGCTGCCGCTAATCCAACCTGCTCATGTGACGCTCTCCGCTCGGAACTAAGCCCTGCTGCTGTGGGTGGAACTGGAGTGGCCTCGCCTGGACCATGCACTGCACCTAAACCCTGTCCATAAAATGTTGTACTAGCCTCTGCACCCGTAGTAGGCCGTGCCTGCCTACCTGTGAGCCCTGCCTGTGAGCCCTGCAGCTGCTCCTGCTCCCTGTCCATATCCTTGTCGTGAAACCTGTGATGCACCATCGGGCCCGTACATAATAGACAACCTTTGCCTCTCCTCATCAAAAATCCTGGGGCAATCAGATATGCCCAATGCCCGCCCACCCGGCCCTCTGACCCTCACTAAGTGAGTCCTAACCTTGGTAAGCGATCATGTGAAGAGACCACCACAATGCAAGCATCTCCATCTGTGCACTCATGTGCCATGGTGTGTAGCCGCATCCCTCTCAAAAAGCTCAACCTCATCCCAAAGGCCTTGGCCCCGCACCGGCATCGTGTCAACACGAGATCAAACCTACAAACAAAAATAAGTAGGCAACCGTTCAGTAGAAAAAAATACACTACATTGAAAAACATCACCAGCCTAAAACAGAGCTCAACACATCCGAGCACATGTCACATTGATTCTAGTAAAAGCATAGCAAGTGCCAAAAAACACACAAGATTAAGGCGAGGGATAGAATCATTTCAGTTTGAGCGAAAACGGGCGTCTGGCGCTAGCGTGGGAGTCCTTGTAGGCGTAAAGGAGTGCAGTGCAGGCTTAAACCACACTACTGGCAGATGCTTGCACGATGTTCCACGCCTAAACCCTAGAAAACATGGAATTAGAGCATGGAAATTGAAATTTGTCATACGGATGTAGACGGGCAGAACGGAGGTCATAGGAGTCTCTGCAAGCATGTGGAAATGCATTCTAGGCTCAGACATCACCTGAATCGGTTGCCCACAAGTCATTTTGTGAAAACGACAAGAAAACACAAGTATTTGGAATGTGGTGTTCAAATCTCGCTAGGCGTGTCGTAAAGGCTGAAACTGACATCGTAGAAATCACAGTGGACATGAAGAAAGGTGGTCTAGCTATGCTTGATTTGGTTGCCTAAAGCTCAATGTCAACACTTGCAAAAAATTAAGCCTATAATCACCAAATATCAAAATCTGATCGTTTCGCTCTCCACGAAGCTCAGATCCCCCTGGCACTGTGCACACCACCTCCGTATTGCCGAGGAGATGCCTGCCGACTATCCACATGCCTCGATCAGACACCTGTAGCTCGATATAAAAAAATTTACCTCCTCCATGGTTGGCGCGATTCTGGCCGTGAGGTGCAAAAAAAAATGTATATACTGTTTTTTTTTGTGCGATTCTGGGAGCAGAACGCATTTTCAGAAATGCGTGCCCTTAGAAACATGTTTCTGTGCATCTATGCCCAAAACTAACCCCTTGAGCTTCCTGCAAACAATAACTCGTGGTTTGTGCCAAGCTAGTTTGTTTGGGAAAAACTCAACTTCTTCACACTAGTCTAACATTCGAGGGTTGAATGTTATTACAAAAAGTCTATGCTTTGATGTTGTACATTTTCTTGACATCTTGGTTGAGATAAGCATGGCAAGTGGCCTACGCGTACTCTATTCTTTTTGTGAGAACGTGCATTAATTGGACCACCCCAATTCTAACACAAATTAAAACCCTTCTAGCTTCCACAAAGTCTTTGGATATTGGATAGCCTCCATAGTGATAGAAAACTAAGTTATTGTTGGCACTCCCAAACATTGAGCTATCTTGAGGTTGTGGTTGTGTACACATATATCTCATGAAAGCAAAATCCACACAAGCTACCATGATCCTTGAATTTGTAGATTCCTTGCACTATTTCCCTCTACATTGACTTAGCTCTCATTTTTGCCAATGTAAAGTCTACAAGTAGGTGTCTTTATCAGAAAACTTGAGACCTCAATTTTCTTCTAATACCTCATTGAGCCATGCCATGACAAATCAATTAATCTGAAGTGGGGCTGGTATGCTTATGTATAATTTCTAAGCACCTTAGTCTAACCTGATAAGGGTTGGTGGCCATGTCACTCTTTTGGGGCCAGCGGTAGTGGTCCTTTCAATCCCTAACTACTAATAATAAATGATAGGTCCAAACATTATTCTAATTAGTAAATCTAGGGACTAAATAGCAATTAACACCCAAAGTTCAAATAGATTGACTGTAACTCTCCTTGGTCTTTCAAATTGTGGTTTTGAAATTGTTGATAAAAAAATTCTAATTAAGGTAGTCAATCATGCTTGTGATGGATTTGAATTTGAAAGTAGTGATTACTCTTCCACGACAAAGGCTTTTTCGAGGAGCATAGGTGGATCATAGAAGACTTCCTTGGAATGCCATAGCTCGAAGCCTAACAATAGTATTAGTATGTGACTCTACAGCTGGGGGTGTTAGGGTTTTTAGAGGTGGCAACCTAAAGTTAGGCATTGGAGATGGGAATTAACAAATATATTGGAGGTTGTGGGAAGAGCCTATATAAAGGCATGTCATCTTAATATTTCATTTAATCTATCTTGTGCTAGAGTATCTTGGATACCTATTAGCTAATGCTTTTAGTTCGTGATTTTTCAGTATTTGGCATGCTTACATTATTGTTTTAGATAGTCATTATGCTTGCTAGCCGGTGAAGGGCTTTGTTTTTCAACAGGGGAGAGTTATGGACTTGGCTCATTACATTCGTCGCGTCCATTCTTTTATTCGTTATTATGCATATGCAGGCCTAAGGGCCCTTTTTATTCATATATACTGCCCTTGCGTCCTATTTGGTCATATTTTTAGGACTTGGTCACGCTGATTTGGAGTGGGGGTCCTCCTATTGGGAGGGCGCACTATTTTCCCTCCAAATCCTTTTCCCTCCCTTTTTTGAATCCTCTATTTGATTCAGGGAGAGGGTATATGTAGGGCAGCATTGTATTCCTTTATTCAGTTTATGATGATTGCTCCTATTGAGCCTCCTTAAGCATTCTCTCTTCTTGCTTTCTAGCTTAAGTCCTGCTTTCTAGCATAGCTAGTGAATCTTAGCCTGTAACGCTGTCCAATTCCCTGATACGTAGAGGATCCTAGTCCACAGCATGGAATGGTGTCTGACAAGATCGAGTCCTAGCATTAACATCTGCTGCTCCTTATTTTCTTGAATTGTTAGCTCGAGATACCTTTCGATGAGCCAAGTTGAAAAAGCCATCTCTCCTATTTCAACATTGGAACATGAGTACATTGATTCACATGCATCACCTTTTTTTTCATGCCTAAGTCTATCATACATTTTAAATATCAAGAATCTTGCTGTTTATTTGCACTTGCAAATTCATTTCTGTAGGACCTTCTTCAGGTCTAGCATGTTTTTCAACTCATTCACATTTGCGGCTATTGAGCATAACCATTTTTGTTGTATCTTTTGACATCTTCATTTTGTAGCATCCCTTTGTATGCTATTTATCTTTGCCGCATCTTCCTAAACTTGTTACTTTCTACTGATTTTCACATTAGCAATTGAGGACAACATTTTGGTTAATTTGGGACATGTAAAGGACTACGTGTTGGCTTGACAAATTGAAGCCTTCGTTTATTTTATTTTTAGTTTTTCATGTCCTCACTGGGCTACGGAGCCAATTGTCTTTTTAGGAGGAAGATGTGACAGTTTGGTGCTCAATTAATGGAAGATTTGGAAACATTTAGTTATGGAGACTAACCTTAAGTGGGTCCTCATTCTCTTTGTAAATAAAGTGACTTTGCTTTTGCTTCAAACGACTATATATGTGAACTTGTTTTAAAGCATCTGCTCTTTCCATCATGTCATGATAGCTATTTGGCGGGTTTAGCATATTGTTTAAAAAGATATTACTAATTGTGTAAATTAGCATGAGCGACATTTAACACATTGAATGACTCTTGCAGGTATGAACGATTTTTGAAAACATGATCCTCAGTGTGCTGAAAAACACCCTTCGGCTTGCTAAATTCTGGTTCATAAAAAACTACCTATCACCACAATTTAAGGTTTGTCACATGTGGTATCCAATTTGTGCATGACAGTCTGATTATCGGCCTGTTAAATTCTGGTTCATAAAAAACTAGATGCGGTATCCAATTTGTGCATGACAGTCTGATTTATTTCCAGGGTTTAGAGTTCAATTGTTGCAGGATTTTCTTCCAGACATGGCCACGGAGTATGGGTTTGACTATGAGTTGGTGACTTATAAGTGGCCTTCATGGCTTCATAAGCAGACAGAGAAGCAGCGAATCATTTGGGCCTATAAAATCTTGTTTCTTGATGTCACTTTTCCTATTTTTCTAAAAAAGGTTAAAACCTGCTCTTTTATTTCATATTTTTCAAGTTCTATGTGATGTCTTTAGTGATGAGACTCTTTGAAGCTTGAATGTATATCCAATCGAGTATGGGATAGGTGGTCAATTTTGGATCTTCTGTTTTAAAGTATTTGCATATATAGCGGACTGTTATCATTGTGGCATGTAAACATAGTCCCCTAATGTATTCCGCAGTTTATGTCAACAGGTAATATTTGTTGATGTTGATCAAATTGTGCGAGCTGACATGGGCGAATTGTATGATATGGATATCAAAGGAAAGCCCCTTGCATACACCCCTTTTTGTGACAACAATCGAGATATGGATGGATGGTTATCGATTTTGGAATCAGGTAATTGTGTATTGATGCCAAATCACCATCCTTTGGCTCACATGTTTGATGTCCGATAAAAGACGTTCTTTTCAGGGTGAACAGTTAACTCTTTTTTTATGCAAGGAATAAGCTCAGTGCGACTTTAGCTTGTATCATAATGACAAAGAACATACAAGACGTTTTTGGTAACTGCTTTGCAGTAGGTAGATTCGAACGGTATTATAATATGCAATAATTTGAATGGACTCAATTTGAATCAGTTTGGGACTATGGCTTGTAAAACTTGTATATATTGAGCTGCAAGTTCTGATATTAGGTAAGAGGTTCTGGGGTTAGGGTTTAGGGTTTATACTTAAAATTCTATTTTGTACTATTTATGACTTGTGAATGTATTACACAGGGATTTTGGAGGGAGCATCTCAAGGGAAGGCCTTATCATATCAGGTTCAGTTTTGTTAATCTTCTTATCAATTATCCATATCTCTCTCACAATTCTCACAGTTATCTAGTCCTCTCTAACCATTATTGATATTATGATATGTAACTGCAGTGCACTGTACGTAATTGCAGTGGACCTTGCTGCTTCGCCCTCCCTTTGCTCTTCCAGTTGCCTTTGCTGGTCCCCTCTGCTTGCTGATCATGATCCTGCCTTTGATTCGACTCCCTCTTAAGCTTAAATTGTTTTAATCTTTGTTGTCGTAGAGAGCCTAGTCAGAACCATCCTTGTGATCAAGGTGTTCTCTGGCCTCGACTTCCTCTCGAATCCCGACAATTGCCTTTTCGAGGTTCATGGTAGGATCTTTCGCGAGCAGGGTCCTCGTTGTCTGGAATGATCTTGGTAAGGCTCTCAACAGGTAGGTGAGCTGCTTCTCAGATGACACTGCGTTCTCTGCTCCAGAGTTGTGTAGTGACAGAAAGAGATCCTTCATCTTCCTTACAAAGGAGGTGAGGTCTATCCCATCCCTCTGTAGATTCGTCAGCTGATCTTCCAGCATCATGATTTGACTTCTTGATTTCGTCTGAAATCTCGTGAATAGTACATCTCACATCTCCTTAGCCCCAGGTCAAGTGTGAGACTATCTTCGATGGATGAAGGCAAGGCTACTGCCTTATCATTTTTCTCCCTCCACTCACGTAGCTCCTTGTCTGATGTCATAGGCATCTCTTTTGTGCCATCCACTCAGGGGAATAAACCTTCACCCTTGAGTATCAATGATGTCTCAACTTTCCAGACTAGAAAGTTAGATCCTGAAGAATCAAGAACTGTGCAGATCTTGCTCTGCATGCTGCTGATTGAAGCCATTGCTTGTTGAAGTCTGTTCACTTGTTGATGGTTGATTTTTGAATGCTTTGCCTCCTGGATCTGATAGCCTTTGGGGCTATGTCAAATCATGACAAGATAGGTAGGCTCTGATACCGCGTTCAAGCTCAACCATATCCAATTGACTAGCAATAGACTGTTGTTTAGTGTCTTGGACCGCTTTGTCCACTTGGTCTTGGGCTGTTGTCAATGCATTCTGAAGAGTTCCCACATAGCCTTCTAGAGCGTCGGCTGTTTGTTGGGCTTTCTTCAGGATGGCTTGAAATTTTGCCTCATGTTGCTTGGCAATCTTGAGCTCCCGGTTCAATTGAATCACTTTTTGGCTTATTAGGATATTCTCTGATCTCAATTCTAAGATTATGCTCTCCATTGTCTTCTTTTCATCGAGCATGGTCTGGATCAATGGTTTGAGACTAAATCCAATGCGTCACCAGAATCCATGAGTGGTGCGGTAGCAATAGCAAGAAGAGGTAATCCCGATCCAGAAGATTGACATGGGTTGCCTTGAGGTTTTGGTTGTGTATCCTCTTCCTCGAATACATCCTTTTCTTCAAAACCCTCAGGTAGGGTGGCATCGAACTGCTTCGGTGATGGAAACATGAGCGACCCTGATGGTATCTGGTGCTACTTCGGCTTGATCTTGCTGATCTGTCTGGAATGATGAATAAAAAACGGTAGAACTATCATGGAACTGTTCAAATCCTTTTTTAGGGAATTGAGAATCAAAGGGCCCTGGGCTTTTGGGCATCTCAAAAATTTCATCTGTCCGTAAGGGGTTGGAATCATTGAACATGTCCATGAAAGCTTGGGTGTTCGGTGAAAGCGCTCGAGTTTGTGAGGGTGAGGCGGCTTGGGCAGCTGTGATTGGAATGGTGACGCCAATGGTCACATACTGACCCTGTGAGGAAACGGAGGCGAGGGAAGCATCGATGGATTGGGGGATGGGGAGTTTAGTGCGAATTGCAAAAGGGGGAGCAAGCTTTGATTGCTCGAAAATTTTGCAAGAGCTCTGCTAGCACAAGTGAGAAATGAAATCGAATTATGCCCTTTTATAAGCTGATTTGGAGGGTCCATTAGACAATGTACTAGTTTGGCTAATCAGTTCTGGACAAAAATTTGCAGGCATGTTCAGTACTGTGGAAATAGGTTGTAAAAATCTCAACGAACGTTTTTGAAAGATTGAACTGGTCCAGCGAAGGTTTTTTAGATATGGCGAAGGTTCATCCTTCGCCTAAGGACATCATTCGCCTAGGTACTGTGATAAATGCAAATTTTGAAGATTTGAACCTATGGCCAACCTATTTTTGGCATCCTAAATCCATCTGGCATGTCGGCAAAGGTTCACAATGATGTTTTGATGCTCAGCGAAGGCTCCCAAATGGCATAATGCTGAACTGCAAATTAGGTAGTAATTGTAAAAAATAACCTTCGCGCATTTCAGTATAGGTGGATGTGTGGTCTGAAGTCTTGGCGAAGGTTTCTAAGACCAAAAAGTAATTTTCTAAGTCATTTTTTGTCAAAAATTATTTTCTGAAAATACCTTCACTTTTTCTACTCTGATGACTTTTTTGAAAAAACAATGAAATTGTAAAACAATAAAATTAAAACTGATAAGGTGTTGGATCATTTTGGTTGAATTGGCTGATCTGGCTGCCAAAACTTGTGTAGTCGGCTGCCATTTTCCGGTGTGTCGAATCTTTTTCCATCCAAATGTTCTAAAATAACCGCTCCATAGTTCAAGATTTCTTTCACCTTATATGGTCCTCCACCTCTGAACTTCAATATGGCTTTGATCAGTTTTGTCTTATACATTAGTGCTAGATCTCCTTCCTTCAGATCTTTTTTGTGTAATCGACGATCGTGCCATGCCTTGCGGAGGGCTTTTTTTCTCTGCTACTAATGCATGAACTTCCATCAATCTAGTTTCACAAAGTTTTTGTAAAGCCGCATGACGCATCTGTAAGGATTTTGCATCATCCAACCATTCTGTTGCTGCTATGTGTAGGGATGGTACTAAAAATTCAATTGGCATAACTGCATTTTGACCATAGACAAGTTGGAATGGCATTTGATTCGTACTACCTTTGTAAGATGTTCTGAATGCCCATAATGTTGCATAAAGTTTATGCTCCCAATCAGAACGACTTGCTTCCACCGTTTTTGTCATAATGTTGCAAAGAATCTTATTGGAAGATTCAGCTTGACCATTCCCCTCGGATAATACGGAGAACTAAATCGATGAATAACGAAAAAGTCTTCCAACAACAAACACTTTATCGTTTCATTCACAAAGTGTGTTCCGCGATCACTTACGATCTCAATAGGACATCCAAATCTAGTAATGACATTTTTATAGAGGAACTAGTCGTTGATTTAGCATCTGCAACTCGAACTGCTTTTGCTTCAACCCACTTGGTCATATAATCAATTGCAACAATGATATATCTGGCTTGAGATCCTCTTGTTGTAGGATGAATAGGACCAACATAGTCAAGGCCCCATTTCTCGAATGGTGCTTGCAATAAAACTGGATGCAAAGGTTCATAATTCTGTCGTGTAGGATGATGTGCTCGTTGACAAACATCACATGACTGAATATAATTTTCTATATCTTTATGAAGTGTAGGCCACCAACATTCTGATTGTAAAAGTTTGCAAACAGTGATATCTGTTGAGAAATGTCCTCCGCCCATTCCATCATGTGAAAACATAATAAGTTCAGGTATTTCATGCGACAAAACACATCTTCGCAAAATATCATTCATTCCTCGGCAATACAATTGTCCACCAATCAATTGATAAGTTTGTGCCTTATGAATTAATTGGTTTGGCCTAGCATCAGATATTTAACAATATCTGCTGCCCACTCAAGTACTGCTTCAACATAGAATAACGCAGCACTCTCCTGGCTGGGTAATCCAAGATGACATGTCGCTTGACATTACCACCACCGTCGATTGCACCACTACCAACAGTGCCACCATGCCAGCGTTGATGCTCCTCATTTTTGGTGTTTCACTGGGTCAGCCAAAAATCGCTTCGCTTTTGATCGAAATTGTACTATTATCTATACAGAAGAGCCAATAGAATGAAAGAAATCACTCGACCCAGTTTCGATTCCAATTAAATCTCAGTCCAGCACGTACTCGTTTGTTGTTTAGTAACGTTTCTACTAGAGATTCAAATGGAGAGAGTGGTTATGAGTAAAACAAACACAGATCAGCTTGTATTCAAGGTTAGTTGATGCTTGCAATGATTTTTGGATGCAGTAGATAAAAGAAATTAATTCTATGAACTTCAACCCCGAGATGGCACGGAGCTCTTGCTACAGATTGCCCAACATTCAAATGCTATCCTGGACGTAGATTTCTTTGGGAAGAAAGCATGAGTTCCTTTTCCACTCTTTAGACTCTTACCTTTAGTCAAGCTTCCTTAAATATGGTGAAAAACAACAATACGATACAATCCTATCATCTCCACATATTTTTAACACCCTGACGGGTGCTGGCACGCATCAGGGTGCGCCAGCCAAGGTGCTGGGCCCACCGAGTGCGACCAGCCTGCAGGTGGCGCCGGGCAGTGCAGGAAGGTGGGCGCCGGGCATTTCAATTGGCGCCGGGCAGCCTACAATGGCGCCTGGCAACGCTAGCAAGTGGGCGCCGAGCAATACAAGTGGCACCGGGCACCTTCACGCCCACACCCATGCAAGTTATAGAGAAGTTTAGTTATATATTCACTGTGCGTAATCCCATACTGGTGAGCAACCAGTTTTTCAAAAAAAAAAAACAAAAAAAAAACTGGCGCACCCTAACCCGTGCCAGCACTCGTCAGGGTGCTGAAAATAAGCGGAGCCCAATCCTATCAATTCAATCACCACAGATCAACATATATTCACATTAACACTAGCTACAAGAAAAGTGCGTAGAAAGGGTGGCCAAAAACCATTTAGATCAGTTTAAAGGGCGGTTCTTGGTATCCACCTTTTAATCTGTTGGCCACCTTTTCAACACTGCCCTTTAAACCATTGCTTTAAGGGCGGCTTTTGGTTGCCTTTTAAAAAATTTGACGGATTCCGACATCCGACGTGGGTGCCAGCCATGTGGCAAATTTTTGTTGAGGTGGCATCCTAGTTGGATGTCGGAATCCGACGCAATTTTCAGTCGGATTCCGACAGACAGATCAACAATCCGTGTCATTGATTTGACGATTTTGCTTCTAAAAAGGGATGTCGGATTCTGGTGAACCCTACGGATGTCGGAATCCGACACTGTGTTCGTACTCCCTCCTGCGAGCTTTATTTCGCGATACCTTTGCAGGAATCTTGAGCATGTTGGAGCGATTTTGGAGAGAGATTTTGGATGCTTCAGATTTAGAGCTCAAAGGTTTTATTTCTTAATTTAGTTGCTTCTACATGTAATAGATAAATAGACAGATAGAGAGATAAATAGATAGGTAGATAGATAGATAGATAGATAGATAGATAGAGAGATAAATAGATAGATAGATGGAAAGAGAGAGTGCGTGTGTAAAATTTTTTGTGACATTTAATTTTTAAAAGAGAGAAAGTGTGTGTGAGTGATTGAATTTGTGAGAGAGAAATTGAGAATGAAAGAGAGAAAAGGTTGAAAGAGAGTGAAATTTTTTTTGTGAGAGAGATAGAAAGATAATGTTTTTTTAGAGAGATATTTTGTGTGAAGAGAGAGAGAGAGAGAGAGAGAGAGAGAGAGAGAGAGAGGTAATGTGTGTGTGTGTGGAGAACCGCTCATGCTCATCTACTCCACTCCTTAGCTAGCACCCCCTATGTTTCTCACAATCAACATTGATGATAGCTCCTCTTGAATCACTCTTTAGCTAGAAGCAGGCTCATCTGCTCCTTTGCTCCTCAATTGGAAACTCCTTTTCTCCTCATAATCATCATTGGTAAGAGAGATATGAAGAGTGTGTGACAAAGAAAGAGAGATTTGAGGGTAACTCTTATTAATTGGTAACTCTTACTAAATCATCATTGGTAACTCTTATTAATTGGTGAGGCTAATGAGATTTAATTTGGTTGAGAGTAGAAGTGAGAAAACCCTAATATCATATCCAAGTCCATCAAAATATATTATGGATAAAATCAGTGAACAAGAGATATGAAATATAAGCAATTGCATTGTTTGTACATAATTTATTAATCAATTGAATGCAATTACACTTAGTTTGAGTGCTACAAAGTCTGAGGCCAATCCAAGTTGAATAAAATGGAAAGATAATGAAGCATAGTCAAGCTCTTGCCTTGTAAAGCTAGTTTTGATCTTGGAGGCCAAAACCGAACTAAAACAACTACTCGTGCAATCTCAATCATTTGAATACGTTTGTTGGTTGATAAAATATGCTACACATATGGTAGATTGTTGAAAAGTCTATATCAACTATTTTCCCTCCATGCTAGCACATGTTGCCTCCCATTGTGCTATACGTTTGAGCACACAAAAAGTGTGTGTTTTTTTTTATTCTCCTTTTACAATTTTTGTAGTGCTCAATTGCCTATCCATAAGTAGTATGCCTAGTATATGCATCTTAATTGTTTGATTTCCTTAGAATTGGAAAATGGCTAGAACTTATAATTACAAGCAGATGGCAATGTATGCCTTCTCCTCCTAGACATGAAGCACCTCAACAAGCTTGTGACCCTTGATGCAGCTTTTTGATGGTCTTCGTATCTACATGAGGTATGACTCTTGATGGCTACTCAATGCCCTTCTTATGTCTAAATGTTCCCTTGATGATTCGCCTACCTCCACAAAGTGGGTCCCTTGTAGGGATTACTATCTACAAAATATAAAAAAAACAATTCACTTCTTATGTGTATAAGAAAGAATTGCAAATCAAAAGCAAATCATAACACCAAATCATGTGTCATATGCCACACAAAAAGGGTGGTGATGTACTCCATTTTTGTACTTTTCACACAAAAAAGGTTAGTCAAAGCCAGGAAAAGTATTTTATGTGCTATTCCTCTTATCTATCTAGAAAACAACTTTGTGGATTTGCTCGAGTCCACAACCCATCAACTAACATTCAATAATCTTCGAACACAATCCAACTAACTGGGTTCCGGAATCCAATAGCGTTCCGGAACGCATGACCCTTACGTTCTGGAACGCAACTTTCCGGAACCCGGATCCATTCTGGAACGTAGCGTTCCAGACCATGATTGGAACGCAATGTTCCAAAAGGGGGCGCGACTTAGGTCGCTCGTCAAATAGTGCCTCATTCTCGTCATTATCTAAGTCCATACACTCATCTAAATCTAATTCTAAGTGCAATCATACATTTCTCCGACTATGAGTATAAGAGCTATGATCATCTTCATCATCACTTTCTTCCTCTCTGGCCATTCTTCATCGAAACGTGGCATTCTCATCGACAATTGCCTTTCTACGTTCATATTTTCATTTGTGATTTCTTCTTTAGTGATTTCAACATCAAATGGAACTTGGATTTCTAGGTCAATCACGGATTCTGGCTCAATTTTTGGTTCCTCGTGCAAGTCGTTTGACATACTTGATGCAATATCTTTGTCTTCAAATATACGTCGTGATCTTGCGTACTGAGTTGGATGACATATAACCACTGAGGGGATAATCGATCCGGATGAAATATGATCTACAATAGACAAATAAAATCAATACACAATGTGATCACAAATCGTGTTCAAAGTGATCAAACAAAAAAGTCACTTAAAATAGAGTGCAATTTGCAAGTTAGTTATACCTATTCACAATGTCGTGGCAACACGAACGCGTCATATGAGTTCATAGGTAATACTTTTGTCAAGTCGATTGCAAAGAATCCGAACACATCCTTTCTAATCACAACATTGTTTCCACGATAGTCAACTTTGAACCATTTCACATCAAAGATGAAGTATTTTCCATTACTTCCATAGTTGACCTCATACATATGTTGAAGTGTGCCGACATAGTCTAGGTCACCTGAAATGATGTTTGTGTCATTTGCACTAGATCGACTCCTATTGAAAGTTTGCCATTATGCTGCAATCAAATGTACGTCTTTTGGGGCCTTGGCATTTTGTGAGTAAATCATCTGCGAGTTTTGTGAGTTTCTTTCTTGCCATGATTCAACAAAAAGATAGCACATGGTGTGCTACCTTTTTTACGCTACTACTTCAATGTTTATTATTAAGAATGTGATTTGGTACATAGTTAAAAATGTCACAAAATAAAAAAATTTCAAATTAATTTTGTCTTTGCAGCTCCAAACCCAACATGCCGATGTGCACGAGACCGCTCGAAAAAAAAAATGTGCAACTTGGAACCCAACATGTCAGCGTGCACAAAATCTCACGGAATTTTTTTTTTCCGGGAGATCTCGTGCACGCCGACGTGTTGGGTTTGGAGGCTGCAAGTTTTTTTCATGTCATATAGCACGCCGACGTGCTATCTTTGAATGTTGCAAAAAAAAAAAATTTAGTTCTTTTCCTTAGCACGTCAGCTTACTATGTTCGGAGGTTGAAAAAAATATTCTAAAATAATGTTTTTACGCAAAATTTGATTCTCATGTGTCAAAATAGCTTTTCTATAATTTATTCGACTAGCACATCGGCATGCTAGTCAAATCAACTCCAAAAAAAAGCTTAATTTTTTAAAAAGTGTTAAAAAAAACTTCGTTTTTTTGAAATAAAAAATTTGCAAGCTAGCACACCGGCATGCTAGCTTTTATGCACATAGTTTCTTGTAGCTTTATTGCACATAAGCATCTGCTCTTGCACACGCACACATGCACCCATTTCATTTTCATTCTGTGACAACGTTCCAATAGTTACTCTCTATATGGGATTCAAAATAGATTTATCAATGAATGTTTTTATTGTTAGCATAAGTGTTACTTCCAAACATTTTATAAGATGTACTTGCCATATAAGATGCTATTAATATACTTGTTTTATAAAAAACTCCAAACATTTTCTCCATAGTTGGTCTAGTTGGATAAGAGGTGTCCACGAAGACACAAGCTCAAGTTGTTGCATTGTTGAGGTTTGGCATCTAGAGCTCCTTAGCTTCAACTAATAATGGATGTACAATGTATTGTATGTATAATGATGCCAATGTAAAGTAACTATAGGTGGAACAAGTCACAAACGGATAACAAACCTTACAAAAAGTTCTTGTGGCCACAACAACTAAGAGGGATGATGTATTTATTCCAAAAGCATGATCATCTCTAATAAAAGCAATCTACAAGTGGAGAATCATGTGAACAATGTGTCCACGTTTATGTATGTGGGGTGTGCATAGCTTCAACTCTTTGAAATCATTACTTCAATGTAGTCATCACAAGGTTAAAACTAAAGACAATCACATTTTCTCCTATTTATCTAGATTCAAATCCCAGATTGAGTGAGCCAAAGATGTCAAAATTTTCTATATCTTGTCTTTTGATATATATTTTACTCCTCCAAGATATGAACATGATAATAGAACACAAATTGTAGCAACACCAATCAACAACTTTTTCAAACATTGATAAGATTTGGCTTAGAACTAATCTATATGTTCATCTGAGTGCAATGCAATAAACCTCTCTTGCTCTAAAACATTAATGTTTTGTACTCCATATGTATGTCGAGCATAGAAACCAATTCCTAAGGTTTTTCCACTTGAACGGGTACCATTATGTTCCCAAGGAACAATTTTAGGAGTACGCTTCATTCCTTCGATGAGTCGTTGCCAAGTTGTGCGATTTTCAAGAACATGTTCCATTCCTTAGTCTTTCCATATGGTTCAAAACCGACCGTTTCATAATCAAAGGAATCGGCATGAATGGTGGCTCAGAATGGGCCCCTCCCTAGATAATGGGAAAGAATCGGCAAATTTGTTTTTGCATTTTACTTGATGTAATGCTAGAAAACATGTCAAGCAAGTTATATCTATAATGTCTACAATGTCTCTCAAATCTTATAAATACTAGATTGCTAGTGAATACATGCATTTAAAAGTTTGTTCTTGCTTGTAAAAAGTTGAAGCTTGAAGGCTGCAACTAAATTAGTGTTCATAGAAATTAGAATCATGATTCACAAGTGCATATGACAATGTTGAATGGACAGTGGACACAATTCAACCTTGTTAGTTGCATTCCATGTTCCAACTTTCAACTTCCACTTAACAATGACTATTGTAATTTATGAGTTATCCATGTGGCGTGATATATCATCGTTGATTAAAGAGTCAAGACTGAAGTAACCAAACATGATACATTCATCAATGATCCTATATTAGTAGATCATAGTTACTAACTTGTAAGTAGTGAGCAGTAAGCTAAGTACATTGGATAAACGTTTTAATCGAAATTCGAAAGTCAAACTTACAATGACAAGCAAAATCATAGCATTGGAGTGAACAATGAAGTTATCAACTATATAGTGAAAACCCAAATAGCGGGTATCAAACTATACACATGTCACATATGATATCAATATAAGCTGAATAGTTAATGACAAATACTGAATCCACAGTCATGATCATGAGTCAACTATCATAATAATGTACTAGTAGAATCTACGTGAGAAATTGAGTCTTGACCTAGATTCTAGATGATGAACTACATATTCAAGTAGTTCAAGATCAAGTCTCAAATACAAAGTTTAAACAATTACCTGCATGGGATCTTTCTCCTCCCTCATATTATTTCCTAAGGCATAGGTTCGCAAACACTATCTTTTCTAATTTGTGTGGAGAGCCTATTTTTCCTCTTAGTGTATGAGGTAGTAGATGCTCTAGTTCCTCTCACAAGCTGCTGCAATGCAGTCCTATGAGAGGACTCTCAATGCAACGCATTGTGGCCTAGGGATGCACACCCACCACCACTCTCCTGTGTCATAGCCCTCTGATATGTGAGGCGGTCTTTTCGAAAAATCATGAGCTCCTCGTTGTAGCCTTTTGCTTTGCAACATTTGGTACAACCCTCTGGAGGTATTCCAACCACCCATTCTAAAGCTCATGGTCATGGAATTGCTTTGGACTAGATCTCTTCCATAAAGGATGCAGCACAACAGCATGTAAAAGGCCAATCAAACCAATATGAATGCACACCTAAACACATTGCACAATTTACAAATTTGGGACAATCATCAATCATCAACATCAAAGTTCAAAATTCAAAACAAGAATTGAGATCCAAATAAGGCTTAAGCTAGCTGCTAATTTCTAAACCTTAAAATCCAAACCCATGTTCTAGCATTGAGAATGAGGCCATCTATGATGAAGAATCAAAATTCAAAATTCAAACTTCGTGGGAATAGGCTAAGAATCTCCAAAACTTTGAACCCTCTACAAATTGCAAGGACCTTTAGTTTCTTGGTGTAAAACCCAGCCAAAAACTGTGTAGTATCAAGGACCTCTTTCACCCAGAGAAGAGCTGGCAAAAGCAAGACATGTATGAGTCATGACAAAGACAAACTAGTTATTACGTCCAAGGAGGTATGTGATTTTGAAAATTGAGAGCAAAAGAAAGAGTCTCAACTCCTCAGTGACCATTAAACACTCATGACATGTAGAGTCTTCAAACTTAAACTTCAATTTAGATGTGAGAATTGTAGCACTTATTTATAACTAGTTACTACTAACTAGGATATATCCACAATGTCCTCAATCAGTAGGTCAATATCATGTGCAACTCATAGAGTTCAAAAGATAGTGGGGTACTTCTCCATCACCAAATCCCCTGGCTTTGCAATTTGTGGCATTGTCAATAATGTAACCAAAGAACTGAAGCTTGTCTATGAATCATGGAAACAATTCAGGTGCACATCATGACTGATGGTTGGAGTGACAAGAAGAGGACATGTGGTGTCTTCCTATGTGGGCACCATGTTTTTGGGAGCCATCGATGGATTGGCACATGGCACTATTGTTTCAAGTGAGGAATGTGTTCATGACATGTGTTGGATTTCAATGCTCATTGCTCATGGCTAATTAGAATTTTAAAGTCGTTGCTCAATTAAAATTTGATGTTCAATGCTTTGTTATAGGTGAGGTCATCTACTCACACATCGCGCAAGTGATCAAGGAGGTGGGGCCTCAAGATGATGTGCAAGCTAACACTCCTAACAACTCTACTACCTAAAACTAAATTTACAATTCACACACATACCTCTTGCCTAATTCACACACATACACACACACACACACACACACACACACACACACACACACACACACACACACACACACACACACACACATTTTCTCTCCGAACTCTCCTAGCTCTAGGCCCTCCTTCATTTACGTAATGGTAGTGGCTAACACTACTAAGCACCACAATAGGAAAATCAATATTTACTAGCTAACCAACAGTAAAATCCATCTTTATTCATCTCAAGCCATGGATACTGCACCCATGGTTCAAATCTAGCAAAATCCATAGACATTTTACTGCATGCAAAAGGTGGTATAAAAGTCTCTTTCATATTGTCGACCTTTCAAATTCCTCACTCTCTTTGGGAGTACAGGGTTTATTTCGATAAAATATTGGAGAATAAGATGGTCAAGTTATTTGTTGACTGCACTGGGTGCTGAAAACTTTCAAGGTGAATATATGCTTACCTAGCTCAAGCTACAACAAATACCATGCAAGGCAAACATAATTTCCAACCATTGTTCCCAGCAGTACAAACCAATGTCACATCTTGTAAGGCCATAGGAATTCATTCGGTACAGAACGTGGAAATTATCCCACATTTTGTTTTCTAAGGAACCTCATACAATTATTTTTGTTAAAAAATTTGAAAAAATAGCTCTTTTTTGAAAGCAACTCAAAATGGGCTCCTATGTTTCCAACAAGGATAGAACTAAAAAAAACAGAGATAATTTGTGTTTACTCAATATGGCACTAGCAAAAAAGTTGCCTTCTGTTTATTGATCCAAAGAATGAATAGTCATACAAAATTGTTCATGCCACTCATGCTATAAATTCTTCCTAGTTTAGTAGTAAATGCCTACCTCTTGATTCTTGGAGCTCTTGTTGACAAGACCTATAGTTCTGCAGATGACTCTAAGTCAACTGGCTCAACAAAATCAGAAAACCCATTTGCATCTCTCATATCCTCCACTCCATTGTTTGCCTCGACAGTGGTTGCAATTTCCAGATCCTCGCCTTGTAGCTTCTCTGTTAGTTTTCTTGCTTCTTCATCTAACTCACTCCACTCTGGCACAATTCGTCTCGCACCCTGAAGTACAACAGATGAAAAGGCTCAGTATCTTTCATGATAGCTGTACTTTGACAGATATGAACATGCACATAGTAGCCAAATAGCATGCTTTACACTATAAACAGAATTATTTGACTGGGCAAAGAACACTTGTGCTGTTAAAATGATGCACTTGTCAATAATGGCACTTTTCAGTGCATGCATACAGAAATTGTGACTCTATTTCTAGTTTAAGGAACATGTTGGAGTATAGAATTCATGATATTATTACTTTTCAATGGCTTGACTTGGTGGATAGAAGCAACCAACTGAATGAACCAGAACATGGAAAATATTATCCTTCAATCTTTGATGCATTTAAGAATGAAATCATTTCCAATGTAGGAATGAGGAAAAAGCCTACTCTGGCTGAGTTCACACATTACACTTACCATGAAAAATCTCCTGTAACTAGAGATAAATTACTAGATAACTAGAGATAAATTAACCTACAATAAAATTTGATACAGGATACTTCCGAGACATGAAAGTCTTGTAGAGAGAGAGAATTTGAAGTTTAGGCTCTTTGGTCATCTATCGTCTTCGCTCAAAATTTTGTTGCATTTCCACACCAAGATTCACACCACAACCACTCTTGAGGTAAACTGAAGATTGGAACGGTATGTTGAGCATAGTTGGGTAAATCCTGCAAAATAGACAGGTGAGTACATTTCTTTTCTTGGTAGATGAAGCAATAAACACCAGCATTAGAGTCATAGAGTTTAAATTTGAATGACCAGACTGCTTGTCTAAAAAGTGATGCTTGCAGGAAAATTCCATTCAATATTTTGCTAGCAAATAGATTAAACAGTTACTCTACCAGAGTAAGATAGAACCTCTACCTGGTCAAGGTTTGAAAGACTGTTGGGATCTTTGCTGAGTGTCTCATAGAAAACTCTCGAATTGTCTCCCGCGGCAGTTTGACTAAATTTTGCTAAATCCACTACGTACAGTGCACTGCAATTACATATCAGAATATCAATAATGGTTAGAGAGGACTAGATAACTGTGAGAACTGTGAGAGAGATATGGATAATTGATAAGAAGATTAACAAAACTGAACCTGATATGATAAGGCCTTCCCCTGAGATGCTCCCTCCAAAACCCCTGTTCAATATATGCAGCTCAATATATACAAGTTCTACAAGCCATAGTCCCAAACTGATTCAAATTGAGTCCATTGAAATTATTGCATATTATAATACCATTCGAATCTACCTACTGCAAAGCAGTTACCAAAAACATCTTGTATGTTCTTTGTCATTATGATACAAGCTAAAGTCGCACTGAGCTTATTCCTTGCATAAAAAAAGAGTTAACTGTTCACCCTGAAAAGAACGTCTTTTATCGGACATCAAACATATGAGGCAAAGGATGGTGATTTGGCATGAATACACAATTACCTGATTCCAAAATCGATACCCGTCCATCCATATCTCGATTGTTGTCACAAAAAGGGGTGTATGCAAGGGGCTTTCCTTTGATATCCATATCATACAAGTCGCCCATGTCAGCTCGCACAATTTGATCAGCATCAACAATTATTACCTGTTGACATAAAGTGCGGAATACATTAGGGGACTATGTTTACATGCCACAATGATAACAGTCCGCTATATATGCAAATACTTTAAAACAGAAGATCCAAAATTGACCACCCATCCCATACTCGATCGGATATATATTCAAGCTTCAAAGAGTCTCATCACTAAACACATCACATAGAACTATAGGCCCAAATGATTCGCTGCTTCTCTGTCTGCTTATGAAGCCATGAAGGCCACTTATAAGTCACTAACTCATAGTCGAACCGATACTCCGTGGCCATGTGTGGAAGAAAATCCTGCATAACAATTGCATGCAACAATTGAACTCTGGAAATAAATCAGACTGTCATGCACAAATTGGATACCACATCTAGTTTTTTATGAACCAGAATAATCAGACTGTCATGCACAAATTGGATACGACATGTAACAAACCTTAAATTGTGGTGATAGGTAGTTTTTTATGAACCAGAATTGAGCAGGCCGAAGGGTGTTTTTCAGCACACTGAGGATCATGATTTTCAAAAATCGTTCATACCTGCAAGAGTCATTCAATGTGTTAAATGTCGCTCATGCTAATTTACACAATTAGTAATATCTTTTTAAATATATAGGCTCTTCCCAAAACCTCCAATATATCTGTTAATTCTCATCTCCAATGCCTAACTTTAGGTTGCCACCTCTAAAAACCCTAATCCCCCCAGCTGTAGAATCACATACTAATACTATTGTTAGGCTTCAAGCTATGGCATTCCACACTACCTAACCACTCAGATAGTAAGCCTAACCATGAGTAGCACAAAGATAAGCATTAGCTAATAGGTATCCAAGATACTCTAGCACAAGATAGATTAAATGAAATATTAAAATGACATGCCTTTATATAGGCTCTTCCCACAACCTAATGAAGATCTAACCATTATTGGCTATTCGGATTCCGATTTTGCAAGTGATAAGATGGATCAAAAGTCCATTAATGCATATACTATCTTTCTTGGAGGCAATCTTGTGTCTTGGCTTTCAAAGAAGCAAGATACCATATCTCTATCTTCTAGTGAGGCCGAGTACAAAGCACTCACTACAACAACTAAAGATGTGCTTTGGATCAAGAGGTTAATCCTGGAGCTAAAGTGCATCAAAGATGATGATCTTCCCTTAATCAAATGTGACAACATATCAGCCCAAGCTCTTGCAAACAATCGGCACACATTTTGTAAGGGAAAAGCTCATTGGAGGAGAAATCAACTTGGAACACGTCGACACATCTTCATGTATTGCTGATCTTCTCACAAAGCCACTTTGCAAAAGTGTCTTTTCAAAGCATAGATCTAATCTTGGTCTTATCTCAAGATCAATGCTCGATCCACATTAGATACATTTTTAGGAGGAGTGTCAAAATATTGGAAAAATCTATCTAATGTTGTGAGTAGGGGTCCTAAAAATGCCAAAGATGAATTAAGCTCATTTGGCTTAGTAAAGACCCATCTTAGAATAAAATATTCAAGGTAGGTAGAAGTAGAAACTCGAGCTACCATAGGAATTGCCATTTGTACTTTGCATGCCACATTTAATGCATGAAAAGACTAGGTGGCACAATCTCTTTTTTTGCAGCTCTTTCTTTCGATGCGCTACTTTTGAATCTCTTTGGGCTTCATAAGAGGGGATTCAGCTATCATTGCTCTAGAGAGTTTCTTTTGATCAAGGTTGATCTGACTCATCTGTTGCTTAAGTTTTGTCCTTTTTTCCTGAACTTCTTGGATCTTCCTCTTTAGTTCTTCTAGCTGCTTCACCTGCTTCTTAGGTCTTCGTTTGACTGATCAACCATTGTAGGTGGCAATTGGTCTCCACAGGACATTTGCAATGATCTATCAGCTGCTTCAGTAAGACTATCAAAACTTGGGATTTTCCAGAAGAACAGTTTACGAATGATAAACAAACAGATGGAAGGAAGGATGGTGGTGACAATGGTAGATGGTGTGGACGATAGGCATGAAAATGGACGCAGAAGTATGGCAAGAGGTTGGTTGAAGAAAGAGACTGATTTTCCAATGTTTGTGTTTCCCTTTCTGAAGGATCTTCGTTGTGACTGGGGTACTTCTTCTGATTGAGTCTTTTTGGATTGCCCATCTGTCTTCTTAGCCTTGTCATTTTCATATTTGACTTGTGACCTTGCCGTCGACCTTGTTGGTGTTGTTGTTGGCAGCGTAACTGCTTCAGTGGATCCAAGCAGATCCACTCTCTCTCCCCCAAAAAAATCTGTTGGTGGGGATGTTGTTGCTGGTAACTGGTCATGTTCAAGGTTGGATCTACGTGTGGAACACGTAGTTGAAACTCGTTGAACATGTGACTGTACTAAAGATTGAACAAATTTTAACTAAATTTGTTTCGATCTTGCTGTAGTTGACTCGAAGATGAATATGGCAATGAGATGCATGAATCAACTCCGGCTGTCCATGGATTTCTGATATTTCTCAAAAAATTCTAAATTGATGTACAAGATAATCTGAAGATGGATAGATGAATGAAAATGTGTTCTGGAGATGCTCTACAGAAGACTCTTGTGCAGTAGTTATTTCTCATGCAAAAATCAATCACACAAAATAGGTGAAGAGAAACAAGGAAATAAACAAACGTTATGGAGAGTTAAAATTGTATGGCACTTGTCAAACAAAACTTGCATTGATCAACATTGATAAGTCATCTTGATAGTTGGAATAGTTTATTTGTTTTGTAGAGTAATGATACTTACTCTCATACGCTCTTGTCAAAACAAGGCAGGGTTGGTGACACTAACATCTATCATCATGGATAACAGATGTTGTAAGATATAGCGTGAGATGCAAGTATGGGTGAGGTACTATGTCATGAGGACCTCTTTGAACAAGAGATTCAGAACCAAATCTCTATATGGATTTCCGAATCCTAGATTTGTTGTGTATTGGCACATTGGAAATCTGATCAGCATGTGGAAAGACAATAGATTGCAGTTTGTAGAAAGGGAGAAAAACTATCAATTCCCTGTGGAGGTTGCTCTTGGTTGGACATTGTAGCAGATGACGGAATATCGGTTTCACTTTCTTTCGACAAGGACTCATTTTAGATTGTCTTTTTGTATTATGGAGTTGGTGTATTGGATGGTGATGTAGAAGTTTACAAGAAACTTCTCGATTGAGTAGCAGGTTTAACTGTTTGTTGCTATGGTGCTCGAGTTGTTGTCGTGAGGATCCTATTGTAATTCGTAACTGACGTGATGGGCAGGTAGGATCTTGGTTTTTGTTTTGGACAGCCTTTGAAACTGTGTCTCCTTATATAGTCAGGACACTCAGCATGGTACTGGGTCTTAACTGGACAATCAACCATGAAGTGGCCAGTTTCACCACAGATGAAACATCTGGTGTGTAGTGGCCCTTGTATAATAGCATAACCATCTTGTATGGCTAGTGGTTCTGGACTTTTTGGTGGATATTCATGATAAGGCAAGGCATTTTCAGATTGAGATGGATGTTCTTCATATTGTTGAACTATATGTGCTTGAATAGGTTGATATGAAGGACAAGCATCAACAAGATGCGTAGCCCGGCAGTGTGGGCACCATATTGTTTTTCGTCTATAAGGTACCTGTGCAGGGTTTGACTGATCAGGCATACTGCTTTGGATAGACTTAAGGGTAGTTTGAAACTAATTGGTGAGTTTCTCCATTTCAAGTTGGTGTTGCTTATGAAGCAACTCCAGCTGTGATTTTCAAAGCTAATCTTGGGTGTCCTCGATCGGCTTCGACTCATAGACAGGAGCACGTGGTGCTCTTCTTTCTTTGGATTCGTCAAAATCTGATCCTTCGTCTTCTTCCTTGATGGCATCAGACATAGCTAATTTGAGGCTCAAATATTCATCATTGGATTTAAACTCACGTCTAATTCATCTTGGAAGGCCGACTAAAAACCAGATAATGAGCATCTGTTCGGAGGGTTGTTCCTGTACTTGACTTTTGAGGCATTTGAAACGCTCGATATATGTTGGGGTATTCCCAACAAAGTGTAAATAAATAAAATCCTCCAATAAAATGTGTTGCGAGGGCATGGCATCCTGCGTGTATAAGCCCATGGCCCAATGAGCACACAAATAAGTTGTAAATAAAATAAACATGACTTGGGCTTTGGAATTAAAATAAAACTAGAGGCCCAATGTCATTTTTAAACTTAGAGATCACTTTTTAGAGTTGGATCCAGATTGGGACTCACATGAATCTTGTGATTTCTGATGTACTTTTTGTGGACCCTTGGATCAAGTTGGGTCCAAGATGAATGGATAGGTCATTGTGATTATTAGCCAATAGGATTGAGGGACAAGGGCCTTTCCCATTTTATAAAAAGGCACCATTTGTACACTATTACCATGCTTAATGAGAAGGAGAAAACTCTACCATTTTTGGAAGAGAAGCAATCTCATTTGCTATTCGCTACTTGCTAATGCTCTTGATTGTGTTTTCCGTTGCTTTCTATTTTCATGTTTATTGTTTGCCATAGTGAATGCTTTTCCATTAGCAAGCATAAGGAGCATTTGAGCTAACCTCTACCCTCACTCTCTCTCTCTCTCTTTCTCTCTTCTCTTCACAACCTCTTCTTTTCTATCCCTTCCCTTCACCCAAATCATGATGAATGTTAGTGTAGAGGAGTAGAGTTGAAGGAGAGTAGTGTTGGTGGTGAGTAGAGTTAAGGGAGAAAGTAGGAAATTAACTAAAAGTAACATCTATGCATAGTTAGGTACCTATCCAGTGATCTAACCCTTGTTGACAGGCAGGAGGGCTATACTACGCAAGATCTTTGACCCTACAGTGGCGCCGTGGCCGAGGATAGGTTTGCACGAACTAGTTTAGCTGCATTTTAGCTATTTTCTTGTTTTTTAGAGTAGTTTAGGTAGATTGTTGGGAGTTTAGAGTAAGTTTTCTGTATTTTTTTTTGTAGATCGGAAGAAACTTTGATGTGCAATACGGTTTGCATTTACATTGAAACCCAAACCAACCAGCCAAAAAATCCAAAAAACACACCAATCTACATTTTGGAGAAAAAAAGAGCTTAAAATCTCATCAAAATTTTATATCTTCATAATCAGTGAGAATTAACCCATGCATGACTGGCAGCAGCTCCAGGGTACTGTTCTAGACTGCATAGAAGCCTGCGAGAGTTAGTTCCAAGCAGATTATAAAAATCAGAGAAAAATCATAAAAAATTCAAAAAACCCTTGAAAAAATCCGAAAAAAAATTAAATATTCATAAGCACTCTCGCAGAGCCCTGTGAAGTTCCCTCTCAGTGAGACCAGGACACAGAGAAGCTTGCGAAAGTTAATTTGATATCTAAGTGCCTGTGCAAGAGTTCCTAGTGAAAAAAAAGACGATAAAGTACCAGTGAACCCTTGTAGACAGCAAAATTTTTAGTTCCGGTGGTCAAGAACTCTCGCAGAGGATTTTGAAGTTCCATCTCAGTGAGACCAAGACACAGAAGAGCTTGCGAGAGTTAGTCTGATTCCAGTGAGCAGAAAATTGGATTTAAGTTCTAAAAAATCACTAAAAAGTGAAGGTCCAACAAATCCTTCCAGTAAGAACTCTCGCAGACCCTCTCAATCGATTCAAAATGGCAATTGACATCAGTGATGAAGCCTGCGAGAGTTAGTGTGAAGATCTGGTGAAGATCATGCCAAAAAAGTGGTTTTGAACCCTTGTAGACAGTGAAATTTTCACTTCTGGTGAGAGTTAACTCTCGCAAAAAATTCTATAGTGAGATCTGACCCAGATCCAGCTACTGTGAATCTTGCGAGAGTTACCAATCAATAGCACAAAGGATAGCAAATCAGGCACCACACCTTCCCAGATTAGCACCTGTGTAACAAGAGGTAGAATCGAAACCAGCACCAATGGATCCAATGGGCCAACCCGTACCTGTCGCTCCCTTGCAAGCAGTCCGGAGAGCACCACGGATGGAGATACCAAAATACGACGGATCATCAGATCCCATCCGATTCCTCCAGATCTACGAGCAAGCTTGTGAAATGTATGGTGAACGGACACTTGCGGAGAAGCTGATGCTATTCCCTATGTCCTTACTAGCAGTGGCTCAGGATTGGTTTTTCAATCTGTCAGAGGAATAGAAATCCACCTGTGAAGCAGTTAAAACGACTCTCATTGCGTGCTTTAAACCAAGAAAGTTCCTGGAAGGTCTGTTTCTCCTGCAGAGCAAAGTCAAAATGGAAAAATGAGAAAGGGTTCGGGACTATATTGAATAGGTCAAACATCTACGATCCGAGTGCAGTGTAGCCCTGACTCCCAAATTTGCGGTGATCATGTGGTTCCTAGCCGGATTACCGCGAAGCATCAGAAGAGAACTGAAACGACAAGAGCAGTACGCTACTCTGCAAGAAGCTATGGAAGATGCCATCAGGGAAGAGGGTGAGGGATCTGACGATGAATATCCTTTGACCCACACTCCTACTCCCTCGATCGCATCATCATCATCAAACACATCCACTCTATCCTCAAAACCGCTGCTGAAGAAATGACAAAATTACACAAACAGCAGATAGAGCAACTTACGATGTAGTTTGACGAAAAACTGAAAGCCTTACAAGGAACTGTAGCAGTAACTCCACATCAACCGAAACCAAACCAGCTGCAGTATCCTCGATGGGAGAATGTATGGTGTTCTGTATGCATGCAAAAAATACAACGAACAAGTGTCCAATCCTAAAGCAAAATCTAAGACTGACACATAAATTCTGCCATCTGTGCAATGCAACATCGCACGATACGACATTTTGCCCGTTTAACCCCCGGATTGTTCAACAGAAAAGAAGTCCTTATCAGAATTCCTATCCTTATCATCAAGGGGCACCCAATGCGGCACCAAGGTACGACGCACCATATCAACCACAGCGTATGGCCTTACCTGCTCCACCAGGGCCAACCAATCAACAAGTGGCCCATGCAAATCTGACAGCAGCAGAACCGGAGATGCAAATGCCACCTCAACCTGAGCAGCAACAATGGTACAGACCAGATGAACTATTTATGGATCCTGTCATAAATGAATATGTTTCGGCCTATGCAGCTAAAACTCAGCGCCAAGGCAGAAGAAATTACGGCTGCTATGCATGTGGCGAAGGACACAGAATAGCATAATGTCCCTACAAGGGACAATACACAACCTCCTGCCGAGAATGCGGTTATAGACACTATTACAAGAATTGTCAATTTAAACCTGGAACCAGTGCACCTCTTAACCTCATTGCCATACAACAACCAACAGTTCCAGCGGGGATGCCATCGGAAGGTCGACAATTCCACGCTCTTGTGTTAGCTGTTACGCGAGCACAGAAGAGGAAGGAAGTGGCTTCCTCACCACCACCATTGGTCACTGACGACCAACCCTCGACTTCAGCGCCATATCCAAATGTGAGGGAAGAGAGAAGGCAATACCAGAAAATAAGACACTGGATACAGAAAGCACAAGCGGAGGAAAAAGAGTAAGAAAGAGACCATCCCACGCAACCTCCAGTCGGCGTCGAACGGGTACCGCAAGCAGGCTCACCACTACGCACTGATCAGAATGATTGGTTGCACCAACATGAACCACCTTTTCACATGGTGGAGCCCGAGGAACCACGCACTGAAAGGCGCACAGTTTTGTTGTCAAGCCATATTAGTTTACAACTTGGAGAACTACTACGGATTGCACCACAAGCGAAAAGCCTTCTAGCTGAATGAGCCAAAGTGGATGAGGAGCCAGTAGCGCCTGAGCCCATATATTGTGCGGGCTATGATGAGACAAGTAACGTCCTCCACACAGGAGCAACATGGGAAAGTGAGGAACACAACATCACTTTGCCAATCAAACACAAGAGATACGAAAACGAGATGGCAGTGGTAGATGGAGGATCGGGTGTCAATCTGATCTCCACCACTTTGTACAAAAAATGGGGTCTACAAGGATTGAAGCCAGCAAGATCCGCCATCAACCTAGCAGATCAATCCTGTGTGAAACCAGAAGGTGTAGTTGCTGATATTCCCATAAAGATAGCAAGCATGCAGTTTGTAATTACTTTTGTAGTCATGGATATACCTGAATCTCCATCTGCATACCGTGTTTTACTGAAAAGACCATGGTTGAGGACTGCGCAAGTAGTACACAGCTGGGGTACATGGAAACTCACCTTCAAGAATAGAGAACAGGCTGTAAAGGTAGATCCAACCACATGGGCGGTGAAACCTATTGCACCCAAAGCTGATGACGGATCATCCACGACAGATCATACGATTGATCGCCCAAGGCCAGCCAAGGGAGGTCACTATCATTCAGAGACGGATGTCATGAGATGGACAGATGCATTAGCAACTATTGACTGCCAGACATTCAATATGAATCAGATACAGAACTGAGTACATCTTCACCCAAATGTTACACTATGGACACACCAATCACATTTGGGGTGAATATGATAAACATAACATGGCTGTCAGCGGAGCTGATTGAGAACCCAGTGGATGATGATCTAGTCCCTTGGCAACATGCTCTAACTTATAGTAAGGAGATTGAGCTGACTGATGAACAAATCCTACACCACATGGACCCAGATCATTACAGAACCAAGAAGGTACCAGCTCAACCACCACAAAGGTCTGCTATGGCAAAAGTCTCAAGGATTGATCCACCCAAGGCACTTGTGAATAAGAAGAATCAGTTGAAGTAACACTACAACCAGGTGATCCGATGGAGTGACCTACCCGAAGAGGCAATAGCTACAGTAGACGTTGATATTTGCAACCATGAGGCGAATGTCATAGCAGTTCCGAAGAAAGACAACAAGGATGAACCCACCAAAATGACAAAAAAGAACAAAAAGAAGGTTTTGGATTCCTTGAAGTCAATCAACTTGGACTCAGATACAGCGTCATCTTCTACACAGGTGACATATAATAAAAAAATGACCATTTGGGCCAAGATCAATATGCTGAAAGAGGAATCTCGACGAGCTCCAGTTCACGAGATGCTTGATACTTTCAAGAACTATACATTGGACGACGTGGTAATCATGATGCCACAAGCCCAACGAGAATCTGATCAAAGTCAAGCACCAGCGGAACAAGTCTTCGAGTGACCTGCATGAACACAGCCGATGAATCTTGCGGAACCAGGAGAAGAAGAAAGGATAGTGCATGTGGGAGAGCAGTTAACACCCACGCAGTTCAAGAGACTACAATCCTTGTTGGTGGAATATTAAGACTGTTTTGCTTGGAGCTATAGTGATCTAAAGGGCATTCCGCTAACAGTAGTCCAACACACCATACCTTTGGTGGATGAAAAAAGTCCCCAAGGTAAGCTGTTACTACCGCTGCAACCCGAATTATACAGAACTGATCAAGCAAGAGTTGCAGAAGCTTATGGATGCAGATTTCATTTACAAAATTGAGCACACAGAATGGGTATCGTCGATAGTTATAGTACCCAAGAAAAATGACAAAATACAGTGAATCTGAAGGTGCTTAATGCAATTACCAAAAAGGACCATTTCTCTTTACCATTTACGAAAAGTGTCCTCGATAGAGTAGCTGGCGACGAAGCCTACAGTTTTTTGGACGGCTTAAGCGGCTACAACCAGATGAAAATAGCTCCCCAGAACCAGCACAAGACAACATTTGCCACAGAATGGAGAACTTATGCCTATAAAGTGATGCCATTCAGACTTTGCAATGCCCCAAGCACTTTCCAACGAGTCATGCAGGTGACATTCAAAGATTATTTGCAAAAAAATTTGGAAATTTTCTTGGACGATCTGTGCGTGCATGGATCAGATTCCGAACACTTATCCAATTTGAAAAAGGTGCTACAAAAATGCCACGAATACCAGATCTCCCTAAATCCAGAAAAATGTTAATTATGGGTGACACATGGCTTGATACTCAGCCATATAGTGTCAAGACATGGGATTGCCATAGATCTATCAAAGATCAGGATCATTATTGATCTACCACCACTGGGGACGATCCGCGAGGTCAACCTTTTCATGGGTCATCCTAACTATTATAGGATCTTCATTCTTGATTTTGAGGAGTTAGCCAGACCAATTTACAAGCTCACAACGGATCCACATTGGAATGAGGAAGCTCTAAAGGCTTTTTAGAAGATTAAGGATACATTGGTCTCAACACCAATCTTACGATCACCCAATTGGTCCTATGAGTTCCACGTGCATACGGACACATCGAAGTATGCAGTTGGACCAGTCTTAACCCAGCCAGGTGAACACAAAAAGAATTTTCCAATCCGATTTGCAAGCCGACAGCTCCAGTGATACCGAAATGAATTATTCAACCACAGAGCGAGAAGCATTGACAATGATCTATGCGGTTAAGAAGTTTCGACACTATTTGATGGCCACACATTTTGCTTTTTATACGGACCATCAACCCTTGCTATATCTCGTTAATAAAACTTGCAACACCGGGAGAATCACCAGATGGCTCCTTTTGTTGTTGGAATTTGATTTTTGGATAGTAGTTCGCAAGGGAAAACAACACTACGTGGAGGATCATGTGTCATGAGTCAAGGGAAAGGAGATTGCAACCCAACCCGACGATGAGCTGGCAGATGCTGCCTTATTTTACGTGGACACAGTACCAGAATGGGCTACCGACATTGTTGATTATCTAATGTGGGACCAACCAAACGAATCACTACCAAAGACGAAACAACAGAAATTGATCTTGAAGGCTAGACCTTATCAGTTAATTGCCGACCAGTTGTACCGAAGAGGTCCAGACGGAATTCTTCGGCGGTGTACTCTTCCTCATGAGACCACCCAGATCATTTTGCTTTTACATGAAGGCATGGGTGGAGATTATTTTGCATCTGACATTACAGTTCGCAAGATCCTACAATTAGGATGTTGGTGGCCAACGATTCATAAAGATACGGAGGAATATTTAAAAAAGTGCGATGTGTGCCAAAGGGCAAGGAGACCAACGAGATTGAACTATGATCTACTGCACCCAGTCTTAGCCCAAGCACCGTTCAAAAAATGGGGATTGGATTATATTGGTCCAATTCACCCTGCAACAAGGAGTTACTAGGCTTGATACATAATCGTAGCCACAGACTACCTCACCAAATGGGTTGAAGCCAAGGCAGTAGGAGTAGCTGATGCTAGGACCACTACCAAGTTCTTTTATGAAAATATCATTGTGCGCTTCGGATGCCCGGTGGAACTAGTCAGTGATCGCGGAAGCCATTTCATCAACGAGACCATCAAGGTCCTGTTGGAGGAATTCTTCGTGATCCACAGAATCAGTACGCCTTATTATCCTCGTGGTAATGGGTAAGCAGAATCATCCAATAAGATCTTGTGTAGCGTGCTCACGAAAACAGTTGAAGCTAGCAGATCAGATCGGAAACACAAGTTGCATGCTGCAATGTGGGCATTCAGGACAACATATAAAGGGAGCACTAATCAAACACCCTTCCAATTGGTATATGGTCAGAATGTTGTGATGGTAGTAGAGTTTTTAGTTCCTTCATTAAGGATTGCCACCGCGCAACGTCTTAATGAGTTCAAATCTCTACAGCTACGTCTCAAAGCTCTGCATAAACTCTGTGAAACACGCTTGCTAGTTGTGCATGCACTGGCAACTGAAAAGGAAAGACGCAAAGCTTGGCATGATCACAGATTACAAAAGAAGGATCTTCGTTCAGGAGATCTGGTCCTGATGTATAAAACCAAGGCGATCAAGGGGAAGTTGAGATTCATGGACGAAGGTCCTTATAGGATCAAGGAAATTCTTAATCATGCCGTGAACTTAGAAAAGCTATATGGGATGCCATTCGACACACCCATCAACGGTACCAGTTGCACAAGTGCTGGCCACCATAGTGAGACAAATCCAGATTGGGGGTGGCATGTTACAAAAAGCTAATCCTCTCAGCCATCACCGCTAGATCTAAGGAGATGAAGCCAAATCAAGCTAAATCCATCAAGATTCAGCCAGATCTGGCAAGATCAGAGAAATCCATCAACATCAAAGGATGATCCAGATCTTGATAGGATAAAAAAGAAAGCAGATCATCAGATTGACTGATGGATCTACTACCAAGAATCCATCAAAACTTCCAGAGCACTACCAATAGTTAGATCAAGCTTGGATGAAGCTGATTACCAGTCTACAAAAGTTAAAAATCAGAAAATCTCGAGATCTCGTCAAAAAACACTCTGAAAGAGCACTTTTTTCATGATTTTTTGAGATCCCTTGGGAGATAGCTCTTGAAAATTGGACAGTCATCAGATCTGACCTAGATGCATCCATGAAAGTCTCTGCGAGAGTTCCTGATGGAGAAATCATCATTTTTTTAGTGTATGCGAGAGTTCCCAGAAGCAAAATAATCAAACCCCTCGCAGAGCATCAAGATCATCTTACCAACCCTCGCAAGGTACCTAAATGGAATTAGAGCAGTGAAATTAGCCTGCCTAATCCAATCTTGAAAATTCAATCATAGGAACAAGTTGTGCGAGAGATCACTTCCTGCGAAAGTTGAACCCTCGTAGACAGCCTGAGCTCTCGCAAAACCTTCGCATAACAGTCAAATCACCTTCTGAACTCTCGCAAACTTCTCTGAGGTCTTAGAATTTTGTGAAGAAGGTGTCTGCCAAGGGAAAGTGGATTTCACTGAATACACACTCTAAATTCCGCTATATAAGGGCTGAATTTGAGTCATTTGTCACCTTTGCTAGCGAAGCTCTGCCGAAATTTTCACTAAAAATACCAAGTATTTTATTTTTGACCAAACTTTCTACCAACTGTCATCTGCTCATATTAAACATCGATCTGCGTTCTGAACTACAATCATTGTCATCCAACACTCATTATTCTCAGTTTTCTATTGTTTTCACATCTTTTTTCATTTTCTACCGTTTTTTTCTACTTTTCCAACTTTTTCGACCACTAATCATCATTGCTAACATGGCCTCCTCATCCTCTGAAGACTCTGGCGACAAACATGTGATCCATCGTGACATCCCCGAGGCCACGCAAATTTGGCCTCTACCCTCTGACACTCTGATCCAACCATGGCTGTAGACAGCCGGCCCACTCCTTGAAGCAATGGATTTTTACCCGGCTCTTCCATTCTGAGATTAACATGGGCCTCGCCCTTCACGTTTACGCCACCTGGGATGAGGACAAGGTTCGTTTCCACTTCCTATACCAAGGTACCATGTACAAGGTCAGGAGTAACGCCGACTCGATGGTCACCGTTGGCATTATGTCCGGTGATCGTCAACCCATCTCCCATCGCCACGCCAAAGCTCTGATCAAACCATTCGTCACCCAAACCACACCAGAAATTCCCATCCAGACTAACAATGGTTACCTGATAGAAGCTATCACGGAACCCGTCATTCAGATGGCTGCGCATCTGTTGAATAACTTTCTGGTTATTTCAACATTTTGCAAGGACAGAATCCAGTCTACGCTGCTGAGTCAGATAGTGCAATCCTTTCTAAATTCCCTAACCCCTCCGTTGTGCCATAAGACTGGCATAGCTTCCTTATTCGAGAACTAACCAACTCCATCAAACCCAACAACCGTGAGCGAATTGCAACAGGCCCCCTGTTGTGTAACTTTGCTTGCGCACTTCTCGAGGCAAAAGTGCATGGTTTCCAACGCTCATTCCTCCTGTCTACCCTTGTGCCACATACTAACCTTTATCCACCATCTCAAGCATCTACCTCCTCCCAACCTGCAGTCATTAACACAACGGTCAACAAACGAATGTGTGGCACTGCCTCTACATCCACATCTCCACCTATTACCCGAAGACGTGTCTCCACTGCCGCTCTAACCACTCCATCAACCACCGCCACTACTTCTTCCGTGCAACCCCCCACTCCAATTTCTGTTGTTGCTACCTCTCTTCCTGTTCCATCCACATCTGTTTCTGTCTCCATTTTCATTTCTTCTGTTGATACCACTTCTACTTCTCTTCCAGTGTCCACTGCTCCATCCATCACCATTGCATTCTCCATCACTCCTGCCACCACCGTTGCTCCTCTCACATTCAATCCTTCTGATTCGCAACTGTCTTCCGACACTCTGGCGTGGATGCAAGTTATCAAATTTTCACCCCCACGCCAGACACTTTCTGCTCCATCCTCACCTTCTTCCATACTCCACACCATCCTTCAATTCCCCACTGTTCCTCTCATCCTCTCGTTCGGACATACCGTACTCACCCCTATTTCCACAGTTGTTTCTCACACCCCACCCGCTTTGCCAACAAAGGTTGCCGAGGGCAGCCAACCGCTGCCTGATGACGCATTTGTACAAACAAGTTTTGTAGCATCACCAGATCGGACTGACCCTACCGCCCCAGATGGCATAAGGACAAATGAAAATCTGATCGAAGACAATGACGACGAAATTCCACAGGTCGTCAGGGCCGATACAACAAAAGCCCTTGCCAGTGCCAATATACCAGCTGCTTCCACGGATCTAATGACGACGTACCAAACTCTAGGAAAATACATCTTGGATGCAGTAGCGGCCAAAGCTATTCTGGAAAGCAGGGTACTACATTTGGCAATGAGTAATACACAACTGTGAGCAAACCTCACCAAGCTGCAACAAGAGCTGATTCTGGCTCAGCAACACGAACAAGCAGGGCACCAGGAGATTGCCAAGCTGCAGTAGAAGGAGGAAGGCCTAAACAAATATATTCAAAGCCTCTCCAAAGCGCTGAGTGAGGGCTCCACAAAGCTATGGGAGCTTCAAGCGGAAGCATCCCAATGGCTTGCCCCCATCCAGACGCAACATACACTTTTGGAAGCAGAGAACACGCGCCTGGGGTCAGAGGTCAAAGCCTTACAAGACGAAAAGCTCGTCTGGTTAGTTCAATTTGCATCGGACACAAGGCCGCTTTCCCAATCTGAGATGAATCTTCTACGGCATCAGGTGCAGATTTATAGCCAAATCCTCAACAGCTACCAGACGGAGTTCAATAAGTATCGGACAAGCGCAACACAGGAGATCGCCCAGGCCAAACAAGCCCTCAAGACATGCCAATAATACATGGAAACAAAGGCCCAGCCCACCCCCGTGACAGGCTAGTACCAGCCAAAATAAGAGCCAGTAGGCAGCAAAGGAATTTCAACTAGATCAAGGGTCCGAAGGCCAAGACCAAGGGCAGACAGATGCGACTGCTGAGACGTGAGACCAGAGCCAAGGCACAACCACCAGCCAAGGTCAAGCAACATCATCCAGAGGATCGCGTACGATTTTTGCCAGCCGAGCCTTCCAAAGACCAAAGTCCATGGAAGAGAACATCAATGAATTTTTATCCAAATATCCCCACGAGTCATCAAGAGACGGCTGACATATGTCATTCTCAGCTCAGACCATCAAGGGAAAAGAACTACAAGCCTTATCCGCCCTCCAACCACAACCGGAGTGGCGACAACAGTTATTTGAGAAAGACCCTGCGGCCATCAGAGCTTACATGACGAGTCCGCAACAGTTACGAGTGAACGCACATTTCTTGCCATGTCCAAGAAGATCCAAATGGACGGAATGCGGCACTCCTCTGAACTAGATCACACTGCACAATTTCAACTAGCCAATCATCAAATTCGAATATGGGTGGACAATGGATGTAGACGTCAGAAGGGCTCTCTCCGCATTCGCCAGTCACTACATCAATTGTCACGATCCCACAGTCTGCGCGACAGCCACTTACGCCTGGGACTTAGAATATTTAATGGGCATTGAAACAAAATGGGATGATTTTTTTCCCTCCATATTTTTTGATCCAAATAAGGTGCTCGCTTCTGACAAAGTCAAAGACCAGCTGCCAGTCGCTCGCGTATATTACCGAGCTGCATTCCTTGGAGATTTCTGGACGAAACGATTCCAAGCATGGGTGGATCAGGAATGGCTGACAGGAGTCCACAAGTCCTTCCACATGCCAAAGGACTCAAAGAAACTGGACTGTCTCAACTTCATGGAAGACGTTACAGGCTATCAGATCCACCAGAGGCGGTCCAGGAGAACGCTATACTAAACCTAGCATAGTGCCGAGGAACCGACACTACTTCAAGCCGTGGGTCCTGTTGGGGGTATTCCCAACAAAGTGTATATAAATAAAATCCTCCAATAAAATGTGTTGCGAGGGCATGGCATCCTGCATGTATAAGCCCATGGCCTAATGAGCACGCAATTAGAGTTGTAAATAAAATAAACTTGACTTGGGCCTTGGAATTAAAATAAAACTAGAGGCCCAATGTCATTTTTAAACTTAGAGATCACTTTTTAGAGTTGGGTCCAAATTGGGACTCACATGAATCTTGTGATTTCTAATGTACTTTTTGTGGATCCTTGGATCAAGTTGGGTCCAAGATGAATGGATAGGATCATTGTGAATATTAGCCAATAAGATTGAAGGGCAAGGGCCTTTCCCATTTTATAAAAAGACACCATTTGAACACTATTTTCATGCTTAATGAGAAGGAGGAAACTCTATTATTTTTGGAAGAGAAGCATCCTCATTTGCTATTCACTACTTGCTATTGCTCTTGATTGTGTTTTCCATTGCTTTCTATTTCCATGTTTATTGTTTGCCATAGTGAATGCTTTTCCATTAGCAAGCATAAGGAGCATTTGAGCTAACCTCCACCCTCACTCTCTATCTCTCTCTTTCTCTTCCCTTCTCAATCTCTTCTTCTCCATTCCTTCTCTTCAACCAAAACCATGATGAATGTTAGTGTAGAGGAGTAGAGTTAAAGAGGACTAGTATAGTGGTGAGTAGAGTTAAGGGAGAAAATAGAAAATTAACTAAAAGTAGCATCTATGCATAGTTAGGTACCTATCCAGTGATCTAACCTTTGTTGACAGGCGGAAGGACTATACTACGAGAGAACTTTGACCCCACATAAGAATTTTCCTTCAGAGAACACGATGAAAGTTCGAATAAATCAAACTAATATTAGCATTTTCAATCATTTATGAATCTAGTTATTGTTACGAGATAGGTCTTTTAGCTTTCTAGGCTTCTGTAACATTCAATCTAACCATTTAGACGGTTGATATAAACTAACATTCTGTTTCTAGAGTTCGTTTATCTTTCGAAAAAGAATAAATTTTGAGCACGAATAACAATGTTTCGAGTTCGGTTTCTCAGCCTTTGTCAATTTAGAATGTGCACTTTGTTAGTAGAACCGAGATTTTTCTGTTGAGGTGTTCTATGGATCCTCTCAAAGTGGGCAGTTGGATTAACCCCGATCTTCTTCGTTGCTTCTCGAACAAAGCTTTGTTGAGTGGCTTTGTAAAGATATCAGCTATCATTTCCTCAGTAGGTATGAAGACTGTCTTCAGTATCTTCTTTTTGACTAAGTCCTGAATAACATGATAGCTATATGCTTCATTTTCAAATGAAGTACAAGATCTTTTGTAAGATAGATTGTTGAAGTGTTATCCATTAGTAAGACATAAGGTTTAGAAATAGTTTCATCAAATTCTTCCAGCATTTGTTTGATCCATATAAGCTCGTTTGCCATCTTAGCTGCTACTACATATTTGGCCTCACAAGAAGATTGAGCTACTATTGTTTGCTTCTTACTTATCCAAAGTATGGATGTGCCAGATGCTAGAGTACAACCTCCTGAAATACTTTTGCTATCATCCTTCGTGGATGCCCAGCTTGCATCACTGTAAGATTTGATTCGAAATCCGGCTTCCTTTGAATGACATAGTCCATAGTCTTTTGATTCTTGGAGATATTGTACCACTCTATTTGCTAACTTCCAATGTAATGATCCTGGGTTCCGATTGAATTGGCTTAGCCTATATGCTTCAAATGTTATATCAGGTCTGGTGTTCTCTACAAGATACAACAATGATCCGATCAGCCTTCGATAGAGTGTATTGGCCATTTTTCTTCTCTTCCCTGAGAATCTACGAGCAATCTGTCTTGCTCAGTATCGTTTCAAGTATCATTGGAGTATGCACACCTTTGCATTCGATCATGTTGAAATCTTTGATGATTTTTTGAGTGTACTTTTGTTGGTGAAGATACAACTTACCACCTTCAAAGTCTCTTTTGATCTGTAAGCCTAGAATGTTTTTTTGCTTCTCCTAGGTTTGTGATCTCAAATATTTCAGAAATATCTTTTTTGACATCTGAAATCAACTTATCTTTTCTTGAGATGATAAGTGTGTCGTCAACATAAACAACTAGAATGATAGTTTCTCCTTCAACATGTTTGATATAGACATTCGACTCGATGAATAAAGTTCGAAGCCTAAAGAACGTAGTGCTTCGTCCTTTTTTCTATACCATTGTCTCGCTGCTTGTTTCAGACCCTAGATGCTCTTATTCATGTGACATCCGAATTCTGGATATTCTTGGCTTATAAAACCAAGTGGTTGATCCATGAATAAATCTTCTTCTAACTTTGCATGTAAGAAAACAGTTTTCTCATCCACAATATGGATTTTGAGATCATGAGCCATGGCATAAGTGAATAACAAGCGAATAGATGTGCGTTTGACTACAGGTGAGAAAGTATCAGTGTAGTCAATCCCATATTTATGTGAAAAATCTTTCGCAACCAACCTTGCTTTGTATCCGATGTTATCTCCATCAGGACCCTTTTTGATCTTGTAAATCCACTTGCATTTAATTGGTTTTCTTCCATTAGGTACAGGTGCAAGTATCCATACATTGTTCTTGTGCATTGATGACTCATCCTCCATTTCTTGAATCCAATGATCTTTATATGGTCCATCAATAGCTTCTTCGAATGTTTGAGGTTTGTCCGTGACACCACAAAATTTGATGGCTATGTTTGTTGAAACATCTTGACCAAATGTTACTGGTGGTTTTCTTTGTCTATCAGATCTTTTCATAGTTTGTATAGGTCTCAAATTCAATTCTGCATTTTCAGATTCGAATGTTTTTGCTGGAATTCGAACTAGTGATTCAAGTCTTTCAGGTACTCGAATTTGAGCTCCCTCTAAATCACTACTATGTCCAGATGGTAATTCTTGTTCATCATCTGCTTGCTTTTCTTCTGTTGTTGATAGCTCATAATAAGTCTTAAGAATTTCATAGCCGATTAAATCATTGTCTGCTATGTACTTTGACTCATCAAATTTGACATCTCGAACTATTTTTATTTTTTTAGTTTCGGGTATGTAGACTCAATAATATGAAGAGTGTAACTCGAATCCTACCAGAAAACTTTGTTCTATCTTTTCATCGAGTTTCTTTCTCAATTTTTCTTATATATGCATATAAACTACACATTCTAATGTCTAAACATGAGCTAGATTTGGTTTTGACTTCCACCATATTTTGTGAGGAGTTTTATCTGGTATTCTAGATTTGACTTAGCTACTACTTTTGCCCCTGTACTATATCGATGCTTTTGCATAAACCATTATACACCTGGTTTCTTTCGTTAGTGTGTGATTTCTTCGTTTCACAATTCCATTGCGCTAAGGTGTGTATGATGTAGTCTTCGTATGCATAATACCTCAATCAATACAGAAAGTTTTGAATTCATTGGAAATGTACTCACCTCCATGATATGTGCAAATTTGCTTCAACTTGTTGCATGTGTGCTTCTCAGACAATTCGTATACTCAATGAATTTCTCGAAAGCTTCCGATTTTGTACGAATAAAGTATACTATAATGAACTTGCTGAAGTCATCAATAAACGTTATGAAGTATTTTGGATCACTTAAAGACAATACTCCGAATGGTCCAGAGATATCCGAATGTACAATTTCTAGTACCTTGGTTGCTTATAAACATCTTTACTGAAACATGTTTGAGTCATTTTGACTTTAAGACAAGATTCGCAGGTAGTTCAAATATCTTGACTCTTGATTTCGTTTCCTTCAATCCTTTGACTCTTATTGGCTTGGTACAAAGCTTCCATGTTCATATGACATAACCTCTTGTGCCACAAAATATCTGTCGATTCTTGAGTTTGATTTGCTTGTATGAATGCTCAAGTGATACAAATTACCATCTCTGTTACCTTTAGTAACCAAGTTATCAAAATCTTCATTGAACAGTTTATAAGAGTCCCTTGTGAAGGTTCTTGTTCTGTTGCTCTAGAGCATTCTGCTTTGTCTTTGACAAAATTTGAATCTGAAGGTTCACTTTGATTTTGCTCCTTATTTTTGTGATTTTGATAATAGGCTACTACTGCATGACCCTGTTTATGACAATAAATACAATCAATCTTTGGATTCAACCAACATTTATCTTCTGTATGTCCTGATCTTTTGCATCGGTTGCAAATCTTCCTATCACCAGAATCTTTTTGTTGTTTTCTTGATTGTCGATCATTTGTCTTGAATTTGTCTGAAATATTTTCATTCTTCTTAGACGACTCTCTCTTAGACTTAAACTTCTTCAAAGATTGATTCTTCTGAGTAAATAGAGCTTTTTTCTGAATCACCATTATTGTCATAGCGTTCACGAGCTTCTACTTCCTCTTTGACTCCATCTATCGCCTTTTGGAGTGTCATAGACGAATCTTTCACCATTAAAGGTTGAGTTGTGTGGAATGACCTGGGTAGGACTCGAAGAAAATAGCTAAGTTGTTTTTCCTTTGAGATTGCATTTTTGGTGTCAAAATTTTGCAAGAAAATAAACAGATCTTTTATCTTTCGTATGCAAGTGGTCAGTTGTAGGTAAGTCAATTGGTCTTCCAAGAATATGATTTTATTTTGTGATCGAGTCTCATTCTTGTTTTGCAATTCTTCCCACAATTCTTTTGCGTTCAAAGTCAATGAAAGATCTAGCATTATGTTGTCATTCACTGAAGACGCAATAATCGCTATAGCTTTGTCAATTTTCTCCCTCCATTCATGAAGTTCTTTGCTAGGAGTAATTGGCTTCTCTTCTGTTGAATCTACCCATTGCCAAAGACCTTCGCCCTTTAGTATGAGTGAAGTCTTTAACTTTTAGACTAAATATTTCAAACTTTTTTTTATCCAAGATTGTACTGATCTTAGACTGAATGTTGATGATCAAAGACATCTTCTAATCTTCCAAATAAGCTCCAAATATGGTTGTCAAAGGATGTGAGAAGCTCTAATACCACTGTAGAAAAAATACTAAGAATTATCCTTCAGAGAACACGATGAAAGTTTGAATAAATCAAACTAATATCAGCGTTTTTAGTAGAACCGAGATTTGTCTGTTGAGGTGTTCTACACCCCTCCAAAGACCTTCTTGTCTTCAGAATCGTCACCAGACATCTCCTGTTGTAGGCACTTCTCCCGTTCTATCCACTTCTCTTTGGCCCAATGCCACTCCTCTTGACACTCACTTTTCCACCTCTCCATCAACTAACGTCTTGTTGTCTTATGACATACAAGTGCAGAAGCACATAGTACAGGATGACTGTGGTGGTCGTGTCATCACTCGCATGAGGCAACTCACGCATGTGGTCTTCAACAAGGACATTTTCAAGGACTGACGCAAACAAAGTGTTGACAACAAAAATTATGTCGTTGACTAGTTGTATAGAGAGTTTCTAGTCCTCTCTTTTGATTTGGAATTTGATCAAACCTGGATGTCACACCGCATGGGCCAGCCACCGCAAATCGGGAATCTGAGATGCAGTGAAAGCTGGCAAATCTAGGCCATACCACGTGCACAAGGAAGACTAGAAGTTTGCGAAGAAAGAATTATAATAAAATCCAGATTGCTTCAAACAACAACCAGAGGCAGCTAAGAAGTGATTGGAGACAATAGAGCCTTCTCACCTTGGTAGTGGTGGCCAAGGTTCTTTTCATGCCCATTTCGTAAGTCACCCTAAACCAATATGTTGAATTTGACATTATCGAAATTCAAATTTTATTTTGCTAACCTTCTTGCACTACCCCAAATTATTTGCGTATTTGTTAAAACTATAATTACAATATGTCGGTTCATGCAAAAATCTGCCGTAAAGCGGTCTTCCAAGAAAGAAGAGTATAAGTATGCATTTTCCAACAACATGCAATCATTACTCAAATTATTGGAGAGAAAAGGAGTGAGAATTGATTGGGATGGATATATTGAGGTATATATGGCTTCAAAATATATTTTAACTTCACTATATTCATGTGGCCTGACTTTCACTCTCATCACATTTCAAAAAAATAAACTCATATGCATTGGTCGAAGTAGGTATCGCACTCATAAACAACCATTCAAGAGATCTTTCACAAGATCTAACTCTCCTCTAGACCTTATACACACAAATTGCATTCATTTTGACTTGAATCTAATGGCAGAGCTCTTATGTATGTCACATTTATTGATGATAAATCAAGATACTCATGGCTTTACCTCTTGTCTAAGAAAATTTGAGGATTGGCCTTTTGCAAGTAGATTTTTGCGAGTTTAGTGAGTTTTTTTTGGACAAAATTATTGATCATGACAATCATGGTTTTCTTCGACATTTTGTTCAAGATCAAATGCAATTTCAATACATACAAATTTTTTTATAAGGATTGTATTATTTTACAAAGACATCCATAAACTGCTATAAATGAAATGTGAATGAATAATCGACACCCAAAAATAAAGACCTACACTTTATGCAACATGTGTAACACACATGAGCAGTTCATAGAAAACAATGGTAGACAACCACATAATGCTATTTTAAAATTGTCATCTAATAAAATGACACTTGCAAAAGAAATGACTATACTCGACAATAAAACTGATCATATCCATGCTCTTAAATTTTCTTCAACACAATTTTTGACAAAACACTCCTACAATTTTTAAGTAATATCATTCCCTGAACAAGAAGAAATTCAAATCTGACTTTTGAATTTTCACTTATAGAATAGCTCATCCATCTTTAACTCTTTTGCACTAGAATTTTTTCCATCTGCAATAAGATACTTTGTGATGATATCTTGTGCGATTTGTTTTTCCACTATTTATTATTGTGTGTAGGAAAAGTTGTTGCAATATTTTTACTGCCTTCTTAGATAATTCAAGTAGTATTAAAGACCTTCTCTCTCCAAAAATGTGTTCATGCACATACAAAGCTAGCCTTGTAACACTCTCCCTCATCATGAGGTACACGGTAGTAAATTTTTGCTTGACATGTTCTGGTACACATGGGAGGCTCACCACATGATTTGCACTTAAATGTTTCAGTTTGGACTTTTAATTTTTCCAATGATGCAATACTTTTATAAACTTCCAACAAACACTGTTTGATTTTCGTTTTTGACATGTTTGTTATATTATAAAAACACTCCACATTTCTAGATATGCTCACTCTAAGTTGAAAAAATTCCATATGGAAAATTCTAAGAGCATAGATACGCCAATGGAGCAAATTGTAAAAGATCCTAAAAAAGGTGATGAAAGATCCTTTGAGGACGTCACACTTTTTAGGAGACTTGTAGGCTCCTTGATTTGGCTTACCATTACTAGGCCCGATCTTAGTTTTTGTGTGCACAAATTGAGTCAATTTATGCAAGATTCTAAGATCCATCATTGGAAGATAGCCAAGAGGATTCTAAGATATGTATCTTCATCTTGTGATTATGGTCTACTCTATAAAAGTGAAGATCTATCCATTATTGGCTACTCGGATTCGGACTTTGCAAGTGACAAGATGGATCGAAAGTCTGTTAGTGCATGTACTATCTTTCTTGGAGGCAATCTAATATCTTGGCTTTCCAAAAAGCAAGATACTATATCTCTCTCTTCATGTGAGACCGAGTACAAAGCACTCACTACAACTACCAAAGAAGTGCTTTGGATCAAGAGGTTATTAATGGAACTAAAGTGCATCAAGGAGGATGATCTACCAATGATCAAGTGTGATAACATCTCGGCCCAAGCTCTTGCCAATAATCCCATATTTCATGCAAGAAGCAAGCACATAGAAGTGGCACACCATTTTGTGAGAGAAAAGCTTATTGGAGGAGAAATCTATTTGGAGCATGTCAACTCGTCCTCTTGTATTGCCGATCTACTCACCAAGCCTTTGAGCAAAAGTGCTTTTATCAAGCATAGATCTAATCTTGAAGTTATATCAAAGATCAATGCTCAAATCTTCATAGATAATTTTTTTAGGAGGAGTGTGAAGAATTGAAAAAGATTATCTATGTTAGATATAGGGGTCTTATGTTTTTTTACATCAAGCATCTAGGTGTAGGATGTTGATAGGAATAAATTTGGCATAGATGGCAAATTATGCATTTCCACTTGTAATGCCACTATTGAGCCAAAATAGAGTAAGAGGCTAAACACTTGCCAATTACAGTGTAGACAAGTGTAAAGTTTTTGTTTGATGAATTCCAAGAGGTCCAATAGGATTTAGAGGTGGAACATTGTGAGTTCCAATAGGAAATTGAGGTGTGCTTGAATATAGTCCAATAGAATTAAGAGGTGCATGGATCAATGATCCAATAGGATCAAGAGGTGACAAAATATGGTCCAATCATAGTTAAGCATAGTGATAGCTCGTGGACCTACTAGTATCATTGTACTCCTCATTTTGAAGCTAATTGATTTGGTGATTTCATGGATTTTGTGAGTTATTGGATTTCTAGCTTTCTCTCTCTACCCGAGAGCTCATGATGCATTTTCTCTCTCTACCCGAGAGCTCATGATGCATTTTCTCTCTCTACCCAAGGAGAGCAGCTTGTTTTTACTTAGATTATTTTTTGAATACTTCCCACACGTGTGAGTGAGAGTTGGAAGTGATTGAATGCATGTAGTAGTGTGTTTTTGCCATAGGATTCAAGATTGATCTTGAATCTCAATCTAGTCTTGATCTTGGTGCATCTACACACCTTAGGAGATCACAAGTACATGTAGTGGACAGTCCACACATGTGAAATTCAACAAATAAGTTTGAACTTGTCCAAAGTTCCAAGCAAACTACTTTCCAAGGACATAAATAGATCCAACCTACTTTCATGAAAGTGACATCTTTCTTAGATTTGACATGTGTTGTGATGGACTCTTGAAGACAAATCTTGCAAGTCCTTGTGAGACTCCAAGCCTCATTCACCTTTCCACAAACACCTTTCCTTGGACTTGTCCTTCTTGTATTTGCATTTTGAACTTGAAGCTCCATCCTTCACCTCGCCCCCCTTGCTTTGGTTCTCCTTGGATGGACTGGTCTTCTTTTTGTAGCATCTTGAGAAAAAATATCCTCCCTTGCGACAAAGGTTGCACTTAGGATCCTTTCTTTCCTTCAATAGGATGCCACCTATTGATGCCATGTGAATAAAAACCTGTGATATGATTCTACAAATGTAATTTGTGACTTTCAAGAGAATAGATTTGAACATCTTCAACAATCTAGAAGGATCTACAAAAGATCTAGCTCACAAACCTAAGAATCAATCTTCACAGTAATGACTAGTCACTTGGAAACTTTGCTTTGATCACTAAGACAAAAGCACACAATCTTTGAATCAAATCACTAAAGAAATCAGATCCAATCTCCTATTGGACTCATCAAATACCAATGACTCTTTCTTTTGAAAGTTGAAATGGATATGAAAAAGATTTGACACCTAGATTTTCCTTTTCACTTGACTAGTTCTCTCAACACTTGAGATTCTTGAACAAAAGATGGGTTTTGTTTCAAACACATGAAAATCAAACTTAATCACTTCTTCTGGACTCACTCTTGACCCAAATAATCTCACTCTTGAGATTTATAATGAATTTGATTTGATTTGAAAACAAACTATACCACCAATTTTTCACAAAGCTTAAAAATTTAGACAACTAGAGATTCACAAGGATCTCAACCATGCATGGACTCCTCCTCATTCTAGCCATCCAATGGGATCACGAATTGACCCTCACACTCTCACAAAGAAAGTTGAATAGAACTAATTTGAGTTTCATACATACTATGTCAATTTTTGCTCAATAAATTGATTCAATCACCCCTATTGGACTCCACCAATTACTCTACCTTTAGAGACTTGGAATGAAATTCAAAATCAAAAGTTGTGATTTTTCTCACTAAGATATTGTGCTTCAAAGAGCTAATGCCACTTAGAAAGATTTGATCACATAGGAGAAGACAAATTCTTCACCAATAACAACACATAATGAGCTTCTAGATCTTGCCCTCTACAAAGGAAGGAACTCTTAGAAAATTGGATCTCTCTCTACACATTTGTCATAGACACCTTAATGACTCTTTTCAATCCTTACAATCACTCAAAAAAATTGAGTAGGGTTGAACAATGTTACTTGGATCTCAATCTCTTTTCTAGAACTCTCAATTGAAGCCAATCTATGTCAAATTCTACAAAAGATTTGCATAGATGCTCTATATGCACTAGAAACTCTCAAATGTTTCACTTGGAGGATAGATCCAAGGATGTTTTCTAGCAAATTGATGCTTCTAAACTTGACCCTATCACTCTTGAACAGATCTAGAGTGATGGTACAATGGATTTCATCCTCTCACCTTGCATATCACTCCTTAATCTATGATTTTTGGCAAAATCACTCTCAACTTCAACATGCACTCAAAAAATCAGAGATAATCAATTAATGCACCTAATTCAAGCTTCAAATTTAGTTTTTTGGCTGATCTAATCCAAGAACTGATCAAGGGATTAGATTTTCCATAGAAAATGCTTGATTTTGCACTAAAAATCACTCAAATTGGTGTGTGAGTCAAATTGTACAAATTTTTGAAATTTCTCAGCCAAAACTGGAGCTGTACGGCCTCACACATGTGAAAAGGGTTCCTACAACATGTCATTGGATGCAAGTGGGTGTTCAAGATCAAGTACAATCATGATGGCTCCATGAACAAGTACAAGGCAAGATTATGTGCTAAAGGCTTTGCACAAATATATGGCCTTGACTATGAAGACACCTTTGCTCCTGTAGCAAAGATGGTGACAATAAGAATCATAATCTCTCTTGCCTTATTTTTTAAGTGGAAATTGTATCAACTTGATGTCTCCAACGCTTTTTTGAATGGCTATCTTGAGGAGGAGATATACATGGAACAAACTCAAGGATTTATCAAGGATAAATCTAAGGTGTGTTTGCTATTTAGAAGTCTTTATGGCTTGAAGCAAGCACCTAGATCATGGTATTCAAGACTCAACAACTTTCTACTTTCATTAGGATTTGTGCTTAGTGACTATGATCTTTCTATGTACTTAAAGTTTGATGGTAGTAATATTGTCATTCTTCTAATCTATGTAGATGACATTATTCGTAGTGGAAGTTGTTTGATGCTAGTTCAAGAAACTAAGGATGCATTAGGAAGAGAATTTAAAATGCAAGATCTAGGAGAGATCCATTACATTTTAGGCCTTGAGATTGATTTTCATGAAGAGTATGCTTTTATTTGTCAATCTAGATATGTCTTTTCTATGTTGAGAAAATTCAATATGCAAAATTGTAAAGGCATATATACTCCCATGGAGCAATATGTAAAAGATCCTATTAAAGGTGATGAAAGATTCTTCGAGGACATCACACTTTATAGGAGTCTTATAGGCTCTTTAATTTGGCTTACTATTACTAGACCCGATTTGAGCTATTGTGTGCACAAATTGAGTCAATTTATGCAAGATCCTAAGATCCAACATTGGAAGATGGCCAAGAGAGCTCTAAGATATGTATCTTCTACTCAAGATTATGGTTTATTGTACAAGAATGAAGATCTAATCATTATTGGCTATTCGGATTCCGATTTTGCAAGTGATAAGATGGATCGAAAGTCCATTAATGCATATACTATCTTCCTTGGAGGCAATCTTGTGTCTTGGCTTTCAAAGAAGCAAGATACCATATCTCTATCTTCTTGTGAGGCCGAGTAAAAAGCACTCACTACAACAACTAAAGATGTGCTTTGGATCAAGAGCTTAATCATGGAGCTAAAGTGCATCAAAGAGGATGATCTTCCCTTGATCAAATGTGACAACATATCGGCCCAAGCTCTTGCAAACAATCCTATTTTTCATGCAAGAAGCAAGCATATAGAAGTGGCACACCATTTTGTAAGGGAAAAGCTCATTGGAGGAGAAATCAACTTGGAACACGTCGACACATCTTCATGTATTGCTGATCTTCACAAAGCCACTTTGCAAAAGTGCCTTCTCAAAGCAAGATCTACTCTTGGTCTTATCTCAAGATCAATGCTTGATCCACATTAGATACATTTTTAGGAAGAGTGTCAAAATATTGGAAAAATCTATCTAATGTTGTGAGGAGGGGTCCTAAAAATGCCAAAGATGAATTAAGCTCTTTTGGTTTAGTAAAGACCCATCTTAGAATAAAATATTCAAGGTAGGTAGAAGTAGAAACTTGAGCTACCATAGGAATTGCCATTTTTACTTTGCAAGCCACATTTAATGCATGAAAAGACTAGGTGGCACAATTAGACAGTGTGAGGTGGCTTGAATAAGTCTAGATAGCTTGAGAGGTGGATTCACAACTCCAATTCAACTCAAAGTAGGAGGAGAGTCCATGGATCTATATATATGTGATGTACTCTCATTGAGAAAATTATGAAATTTGTGTGTAATGCAAATTTGGAGACAAGCTCTTTGTGCCCTCTCTCTCTAGTCAAGTTTTGTACTTTCATATTCTCTCTCTAGCCAAGTTGAGGCATTTATTGTGCTTAGTTTCATGTTTTGCTGACAGATCTTGCTTGTAACACAATAATATTTCTTGTATGATCAGCTTTTCTATTGTCAATCAATGCTAGTTTGATCTTTATGGTATTATTGGGCTTAGGCGGTCAAAAGTATATGTGTAGGGCGTCCCACACGTATGAATTCAACATCATTCACAAATTAGCATGCAAACCAATGAACGTTCAGTAGTTTCTACTACTACTTACTATAAAAACGGATTGAAATCAGAGCCTACACTACACTGAAGTGAGCTACATTTGAAACAAGAAACAAGAACTAAACTACAGCATGTTAGAAGTCCAAGAATCAAGAAACCAACCAGTCTATTGATTCTTGGACATCCCAAGAACGTCAAGAACTGGATTGTACAGAGATATGCAAGAATCACACCACAGATCTAGCTTATTTAGTTTACCTGAATGCTGGTTTCTACATTAATCCACAAACAAGGAAAGAAACTAATCCACTCTACGAAAGCAACAAATCTAATCCACTGTACAGTCCACAACCACACACAAAAGGAGGGAAGGGCAAGATCATAAATGCATCACTCAAGAAACAAGCATGATCAAGGAGCTCAATGGTTACACCAAACTCGTGAAGGCTCTTCTCATTTCAGCATGGTGTTGATACAAATCACAAAAAGCTCCTCTTCACAAAGAGGGAGTCTCTTAAATAAGCAAGAGAGCTACTTAGGTGGCATCCTAGTGGAATTTCCACATTTCACAAATCACAAGTGGAATAATGCTCTCCACTAGAGGTCACCATCAAAAGGTGGCTCACTCTACTTTCTTTAAGAGGGGTCTACTTGCATTTATTACATTTGCCTAGAAATACTAGTTCCTACATGGTCAGTCCATCTTCCGGGATTCACCATGAGGCTTACACAATTCTTACTTGTCATTACTAACTAGTATTCCTCGGCTCTCATACTTGGCTCTTAGTCTTCATTAGTCTCGTCTTCTCAGAGACCTCCTCGGTCTAAGGTGAGAGGTGCTCTTGAGTTGCTCTGTCCGAGTATCTTGGGGATTTAATAGAATCAGCCAACAGCCATTGCATGATCATTGACAAGATGAGAGTTGTTGGAAAGCTCCTTCTCTTTGATATTGTGAGAATAATCAAAAAGTACATCTCTACTTACAACAACTTTCTTGGAAATAGGATCAAATATTATATAAGCTTTACTATTTTCACTATAACTTGTGCAAAAATTGCATTTTTCACATAACCAACAAAGATGCCTTTGAGTGAGGTAGCATCTTCCTTCTTCCTTACTTCTAAAGGAATGTGTACATAACAAGTACAACCAAAAATTTTTCAAATCACTAAGATTTGGCTTTTTGCCATACAATGCTTCAAAAGGTGTGATTTCTTCAATGGCACTATTAGTCATTCTATTGCATAGAAAGTTTTCACATAAAATAGCTTCTCCCCAGAATAAAATAGGAAGAGATGGATCTAACCTCAATGCCTTAACACACTCACATAGTGTTCTATTTTTTCTCTTGTCCACTCCATTTTGTTGAGGAGTGTATGTGCATGTAGATTCTCTTCTAATGCCATAGACAACAATAAGACATCAAAACATACGAGATCATTCAATATGTGCATTGCAGTCACTATATTATCAATGATCCTTTTGTAAGAGCGTTGTTGTGACAGACCCACACAGCGCATCGGCGCAAGAGAAGGTATGTCTCTCACAAATAATATCAGATCGTCTCGCTTACTAGCAGACTTCTTAGACGTCAACTCAACAACACTATGCTTAGCTCAGGTTGACACTCAACCAATTGATAATCCAACTTGATATTCAACTCATTCTCTCATCTTCAATCTGATTATATAGATGGAGGAGGAAAAAGATTTAATCTAATCTCTGATTACAAGAACGCTTGATTAAGCATGTTCTAAAGGTATTCAGATTGCCTTCAACATCATCCGTAGAGGGGGAATGTCCTCTTGGTACTTTCTTGATTTTCTTTGTACTTAGATCGTGATGATCCGTCGTCTTTCAGTCTTCGGGAGTTGTTCGGCTATGTGTCTTGTTCAGGCTCCGCCTTCCCCTTTGAGCTCCTTCGGTCCTCGAACATTTGACCTTCGTCTTTGAGCTCCTTCGGTCATCAGAACATTTGACCATCGAGGTATTCGCCTTCATGTCTTGTTCGGCCCACTTTCTTAGTTGAAGAAATATAAGCTTTGTAAGCCTTGCTCACCTCACTATAACCAACAAATATACCTTTATTTGAAGATGGACCCTCCTTTGTCCTATCATCAAGAGTAATGTTGATATAGCATGCACATCCAAAAGTTTTGAGATATTTGACATTTGGCCTTCTACCAAATAATATCTCAAAAGGTGTTTTTCCTTCCAAAACAACACTTGGCCACCTATAATTGGCACACAACAAAGCTTCATCCCAAAAAGGTTTAGGAAGATTGGCGCCTGATTGTTAAAATTTTGACAGACCTAGTGCAGTATGCATCAATCAATCACCATAGCCACTCCTCACAGGCTCTCAAAGATGGTACAACAAAAGTTAATTGTATTAGCAAAGAAACTATACATATAGAGTATTCACAAACTTCTTAAAAAGACAGGTGTCCTAAAATTGGCCTACCACCTGCCAAAAACTAAGGTCGGGCTCAATATGGCCAAATTCGACCGACAAATTCTCATGCCACTAAGGATTGTTGGAATACAATATGTGGATACTGTGATAAAGTAGGCCATCTAAAAGGAACTTGTCGAATTTGAAAGAAAGATGAGAAGCGTAGGGGGAAACTAGTCCAAAGAGTTCCGAAGCAATATTAAACACCCTCACAAATTTATTTGCCAAAATCATAGAATAGGATATGATTAGAAACAGGATAGTTTGCAAGATACTAGATGGAGCCATAAAGATAGATAGAGATCCAACGCTGATCACTTGAACTTAAAATTAGACTTGTTGCTCAAAATATACCATAGACGATTATCACATAGGAAGAGCCATGGATGAGGGCTTGCTATATGAGCATTTTGGATTCATAGGTATAGAAACTATGTACCCAACACCTAGTAGAACAAAATTCACCTACATAAGTTTCAAGTCTTGGATGTTGGGCATTGTAGAAGATAGTGCAGTAACTAGATAGCCACAGATGCCAACCCCTACATGTAGAAATAGTTCCAACGGAGAGGATAGTGACGGAAACCTTTCACTCATGGGCCACGAATCCAGAATGCCAGATCATGTTGGGAGTGAAGGGATGTTGACTACCCCCTTAAACCATAACATATCCAATCCCCTCCTTGATGGGGTAGACCAATCCACTAGTGTGACTATTGAGCCGTCGACAAACAGGTGGAGTGAACTATCTTTTGACAAACTAAGTACATCACTTGATATCGACCGAATGTCCATGAATGATGGAGGCACGAGCCCATATCAACCCATCACTAGTTGATGAGAACTTAGAATCTTCAGACACTATAATAGATGAGTACCCACAGGAGGAATCCCATGAAACTACCAGCTTGTATGTTACAGATCCTGTACACGATACTGAGATGCCTCCTCTAGAATTAGAAAGCAATAAAATCTTTGTGAGCACGTTAGTTGATAGAGACATGTGAAGTAATGACCGAAGAAGGACTTGTCGGTGCCATAGATGCGTTCTTAGAGTCCCTTGAGCAGAATGAGGGTGAAAGGAAAGACAATACACCATCAAAACTAGATGCGATCGAAGAAAAATACGTCATATGAGAGGACCTTTTGATCAAATCTCAACTAGAGCCACAACTGGCTGAATGATCACAACTAGATCTAGATGGATTCTCATATTACTTTGGAAATTTTGATGCAAGAGGCCAGTCTATTGTCTAGAGAGCCAAGACCACCCATAGATAGTGGAAGAAGTGTGGTGGGATATTCACCTTTCCTACACTTGAAAAGTGCAGAAACTCGAGAACTCCCACCCCTAGAGCCCACAACATCAACTCTTCTTGAGGATCAAGAAGATACCACTGTTGATCTGCAAATAACAATAGCACTCTCATTGCAAGAGTGGGAAACACCTTCAGATATCCACATAGATGACATCCAATTAGAAGTAAAATTAGGAGAGTGCTCAACTCAATATGATAGTGAAGGTGAGATATCTAATCCAATTGAGAGTTATAGTGATGAATTTGAGTGGGAGACCGTATCTGAAGATGAAATTGAACTAGAGCCCAGTGAGGTGGCAGGTGACAAAGCAAAAAGTGACAAAGAGAAGGATGTCAAAACGGGAACCAATGGTAGAAAGTAAAGTTGAGCCAGACATGGACCTCAAGGATAATGCTAATCATAAGACGGAAGGAAAATTTTTAGCTAAAGATGACCATCAAGCTCAAGATCAATTGATTGTGCAAACACCTAGCCCTCTATCTATTGCACTAGTGACACAAAGAGTCACTTAGCCAATAGTTGTCCCGGATGACACCGAGAGGGTACCTAGAATAGCCTACCCTACAACAATTCCATGGAAACAATGATGAAGATGCCCATGAGCATCTAGATGATTTTAAAACACTAATGGTTGTTAATGCAATTGTGAATCCTACACATAGAATATTGTTGTTTTCCACGACTCTAGTAGGGGAAGCTAGACGATGCTATAATTTACCCAAAGTTTCCATCACCACATGAGAGAAATCATTTTGACTGTTCTTAGAAGAGTTTGGACCTAGATACAATGTCGATAGCTTGATGTTTGCTCTCACCACAATACAACAAGAACCGAGGGAATCAATACACATGTATGTCAAATGACTCAAGGAACTCATTTGCCAATTGAACATAGGACTAGCAATCGAGATATCATCTCAATTAGTGCTTATCTTTTTCCTAAGGGATCTACAATCGGATATCCAATTAGTAGTACACCAATCTAGAGTCTCCTCTTTTAAAGAGGTGGTATCTAGGGCCATGATTATTGAAACAACATATGTTGAAGGAGCCTCAGAGAGCATGCTGGAAAGGGTTTGTTTGTGCACGTGCTCCAAGAGGGTCTCTTGCAAGTGATCTGGACTGAAAGTGAGAAGTTGCTCAAGAGGAGGAAGGCATGGTTGGTCAGAGAGGGGGAGAAGCTCCCGTGCAGCGATGAGGAGGTGCTGAAAAGGCAAAGAACCACTATCCACATGAGCAATGCAATCTGCCAAGAGAGAGCGATGATTAGAAATGAATCGAGAAGATACAGTAGGGGTGACAAGAGCCCAGCTCCCGAGAAATCTAAAGGTGCATAAGTGACCGTAGGGAGAAGACCCACACCACCACAACAAATGGGTAACTGAGTCTGATTCCGAGCTGAAAGGGTCTCCACACCATCCAAAGAACTAGGGCCCAAAAGGTGGCCAAAAACATCCATAATAGAGCTGTCAAAGGAAGAAAGAAGACATAGAAAGTCCTAAGTAGGGGGAAAAGTCCGTATTAGGTAAGGAGGACACTGGATGAAGCAAGATGTCAAGATGCCAAACGCGACCTGAGTGTTGCCCAGCCGGAGAAGCAGATCTGCATGAGCAACATGGAACAAAGTCCGAGGGAGACCTGTTGGAGACCACAAAATGATGAAAGGCACGGAGCACCAGAGGAGCAAGACTGACGATATGAGTGTCATTAGCAACCGAAGGAAATAAGCAAGAGGGAAAGGCCTCTGTAGAAGCTCAAAGGGCACGAAAATGGAGCCAGAATGAAAAGAGGACCACCCAAAGGATCACCTTGACGAGTACTTGTTGCAAACTGGATAGTAGAAAACTCTCCAGAGCGCACATGGTGACTGTAAAAAAGGGGAGTCTCAGTAGCGTAGACCAACTGCACAAATGGGATAAGCTGAGCCAACTCACCACCAGCCGCCCTAACTCCCGAAAGATCATAGCTCTAGAAATTGAATTGAAAGCATTAGAAACATCCACTTGGAGAACAACTGAGTCAGGATGAAGATCAAGTGTGGCATGCAAACCATAAATCACAGCTTCACAACCCTAGAGGAGTCCCCCGAGGAGTAGAGACTCGGAATTGAAAGAGTTGAAATACCTATTTCAAAAAAGTAATACCTTTTCCATTAAAAGGCGTGTTAAAATTCAATAAGTGAATCTATAATTTCAAAATGAGCTTGTAAGGATTTGTAGGTTTTTGGCTAGCAACGGCAAGCATATAGTACAACAACGCTACAATGGTGCTTGCTGACCGAAGAAGAGCCAGCTTCACATTTGTGGCTTTTGACCAGATTTCCTTACCACCACATCAAAACATAATCTTCCAAGGAAGGCCATATCTTTGGGCTGCAGCCCAATTTCCTTCACACATCTGAAAAAAGTGCATTCTCGCAATTTACTGCGTGTTTTGGAGGTGGGTTCTCTTTGGAGCATTGAACAGAGCAGCGGCCAAATGGCATCTCTCAATGCTTTGCCCTGCCCTCAAGTTCAGCAGCACATACCCATTTCACCTTTCATAAAAGCCTGTGCTTTTACTCCCCAAAAGAGCCTTTCAGCAGTTGGCAATGGCGGCAGCAGCAATAGCAGAAGCCCTCTGAGGCTGCTGCGCCTTTCTGAAGCTGCAATCAGACGAAGAAAGGTGATGGTTATGGCTGCAGGGGCGTCAGGAATTGAGAGCAGTGAAGAGCCTGACTTCAATAAGGGTGTGCAATCAGCCCCAGGGTTGAAAGAGGTCGAGGGGGCTGCAGTGGCGGTGGCAGAAGAGCTCAGTGGGGTGGCGGATTTGAAGAAGGCACTGATCGACTCACTTTATGGAACAGAGCGCGGCCTGAGAGCGAGCAGCGAAACTCGAGCGGAGATTTTCGAGCTAATTGCACAATTGGAGCTCAAGAATCCAACTCCTGCCCCAACCCAAGCCCTTTCTCTGCTCAACGGAAAATGGATTTTGCAGTAAGCTCTCTATCTACGTATCTATCTTATCTATTTTCTATCTATCTATCTCTGTGATGGCCACGTGAATGCTTAAGCTTCCTGCTTGCATCTGAATAAGGGGCTGAGGAGTTGCTTCCCTGCTTTTTTTTTTCCTGCTGCAGATTGATTATGCCCACATGCATTTTATAAAGATGCTGCGGCTATCTACTAGTACTAGCATTCACAGATAAAAACAATTTTCATGAACAAATCATTGCATTTAAGGAATCAAAAGATAACTTTAAGAAATCTTGAGAAAGCTAAGACAAGACTTGTAAGGGCAGTCATATTGATATTGACTTATGCACCAATCAATTGTGCACCAATCACTTGCGCAATTGTAAGAGTGTTACAAACATAGAACTGGCAAACTTGTTTGCATTCAATGGGGCCTGCCCCACTTACAATTTAACGATTTTTAGTAAGTGCTAACTGAGAGTAACAGGTTAACTCACAGAAGCTAACTAACAAGTTAACTAAGAAGCTCAGTGCTGGACTAGAGTATTTTGTGTTCTTGCTTAACTGTTGCTTTACACTTTCCTTGAGCTAACTTGTGCTTTAGTTCGTGATGGCTCCAAGTGCCAACAACCTCTCAAATGGACTGTGGGCCCTTCTAGCAAAAGCTTGGCCTCCTCTCTTCTGCTCCATCACTGCCCCCTTCAACAAACTTAAACTTTGGACTGCTGCAGTCCAGGGCATTCCTTAATGGATGCTCTAATGGGTGTGAGGCGGGGCAGCATCTCAGTTACAAACAACGTAACTGAGGCAGATAGTTGTAGGTGGGGCAGTAAGCATGCAAGGTAGTTTACTGCCACAAATTAGCACTAACATAACTTGTAGTTAACTAATTTGTAAGTGGGGCAAAGGGGTTTGCAAATTAGAAAATTATAGTATGCAATTTTAGTATAATCGATTATGGTAGTATCATTGTGAAACTGAAATGGTCATGTTTGAAGCTTTAAATTCTAAGGCATATTCTTAATGTAGGGTAAAACTAGGGTTGTTTTAGTGAATAGGTTTTCAAGCTTTTTGACTTTTTGTCATGTTTGCAAACTTGTCTGACACTCAAATATTTTAAAGTTGCAAACGTCTCGTGGCAACTACGGCTACAAAATGGTCACAAATGAACGAGCACAATGAATTTGAAATTACATTAAAGGTGTGTAACATTTGAAAACTTGATGGGATTTATTGTATGTGTTGGAAATCTTTAAAGCTCGATGTAATGGATAAAATTGTTAGGAATTATTGACATCCACTACTGTGTTTGTCAAAGGTGAAGTGATTTTTGTAATGAAAACCACAAAAAGTGGGAAGCATAGCCAAAGAGGTGGAAGATGAGCATCGTATCAATGATATGATTGACTTACCAAAACAAGCAATTGCTAGGAAAACGTTTGCATAGTGTTCCATGTATTTTCGTCCAATTTGCTTCACAAAGCATCTATTAGCATCAAGAGTGAATGCTTCTAAGTTCTAAACAGAGTCGATTGCAACAAACTGAGGACTAGGACGAATGGGACGAGGCTTGGGTGAGTTTCATTACTTCTATGAAACACTCCAAAGATGCAATTGCCCTAACAAAGAATCACAATGATGATTTGTGATGGGTTGTGACAAGTTCATCATTCATTGCTACGAGGATGATAGATGTCCTTTTTTTTTGCATGTCCAAATCTTCTTTTGACTGGATTTGCGAAGTTCTTGCTCCAGACCTGGCCTAGCAACATACAAGATTTCAGGCGCTTGTCCCAGTCAATGTCCAAGTGGCTTTAGTATTGTTTAAATTGGCAAAAGGTGCAGATTGTGGTGCAATCTCGGAGTTTTTTGGGATTGGTAGAAATACAATGTATTGAGCTATCCGCCAAGTGGTTGAGGCAATCAATGCTACCTTGGGTTTTCACTTAACTTGGCCCATAGGAGAGGCAATGCAAAAGGTCATGCAAAGTTTTATGGACATATGCGGAATGTCGAACTGTCAAGGTGCCATCGATGGTTGCCACATCTCAATAATACCTGTGGGGAGCCATGTTTGGATTACTTCAATCGAGCAGAATTGTGGAGGAGCAGCACAAGGAGGCAGTGATAAAGGAGAACAGAGAAGGGCAAGTTCGTTGGTAGAAAGGCGAAGCAGACTGGAGGCTGTTGGCTGTCCATTTAGGAGGTCGTTGGAGGTTGGATTCTTCACTAACTGAAGCACACAGTTAGCTTAAGGAAGGGGTAAAGCCCTCCTGCTCTCGTTGGACTTTTTCGTGACTCTCCCAACTTCATCTCTTCTGTGTGGCTCCTACTCGATCCTTCCTGTTCCTGTCTCTCTTCTGCTTCTGAAGGGACCAGGCAAGGTATGATTTTTTCTGGCCTCGTGTATGATCATTTGCAAGCTCAGGTGGACTTTGAGAGAAATGTTAACTTCAAGCAGCAGGTTCGGAACAGATTGTTGTGGGAAAGTGTATACATCTGAAGATGCCAAAGACAAAGAGGCACGCGGAAAGATAAAGTGAAGCTTCATGATTCTGCTTGGAGTAAGAGATATTCTATGCATAAATATGAAATCTGAGTCTAAATGCGAAGTACAAAATGAAATAAAATTTACGATATTGGCTGCAATGATCCAAGGAAATGCTTGACTGCAGTTAGTGATTGCTGATTCTTGGCTTGACTGTAAACAAAGGAAATAAATACCTTTTGGCGAAAATAGGTCTACAAGAGGCTCACCTCAAAGCTTCTATGCTAATTTCTACGCAGTTTGTATTTTAACACTATACAAGGCATCTAGATCTGTACCACCCCCCTCTTGCCCCCGCCCCCCCCTTTCTCTCTTATCTATCATTTGTAACCAACTGATGTATGGTCATTGGGCCGCAACTGGGTTAAATTAGCATAATCTCATTCACTGATGACAGGAGTGGGGATTTCGTAGCATTTAGTCCAAGCTATTGAATCATGGAGTTAGTATCCAATTCATTGTGAGTATACTTCATAGGGTTGAAGATTGCTCATCTCTATTCTGTTACATTCAAGTACAATCTTAGACTTAACATTGGATTCATTTTTCTGTAGTAATAGAGGACATGTAGTTCTCATTTGAGATCTTCATTTGATGCGGTCCACAAGTTTCCATGCTAATAGTTTTGATCTTTAGTGATTCACTTTGCTGCATTTGCTAAGTTTGGTTTTTGAGCAAGCTAATACGATCATCCTTCTGCCTATATGAGAAATAGGACTTCATTCATTTATTTTTCTCTTTATTGCAAGCCTTCCATCATGGTTGAGTATGCCTGCCTTTCACCTCTAGCTATGTGGGAGAAACTCAACACGTTGTTCTTTTTGTACACGTGCACAAATTGATGGTGTGATACTTGATGAGTCCATAGAGTCAAAGATTGCATGTCTCTTTTTGTCTATGTGGGAGAAACTCAACACGTTGTTCTTTGTACACATGCATGAATTGATGGTGTGATACTTGATGAGTCCATAGAGTCAAAGATTGCATGTCTCTTTTTGTTATGTTCAGGTGCTTTCCTGGATTTCACATTGAGATGTTTGTTGGGCATATTAGGAGAAATGCACTTTTCTGTTCGTAGAGACTGCAACTGTATGTACTAAAGTCTAAAACAAAAAACTTTTGTTTAACAATGAAAAATAACGTCTGCATACAGAATGTGGCAATTTTCTCATTTTTCATATGGAAGCCCGTTGTGAGCAGCTGGGAAGTATGGATGACCTAGACAAGGTGATCAATGGGTAAAGAAAGTTCAAGGATTCAGTCTCTAGAAGACTTTTAACGGTTATTTCTGAAAGTGAAAATTGTCAGTGAAGAGGCTACGACACGATGTTTGTTGTTGCAACAAGAGTAGTGCTAAATTAGATGAGTTTGATGTCTTCTCAAGGTTATTGAACTGGATCTTTACCACTCTTAGCCTGGATCTGAGGCTCGTATTCTTCTAATTGATAAGTATATTGCAATAATTAATAAGTCTTTCTCCATCTTCTAAGCCCAAAGTGTTCTGTTTGCGCAGGTATACATCTTCTTTGGAATTATACCCTTTGTTAGCAGCTGGAAATTTGCCTCTGGTCAAGGTGGGGGAAATATCTCAGACAATAGATTCAGAAGCATTGGCAGTCCAAAACGCAGTCTTGTTTATCGGACCCCTTGCAACAACTTCTTTTAGCACATCGGCTTCATTCGAAGTCCTCAGCCCGAAACGTGTGCAGGTGACTATCCAGATTCCTCAACCAAGTAGCCAATCCTTTCCACTTTCAGTTGCACTCAAATCAGATCTTTTCTGAGTTTTCTTTTTGGAAGATTTTGAGCTGACTAGTTTTGAACCGCAGATCAAATTTGAGGAAGGTATCGTGGGCACCCCACAGCTCACCGATTTCATTGATATCCCGGAGAATGTCGAAGTCTTGGGTCAAAAAATTGACCTTACTTCCGTTCAGGGTCTTCTTCGTCCTCTACAAGATGCTGCCTCATCGGTGGCAAGGACACTATCCGGGCAGCCTCCATTCAAATTCCCTATTCAGGCAGAAAACGCCCGATCCTGGCTATTGACAACATACCTGGACGAAGATCTGCGCATTTCTCGTGGAGATGGCGGCAGTGTTTTTATATTGATAAAGGAGGGTAGCTCACTTGGGAGTTAGCTTTCTGTACACAGCTATACTACATTGGATATACTCTTCGGTCTATCCGAGATTACGACAAGATAAAACCTGATACATATATTTTTGAAGGTTAGACAGGCCTTTGGCCAGGGTCTCCTCCCCCATCTGCAGGCAAGGAATCAAACCTGCGTAGGACAAGCCCAACCCAACCACCATACACCACCACACCAAGCGTGGGCGGATGATACAACCCAATACTGTGTTTCTAGTCTTAAAGCGTTTGATGCGTTTGATTTGCTTGCAAAAAACATTTTCTTGTTATTCTGACCGAAGAAAGAACCTTTTCCAGCTGGCTGCTTCGTATTTGTATTTTCGTGTTGAGAAACTTAGATGAATGGGCCTTTCCATTTGCAAGTTCGCGAGTAACTTGCCAAATTTTTGCAAGTTACTGGCAAAGCTCAAAAAATATCTGTGAGTTACAGTTAAAACTCAGATAAAAATGGGTTTTGTGATTCTGAAAGTAATTATTTTGCGACAATACATTCCGTGGGAGTAGCTAGCTCGCCATGTGGTTTGGCCAATTTTCCATATTCTATCCGTAATAAATTTCTTTGATTGTGTTCAGTCCCCAGCCATATAGAATGAGCTCGTTCGGAACCGCATACTTATGCCCGCATCGAATGTATTATTTTTACATGAAGAACAATCAATTCTTTTGGTTCCATCATACATAGTATATAGATGCACGAAACGTCCAGGGTATAGAAAGCTTGGTTGCTCCTGTCCCCTACATGTATTCTAGTGAGCTGTTGCTGCTTTTGTTGGCCATTTAAAGGCAACAAATGTAATGAATGTTTGCAGCACAAATAACCAACCTGCACAATAGTTTTGTCTCTGCAGACTACTTAAAGTTGAGCTATTTGTTACTTGGACCTGGAACTTATGGGGTTTCTCTCCAGGTTGGGAGTCTTGACAGAGCAGAGCAGATGGCAGTCAATTTTCTTATCCAACAACAAATTTTTTTTTGTGTTTATTCGTTGTTTCTTGGTCACCTGCTGCATTTGAGGTACATTTGGGACAAAGCCAAAAGGAGGAGAATTTTATTTCATAGGATTTTAGAACAAACTAACCTAATTTTTGTTCAGGAAATAATTTCGCATGATATACAGGTTTTTTTTATTTTGTTTTACCAGTTGCTTTACTTATGATTCTAGCAAAAAGTTTGGCATGAAGGTTAATATTTCATCCTCATAATATCACCTCTACAAACCCTTTGTAACATTTTGAAAAATGGGTTCATCCACATTCCAATCCACTATTTCACAACATAGTCACAGTATTCTAGAGAGAACATACTAGCTATATTGGAGCAAAACTAATAGACCCCCATTATATCCAATAACTCTCTCTCTCTCTCTCTCTCTCTCATCACTTATTATGACATTTAAATGGGAACATACAATGAAAACAAAGGAAACCATGTTTTTTTTAGCAAACCTGATCTCAATTCTAGCTAGTAAAAAATCGTCTTTGATATTGTAAACACAAAGAAGACAACTCCATTGAGGATTTTATGAAATGAAAATCCTCCCATACGAATTTCCACAATGTAAAGAGCCTAACTAAGAACAAAGCAAATGACTAGCATATTCCAACTCTTTGGGATCAATCATAAATTGCCCATAGCCAAGAAAACCAAAACCAATTCCACCCCAATATCGATTCCGCACGCTAGGAGAAGTGCTTCACTGGGGACACATCAAATAGGCGCTCGTTGATACGATACTCTGGTGTGGCGACTTAGATATCGGATTAGCACACCTGTTATAAGAAAGAAAATTTTCAACTTTAACTGCACGCATCGATTCGCTATTGGACTGCATCATGAATCATCAAAGCTTGCTTCAGTAGATTCTTCATACAGTCCAAAGCTAAGAAGAATCTGCCAAGGCATGCTCTGATGATTTTGAAGAAACAAAGTGTTTCTATTAACAATGCTTTGTTAGCTCTCGACTCCCAACCTGACGAATATCTCGAAGATCTCGAAGACCTTGAAAACGAAGATCTCGAAGACCTCGAAGATGAATACCTCCTCAAAGACGAAATGTTCGCGAACAACATGAACAACAAGAGAAGATCGAACGACGAGAAACAAAAATGTTCGAGACACTCGAAGGTCGAATATTTTCGACACTTCACGCTCCAAAGGACTAGGAAGATCAGACGAGTGTCGTGAAGTACAGTTTCCTGATATGAGAGGAAGATCTTGAGGATCAGCTTCAAAGCATGAGAGTTCCAAGGGAGTCCTCAATGACAATCGCCGAGTCATCAAATTGCATGCAAATTGTCCATTCAAGTGTGCATCTTGCAAGGGTGGTGAGCATTGGAGAGTCTACTATGTTTCAATACTTTTTGGAAAGTAGTAGTAGACATGAGGTGCCTTGTTTCTTACCTTTAAGATTCATGGTGTTTATTACTTTGTATGACAAGACAATGAAATGGGATGCTTTGAAATCTACATTTGTTGTGGATAAAGCAATTCAATTGGATAACTATTTTTTTAATAGTTTGAATAGAGTCATAAAAGATGAAACATCATTTGTATTGGTAATCTTCGGATCCACATGCTCTGTGCATGATCATTCCAATGTAAGGACCAAAGATTATCCTATTTCAATGATAAGAATAATGGTAGTGTTTTGCTCTTCAAGTAGAGATTGTAGAATCTACTTGTTTTCAACCAAAGAATTTGTCAATGGTGGAAATGTGATCTTTCAAGAGTGGAAGATTTGTAAACTTGAAGAAGCACCTTTGGATCAACACCTTATTTAATTTATTGATGGTTTGGAGTCAAGTCAAGTGGAGGAGCAAGCTCAAGACCCGAGGACTCCAGAAGAATCTTGAGTATCAAGATGGAGCCATATAGGCTCAATCATATGGATCAAGCAAGGCAAACAGTCTTTGGCAACACTGTGTATGCACTTAGTAGTTTAATTGATGTATCTTCAAGTGCACAAAATGCCTTGGAATCCATGGCTTGGCATGATGTATAGTTTTTGAAGTGTGCTACATGACACATTTATGGAACATCTTGTAAGAGATCCTTTAAGAGGTGGTGAAAGATCTTTCATGGACATCATTATCTATTGGAGTCTCAAAAGTTCCTTGTTTGTAGCTAGATTTTTTAGACACTTCTAAAAGCACTCATTCATCTAGCAAGAGAGTTGTAGATAGATCAAGCTAAATTTGAGGAGTGTGAAGAATTCCCAAAAATTGGCAAATCTAGCTTGATCAAAAACCATGTAGAACTTTGTAAATATTGTGTATAATTGGGTTCCACACATGTAATGCCAAGATGACACATGGCAACCCACTCCTAATGTAGGTTAGGTCAAGTCCATAGGGTTGGTCATGTCATTTTGGTAGTGATTCCTAGTTTATAGGGCCTAAATCCTAGATTTAAGCTGAAAATTTGACCAACTAGCTATCTACCAAGCATGACTCTAGGAAATAGATTAGGTCAAGGAGAGTGACTTAACTTCCTTATTACATGCTGGAAATCCACCTAACTTCAAGAAGGAAGTCGAATTTGCTATGTATTCCAAGCTCCCATAGTGAGAAGATAGAAAATTTTTGGAGCTCATTGGCAATCTCAAGCTAGTTCACTATGTACATTGAGTTCTTGTGATCCAAACATCGTGGATAGGCTTTTGGATTGCTGACATGGACATCGGATTCCATGTCCGTCGGGTTCTGACGTCCACATAGGATGACACGTAATTTTTTTTAAAAAGAAAAATGCCATGCCATATCCACATCGAGATGTCGGATTCCAACATGCACTTTAAAAATTGGTTGCCGCCACAATTTTCTGATCACCGGATTTCCAGTTTCCGATTTTTTGCCTGGACGTCGGATTCCGACGCGTCGAATTGCGACGAATTATAAAATTTTCAAAAATCCGTCGGACACCCATGTCGGAATCTGCGCGATATGTTATTGTAACTAGTCAGTAGATTTGTTGTCAGATTTGGGACATACAATGCATTTGGTACAAGTGTTGACACTCCATTCTAAACATTCATTTTAACAATGCCTTCACCTTCAATTCTGTGAGAGCTGATGTCTCCAAGGTGAACGAATATTTTGGTGCTATAGGCCAAATAATCGATGAACCATTTTTGATGGCTTGTCATGTGTTGTGTTGCTCTAGAATCGAGGAACCATTCCTTTGATGGTTCGACGTGGTGATGGCTCACCACGAAGACTTCCTGCTCATCATCTTCTGAATCTTGGTTTTTTTTGCTTTGCGTTGGCTGCATGGACTTGCTGGTCTGGTTGCGTCTTCTTGTCGTTGTTGAAATTCAAGATTCGACAGTCCTGGATTTCATGATTTGTCCTCTTATAGTAGTTGTAGAATACCCTCTTCTTGTTCTAAGTAGGTGGCTGATTCTGGGTCTTCTGTGTCTGTTTCTGATTGTTGTCAGTTTGTTGAGCAACTGTCTTTTTCTATTGCTTTCTAGTGTTCTTCTTCGAGAATAATGTTGTAAGTCATTGATAGAGGACAAGAATGCTCCATTCCTTCTTGTTTCCTCTTGCAACAACATGATTAAGACTCTGAACAATGTTATATCTGAGTGTGTGGTTAGCATCGTCACCCAGTTTTCATAAGAGGATGGCAAACTAGTCAATAAGGTTATTATAGTGTTAGAGTCTTCGACTACTAAACCTATAACCGCCATATGCTCTAATAGAGTCTTAAATTGATTAATGTGATTCTGAACAGAATCACTTTCTAACATTCTGAGTGAGAAGAACTTTCTTCTCAGATGCAGCTTCGAAGTGACATCCCTCACTTCATATAATGTACTCAATATGTCCCAAGCCTATTACGAAGATTGGGCTTGTCTGATGTAGCCAATCTATCAGTTGGAGATGTTAAAGGTGGTCAAGGCAAAAGCCTTGCCATCCCTGAGCTTCCATTTGGAAATGGCTTGCTCATCAACATTGGGAAGTAGTTCGGTACTAGCGACTATTTTCCAAAGTTCCTTGGCCATCAGAACTACCTTCATCTTGAATTTTTACAAATGGTAGTTCGAACCATCTAGTTTGTCTACCATTAGAGCATATTGTGATTGGGAATCCATTTGGAATCTCAGGATGAATGTAGGCAGATAGTAGATTAATATGACTGGAAACAATTATAGCAAACGTCTATACTATATCAGAACAATCATTCTGATTATGCTCTAAGTCTGCTTCATAGAATCAAAGACGAGGCTCTAATACCATGTTGGCATTCGTGGGGCGACAACGCGGAGGCACAACGGAATCCTCGGTGCATGCAACTATGTCTATTGGATTAAGGCAAACAACGATAAATTGAAGTCTGTCGTACTTGATCAGTTTCAGAGTTGTTGATCTAGATAGTCAATTCCACAGCCATGCACAAGTTACTTTAGTTTTAGATTTAGCTTCACGGAAGTGATTTAGGTGCAGTTATTAGAGTGACAGATCAAACACTGCTATCAGTCATATGAAATGATTTAATCTACGAGTAAGTTTATCTGCAAGCATGAATCTATTTGACAATAAAAATGAAATAAGCATTCAACATACATAACCTAGATTACTTGAACTTTGATAGCTTAGTGGTGTAGAAAAATACAGTCTGGATGCAGATAGAGGCATGTTTTTTTTGAGACTATACTCAGTGATAGTAGAGAGAAAGAACAATACAATTGCGCTATGAACAATCGATTGATAGCGATGAGTTAGATGATTCAGCTAACACAAGCAACTGATAAGTTGATGGATATATACACATGGCTAACTAATTAAAAGAATGGTTAATTTGTAGTTTACAATTAGGTTAAGGCACTATGTGCTATTGGCAGTCATCATCGGACAATATCTGATTTTGTCTGGTCATGATGTGTGTACTTGTTGATTCGGCGATAGTCAAATTGCGGCCGATTGTTCAAGGAAGGCCAAATAAGGGAATCTGCCCAGATGGTCTACGATGCCCGACCAATCGAGTATGGCCGAACAATCGATGATAGCCGAATAAGAGAAGGTGGCCAACAAAGAAGAGATGGCCAAACTATCAAGTAACATTGTCACCGATTCCTTTGTATTTCTGTAGACTGTCAAGAGACAAGTGTATTTCTGCAGAGTATGTGAGTGTACAAATATTTACAACAACTTCATGAATGGGTCTAGCAAAGAATAGGGATGGGGAGGATAGAAATCCAACATTATTATCGTTGGGCGACGTTTAATTTTTTGGAAATAAATGTCGCAAATTTTTGTCACCATACCCATTTTTTGTAGTACTGTGAGTCATGCAAAAGTTGTTCATTGACTTGGCAATTTTGGCCATTATGACTAGTTTAGGGCAAGTATTGGATAAGCTAGGGCAAACCACTCTAGAGGAGAGAGAGTTATTACTCTCAGCATAGTAGGATTTGCGCTAAAATAGCATAGCCTAAGTGCCATTCCACTTTTGGAAGGCTTGGAGTCAATATTATCTGCTCATATTTGGTTCTCTTCTACTTTTGGGTAGAATATTTGATGTATGCTTGTTCAATCTCTATTGGAGAGTGGAAATAAATGATTTGTTGTTGTTGTACAACCTATTAATTGAGATTAGGATCAATACTTTTCATGTGTTGAATAGCTTTTGATTCTATCTTGCTTTGGTAGAGTTATCTTGATGAAACTAGTGATTTTGTGTGTAGATCAATTGTGTACAAATTGACAAGTGATACTATTGGCCTAGATCCACATTTAGGATCATGTTTAGATCTGAAATTTTCACAACTGCTATTGTCGCCATGCTACTTGTTGATATGTTGTCTTTCTCTTTTGGCCATGCATGCATTCGTTGCATGCGATAGCTCCATTTGAAAAAAAACATTACGAGGGGCTATTGATTTATTGCTCGTAATTGACTACTACCTATTGTTGGCTACTCTGATGGCCGCTATCCATTTGTTGGCTGCCACAGTTTCATTCAGGTAGTTTGTTATCTATCATGTTGAGTAAATCATTGTGTAAAAGATGTTGTCTGCCATCTCTTTGTTGGTTGATACCTGATATTTCTATACATGCTGGTTTTTTTCCTGTGAAATTTGCATACACAAAGGAACAAACCTAGATGAAGATTCGAAAGACAATCTCTAACCATGAAGCTAGCAATATGCCATCAACAATGCATTACAAAGATCTTCAAAATACTAATGATATTCAAATAAGATTGAGGACACGGTTTTAGAATAAAGACAGAAATCAAAGAATGAAATATTCTAATTCATGCAATAAAATCAAGTTAAAACCATCAATCTTTGTAATGTGGCACAACTTACTGTTTACACATATCTTTATATTTTAAGATATTGACTTTAATGTTAATATTTTTGGCATAAACTCCATCGATCAACTTGAACAAATTGTATTCTCTTAAGGCAATGCCAAAATTAAACATTTAAAAAATCAAGAAACAGGAAATGTTTCTGGTTGATTACTTTGCATAAATCTAATGAAACTTGTGTTGTTTGTAAATCCAAAATGGATATCAGGCTTTGATACCACAAACTCTATGTCTCAACACAACAACATCATAGTAAGATCAATCAAATTAAGCTAGAATGTTTTTATTTTTCAATATGAGCATAATTCTCTTACAACATACTAGCATTTTCCGAAACATTTGAATATTGTTACTCCAATTATTTCAACAAGCATAATATTTGGGATTCAAGCATACGTAGCTACATAGGAAGAATTGTTTGCTTTCCCAATTAGCTCAACGAAAATTGTCAAACTTGAATAGATAAATAAACATTAATAGGGATGACTTACTACATGCAACAATCATATAAATTGGGATAAAAATTACTAGAAAAATATACATTACAAATTTATTATATTCGTTTGGATCGAGCCCAAGATGATAGGGATCATCATCTTTATAGCACTCATTCACAAGATGATAGAGAATGATCTCAAATTTATGACAACAAAATTAAATAGAAAAAGATCTTGAAATGGATATACGATTCTAATATACCATGGAGACTTAGATGAAGTGTTATGATCTCGTGAGACTCATTAAGAATCCTTATATGGACAGTTTGTACATGCTTGAGGGAGGCAAATGAGCATCCGTGTTGCTGGCGGAATTAAGCCTTCATAAATTGTGGTGTTACACATGTCCACATACTCCTCCAGTCGTTTTATGCCTTTGAGTAACGACGCATGTTCCTCGCTTATACTCTCTAAGGCCACCCGAATGGAACATGCATCTCCTCTCTCTCTTACAAAATTGATCGAATTCTCAACACATTTCACGTCTTCCACAAAACCATGGACTTGCATTTTTATGTCGCCCACTTCCTTGATCAACACGAGGGTGTTACGATCGATCACGCCTAAACGATTAAGTCTTCCCTGTAGTTCTCTTTGAGCTTTATTCCCCAACCATCTGCCCAGTAACCACGACGGCACGCAAACTCCAGCTATTACGCCAACATCGACAGGTACTCCCACCACTGACAAGAATGCAGTCACAACAGTAGCTACCAATGCACCAGCACAGGTTGCAACCCAGATAATGGAAGAAATTTTCTTCCAACCTTTCACACGCTTTAATTTTTAACCCACGCGCTTCTTCTGCTCTTCAAATTTTTGCTGCACCTTCATTTGCCGTAATAACAGATCCTCAAGCTTTCTAAAAAACTCTTCAGGAAATGGATTATCGGCATTCATGAACTTGTTAAGATTATCCAAAACCCGCTTGCAATTGGCCTCCGTAGGTTGTGTATGCTTGGGCATTGACTCAATCGCATCCTGGATCAACAACAGCTTTGTTTTCGCATCTTTTATATACTTGTGAATCACTTGCAAATATTTTCACAAAAGTACGGTACCAAAGTAAAGTAGACAAAGCAAGCTATACAAACATAAAAACAAGACCTATAACTCTCCGGGCAGGGAGGCATCCAAGATAACTAAGTAGAGTGCATGAGAAAAGTAGCGAAAAAGAAACAAGCAAAAGCCGTAAGAAAGGGAGTAGATCCCTAAAAAAAGCAGCTGGTTCTGGGCCGTCCAAATCTCCCACAAAACCGCTAACCTGCAAATATGCCAAAAGGTAAAAAAAGAGCAATTAATAAGTGGGAAATCCCCAATAAAATGGTGGCAGAGAAAAGGGGATGCCCCAATGACGAAGGAATCTCACAAGCTCTGTCCAGAGTGACTAATTTTATTATTATATGTATATCCACTCTTTTTAACTATATATGTTAAATCCTATCTATGGAAATCAAGAAGCATTCTACAAGTTTTTATACTCCATGTCACATTTAGTAAAATAATTGCCTCAAAATACAAGAAGGCCCATTAAGGGCAATGGAGCCTGTGTGTTGATTTCTTATCTAGCACGTCATGAGTTGTTGTATTGTGCTTGAGTTTGGCTTGCCTGCCAAGTTCAATTCTCTATGATCCAGCCATGAGTAGATAATACCCAATTAAAGCATTTCCTATCTCATTTTGTCACTTGCTTTCTTAAGGTCTGCCACAATAACATTAAGCTATTGTGATGATTTGCTAAAAGGTGAGGTGTCACTCTTAGGTGAGCTTAAACATTTAATGATAAATTTTTAACTTAATTTTTTTTCAAGTATTTTATATTGTGTGACCATTTGAATGCCATGCTTATGTAAGCACATCATCTCTTGATATTCTTTATTGTGTAGTATCTCAATTCATTAATGTGATTTAATTTTTGTTTTTCATTTGTTTGTGGTCATATTTGTTTCTCTTTAGACTAGCTTATCTTTTTGTTGCATTTTTATTAAACTATTTTGATTACTTTAAGAGTTTCCAAAAATGTTGTGGGTAGTTGGTTAGAGGATTTGTGTCATGTGCTGCATGTAATTAGTCCATGAGCTTACTAGTGAATTGTCAAATATAGCCATGGAGCTAAATTAAATTAGAACTAGTCAAAAATAATAATAAAATAGCTAAAAGTAACAAACCTTCACCAAAATAGGCAAAGTAAGGATTATTTATTCATGAATGAAAATAAATTGTCAGGTGCCATCCTTAGCACTAAAACATCTAATCCATTCATGAACATCATAATTACAATGGAAATGTAAAACATTAAAAAAACTAGTCAAAAATCAAGAAACTAGACAAATATAGCAAACCTTTACAATTTTGTATTATGTCAAAGTTAAAACTGTTTGCTCAAAGATATTATCGATATCCATGTGGCATATTGTGGATTGCAATAGAGGGTTACAATTTGCCATGCGCATTAGGGTCCGCGGTGGAGACAACATTAGTGTCTGTGGTGGAGATAGAACTGTGATAGGCGATGGAAGGCAGTGGAGACATACGTAGAAAAGCCATCGCTACCAAAGTTGAGGGCCAAGATTTATCTCTCTCTCTCTCTCTCTCTCTTGCAGTCGCGCGCACGTTCTCTGGCAGGGTTTGTAAACATGATGATCCAGAGAGGGCGTTGGAATTGTTCAAGGATGAGAGGTGATCAGAAAGGCAAGTAGGAGCCATGAGTGATTTCTTTTTTCACTCATTTGTTAGCTTTGTATGTAGCTCACATATATGTCGATCCTTTCTACTTTTCAATAAATTCACGGTAGTTGATGCGGTGGTGCTGCATGGAAGACATGGATGATCCATAGTACAGTAGTTTCTTCGCAGCTGTTGTAGAATTTTTTTTTGCTTCCGATTAAAACAGCTTTATGGCTGATGAAGTTTCCATCTTCGGTTGTTTATTTCTACACGGTTGTGGTAAAGTTTGGTGCTTGCTTATTCTGATGCAAGAAGATCGAGAGGTGATAAATTTGTGATTTTTGGTTGTTTTCTTACCTGGGGTTAGCTCCGCTTCATCTTTTTGGATTGAAACAGTCGTGAAATTTTGATTTTGGGTTATTTTCTGAAATAGCTTTGCCTCCCCTTCAACTGTTTTGGATTGAAACAACAAAATAGTGATAAAATGTTCAGTTTTGGTTTTTTGCTTTTTCAAATGGCCTTCATCTCTTTCTTAACAGAATAATCTATAGTCTAGTTGTGACTTGGGATCACAGATTTTGACGTTACACTGTGATTTGCGGTGGTGTGAGCACATTAGCAAAGGTTGAGGTGTTGCTGATTGAAGTCTGGCAAATTTGGATTCTAGATTTCTGCATTTCATTTTGGTTTAGAAAGCCTCAGTGTGGTTGAGCAAATAAGGTCAGAGAACATTGCATTGTTGTGATGAGAGACAATGATGATTTTATTGAAATTTTGAACAGAGCGATGCATAAAGCAAGGCTTCTACACTAGCCTAAATTAGAGAACTGTTTCATAATTTGGTGCTAGCAAAGACTAATCAGATGAAAAGAAAGGATCAAAGCATGGAGATGTGGTTGATCACATATAGACTAATGTGATTGCATGCAAAGGTCTCTGTTCATATAAAGAGATGGCTGCAAAGCGTCCACATGTGATTCATGGCTGGTCTTCTTAACTAAAAATATGAGACAGTTCTTTGTGCGATTTGGCTAAGTTCTTTTAGCTCAGACAAACAAACAATCTTGACGGTAATGTAACGAAAAAGAGCGAGAATCCATCTGCACGATGTTGGCCTTTGCGGAAAAATATCCTAGTAAATTAACTGATGTCGTGTCTGCTTCATTTTGCTCTGATTTCTTGTAGTGGTCTGGAAAGATAGCTGGAAAAAATATGAGGTGCGCTAAAAGCCACACATAGCCGGATTCTCTGGTCTGACGCTTTTAATTATGTGATGTCATTATAGGTGCTCAAGTTAAGTAGGCAGGCCTCTCTATTTCAAAGCAACATGTTTTCTCCATTCTACGAAACTAACAATTTGTGTACTGATATTGCCACCTTCAATATGGAGTCGTTTTTGACAACTGTCTCTCGGCAAATCCTATTAGATGTCATTTATAGCATTAGATAATGCCTAGACACCTTTTGTGACAGATACAATTCATCAATAAGTTTTCACCAAATAAAAACTGATCTCTATCAAATTATAATTCTACGATTGTGTTTTGTTTTGCAGGACATATAGACAATGTCTTCCATATTGGATAAAGAAATCATCGAATTTTCAGAGATGCGTCCTGAAGATAACTTTATTGATGGTTTGTGATCGTTGAAATTGCGAATATTGAGAAACTGAGATTTTGAGATTCTGAGAAACTGAGAAACTGAGATTCGGAGAAATGAGATTATGAGAAACTGAGAAACTGAGATTCTGAAAAACTGAGAAACTAAGATGATGAGAAACTGAGATTTTGAGAAACTGAGATTCTGAGATTTTCATCGTGAATGTTGTGAATAGTGATCGTGAATATTATGAATATTGATCGTGGATATTGTGAATACAAATCGTGAATACTGATGTGAAATGTGAATATTGAGAATATGAGATACATGAATATTGTGAATACGTGTTGTGAATATTGATCGTGAATATTGATTTTGAATATTCTTAAATACTAAAATACTCTACAACGTAATCATGATTAATATGGACGAATTTCGTAAATACAAATTATGAATGTTAGAACGTGATTATTATGGACTTTCAATGCCTTTTTATTTCTATTGAATCATTATATTCCGTCGAACAACATTCGAGCAAATGTTGTGCAATGCTTTTCACTAAGTTTAAGAGAAAATGATTGTGACACTACAATTTGGAAAGAACACTACAAAAACGATCCAATTTTTAAAATCCAATCCAATATGAGCAAATCACATCATTCAAAACATACATAAAACTTTTTACCAACAATGACAATCAATCGCCAATACAATGTGGCAGCTTTTTTTTGTTTTGGTTTTGCAAATGCATGAATTACAAGTTAGTAGTATATCATTGTGACACTAATTCAACAACAACAATTCGAGAAATTGTGACATGCATAAATCCAATTGAAACAATGAAAATCATCATTTTACAAACAAATACTGACAACAAAGTAGAAGTATATCCTTGGAAAGAACTAAGAACAACCATAGAACCCCGTATCTCGTCAAACAACAAAAAATGAAAGCGATACAAATGGACAGAAACAATGAAACAGAATCTACACTCTCTACTAAATCAATTTCACTACTTGCCACAAATGTCGATTGTTAACAAATTTAAGCAAGTCCATCAAGACTCACAAGTATCAAACAACAACATCAATTGTTATTTGAGAAAGTACATAAAAACAAATGAATATCATCAACTATTAAACGAAGCGAAAAACACAAGAATGAATCCACTGAGCAAGAAATATGTGTTGAAGATTTCATACAAAAACATGGAGTAAACTCCAAAAAAATTGCAAAGTACAAAGAAAGAATCAACGATTATCTTAAAACAAGATAATTTATCTAGGCTCTTCAACAACTCATGGGCCAAAATGCTCAAAATATATCAAAGTCATTTAACAAATTTATCCTTTTTAATTAGGATCAATATGCATTTTAGACTTAGAGATAAACTTTATGAAAGGTATTTTAGTCGAGTTAATTTGAATTACCACTTTTGAAAGAGTTGCCCGAGTTACAAGAGTGTTGTTTCAAAAAAAAAAATTGAGCATTAGTTTATCATGAATGAGTGTTGGTTTTCCAAGATAATAGTACATTGACTTTCAAAGCTTAAGAGTGTTGCCCTTGAAGTGTTATCCAAGCATTCTCTTTGGAGATAATACTGATTATCTGAATTTCATAACATGAGCTTTGAGGAGCTATCTAAGCATGAGTCCGAGTGCTAAATCCTAACTTCTGACCTTGATCCTGAGCATAGGTATTTGAAAGATGTTCGGTAAATGATTTTTAAAAACAAATTGTTAACTTTTGAGCTCGAGTTGTTAGTTTAAAAGGCCTTGTATGCTTAATTGCAAACTTTGAAACTTTCATCATTAGAGACAAAAGAATAGGTAAATGATGTCGGCAAAAATCGAGGTGAGCGATTATCCTCACTGCATGAATCTATGTCTATTGGATTTGAACTATCCTCGATAATTGGACGATAGTTCTACTTGATCCGAGCTTCGAATTCACAAGAATCGATATAATCAATTTTGTAGACATATACGAATCCAATAAAGATGCGGAAGTGTGAATAAGTCAAGCAAGTCGGAGTTAGAGAACATTTCAATCGACATTAACTGTCAGTCACAAGAATAGTTCAACCTATGGATTATATTATCTGCATGCACAAAATAGAAAATAAAGCAATCAACTCGACGCAGACGTGACTTTGTTCTCTATAAACAATTCAATTATCAAGCTCTCATAGATGGTGCAACAAACGTTAATAGATTACAAAGAAACATTGGACATATAAGAACTCAACCGACAAACTCGAGACATGCCCCCGAGTATAGCAAGCATTGTGAATAATGATGTACACCCAATTTTCCTATCAAGGTGGCTACTCGGCTAATCCAAGTAGCCGGCTATGGGATAAGTGCCCACAGACTGATAAGTCAATGATGGATCACCTCCCAGTAACAACCAAATAAAATAAAGCAGACAAGTTGTACATCTACTTTAAGCTATACAATAAATACAGTATCACATTTGAAGCTTATAAGGAGATCTTAGGGTCTAAATTGATCAAAATCACATTGGATTGATCCATATTGGGTACTATATAGACTTTACTACTCAGGCATGTGATGACAATGGGTCGTCAGTCGCGAAGGCGAAACAGTCGCGAAAGCGACGCAACAACGACGCAATTCGGATAGATTTCAGATGTGATCGCTGGACACTACCAGCTGAATCACTCCTACAGTCCTCCAGAATGTAGTCAGGCACTGTTGATCTACGTTTATAAATTAATCAACAAACTCAACCAATGTGCGAAATTGAAATGAATGGGAGAATCAGACATATGAATAATAGCAGACACATTTGCATTCAAGATCATACATCATAAATTGACATGTGCACAATGGCTAAAAGATCATCTATTGATTTTTCTCTGATTCTTCAAGCACTGCATGCAGATCCACGCAGTGCGTTGACGTGAGAGAAATACAGTTCTCTCACGAGCAATGTCTCGCTTACTAGCGGACTTTTGGATCTCTATGGATCCTGCTTATAGAACTTGTCTCACATGCAAGCGGACTTCTTGTCTATTTTTCGTCTTGATTGCTTACTAGCATCAGACTACTTCATCACAATCTGTGTGTCAAGTATCATCCAGTAAGTATATAGTCACTCTATGTAACTTTAAAACTAGAGTAATTAAGCATCTACAACTAATCAAAAAATTACAAGAGTGGCAGATTAGCCACGACCTAGAGTGTATCTGCTGACATCATGCCATCAGATCAGATATCTGTACTTCTGGGTACTTGCATGATCTTGCTGGTACTTCATGGAGTGTGAGGGCAGAAAAGGTTTTGCGATGTTTTTCGTGTCGAGTCGTTTGGTTCATTGTCGTAGTCTAACTTTCTCCTGCTGGACCTCAAAAGATTCTCATTCGCGAATCTTTCGTGTTCGTGTCTTCTCATCAGGTGTTCGCGAACCTTTCGTGTTTCGTGTCTCTTGATTTTCATGTTCGCGAACATTTTCTTCAGGCATAGGGTTGTAGAGGGCCTAGACAGAACCATGTTTGTGATCAAGATGTTCTCTGGCCTCGACTTCCTCTCGAATCTTGACAATTGCCTTTTTGAGGTTCATGGTAGGATCTTTCGCGAGCAGGGTTCTCGTCATCTGGAATGATCTGGGTAAGGCTCTCAACATGTATGTGAGTTGCTTCTTAGTTGACACTGCATTCTCTGCTCCAGAGTTATGTAGTGCTAGAAATAGATCCTTCATCTTCCTTACAAAAGAAAAGAGGTCTTTTCCATCCCACTGTAGATTTGTCAGCTGATCTTCTAGCATCATGATTTGACTTCTTAATTTCGTTTGAAATCTCATGAGCAGTGCATCCCACATCTCCTTAGTTTTGGAGAGTGTTTCTAGGTCAAGTGTGAGACTATCTTTGATGGAAGATGATAGTAAGGCTACGGCCTTGTCATTTTTCTCCCTTCACTCACGTAGCTCCTTGCCTATTGTTGTAGACATCTCCTCTGTGCCATCCACCCAAGGGAATAAACCTTCACCCTTGAGTATCAGTGATGTCTTACAAGAGTGGCAGATTAGCCACGACCTAGAGTGTATCTGCCGACGTCATGCCATCAGATTAGATATCTGTACTTTTGGGTACTTGCATGATCTTGCTGTTACTTCATGGAGTGTGAGGGCATAAAAGGTTTCGCGATATTTTTCATGTCGCGTTGTTTGGTTCGTCATTGTTGTCTGACTTTCTCCTGCTAGACCGCAAAAGATTCTCGTTCACGAACCTTTTGTGTTCGTGTCTTCTCGTCAGGTGTTCGCAAACATTTCGTGTTTCGTGTCTCTTGATTTTCGTGTTTGTGAACATTTTCGTCAGGCAGAGGGCTAAAAGCTAGCAAAGCTTTGTAAATAGAAACATTCTGTTTCTTCAGCATGTGTGAGATCACCAAAATTTGAATGGTTGGTGTTTCTCTAGGGTAGATCCAAATCAAGTGCTTGATAGCTTGTTGGAAAACTAGTAAAGTGTAGTTTCTACTACAATTAATTTCAAGTCAATTGGATGTGTCTTGAGGAAGTTATAGGATTTCAAAGTGAGGTAGGTAGGGTACGTAACTTGTGTGGACACATCAATTTAGGCTCACTTATTGCTTGTTTGATCCAAGAACTTAAGGGAAAGCTTGCCAATCTTGCCTATTTGAGATCTAGACAATTTTCTAAGGTCATAGCCACATAGTTTCATGCAATCCAATTGTATTTGAGTCATTTGTGGATTTTTTGGAGTGCTTTTATGTGCTTGAGTCAAGTTGACCCAAAGTTTGTCCATGCTCCATCTTGGGATGAGAGTTTGATCTAGTTTGAGAGATATTGGTAGAGCTAGTGAGATAAGTCTCACACTAAGTTGCAAGATCTCATATTGGAGTTGGTAGTACACCTTTTAGGGATCCATTATTGAGAGAGAGAGAGAGAGAGAGAGAGAGAGAGAGAGAGAGAGAGAGAGAGAGAGAGAGAGAGAGAGAGAGAGAGAGAGAGAGAGAGAGAGAGAGAGAGAGAGAGAGAGAGAGAGACTTTTTGATCCATTGCAAGACAATTTCTCAAGAAAGATGACTTCTTTAGGTTCCATTTTGTTGGAGCATGGTGAGTAATTGAACACTTCCAATTATGCTATTTGGAAGGCAAGATGTGATGGAGATTGTGCTTGGACTTGAGGAGGAGCCTCAAGTGCTCCAAGAGGTCCAAAAGTACAAAAAGAGGGCTAAGATGGACCTACATATCATAAAGATGAATGTTTCCAATGAAGTGTTGTGGAAGCTTGGCTCATGCACCTCATCCAAGGAGGCTTGGGACACATTGAAATCCATCTATGAAAAGAACACATTGAAGGACAATGGAGAAGTGAAAAATTACTTCAAGAAGGACAAGCCAAGAGGAAGGGGCAAAGAGCAACATCAACATTTCAAGAAGGACAAGTCAAAGGAGGAGAGTGATGAGGAGTTATCACAAACATCAACAAGCTACAAATTTAACAAGAAGTGCTTCCTTTGTGGTAAGAAGGGGCATTTTGCTTCTAATTGTTTCAAGAAGAAGGATGGTGATGTAGTAGCAAGTGGGACTAGATGTGGTAGTCTTTTCAAGATTGATGCTAATCCTTGTGGAAGTGCGGCCAAGAAGAGCTTGGATCATCTCAAGGAGGAGAAGGAAGTGATGTACCTCAACCTATGTTCCAAGAAGGTAAAGCTCATGAAGATGGTGCTTTGGCAAAAGCACATGGAGAGTTATTGCCAAGGAGGTCTACTTCTCAATTCTCTTATCTTGTTCATTTTTTGAAGAAACAAAACGTTTCTGTTACCAAAGCTTTGCTAGCTTTCAGCCCTCTGCCTGACAAAAATGTTCACGAACCCTAATGAGAAGACACGAACATGAAAGATTCACGAAAGAGAATTTTTTGCAGTACAGAAGGAGAAAGTCAGATGATGCGAAAGTCAAATGACGCGCCACAAAAATGGTCGCGACACCTTTTCTGCCCTCACGCTCCAAAAAGGATCAAGAAGATCATGCAAGTACCCAAAAGTACAGATATTGTGAAAAATACAGATCCTAAGTGGATCTAAACTCCAAGATCATTGGCTTGAATGCTTGCACTCCAAACTACATAAGCTAGGAATTGGCAACACATTCTATGCTACCTAGAATGCAAAGAACTTGATCAAAAAGCATTTATCACAAATGGAAACTTCCATAAACATCAAGTGCGGCCCAAAATAGCATTATACAGTCCATAATACATCAGCCTACCACTTTTGGAAAGCACCTAAGATCATACACAATAGCTTGAAGACAATACACACAACAATGCTCTCAATGGAGGAAGAAACAATGACAATGATCTATTGATCTCAATGAAGCATACAAAAGGTTTCTCCTACCTGTTCTCCACGACTTCCCTACTATTTATGGATGAGGAAGATGACTCTCTCTCCTCTCTCTAGAAGGTACTTGACCCTAGATATTCCCTATATAGGAAAAATAGCTAAAAATGGCTTATATGACCAAAATACATCAAAATGGTCTCATTTTGAAGGGTATGAAGTTTGACACTTCCTCATACTGAAAAAATACAGTAAATAGAAACATTGTGGCCTGGTTCACACGTGTGAAACTCCAGAACCAAAACTATTTACAATTTTAGCCAATTTAGGCCTCAAACTAGCTAGGAAATGTTGACAATTTTCACACTCCCTCTTCAACATTGGATGCTAGTTTCAACATAGTCTTTGAGCACATTCCAAGATTAGATCTATGCATTAAATATAGGTCCTTTCCCAATGGTTTGGTGAAGATATCAGCCACACACTCCTTTGAAGAGACATGTTGAAGCTCCACCTCTTTGGCAATGACTTGATCTCTCACAAAATGGTGAGCAATCTCAATGTGCTTGCTCCTTGCATGAAAAACAGGATTGCTTGCCAAGCTTTGGGCTGAAAGGTTATCACAAAGTATGATTGGAGTCTTCTCTGGTTCCAGCAAGTGAAGATCCAATAACATCCTCTTGATCCAAAGAATCTCCTTGGTGCATGTTGTTCATGCCTTGTACTCGGCTTCGGTGGAAGATAAAGAGATAGTTGGTTGCTTCTTTGATAGCCATGAGACCACTCCATCTCCAAGATAGATTGCAAAGGCACTTGTTGACTTCCTATCCATTTGATCACCTGCAAAATCTGAATCTGAAAATCCACAAAGGTTAGGTGTAGTACCTCCATACAAGATGCCAAAATCTCTAGATCCCGAGATGTATCTAAGTACTCTCTTTCCTAGCTTCCAATGAGCCTCACTAGGATCTTGCATAAATTGACTTAGTTTACCAACCACAAAGCTTAGATCAGGTCTTGTGATGGTTAACCATATAAGAGATCCTATTAGCTTTCTATAGAGAGTAATGTCCTTGAAGGATCTTTCATTACTTCTTGTAGTTAGCTTTACATTTGATTCCATAGGAGTAGAAACAACTTTACAATCTTCCATATGAAACCTTTTTAGAATAGAGTTAACATACTTTTCTTGACATATGAATGTAGATTTAGAAGTTCTAATAATCTCTATTCCTAAGATATAATGAAGTTTACCAAGATCTTGAATTTCAAACTCTCTTTTGAGTGCCATCTTGATTTCATCTATATCTAGATTGTTACCACCACTTAAGATAATGTCATCAACATAGATCAAAAGTAAAGTGATATCATTTTCATTCAATCTAAAGTAGAGAGAATGATCATACTCACTCATAACAAAGTTTTGAGAAAGTAAGAAGGAATTGAGCTTAGCATACCAACTCCTTGGTGCTTGCTTTAGCCCATACAAACTCTTTTGGAGATAGCACACATGATTAGGCTCATCATGTGAAACATAGCCCTCGGGTTGCTCCATGTAAATATCTTCTTCAAGATCACCATTCAAGAAGGCATTAGTAACATCCATTTGCCACATATCCCAATCATAAAGAGTTGCAAGAGAGATTAGGATTCGAATAGTTACCATCTTTGCCACGGGTGCAAAGGTCTCATCATAGTCAATACCATATTCTTGAGCATACCCCTTTGCCACCAACCTTGCCTTGTACTTGTTGATTGATCCATCTTGATTTGTCTTGATCTTGAAGATCCACTTACAACCAATTGCCTTCTTGTCCTTTGGAAGCTTTACCAACCTCCATGTGTTGCTTTTGATGAGTGCTTGATGCTCATGATCCATGGCTTGGATCCATTCCTTCTTTTGAATTGCTTCACCTACACAAGTTGGTTCATCAAAAGAGGTAAGAAAAGCAAAGTTAGAGTTGTCCACCACTTGCTTTCCTTTTTCATCATAGGTTAGCCTTGATGGCTTAGCCCTTTGCCTTTGAGTCTTCCTTGAAGTTTGCTTTGGAGTGGCATCTCCATCTTCATCCAAGACATCTTGCACATCATGATGATTAGTAGGCACATCAACATCAACATCAACAACATTGGAAACATTCTCTTCATGAAAGATGACATCCCTACTTATGACAACTTTCTTTGTAGAAGGAATGTACACTTTGTAAGCCTTGCTTACTTCACTATAGCCAACAAACACACCCTTCTTTGATGAAGGATCTTCTTTAGTTCTATCATCAAGTGTGATATTGACAAAACATGTACATCCAAAGATCCTACAATGCTTGACACTCGGCCTTCTACCATAAAGAACCTCATGAGGAGTTTTACCATCCAAAGAAGCACTTGTCCATCTATTACATAGATAGTTAGCACATGCTAAAGCTTCCCCCCAAAAAGACTTAGCAAGATTAGCATGTAGTCTCATTGCCTTGGCACATTCACAAAGGGTTCTATTCTTCCTCTCGGCCACTCCATTCTGTTGTGGAGTCCTAGGACTAGACATCTCCCTCTTAATCCCATGTGCTATACAAAAGTCTTTGAACCTATTTGAGGTGTATTCCCCTCCATTATCAGATCTTAAGCATTTGATCTTTGTATTGAATTGGTTTTCCATTTCATTCTTGAACTTGACAAATGCAGCAAACACTTCATCCTTACTTTTAAGAAGATAGATCCAAGTATACCTACTAAAGTCATCAATGAAAGTTGCATACATCTTTGCCCCACCATTGCTAGTTGTACTAGAAGAATGTATATCAGAATGCACAAGTTGAAAAGCTTCTTTAGATCTAGAAGTAGATCTAGAATAAGCAAGTCTATGAGATTTGGACAAGGCACAATGTTCACAAACACTATTGTTTGCAACAAGACTTTTAGGGAGACCAAGAACAAGCTCTTTCTTTGCCATTACCTCCAAAGATTTGAAGTTGGGATGGCCCAACCTCTTGTGCCAAACTTCTTGGTTTGTCAATTGCTCCCTAGCCATACATCCTTCATGATTAGAGATCACACATGCATCAAGCTTGAAAAGTTTACCATGCCTCCTACCTTGAGCAATCAAGGATCCACATTTACTTATCAAACATGCATCTCCAATGAACTCCACATCAAGTCCTTTGTCAATCATTTGACTTACACTAAGCAAATTCTTAGTGATTGAAGGAATGTACAAAACATTTTCAAGATTTGCTTTCCTATTTGTTGAAAGGGAAATAGGAATAGTGCCTATGCCTTTGATGTCACATTTGTGAAGAATTGAAAAAGATTATCTATGTTAGATATAGGGGTCTTATGTTTTTTACATCAAGCATCTAGGTGTAGGATGTTGATAGGAATAAATTTGGCATAGATGGCAAATTATGCATTTCCACTTGTAATGCCACTATTGAGCCAAAATAGAGTAAGAGGCTAAACACTTGCTAATTAGAGTGTAGACAAGTGTAAAGTTTTTGTTTGATGAATTCCAAGAGGTCCAATAGGATATAGAGGTGGAACCTTGTGAGGTCCAATAGGAAATTGAGGTGTGCTTGAATATAGTCCAATAGAATTAAGAGGTGCATAGATCAATGATCCAATAGGATCAAGAGGTGACAAAATGTGGTCCAATCATAGTTAAGCATAGTGGTAGCTCGTGGACCTACTAGTATCATTGTACTCCTCATTTTGAAATCAATTGATTTGGTGATTTCATGGATTTTGTGAGTTATTGGATTTCTAGCTTTCTCTCTCTACCCGAGAGCTCTTGATGTATTTTCTCTCTCTACCCGAGGAGAGCAGCTTGTTTTTACTTAGATTATTTTTTGAATACTTCCCACATGTGTGAGTGAGAGTTGGAAGTGATTGAATGCATGTAGTAGTGTGTTTTTGCCATAGAATCAAAGATAGATCTTGAATCTCAATCTAGTCTTGATCTTGGTGCATCTACACACCTTAGGAGATCACAAGTACATGTAGTGGACAATCCACACGTGTGAAATTCAACATGGTATCAGAGCCTACCTAAGGTTACCATGCATTTTGATCCATCTAAGTGAAAAATTTTCATCAATCTTGAGCTAGAAATTGTCAAGGCCCATTTTCCTAGCTATCTTGTTCAATCTTGGATCAAAAGAGATCAAAAGGACATTGATTGGGTCTGATCTGGTACTGTACGGAATCAGGTGCTCAGACACGTGTGAGGAACATCCAATTTCAGTTTGGAAGTTCTCTCTCATGTTTGATCCATTTATCTTGCTTGATAGCTTGTTTTGAAGCTATTTTTGTCTAGTTTCTGTTGCAATCAGTTTCATTCCATTTGGTTGAGCCAATCAAAAGTTATAAGCTTTTGAAGAGGGTTAGGTAGGGCACCTAGACCTGGGTGGACACATTTGGTTTGGTCAAGAGATTGCTTGGTTGATCCAAAATCACAGTTGTATGCTTGCCAATCTCATCTATATGTGATCTAGGCACTGTTTTGAGATCTTAGCCATTTTGTTTCATGCAATATCATTGTATTTGAGTCAAATTTGGTTTCTTAGTGTATTTCACACGTGCTAAGAGTGTTGGATCCTAACTTTGCCTATACTCCATCATTTGATGTGAAATAGATCTTGTTTTAGAGAGATTTGTGTAGCTAGTGAGAATCAATTCACAAATGTTGTAAGATCTTTCATAAGAGGAGATAGTACTCAATTATTGGATCCTATTGAAAGTGTGTAACAACATTTATTGTTCATCATCTGAGTTTTCTTCACTTCAAATGTCTTCAATGGGTTCATCCTTGTTGGAACCAAGTGAAAGATTGACCACTTCAAATTATTCAATTTGGAAAATGAGGATGGAGTCCATCTTGATCCTTCAAGACGTGATGGACATAGTTCTTGGCCTTGAAGAAGAACCACAAGTTCTTCAAGAGGTTCAAAAATACAAAAAGAGAGCTAGGATGGCTCTCCACTACATTAAGATGAATGTCTCTAATGAGATATTGAGGGAGATAGGTACTTGTACAGCAGCCAAAGAAGCTTGGGATTGTCTCAAGACTATCTATGAGGCTAAGAATACCTCTAGGCTTCTCACTCTTAGGAATCAAATCTTTCAAAGTAGCCAAAAGAGTGATGAGAGTGCATCTAGTTATGTTTTGAGAGTAAAAGATATTCATAGAGAGCTTGCTTGTATTGGTGATTCCATCAATCAAAATGAGCTAGTTCAAGTCATTCTCAATGGCTTGAGAAGTGAATTTGATAATCTTGTCCAATCCTATGCCATTAAGGAGGAGCTACCAAGTTTGGAGGCTCTCCAAAGTGTGCTAATTTCAGAAGAATCAAGACAAGAGTATAAGCTCTTGAGGATGGACAAGCTTTCTCTCACTCATAATGATGGCAAAGCTCTTTTTGCCAAGGATAAGCACAAAGAGAGGAGCAAGAACCAACATCAACAATCCTCAAGCAAGGACAAAGTCAAATCCAAAGACAAAGATGAGGAGGAAGATGATTCCTCTAATGCTTCATCATCCAAGCTCAAGAAGAAGAAGAAGATCAAGTGCTTTTATTGTGGCAAGAAAGGTCATTATGCCACCAATTGCTTCAAAAAGAAGAATCAACTCAAGCAAGCCAATATTACCAATGAGAAGGAAGACACTATTGCAAGTGATGGAGAGGGATCTCTTATGGTCTCTAGTTTCTCATCTACTCCTTTCAAGAAGGACGGCCTATGGTATATTGATAGTGGAGCCTCTTCACATATGTGTAGCTCCAAGGACTCTTTCTCTTCTATTGCACCTTATGATGGAGTGAAGAAATCAATATACACTGCAAATGATTTTGAATGTCCTATTGAAGGCATAGGGAACATTTCCTTGAAGCTTGCATCCTCTAAAGTTCTTTCTCTCTCTAGAGTTCTTTATGTACCTAAGCTTACCAAGAATCTTATTAGTGTTGGCCAATTGCTTGATAATGGCCTTGATGTAAAATTCAATGTTGATACTTGCACTATCAAGAAGAATGATGAGATACTTGCATTAGGATCTAGATTTGGTGGCATCTATAAACTAGATCCAAATGAGTATGTGAATGCTTGTAATGTTGCTCTTGTGAACAAGCTCTCTATGGAGGAATTATGGCATAGGAGGTTGGGACATCCCAACTACAAATCCATGCTCTCTATGATCAAAGAATCCAAAGCTATTGGCTTGCCAAAGTCATTCTCCAAGAAGATCAAGCCTTGTGAGGCTTGTGCTATTGCTAAATCTCACAAAAAGCCATTTACAAGATCTTCTATCAAAAGCAAGCATCCTTTGGAGTTAATCCACTCGGATGTGCATTTCTCATCAACTACAAGCAAGGGAGGAGCCACTTGTTTTGTTACTTTCATTGATGATTACACAAGATTCACTTGGATATATCTTCTTGCTTCAAAATCTATGGTGTTTGATCATTTCCTTATTTTCAAAGCTTATGTAGAGAAGCAATTCTCATTCAAGATTAAAGCTCTTAGAAGTGATGGAGGTGGTGAATATATCTCCAATAAATTTCAAGACTTTTGTGAGCTTGAAGGCATTAAAAGAGAGTTTTCTTGTGCCTACTCTCCATCTCAAAATGGAGTGGCCGAGAGAAAGAATAGATCTCTATGTGAATGTGCAAAATCTATGAGAATTGAGGCATCTTTGCCCAAAGATTTTTGGGGAGAAGCCATTAATTGTGCAAATTATCTTTGCAATAGGCTCCCACATATAGCTCTTGGAGGAAAGTCACCATATGAAATCTTATTTTTGAAGAAGCCTAAGGTTGATCACCTTAGAATTTTTGGATGCTTATGCTTTGTCCATATGCCCTTGGAAACAAGGAAGAAGGAAGATCCTAGTGCATGCAAAGGGATCATGGTTGGATACTCATCCACCAAGAAGGCCTATAGAGTCTTTATACTCTCTACTTCTCAAGTTATTGAAAGTAGAGATGTTGTCTTTCATGAAGATCAACACTCATCATTTGAAGAGGCCGAGATCAAGAAATCTATGGATGCATCATCAATTATTGATTTTGAAGACAATCATGATGTGATGGGGTCGAGATTTGAAGAAGACTCTCCTCGGATTTTTTCACCAAGAAGATCCATGAGAGATAGATCCGAGCCTAAGAGGCTCTCATATGTTGACAAAGGCAAACAAGTGGATCTTGATTCCACTAATTATGTTTTTTATGTCTCTCATGAAGAGCCAAAGAATGTACAAGAGGCACTTAATACCAAGGAGTGGTATGATGCCATGAAGCAAGAGTATGATGCATTGATCACCAACAATACTTGGGAACTTGTGGATCCTCCTTCCAACAAGCATGTGATTGGTTGCAAGTGGGTATTTCGGATCAAGTTCAATCATGATGGCACCATTAACAAGCATAAAGCAAGATTATGTGCCAAAGGATTTGCTCAAATCCATGGTCTTGATTATGAGGAAACCTTTGCACCCGTTGCAAAGATGGTGACAATAAGAATTCTTATTTCTCTTGCTTGTTTTTTCAAGTGGAAGGTGTTCCAATTAGATGTATCCAATGCTTTTCTAAATGGTTATCTTGAGGAGGAGATCTATATGGAACAACCTCAAGGATTCATCAAGGATGAGTCCAAAGTGTGCTTGCTCTTCAAAAGTCTTTATGGACTCAAGCAAGCACCAAGATCATGGTATTCAAGACTTAACTCTTTCCTTATCTCACTAGGATTTACTCTTAGTGACTATGATCCTTCCATGTATCTAAAGTTTGTTGATAGCAATATTGTCATTCTTCTAATTTATGTTGATGACATTATTCTTTGTGGAAGTTGTATCAAGCTAGTTGATGAAACCAAGCTAGCACTTGGATGTGAGTTTAAAATGCAAGATCTAGGAGAGATACATTACATCCTAGGCCTAGAAATTGATTTTTATGAAAATCATGTCTTTATATGCCAATCTAGATATGCTCACTCTATGTTGAAAAAATTCCATATGGAAAATTCTAAGAGCATAGATACTCCAATGGAGCAAATTGTAAAAGATCCTAATAAAGGTGATGAAATATCCTTTGAGGACATCACACTTTTTAGGAGTCTTGTAGGCTCCTTGATTTGGCTTACCATTACTAGGCCCGATCTTAGTTTTTGTGTGCACAAATTGAGTCAATTTATGCAAGAACCTAAGATCCATCATTGGAAGATGGCCAAGAGGATTTTAAGATATGTATCTTCATCTTGTGATTATGGTCTACTCTATAAAAGTGAAGATCTATCCATTATTGGCTACTCGGATTCGGACTTTGCAAGTGACAAAATGGATCGAAAGTCTATTAGTGCATACACTATCTTTCTTGGAGGCAATCTAATATCTTGGCTTTCCAAAAAGCAAGATACTATATCTCTCTCTTCATGTGAGGCCGAGTACAAAGCACTCACTACAACTACCAAAGAAGTGCTTTGGATCAAGAGGTTATTAATGGAACTAAAGTGCATCAAGGAGGATGATCTACCAATGATCAAGTGTGATAACATCTCGGCCCAAGCTCTTGCCAATAATCCCATATTTCATGCAAGAAGCAAGCACATAGAAGTGGCACACCATTTTGTGAGAGAAAAGCTTATTGGAGGAGAAATCTATTTGGAGCATGTCAACTCGTCCTCTTGTATTGCCGATCTACTCACCAAGCCTTTGAGCAAAAGTGCTTTCATCAAGCATAGATCTAATCTTGGAGTTATATCAAGATCAATGCTCAAATCTTCATAGATAATTTTTTAGGAGGAGTGTGAAGAATTGAAAAAGATTATCTATGTTAGATATAGGGGTCTTATGTTTTTTACATCAAGCATCTAGGTGTAGGATGTTGATAGGAATAAATTTGGCATAGATGGCAAATTATGCATTTCCACTTGTAATGCCACTATTGAGCCAAAATAGAGTAAGAGGCTAAACACTTGCTAATTAGAGTGTAGACAAGTGTAAAGTTTTTGTTTGATGAATTCCAAGAGGTCCAATAGGATATAGAGGTGGAACCTTGTGAGGTCCAATAGGAAATTGAGGTGTGCTTGAATATAGTCCAATAGAATTAAGAGGTGCATAGATCAATGATCCAATAGGATCAAGAGGTGACAAAATGTGGTCCAATCATAGTTAAGCATAGTGGTAGCTCGTGGACCTACTAGTATCATTGTACTCCTCATTTTGAAATCAATTGATTTGGTGATTTCATGGATTTTGTGAGTTATTGGATTTCTAGCTTTCTCTCTCTACCCGAGAGCTCTTGATGTATTTTCTCTCTCTACCCGAGGAGAGCAGCTTGTTTTTACTTAGATTATTTTTTGAATACTTCCCACATGTGTGAGTGAGAGTTGGAAGTGATTGAATGCATGTAGTAGTGTGTTTTTGCCATAGAATCAAAGATAGATCTTGAATCTCAATCTAGTCTTGATCTTGGTGCATCTACACACCTTAGGAGATCACAAGTACATGTAGTGGACAATCCACACGTGTGAAATTCAACACATTGACCATCATTTGCAGTGTAGATGATGTTACCTTCTCCCTCATAAGACAATAAGGATGTAAAGTATTCCTTATGTCTTGTCATGTGAGATGAGGCTCCACTATCAATCCACCAAGGATCATTATCATCTATGTTGGCTAACAAACTTGAAGTCATAACAAGTGATTCACATGTGTTATGTTCTTCCTCATCTATTGTAAGATTTCCTTGCCTCTCTCCTTGCTCTCTTTTCTTCTTATAACATTCATTTGCAAAATGACCTTTTATCCCACAATAAAAGCACTTGAACTTTGACTTATTGTTCTTAGTAGAAGAGGAAGAGGAAGAGTGATCATCATGATCAAAGTTACCACCTTTGGACCATTTCCCTTTGCCTTTACCTTTGCCCTTGAATTTGCCTTTTGTGAAGAAAGCCTCTTCACCTCCACCTTGCAAGGATGCACCATCAAGCTTTGATTGCAACCTATGTTCTTCAGCCAATAAGATTTCTTGCAAGTCAACCACACTTGGCAAGACTCTTTGAATGGCAAAACTTTGCACAAGGTTAGCATGTTCATTTAGCAAACCATTCAACATAACTTGGACTATTTCACCATCTTTTATGTTCTCATCAATGCATGCTAAATCATCACTTAGGGACTTAACTCTCAAGATAAATGCATGAGCACTTTCACCCTCTCTTTGCCTACTAGAAAATATTTGTCTCCTTAGGGTCAATACCCTAGATGTGGACTTTGATTCAAAGAGCTTCTTTAAGGCATTCCATGCCTCACTTGCACTTTGACACTTTCCAACTTCCTTGAGAAGTTCATTTGTAACATTCATTTTAATGATATGAAGAGCCCTTTTGGCCTTCTTATCAAACCTTTGTTGCTCTTGAAGTGTGAGAGGTCTCTCTTCAATTTCTGCAACTATGTCCATGAGTTCATTCAACTCAAGTAAGGACTCCATCCTCACTTTCCAAGTAGAGTAGTTTGATGAACTCAACCTTTCACTAGACTCTAGCATGATCCCACCATTGGAAGCCATGATTCTAATGTTTCTTCAACTTTTAGGTTCTGTCCTAAAGCACTTAGCACTCACTTTTCTCTCAACAAATGATAGATAAAGAGATCTATGAAGATTTAGGACCCTAAAACACTTCTATCTTGAACCTAGATGGTTTCCAAGCATAGAAAGGAAGATTGAAACACATGCAACACTTTGCACACACTAAGAATGGATTACAAAATCAAACCAACCTGAACACACTCTTGCTTAAGCTCTCAAACTTTCCAGCAAGTGACCAAATCAAGTTATGGTGTGAAGAGTTACTTGCATTCTTAGAAAATACCCAAAACTAGGATGCCAAGATTACCTAGTAATGAACAAACTTGATCAACATATGATCAACACACTAAGATATTGATTCAACCTGTAAAACCACATGTAAACCACACTTCTAAAAGTTTATAAACTCCAGCAAGTGATAAATACAAGATTTAGAGGTGAATGAATGAGCACACTTAGTGAATCACAAGACTAGCTTCACTATCTTGTCAAATCTTGGTGTTTAGATGTAGATCTAAGATCACTTCACATGAGAATGTTCCTCAACCTGTTAAGAACCTGAAAACACACTTGCATAATGGTTAACACCTTCCAGCAAATGCTCCAATCAAATTACATAAGGAGAGTTACTTACATGCTCAACAAAGTACACCAAAATTTATGCCAAAATTGATGACAATCTTTACAATATGCTCTTCACAATGGAGCTTGCAATATGTTCACCCAAAAAAGGGGATCTTTCATCCAAATGGGAGCTTTGCTCAGCCTTTAGGAGAATTACAACTCACTCAAAAGAGCATTTGTCATCCACTTAAGGAGAAGTTTCATCCACTTAAGGAGAGTGTTCATCCAAGAATGGAGATTGTCAACAATAGGATTGAAAAGAACATTGTTAGTATTGAATATGCACAAGCCTCACAATCACAAATGATTAGGTGTTATGATCTTATCCAAAATAGTTTCTTTTCAGCCTCTGATCTTCAATAGACCTGAAATATGCTTTTGATCCACAAGTTCAACTCACAAAACAAAGGTTAGTAAGATTTGATCAACAAAGCAATGCAAAATCATGCTAGAACTTGATCAAACATCCAAATATCACCAAAAATGGAATACTTACTGTAAATAGAAGCCAACCAGCTCTGATACCATGTGAAAAATACAGATCCTAAGTGGATCTAAACTCCAAGATCATTGGCTTGAATGCTTGCACTCCAAACTACATAAGCTAGGAATTGGCAACACATTCTATGCTACCTAGAATGCAAAGAACTTGATCAAAAAGCATTTATCACAAATGGAAACTTCCATAAACATCAAGTGCGGCCCAAAATAGCATTATACAGTCCATAATACATCAGCCTACCACTTTTGGAAAGCACCTAAGATCATACACAATAGCTTGAAGACAATACACACAACAATGCTCTCAATGGAGGAAGAAACAATGACAATGATCTATTGATCTCAATGAAGCATACAAAAGGTTTCTCCTACCTGTTCTCCACGACTTCCCTACTATTTATGGATGAGGAAGATGACTCTCTCTCCTCTCTCTAGAAGGTACTTGACCCTAGATATTCCCTATATAGGAAAAATAGCTAAAAATGGCTTATATGACCAAAATACATCAAAATGGTCTCATTTTGAAGGGTATGAAGTTTGACACTTCATCATACTGAAAAAATACAGTAAATAAAAACATTGTGGCCTGGTTCACACGTGTGAAACTCCAGAACCAAAACTATTTACAATTTTAGCCAATTTAGGCCTCAAACTAGCTAGGAAATGTTGACAATTTTCACAGATATCTAATCTAATAGCATGACATCAGCGAATACACTCTAGGTTGTGGCTAATCTGCCACTCTTGTAATTCGTGATTAGTTGTAGATGTTTAATCACTCTAATCTAGAAGCTACACGACACGACTATATACTTTTTGGATGATACTTGATATACATACACATGAAAAAGTCTGATGCTAGTAAGCAAGAAGACAAAAATACAGAACTGAAGTCCGCGCATGCGAGAAAAGTTTCTGTAAGCAGGATCCACAGAGATCCAACAAGTTCGCTAGTAAACGAGACATTACTTGTGGGAGAACCGTATTTCTCTTACGCCAACGCACTGCGTGGATTTGCATGCAGTGCTTGAAGAATCAGGAAATCAATAGATGATTTTGTAGCCGTTTGCGCACATATCACTCTTGTCATTTCTGATCTTGAATGCAAATTAGTCCGCTGTTATTCGTGTGTCTGATTCACTTGTTCATTTAATTCCGCACCTTGGTTTGATCTTGTTGAATGCTGCATTAATCTGTTAACGTAGTACAACAGTGTCTATCTACATTCTGGAGGACTGTAGGAATGGAACAGCTGGCAGTGACCAACAATCATATACATAAATATTCCAATTACAAACATATATCAGAATGAAAATGCCTATTCATTAGATCTTGCTGAATCGTCCCTGTTAGCGGATTCCAGAGAATCCTCAGATGCCGAGCCAAGCTGAAGACACAAAGTATCTCTCACCCATGATCGAGGATGTCTCAGAAGGAGGTGAGCAAAAAACGTTGAGAGCCTAGCATGAGAGCCAAAGGATTACTAGCTAGGATTACAGTTATTTTCTATGTGAGCCTACATGGTGTATCCCAGAGAAGGAACGACTATGTAGGAGCTAGTAATGTTCCTAGGCAATGTAAATATGTGTAGACCCCCTTAAATAATTTAGAGTGAGCCACCTTTTGATGGTGACCTCTAGTGGAAGGGCTATTTCCACTTGTAATCTCTAAATTAGTGGAATTATGACTTAGGCTCCACATGGGTAGCCCTCTTGTTTATTTAAGGGCCCCCCTCTCTTGTGAGGGAGCTTCTATTGTATTGTCATCTCTCTTGATTGAATAAAGAAGATCTTCCATGAATTCTTGGCAATTGAGAAGCTCCTTGTTCATGGCTATCTTCTTGAGTAAAATTCCTATGAACATGTTCTGATTTCTTGTTGAAAATGTGGATTAATTGTATTCTTGCTTACTTTCTTGCAATGTGGAATGTAGATGTGGATTAATTTTCTTGTTTCTTGATTTTGTAGTTTCAGCATGCAGGTAAACTATATAGGCTGAGATTGTGGATCTGATCTTGCATATTCACTAACAATCTTGTCCTTGATTGTTCTTGGGTATTCCAAGCATCAAGAAATAGGTGTTTCTTGATTCTTGGGTTGCTAGAATGTTGTTAGGAAGTTAGCTTTTTTGATTCTTGTGTCTCGTTGTGTAGCTTAATCCTGTTATTGTATTGTTCCCTGATTTCTTAAGATAGTTTGGTAGATAGATTTGTAGACTTGCTCTCTGTTCCGGAATGTTAATTTGTGCTTGAGCAAGGATTGGTTTCATGGCTTGTAAATGCATGTAGCTGAGTGAACGTAACCATTTCATCCCACTGATAGGCTGGAAATACACGTTGCAAACTGAAAAATATTTCTGTCTGGAGACCGTTTTAAACAAGAGGACTTAACTATAAAGAACTGGCTTTTGAAAACGGGCAGAAACACCCGGTTTCTAGAGCGGTAACCACCTGAGACGTAAAAAAGAAGAAGAAGAGAAGAGAAACCATGTTCACAGATTCTGGCTAGAATCTGTGAACATTTCACGCCATTTCCACAGCTACACAGACACTTATCAACGTCAAACTTTTCCGATCTGTGCTGCCAAACCATCGCTCTGAAGTCTCCCAAATGCATTCTTAAAGAGCTCGTCACTTTGGTCTCGACCGACGTACAGCTCTGTTTTTTTTTGCTTCACGCTCCTTACTTAGCCGAGCTCCACAACTCTCGTCTGGACCGAATCGATCAGACTAGACCGAGCCTTGTTTCATTTACCTATTGAGACCACACACCAGCTCTCGACCGAATCCCTACTAGAAATATCCTGCCAAGTCCTAAGTTAAACCTCAACCGATGTTCATCGATCAGCTCTCACATGAGTCTTTCAGTTGACATCTCGACTGAAGACCTTCTGTCCCATCTCAACCGAAGGCTTTCAGTTACATCTCAACTGAAGCATCCTATCAAATCTTGACCAAAGACCTTCTTGCCCATCTCAACCAGAGGCTTCCAGTCACTTTTCGACCGAAGCCACCCAGTCAAATCTCAACCATTCAGATCTTGACAGAGTGCAGCCCTCAGATCTCAACCGAGCGCATTCCGTCCGGAGCCACAAGATCTCGATTGCTAATTTTTTTTGGAATGTCCTTCAAGAGCCATCACGTCAAATCTCAACTGCAGCAAGAAGACGGTGACAGTAAATACCTTGACAACGACGCCATTCGCACCTCAACGCAGTGCGAATTCTAGAGTTCTTGTGACTATCTGCTGGCGATCTTCTTGTCTTTGTGCTCGATTTTGGCACTCTTCTGTTACATGCATCTGTTCTTGGCTACACTCCACCTCCACCAAGTATCCACCATCATGGTTTGATCACCATTCAGAGCGCCATCACCAATCCTTCAAATTACCTCCACTTCCACCTTCATTTCCTCTACAACGTTTATTTTTTGGATTAGCTTCACGATCTCACACCCCTGAATGCAACTCAAACAAAGAAATCCATGGCCTACAGAGAAACCATGGGTTGAATTGGTAAACTGGCTGGTGACTCCAGGAATTTCAGACAAAATTTCCCTGGATAACATGAGGCTACAGTTGCTGGATTTCGGACACAAATACAAGACTAGTGGCGATCTGTGCGTGCAAGAAAGCGCTGAATATTGTCGATCAATGGCCTTTCTAATGCAGCAAGAGCCTTTTTGGGATCGTGGCTTGGATCCAATAAGGATCTATCCCAACGTAGCCCTCCAATTAGAGGAAGACCATGAGATGATGGCCCGACTCTAGTACAGAGCGGCCTTCATGTCATCACGGTATGTCACTATGATAGAAGACTGGCAGAAAATGGGCTTCATAGAAAAGATACGGGATTACCTAGGTTCGTTAACCTACAGAAGTAAGTTCCGCTTCCAAATCTTGGAGGCCCTAGGACAAAAAATGAGTTTGAGGAGGTAGGTTGCACGACAACAAGCAAGACTCGCAAGAGGTTCTCAAGAGGGCTGGAATGTAGCAGCCATTGAGAGATCCCTAATTTTGCAGAACAGTTTTGCGTATCATAAGCACCTGGTTTTACGAAAGCGAACGAAGATCCATGCTTGTCCAATTGCCAAGCGAAACAACATCACCTGACATGTGTTGCAGTGGGTCCTGCAACAGATTAGGGGTGGATAATGTTAGCGGATTCTAGAGAATCCCCAGATGCTGAGCCAAGCTGAAGACACAGAGTATCTCTCACCCATGACCAAGGAGGTCTCAGAAGGAGGTGAGCAAAAGAAGATGAGAGCCGAGGATTACTAGCTAGGATTACAGGTATTTTCTATGTGAGCCTACATGGTGTATTCCAGAGAAGGAACGACCATGTAGGAGCTAGTAATGTTCCTAGGAAATGTGAATAAGTGTAGACCCCCTTAAATAATTTAGAATGAGCCACCTTTTGATGGTGACCTCTAGTGGAAGGGCTATTTCCACTTGTAATTTCCAAATTAGTGGAATTACCACTTAGGCTCCACATGGGCAACCCTCTTGCTTATTTAAGGCCCCCCCTCTCTTGTGAGGGAGCCTTTATTGTATTGTCATCTCTCTTGATTGAATAAAGAAGATCCTCCATGAGTTCTTGGCAGTTGAGAAGCTCCTTGTTCATGGCTATCTTCTTGAGTGAAATTTCTACGAACATGTTCTGATTTCTTGTTGAAAATGTGGATTAATTAGATTTCTTGCTTACTTTCTTGCAATGTGGAATGTAGATGTGGATTAATTTTCTTGTTTCTTGATTTTGTAGTTTCAGCATGCAAGTAAACAATATAGGCTGAGATTGTGGATCTGATCTTGCATATTCACTATCAATCTTGTCCTTGATTGTTCTTGGGTATTCCAAGCATCAAGAAATGGCTTGGGTTGCTAGAATGCTATTAGGAAGTTAGCTTTCTTGATTCTTGTTTCTTGTTGTGTAGCTTAATCCTGTTATTGTATTGTTCCCCGATTTCTTAGGATAGTTTGGTACATAGATTTGTAGACTTGCTCTCTGTCCCAGAATGTTAATCTGTGCTTGAGCAAGGATTGGTTACATGGCTTGTAAATGCATGTAGCTAAGTGAACGTAACCGTTTCATCCCATTGACAAGCTGGAAATACACGTTGCAAACTGAGAAATATTTTTGCCTGGAAACCGTTCTAAAGAAGAGGACTTAACTGTAAAGAACTGGCTTCTGGAAACGGGCAAAAACAGGCAGTTTCCAGAGCGATAACCACCTAAGACGTAAAAAAAAAAAGAAGAGAAGAGGAACCATGTTCACAGATTCTAGCTGGAATCTGTGAACAGTCCCCGTCATGGCCATGGTCATCAGACTCATGTGACTGCGATGCATGAGGTTGGGACTGCGATACCTGCGTGCAATAAAGATGTGTAGATTTTGTAAGTAATGCTGTTAGTGTGTCTGACCAAATGAATGTGGTGAAGTTAAAATATAACTTGAAGCCATAATACATACCTCATAATATCCATCCCAATCAATTCTCACTCCTTGTCTCTCCAATAGTTTGAGTAATGATTGTATGTTGTTGGAATATGCATACTTATACTCCTCTTTTGTGGGAGACTGCTTTACGGCAGATTTTTGCATGAACCGACAAATTGGTGATTGTAATTTAAAAGATTAAGAGGTTGATCTCAAAGGGCTTCAACTAGGCAAAAAGGAAGTTGGCAATTTGGAGCTAGTCAAGAGCATCAAAGGAGAGGTAATTGGCAAAGATGTTATGGATTTGTTTTTGCAGCTTATTGAAGGCCCAAGTAAGGTCAAAGGAGCAGCAAGGAAGTGTTGTTCAAGTCTACTTTACTTGTTCTATCTCATGTTTGAGCATTTTCATATGGATGTGTGCAAATTGTCAAGATATGGTAAAACTAGCTACATTGGTGAGCATCATTTTGATGTTAGATTTGTACTATGGTTTAAAGTGTGTGAAAGTTAGAAGGAAAGTTTGAGTAGATTCAAATTTGAAAGTTGGGTACATTGAATCTAGACCCAGAAATAGTAGGGTTAGCATTTTGGTGGAAAAGCCAAGTGGCCAAATAGGGTCTGGGCCTATTATAAAAGGAGAAAACTCGTGGAGAGACATATCTTCTCTCTTCTCTATCTCATTTCTTGCTTATACATGGTTCTCTTGGGTTGTACTATCCATTGGTGCACTATACTTGTGATTGCATGCAATTCTATGTGTAGAATGATCTATAATTGCTATTTTTGGATCCACACGTGTGATATACAATAGCTTGCTGGTTTTGTACGGACAACAACAGTACTTTATCATTTCATTCAAGTTTGATCAAGTTCTACTAGTGTTTGCATCTCATTTTGTGTGTAGATGCTGATTTTTCTACATTGGTGAGATTGGTAGTGTATTTCTCTTTGTAACCAAAGATCATTAAAGTGGATTGGATCATAATGATCTGAAATCCTTCACAAGATTGACATTGTAGAAATCTTACTTATATCCAAATTTGACCTCTTCAAAAGTTCTTTGTATTTGCTCTAATTGAAAAACCCATGTCTATTGCCATTATTTGACTACACCTTGCTAAATCTGATTATCATACCATTTCAAAGTTCATGCCAAAATTGCAATGCATAGCTACAAATTTAGTTATTCCACATCGATCCCAATGGATTGGAACTATGAACAAGAGGATGACAATCAATCATACTGTGATGACAGTTATGGCAATGGTGTGGAGGAATACTGGGATCAAGGTGACAATTACACTGAAGATTATGACCAAGGTGACGACTTCACTAATGACAATTAATATCAAGATTAAAATGATGACTCTCAACTTGATCACTACTCTGAAAATATTAATGACGACTTTGCTAATGTTGATCAGTATCAAGACTACAACGACATTTCTCAACTTGACCACTATTTCAAAAATTTCAATGACGAACAATAAAATGAAGATCAACACGAACCATTCATTGAAGATTGGTCTACAGATGGTCAATATGAACTAGCGCCCAATGATGGTGATTATCAAGGTCAAGATCAATTCCAGTTTGCTACTAAAGGCCAGTCTGAAGTGATAAGCATGAATGAGCAACAACAGATGCAATGTGGAACAGAAGACCACTACGAGCCCATGGATCAATTCTATGATCTTGAAGAACTCAAAAGATGACATCACTATAGTGCAGAACAACATTCCGATCATAATGAAGATGATAACGTTGATTATGAGGGCTATTAAGATTCCTATGAATGTGAAGACATTGACGGAAATGATGGATGTTCTCTCTATGCCGCTACATGTATGATTGGTCTTTCTTTGATGGGTATCATTTGCTGGCACAAAAGATTTTAAGGAGGAAAGGAATATTATTGTGGCAAGTAGAGCGAAATTTCTAGTCCCTATGTCAATTTTGTGGGAAGTTTGACGACATCAACTCAAAAATAGTCTCTGTGACAATTTTGTGGGAAGTTTGACGACATCAACTCAACAACAATGGGTCAGCATTCATGGAAGATCAAGCATTATTGTAGACCCTACTATAAGTAAGGTGAACATTGGAACAAAGAAAAAATTATGTAAAGTGATTGAGTAGAATGCACAATAATGGCAACAGTTCCAAAACCAGATGGCGATATTGAGATTTATGACTTCACAACGGCGTTCCCTATAATTCAAGGGCAAACTTCCACCTCAAAGTTAGATATTGATCGAGATGTATTGAGCAGAAGCATGATCGTGAATCTTCTGATGAAGCTGATAGTTTGACGAAGAAAGCAAAGCTCTTAATTCTAATTTTTCTTCCACGAAGAGAAGTCAATATATGCGAAGCACCAATGGACAAGTGGATGAAGACCAACTTAAAAATCAAGATCGAGTTTTGTCTGAGAGCTATAATGATCAGGTCAAAAGTAAAAATAAAGAGGTATTTATGAGCAGAGCGAACTTCTACAATAGCAGTTAAATCATGGAGGACAATCAGATTGTTGAGAATCACACTCTACTCCACAAATCAATGGTTATGACCATATTATTGAAATTGATCTATATGAAATTATTCCTGAACATGGATCAATCGAGAGGCATAACACTGATGCAAAATTCAAATAACAATAAAACAATGAGCTTTTTGATGATGAAATTTGTATTAATTTTGCTTTAAAGTCAATAAGAAGAAGTACATCTCAAGATTTGAAACAAATTTGCACCGAGCTACCAATTAATGAGTCTAGTGTGATATTGACAGAAGGAGTTGGTGCAACAGTATCCAATCTTCTTGCTTTAGATGATGTCATCAATCCTATTAACAAAAAAAACAAACTAACATGAGAAATTTCTTGTGTACAGTTGACCAGGATGATTTCTTTGCTAAATGGGATTTGATGAATCTGAATGTGAAATATATTGCTCTATTAAATGCGATAGAGTTACCAAATGAACGCATTATCTTTCATGATGGCAAAGAAAGACGCATTTGGAATTGGATAGCCTGTCCAATCAAGGAAGATACTAAGGAAGAAGACTCGAATGTCTGTTGCTTGGATCTTGTCAACACATGCTAAACTAATGCAACTTGAGGCAATCCTGTATTTCATCAATCTCTGCTTCAATGATCTTATCAAATCTATGGGATTAGTTTGTAGATCAAAGGTTTTTCTACATAATACTTGCAACCTTGTTTTACAATAATAAGCTGGCAACATAACCTAAGACGACAATATTTGACTAACAGAGAATGGTTACCGATTTGCACACCACAGCGATCATGTCCTATTATTAGGTGGCCAGAGACTTAACTTCTGCCAAATGATTCACGAAGCATGCCACTGAACAAAGAACTACATGGTCTTCGTTTTTTAGGGCAAAAATGCTTAAAGTAGGGGGAGTGTCATGTGCGACATGTAATTAGCTCATGAGCTTACTAATGAATTTCCAAATATAGCTATGGGGCTAAATTAGACCAGAACTAGTCAATAGGATTATTAATAAAAAGGCTCAAACAATCTCACTATATTGGTGAATAGCAGATTTGTAATAATGGTTGTAAGGCCCAAATTAGCCAAATAAGGCCCCAACCTGTAGTAGAGGCACAAATGATCACTATAAATAGCTAAGGTCGTGCTAAATTTCGAGGCTATTGTTCATTTTGATAATTTTGAGTTTTAAGAGATCTTGGAGCGAGAGCTTTCTTGATGGAAATGGTGGTTCATGTGCCTACAATCACATGAGAGCTTAGATCATGCTCTAGAAACAGGCCCTATCTTGTGAATGATCTTTACTCATGAATAATGATATCTTACTTTGTCTATTTTGGTGAAGGTTTGTTATCTTTGTCTAGTTTCTTGATTTTTGACTAGTTTTCTTAATTTGTTGCATTTCCATTGTAATTTGATGTTCATGAATGGATTAGATGTTTTAATGCTAAGGTTGGCACATGACAATTTGTCTCCATTCACGAATAAAGAATCCTTACTTTGCCTATTTTGGTGAAGGTTTGCTACTTTTAGCTATTTTCTTGATTTTTGACTAGTTCTAGTCTAATTTAGCTCCATGGCTATATTTGGCAATTCACTAGTAAGCTCATGGACTAATTACATGCAGCACATGACACAAATCCTTGAACCAACTACCCCCAACATTTTTAGAAACTCTTAAAATAATCAAAAGAGTTCAATAAAAATGCAACAAAAAGATAAGCAGGCCTAAAGAGAAACAAATATGAACACAAATAAATGAAAAACAAAAATCAAATCACATTAATGAATTGAGAGAGAACATGATACTACACAATAAAGAATATCAAGAGATGATGTGCTTACACAAGCATGTCATTCAAATGGTCACACAATATAAAATACTTAAAAAAAAGTTAAGTTAAAAATTTATCATTAAATGTTTAAACTCGCCTAAGAGTGACACCTCAACTTTTAGCAAATCCTCACAAAAGCTTACTACTATTGTGGCAGACCTTAAGAAAGCAAGTAACAAAATGAGATAGTAATTGCTTTAATTTGGTATTATCAACTAGTGAGATCATAGAGAATTGAAATTGGCAGGCAAGCCAAACTCAAGCACAATACAACAATGGTGCTAGATAAGAAATCAAGACACACAAGCTCCAATGCCCTTAATGGGCCTTCTTGTATTTTGAGGCAATTTTTTTACTAATGTGACATGGAGTATAAAAATTGTAGACTCGCTTCTTGGTTTCCATAGACAGTATTGCGAAAAGGAAGCTCCGTATAAAGCAGAGAATTATTCCTAAGAAGGATTCAGCTTCATGTGCATCTGCTGTTCTTGTCCATTACAGCCAAAGCTTCTTGTTGAAATTACTCGCTAAGAAATGTCGCCTTCTAAATCGGTAGGTTGTCTGTAATTACGATCTGTAACGCCTATTGAAAAAACTTTCAATACTCTTTGCTCAGACAAATTTACCTGCTCTTTTGTCAGTTCGCACCTTAATAATATGTTATAGTTGTATCAAATTAATAGTTTTTCTCTCATTGCTGCAGTGTCATTTTCCTGTTTCGGTACCAAATGTTTCTTATACAGGAGTCTCTTCTTGCTATACTACTGTTAAGTTGAGCTTCGACCAATGGTAGATGCTTTGCTGTTTATGCGTATTTGGCAACTGGATCTAAATGCTAAGAACTTTTTTTGACTCGATTTGCTATGACTACCATTTATCCTTCGGATTGTGCAGTCACCACGTCTTCTGTACTCTAGAAATGTAACCACATCGTTCACCCACGTGCATGTTAAACGAGGAAATGTTTAGATTTGTACAAAAACATCGTTTTGAAACTTTCCAGCGTTAGATGCAGATAAAAAACGCTTGCACAAATTTGTCTCGCAAGATTCGAGTCAAGCGCTCTAAAGGGATGGATCCATTTGGTTATGAGAAAATATGTTTACTGGATTCAGATGTAAAGAAAATTGATGAGAATTTTATGCATCACACTAAATCCATGTTCAATATTGTTACAGATGGTGTAGGTAAGAGCGGCTTTAGTCTCCAATGTTTGAAAGATTGGATGGCAGTGTTCTTAGAGATCGATACGGCCGTGGTGAGAGTCATTCTCAGTTGCCAAGAGGACATTTGGGCAGACAATGATCTGTTTGAGATTGTTAAAGGCTACTTTGATATCAGTGACGCTACTTTAGCTTTTTGTCAAGTGATTCACAAGTATATAAAAGTTGCGAAAACAAATCTGTTGTTGATCCAGGATGCGATTGAGTCAATGCCCAAGCATACACAACCTACGGAGGCCAATTGCAAGCGGGTTTTGGATAATCTTAACAAGTTCATGAATGCCGATAATCCATTTCCTGAAGAGGTTTTTAGAAAGCTTGAGGATCTGTTATTACGGCAAATGAAGGTGCAGCAAAAATTTGAAGAGCAGAAGAAGCGCGTGGGTAAAAACTTAAAGCGTGTGAAAGGTTGGAAGAAAATTTCTTCCATTATTTGGGGTGCAACCTGTGCTGGTGCATTGGTAGCTACTGTTGTGACTGCATTCTTGTCAGTGGTGGGAGTACCTGTCGATGTTGGCGTAATAGCTGGAGTTTCGTGCCGTCGTGGTTACTGGGCAGATGGTTGGGGAATAAAGCTCAAAGAGATTTGTTAGCATGATTGTGATGATTGTATGGTGGCTAGCATGTATTTAGTCATCTTGGTTTTGGCATACTAGTGTTAGAATTGCATATGGTGGTGATTTAGGGTTAGATTTTTGATGTTTTTTGATTGGATTGCCCGAAATTCAAGACTTAACGCATTCCTCTCAATTTTTATCTCAATCACTTAGTTGTTGACAACATAGTTGCCTTATCTTCTTTAAACCCCACCTTTACTTGGAATATCCTCTATCCATTAGTGGCTTAGACTATTCCACTTTTGAATTCAACTTAGACAAAGAAGTTTTCTTGTTTCATGATGCCCATTGTGATTGATGAGTAGGGAAGGGCAAACAATTCATCATTGCTTAGAGCCTCTTGAAAACCAAAAAATCAGACAAAAGAATATGTTCACTTTTTGCAATTTGGAGGAGAAAGAGTGTAAAAATAATTATCAGAGGCAGTAACTTTATGTTCCTCTTGAACTAACCCTCGTTGACTTGCAGGTTGGATCACCTTGATGTAGAGCAGCCTTAGTTTGAAGGACGAAGGTTCCTTCCCAGCCATTTTCCATAAACTTGCAAAAGACAGCCAAAAACATCAAAAAAACCCTTAAAAAAATTCATTAAAAAAGCATAGGGCTCTTAACTGGTCAGCCAACCTTCGCCTATCTCCAAATTAGGCTTTCTCAGAGCTCTATGAGGGTTCTTGCTTGGTTCTGGAAGCCATGCGAAGGTTAATGTGAAAATTGTCAACATTTCCTAGCTAGTTTGAGGCCTAAATTGGCTAAAATTGTAAATAGTTTTGGTTCTGGAGTTTCACACGTGTGAACCAGGCCACAATGTTTTTATTTACTGTATTTTTTCAGTATGATGAAGTGTCAAACTTCATACCCTTCAAAATGAGACCATTTTGATGTATTTTGGTCATATAAGCCATTTTTAGCTATTTTTCCTATATAGGGAATATCTAGGGTCAAGTACCTTCTAGAGAGAGGAGAGAGAGTCATCTTCCTCATCCATAAATAGTAGGGAAGTCGTGGAGAACAGGTTGGAGAAACCTTTTGTATGCTTCATTGAGATCAATAGATCATTGTCATTGTTTCTTCCTCCATTGAGAGCATTGTTGTGTGTATTGTCTTCAAGCTATTGTGTATGATCTTAGGTGCTTTCCAAAAGTGGTAGGCTGATGTATTATGGACTGTATAATGCTATTTTGGGCCGCACTTGATGTTTATGGAAGTTTCCATTTGTGATAAATGCTTTTTGATCAAGTTCTTTGCATTCTAGGTAGCATAGAATGTGTTGCCAATTCCTAGCTTATGTAGTTTGGAGTGCAAGCATTCAAGCCAATGATCTTGGAGTTTAGATCCACTTAGGATCTGTATTTTTCACAGTTAATACGGCAAAAAGGGTAAAACAAGCCAATAACCTTCAATAGTTAATAAAAAATTCCCAATCGTCGAGCTTGCTGCAGCTTGCTCACATAGTGACTAGCTCTCTGAAGTCTCTGCGAAGGTTGTCAATATCCTAGTTCTATGAAGGTTCTTTATGAGTATTTTTTTCCATTGAGAATTACCTCTGTCAAGAAAAACCTCATTTTGTATTCATAAACCTTTGCACGACCATTCTGAGCAGTCTTGATACAGTTTTAGAGTTCCAGTGGGTTCTGTGAAGGTTAGTTCCATCAGATCAATCCTTGCGAAGGTTAGTTTTCTAAAAATACTATTTCAGGTCATCAGAACTGTTGCCAAGGTCAGTAATAGAAGCAAAACTCAATATTAATTCTCGTCGAGCTTACCAGAATTGTATTACCTCGTTTTTAGAGTTCTGTGAGGGGTAGTTTGGCTAGAATACTCGTAGTGAAGGTTCCAGTGATTCTGATTTAGTTTTTTCCATAAGAACCTTCATCAAAAGTACCAACCTTTACATGACTCAACTTTCACAAAGCCTGTGTATGATCATTGGATATTATTTTTAAGCTATTGTGAATCGTGTGAGGATCTATGAGATACAAAAGGACAAATATTTTCAGCTTTCCATACAAGACATGGGTAGGGTCCAAAAGATATTTTTTGAGATCCTAAATTGAGATCTATAAATCCATTATTATTAGTGAATGATACTTAGATTAGGGAAAACATTGGATAATCTTGAATCATCTCCCAATGAACTATCCTCAGATCGTACTCTACAGATCAGAAAGATTACCTATCTCAAGAGATGAACCAAGACAAAATGCATTTCATAATTAGAAGAATGCCTAGATTAAGTATCATGGAACTAGAGATTCAATCAGATGGGAAAATTGGATCCATCTAGAAGCATGTGAAATCTATGGAGAGGTTAATTCAGAAGATAAGCTCAAGCTATGTTCTATGGCACTTACGGAAGCGGCGTCGGATTGATATCTCAATCGAACTACTCAAGAACGCAATGATTGGGAAGTAGTGAAAGCAACCTTGAGCACCCAATTCAAGCCAAAGGAGTTTCTTGAAGATCTGTTCCTATTGTTAACCACGATCAAGATGGGAAAGGGAGAAATGGTCAGATATTATATTGAATGAGTTAAATATCTCTAGTGAGTGTAATCCAATATTGACTCCAGATCAAGGAATGCTAATGTGGATCCTTGTCGGATTGTCGAAAAGCATTGGACATGAATTAAAACGAAGGGAGCAATGAAACCTTGCAACATGCAATGAAAGATGTAGTACGAGAGGAGGATGAAGGATTAGATGATGAGTCTAGCCAATGGTTGATGCCTTTTACATCAGGGCAAACCACCGCCACCTCAACTACGATAGCATCTACCAATATGAATGCCACAATGAAATTGATGTCGGATGAAATAGAGGTACTACAATAGTTTATACCAGTTACAACTATTGATAGTACTATTGGTATCAATATAATTGGTATTAAATTTTTTAAAAAGCTGCAATACCATGATCCGGCTGGTATAAAAGTTTTTGATATCCAACTGCTTGTACCCAACACTGCTTGTAACCACCATAACTACTGTAGCCGGTTGATGTATTTTGGTTGGAGTTATGCATGGAACATTCCAAATTAAAAATTTATTTATATTAAAAAAAATTACTAAAAATAGTACTACTATTGATACTATGGCAAAAATTCACAAACTTTCCCAAACCTGGGTATCAATATGAATAGTAAGATAGTTAATATTGGGTGTCTGGTTCTAGACCCTGGTATTAGACATTCATATACTAGTCGGGTAGGTTTTTATATACCATGTTGATACCCATTATTGATACCAGCCGCAACCCTATATACCCACCCAACAATGGTTACAAGAGTCCAAAAGTGCAAAGAAGTTGTTCTAGAATCACTACCTGTTGAATCATTACCGGTTGATCAACCAAGTACCTGCTAAATCAGTACCAATTGATCACCCATCCACTTCAGGGTTTTATCCAAACTTGGATTCAGAAAAAAAAAACAATCACAATAGATGCAATGGGTTAAGGATCTCCGAGTTGAAGAGGCCTTGGAGGTTGCAAAGAACACAACTCTAAATCCACCGAAAACACCAAATGCTGGAGACCTTTCAAATCCATTACACAACTCACATCGGTATTCAAATGTTAATACTCAATTACATCAGAGTGAGGAACCTTTCGAGATGACTGAATGGAAAATTCCCAAGATGGAACTAGTTGCAAATATTCTATCAAGCAAGATCGATATTACATTTTGAGAATTTCTACGTCTTGTACCACAAGCGAAAGAAGTTCTAGCTAGATGACTATTTGATGCAGAACCGAAGGTTCAACGAGAGCTGTCATATTGTGCTAGATTTGAGGAATCTAATAAAGTTCTCAATATTGGGGCAGCTTGGGAAAGTGAGCAATCCAATATCACTTTGCCAATCAAGCATAAACTGTTGAACAAAGAAGTGGCGATTCTTGATGGTGGCTTTGGAGTCCATCTTATTTCCAAAGTTGAAAGCTACAAACTTTGCAATCAAATCAACACACCAATCAAGTGTTAGACCAAGATAGCAGGTGTTCAATTCGTTATTAGCTTTGTAGTAATGGCCTTCCCGATGCACCATTAGTTTATTGGATACTATTGGGCTGTCCATGGTTACGAGTTGCACAAGTGATTCATAATTGGGGGAATAGGCAAAATCACTTTTGAGAATCATGAAAGAGCAGTAAAAGTGGATCCAAACACTTGGACAATGAAACTGGTACTTGCAAATGCTGATGATGATTTTTCCACCACAGATCATACCATATTGTGAAGACAAAGCGCTAGGAGTTCATACGATCTGCAAACAGACAATGTGAATTGGATTGGAGCTTAATTTGTTTTTCTTCATTTCAGGAAACAATTATCCTTGATGATTTCGCAATTCGTCGAGGAGAGCAGAGATCTTCTGCTGGAGAATTTTCAAGGGATCACGAGCAGTGACCCGGTGTGGCCACCTGACAAGTTGTCAGAGATGCGGTGTGTCTTGACCATCGGGCGTCAGTGACGAGATGCTAGCCGGCAAGTAGTCGGGGTGACCAAGAGGGTCACAGGTCTTTGGTGGGGCACGGGGGTGGTACCCTATGAGTCACTCCGTATTCACATGTCACAGGGGCTAGGCATGCCAAGTGGACTGATCACCCACAGGTGGATGCCATGTGCCAGTTGACGGGAATAATAGGTAGAAGTACTCAAGGAGGGGGTGCCTATGGTTGGGAGGTTCATTCTACACACCGGCTTCCAGGATTCACGAGCTTGGAGAGACTGGCTTGTGACAATTGGTATCAGAGCCTCGTTCCAGAGAGAGAAAATGTCATTCTAGAGAGAGACAATGTAGAAATTGTCAGATTTTGCTTGTTTTTGAAGGATTTTGGAGGGAGAAAACGATTTGGTGCCCAAATTAAGCTCTTTACCGACTTGTGTACCAGTGTAGGACGCAAGGGAAGTACCACCTGTCTTTTTCCAGTTGCCTTTCGTCTCTTTCAGTTCTAAATTATCAATAGGCTGAACATTTTTTTTCCTGACTGTGTCTCAATAAGTGCAATTTTTAGCTTGATTCTGTGCTGTCTCTATTGTGTTTCATAATGGAAGATGATAGAGTTAATATTCCGCACAGTCCACCCGTTGCTCTTCCATCACCACCACCCAGCCCCGTGCTTAGTCCTGCCCATAATCCACCTACAGCGGCTGCCCGTTCGCCTGCTGGTACTTCCCCTTCTGTGCAAGCTCGCATGGATAGTGTGGAAAAGACCGTCGCAGAGATGCGAGCAATGATGGTAGCTGGTGGTTATGCGTCTTTCTCACAGTATGCTCCACCTTATCCGTCTTCTGTTGTTCGTCCTATGTTACCTCCACTCTATCCAGAAGACAAAGATATTAAACCTACCCGTTTTGCTGGAAACACTCCCCAACGCAATACTGATATCGTAGACCAGTGATTGCATAAGTGGGAAGAGTATTTTGATTTGAAATGGTCCCCAACTGATGAGGGTTGGCGGGTCCGCAAAGCTGCTTACCATTTCACTGATTTTGCTGACAGGTGGTGGCGCAAGTTGTTGAAGTCTAACCAGGCTCCATCCACCTGGCTTGAGTTTAAGCGAGCTTTTAGAGCTCAGTTTATTCCTCCACATGAGCATGTGCGTGCGACGGATGCTTGGCTTTTGCATCGTCAGAGGCAGTACATGGTGCAGGAATATGCTGACAGGTATCGTGAGATACTTATCAAGATTTCGAAAGAGATTCCCGAGTGGCTGGTAGTCCACAAGTTCATATTTGGCCTTCGTGAAGAGTTGACGCCTTCGGTGCTTAATGAAGGGTGCAAGACCTTAGAAGAGGCAGTTGCTACAGCTCACAACTTTGAAGGTAATGTGCGCACCAAGGCTGAATCTGGAGCGCCAAGCTGGCCTTAGAAGAAGGGTTCACGAAAGTCTAGCCAAGCTGGTCAGAAAGGCTTTTCACAAAAGGATCCTATCCAGATGCAGCAGACTTTGAAGTGCAAGGCAAGATCTCCTATGGCTCGTCATGCTTATGACAAGTCTCTCCTCAGTCTTGAGCAAAAGGAAAACGCCAAGAAAGACGGATTATGTTTTTTTAGTCTTGGCATACTATGCAACGTCAAGATGAAAGCAAGGATGAGGAAATTTTGGATGACTTGTTGGTAAGTGATGATGAGGACACTCGTCGTGTCATGACTATTTCAGTGCGGAAGCTTGTTCCAGAGGCACCAGTTTGTTTCTTATCCACCAAAGCGCGGGAAGCTTATCAGTTTCCAAATAGTGAACTGATACGCATGAGGGAAAAACTGGAAGGTCATGACGTGCTCGTCTTATTTGACACCGGTTCCTCGCATAATATCATCAATTGTTGTGTGGTGAAGAAATTTCACTTGGCTACTGTTCCATCTAATTATCAGTATACTGTTGAGATGCCAGATGGTAAGGGAACAGAGGTTTGGGATGAAAGAATCTCTCGGGCGTCTTTGTCTATTCAGACATATACCGAGAAGTTAGATTTTGAAATCACTAAACTAGCTAAGTTTGATATTGTACTTGGTAAGCGGTGGCATGCAAGTAAGCAGCCCGCTATAGATTTTAAATCACGTGGATAAGTTCGAGCATGAGGGTATGTCTCATGTCTTAAAGGGGGAGAGACCATTTGTTGAGGGTCCTCTTGTTACCTATATGCAAATAAAGAGAATGGAGATGCTAGAGGGATTGCCGCCTAGTCGGAACGTTGATCATTGTATTGAGCTTGTTCCAGGGGCAAGTCCGGTATGTAGGCCTCCTTAAAGGACGAGCCTAAAAGAGGAAGAGGAAGTCAGAAAGATGTTGGAGGAGTATCTCAAGTTGGGGTACATCCGTCCAAGTTATTCACCTTTCGCCTCTCCTATTTTACTTGTTAAGAAAAAGGATGGTAGTTTCCGGATGTGTGTAGATTACAGGGGGTTGAATAAGATCACTTTAAAGCACAGGTATCCAATGCCCATGATTGATGATCTACTGGATGCGTTGCAAGGAGCAACCATTTTTAGTAAGATAGATCTCAAAAGTGGATACCATCAAATACGGATTCGAGATGAGGACGTCCAGAAGACGGCCTTCCGAATCCGTTTCGATCATTATGAATTTTTGGTTATGCCATTTGGGTTAACAAATGCCCCAGCCATGTTCATGATAATCATGAACGATGTCTTGCGAGACGATATGGGCAAGTTTGTCGTCAATTTTATTGATGATATATTGGTTTCTAGTAAAGCGGTTGAGGAGCATCAAATTCATCTCAAGACCGTTTTGGGCAAGTTACAAGCTTTTGTCTTGTATGCCAATGCTCAGAAGACAAAGCTGTGTAAGACTCGTGTTGAGTATTTGGGTCACGTAGTGACAGCTGAGGGTATTTCGGTTGATCCGGCCAAGGTGGCTGTGGTTAAGAAGTGGCCGAGGCCTGCCAATATATGCCAATTACAGTCTTTCTTAGGCTTTTGTAAGTTCTACCGGCGGTTCGCTAGGAATTATTCCTGGATAGCTGCTCCTTTAATGGACCAGTTAAGGAAAAACAACACTGTGGTTCGATGGGATGCTGAAGCTCAACAACGTTTTGAAAACTTGAAGGAGTCTGTGGCCACGGCTCCAGTTCTCAAGATTGTGGATACCCAGAAACCTTTTGACCTAGAGACGGATGCAAGTGGCATTGTCGTAGGTGCAGTGTTGAGCCAAGAGGGTAGACCAGTAGCCTTTGAAAGTAAGAAGTTGACACCAGCTCAACAAAGATATCCTACACACGAGCAAGAGATGTATGCGATTATACATGCGCTCAAGGTGTGGAGACATTATTTATATGGCGCCGAGTTTTATGTGTACACTGAACATCATACTTTAAGGTATTTTTGCACTTAGCCAGATTTGAAGGCCGCCAAGCTTGGTGGGCCGAGCTGATGTAGGAATTTCATTTGGAAATTCGCTTCCGAAGAGGGAAGGAAAATGTGGTCGCTGATGCACTATCTCGTATACTGCATCAGATGAGCTTTACTGTAGTTGACAGTGGTCTCATGGAGGAGATTAAGAAGGCTCAAGAAAAGGACCCGCATTATCAGCGTGTGTGGCCTAATGCGCGCAAGGTAGTCGACCAAACGGAAGAGTCAGTCGAGGCTGTTGCTTCTGTAGAGGCACACACTAGTACATATTTAACATACACCGTGAAGGATGGTATGTTATTGAGAAATGGAAAAGTTTTCGTGCCAGACGTGAAGGACCTTCGTCGTAAGATACTTCATGAATGCCATGATAGTCCCTGCGCAGGGCACCTTGGTATTGATAAGACCAGTGAGCTTTTGAAAAGGCATTATTTCTAGCCACGATTGCAGCGGGATGTAAGAGAGTATGTCCAGCGTTGCACGGCTTGTTAGGTGAACAAGGCTGAGAGAGTAAGTCCTCCGGGCTTGCTACATCCACTTGAGATACCTACATGAAGGTGGGAAAGCATCTCTATGGATTTTATTGTTGGGCTACCCAAGACCAAAAATGGATTCAATTCTGTTATGGTAGTGGTAGACAGGTTTTCCAAGATGGCTCATTTCATCGCAACGACCAAGAAGGTCATAGCTCCGCAAGTGGTTGAGTTGTTTATTCATAATATTGTCAGGTTACATGGTCTTCCAAAGTCCATAGTTTCTGACAGGGATCCCAAGTTTACGAGAAATTTCTAGATTGAGGTGTTCGCAAAGCTGGGAACACAGTTGCGGATGAGTATCTCTGAGCATCCTCAGACCGATGGCCAGACAGAATGAGTGAATCAAATCCTGGAAGATATGCCTAGGGCATATGTGAGTAGTACGCAAACAGACTGGGTAAAGCATTTACCGCTATTGGAGTTCGCGTACAATGATAAGAGACATGCGTTCACTAGATTGAGTCCATTTGAGCTCAATTATGGTTTCAGACCACTGAGTCCTGCAATCATAGGGATTCCGCATAGGGTACCTAGTGCTGTAGAGTTTTTGGCTCAGATGCAGCAGAAGCTAGAGTTGGCACGAGATAACTTGTCCAAAGCTGTAGCTAGGGCAGAGAGTTATGCTTATGAGAACCGTACCTATCGGAAATTTGAGAATGGAGATTGGGTGTATTTACTAGTCCCTTCAAAGTCGAAGGTGCTACGCATAGGAAAGTGCGCCAAGCTATCTCCTAGGTATTGTGGACCATGGTTGATTATTAAGAAGGTGAGCCAATTAGCTTATAGGCTACAACTACCTGTTGGATGCAAGGTGCATGTAGTATTCCATGTTAGCAAACTGAAGAAATGTTTGCACGATGGCGATAGCCTGGTGGGAGGTCTAGTGTCTCTTGAGGAGAAAGACACCACAGGTTATGGGCCAGACATAATCCTAGATTGAAGGGAGCGACGATTGAGGAATCGTCTCTTTCAAGAGTATCTAGTAACTTGGAAAGGGCATCCGTTGTCAGATGCTACCTGGGAGACACGACAGGTGTTGCAGAAGTCTTACCCAGAGTTTGTCATCGAGGACCGATGACTTGCCAGAGGAGGGAAGGATTGTTAGAGTCCAGTTATGACTCTATCATGACCTTGGCACAGCCGGTCACCTGAGGGCCTGAGGCCAAGTATTGGCAAGGGCCAGTGACCGAGGAGGACATCAGTCCCAAGTTGGGACCGGTGCGTCACGAGCAGTGACTCAGTGTGGCCGCCTGACAAGTTGTCAGAGATACGGTGTGTCTTGACCGTCATGAACCTAGCCGTCAGTGACAAGATGCTAGCCGGCAAGTAGTCAGGGTGACCAAGAGGGTCACAGGTCTTTGGCGGGGCACGGGGGTGGAACCCTATGAGTCACTCAGTATTCACAGGTCACAGGGGCTAGGCATGCCAATTGGACTGATCACCCACAGGTGGATGCCATGTGCCAATTGACGGGAATAGCAGGTAGAAGGACTCAAGGAGGGGTGCCTATGGTTGGGAGGTTCATTCTACACACCGGCTTCTAGGATTCACGAGCTTGGAGAGACTAGCTTGTGACAGTATTTCATTCCCAAGGGAGTAGTGTCTATTCACAAGATGTTAGGCAAGCTTACGATGAAACCCTAACCACTAACAAAAAGTAACCCTAAATTATCATAAGATCAAAACTTTTTCTCTCAATCTTTCCTCTCATAAAGATAACAACAAAAAGCAAATCCAGCATGCATGTAAATCCAAGAAACATGCGAGAGATGGAGGAGAAGGAGAAGGAGAAGGAGAAGCAAGGACATTCCAATTGCCAAAATGTAGACTCTCCACCTTTTTTTGATTGAACATGAGAAATGAAGTACATTGTGCCACTGTTTGTAGTCAAGAGTGGGCATTTCGTAGCATGGCCTATTGGCCAACCTACACATTTGAATTTCAAAATAGGTGAAAAAAAACCTTTTATTCAACTAACTTGACTTTGAGGCCTCAAATTGATTTTATTCCCACAATGGCCTTAAAATCACTTCAGTTTCTAACTAATCAATGAAATATTGATGTGCTCACCGGGCTGGACTTACACACGAAAGGTGTCAGAGCCCTCACACTTATTCATCTATCTACTTTGCACTAATACATGGTGTATTGCCAAATGCCGAACCGTTATCCTCCATCAAAATTGGTGATGGTCCCACGACACCTCGTAAAAAGATTGTTGCTAGGCATCAAGTGAGCTCTTGTCTTCCCACCTCCGCTTGATAAGGTATGTCGTGACCCATCCTATGAAAGTTAATCGGGCAATGTTCTTGTCATGTGGATGCGTTAAAAATACAAAATGCATGCCTTCTTGCCATCACGTGGTTGTCCAAGTAATAACTTTTGCTCCGACAATCCGCCAAGCATTGCTGCTCCATAATAAAGCTTGGCTATCGGCAACTGACCTTGAATGCTCCATGATATTAGCAGTAGATTAGGGTCAAATGCCAATCCTGGTATCAAGGTAAAAAATTGTCCCGATTTGTTTTGATTGCCGCCATGAACGCCAAGTCAAGGTAACCAGCCGGTTTGAATCGACCAATTCAAACCAAGCTGATTCAACCAGTCTTAGCATACGCTTTCATAATTGCTTCATCTAGGGGATTACTCCATTGAAAACTTGGTTATAACGTTGTTTTGCCTGTTTCTTTGTCATAGCTGCCGATGGTTTGACCATTTTCAAAACAACCGCTCGTGGTGGCTTTGGTGGAGGTTGATCAGGACTCTGACGTACCCCAAATCTAGATGGATCCACATGGCAAAGAATTTGCTCATCTGTCAATTCAAATCCCTCATCATAGGATAAAGCATATCCCATTGGTATGAGACCATCTTCTATTGGATCAACTATAATCCAAGTAACACACTCATATTTACACCATAGGTGATGGGTGTATCTAGGGTGCGCTCATTAGGAGGTGATATCCTGTTAGAATCTCCATCGTCGATCCGGTCATTGCTAAAACACAAACAAGTGACGAACGCTATGTTTCCGCCCAACCATAGAAGTACTGCCACCTCACCCCCGTGCACTGAAGCTAGAGACCACCATCAAGCAAGCTCGGATCTCCAATAAGCCATGGTGTCCCATACCACCATGCCTTACCCTCGACCCTCGCCTACCTAGATCATGAGGCCTAGATTATCGTCCTGACCTGAACACCAGTGGAAGAGCTCTTAATTCTCCATGAGGGAATGAATGACAAGCTCATGGAGATCCACCTCTATATACATAGTCTAGGTAGAGTCATCTCCGTCCATAGGAGTCATGCATGACCATCGACATGTGGCAATTGTGCATACTGACGCGGTTCCATAACAAAGAGTCACCGCGGGCCAATAAGACATTGACACATGGCACCCAAAAGACCTATAGCTCCAGATCAACGTTCGATCCCATAATGAGACCATCACCTCAAGTTTCTGGTTGCGTGCCCTTATGGGTACGTAATAGATACTCACTTCAAATTCTTCATCATGTCGACACATATAACCTGCTGTGCAATCAACAGTTGCCAAAGTTTCTCTCCATCAATATTATGTCCACCTTTCGATGTCAATATTGTTGGTGAATAGACAGTTGGTTGTGGCAAACCAAGTTGACTTTGGATTCTGAGAAACTCCTCTTCAGAAGGTAGATCATCTTCTTTGTTGCACATTTACTCTACAACCATTTTCAAGCAATCTTTCCCTAAATAAAACTCATCATTATGTACATCGTCAACACCAGGGAGAAGATCATCAACATCAAAATCAATTATATCCAAAAATTCATCAAGCTCTTTGCTCAAAATGCAAAGAGTCTCAGCTTCAGCGAAATAAAAAAGATCCGATATTGTCCAAAAAAAATTATTATCTCGGTCACTGGCCCTTGCCAATACTTGGCCTCAGGTCCTCAGGTGACCGGCCGTGCCAAGGTCATGATAGAGTCGTAACTGGACTCTAACAAATACCACGTGATAGGAAATGAGGAACTATCTCTCTAACCTATTTGCTTTGTCTTTGCTTGGATCTTGGAAATAAGGTTTGAAGGCAGATGTGGAAAATCTTCTACAGGAAACTATTCTCTTGTGCAGAAAACAAAGGACTGGCTTAAGTGCTTTGCTGCTTAAGGAGGAACTTCAACATTGATTTCTTCCTCCTTATGTCTTCATTTTTTGTGCTATTATCGTGAGGGCAGGGGTTGGCTCAGTTGGTTAGCTTGGTATTTAAAGTTTCTTTGGTCCCAAGTTCAAGCCTCCCCTTGGAAACCAAGATGCATTGTGTGGTATCATCACTCAAAAAACAATGAGTATTGAGCATGGCATAGGCTGATCACATGCTCTTACACATGCGAAGAAAGGATTAGACACTATAAACTTCACACAGAATCATAGTTTTTGGAAACTTTTTGTACCCAGAAAACGGAGCCCCCCTTGACAAGGGGGACCAGAAACGGGATATGGGAAACGATACATCATCAGAGATAGTGGAAAATTTCAAAATATGCATCTTACAATGTGTTACATAGTGCATATGAAACTTGAAACATCAATAAGTAACTTTTTAGTGTTCAGAAAGTTCAAACTTCCATCGTTACATAAGCTTACAACAAAAAAGACAAGATGTGTTAATCTTACCCAACTTTTCAAGACTCAAGACTTAACAACTTGTTACATCCATACCGCATATATTGCTCAACAAAGTTATCACTACTTGCACTGCTATCCTTGGAGGAGAGGGTGCTGCATTCTCATTTTGACTTGGATGAGCCTCTGCTATTTACCTATCAACGGACGGATTATTCAATAGCTCAAGCAAGTGTAAATTAGCATTCAAGAATACTATGTCATTGGCCCTACTAGAATTGAACCTGTTTCTGTTGTTGGAAACAACATGACCAAATTTGCTCCAAGGCCTCTGGCATGGAGAGGAGCTACAATCTTTGTAATAAGATCGTGATTGGCAAATTTTGCAGCTTTTGTGTCTCGGTAACATAATCCACCCACCACTGCACCCCCATTTACTAGAAATCTGTCCTCTTCTGCATGCTTCCACCCTTTCTTCCTCTCCTTTCTGCTACACAATGATAGCTGGGTGTTCAGCTCTCTGATTTGCTCTCTTATTCGAGCACCGGCTTATTGAGTGTTGTCTCCTAGCGAAAAGTAAATGAAAACACAGCAAAACACTCACCATATTCAATGATGATACCAGTTTGCTGAAGTGTACAAAAAGGATCCAGCTGAGTAGTGCACCACAGAGGATCAATCATAGCTTGCTGGAAGGCGGTGGTCAAGTGCCCCTTGTGGTGTCAGTCGTAAATTCCATTTGTTGTGTATGGAACCATGTATAAGCACGTCCACCCAAATGTATAGCCACGAGGAAATTTCTGACCAGCACTTGGGGGCAGTGAGGAAAAAATAAGGCGCCAACTTCTAAAGCCAGCTGTTGAGCTCAGTACCATCAGTATAAACGGATAACTGGATAACTGGAGTATTTTGAACCCTTGACATTAGGATCAAGACCAATGAGAATTGGAGCAACTACAGCATCGTGAAGAGTAGTGACTGCAGATATAGAGGAACCAGGAGAGGACGTAAAAACATTTCAAAATCTTCAAGAGTACAAGCAAGCACAGCACTCATCTGAAATTTAGGTCTTCAAGCGGACAAGAATGATCATCCAAAAGCTTGGACACATCATCAGAACTGGAGGAGCACCAATGGTTGGCATGGCAGACTAGGGATGTGAGCTAGATAATGGAGAGAACAAATTTTCCAGAAAAGAGAAATATAATGGGTAGGGCAGCAATAGACCACAAGCAAGGGTGGATATAGAGGGCTGCTAAATAGGTAGGATGAATGGACAGCACTGAGCAGGCAAGGGGCCGTAGAAAGGAGAGGTAGTGGAAATTCAGTAGGTAGCGAAAGTTGGAACAGGTAGGTAGTGGAGAAGGGTGGACATGAAGAATGAGGTCTGGCTGATATAATTGGGAAGGATCAGAAAGAGCTGAGAATCATGGGCAGGAAAACCTGGGCACGGTGATGGAGAAAAGAATAGGTGGCATTACAATCTATCGATCTACTGTACTGCTAATGTGTATACATATTAGAGTTTATTTTTAATTATATCGTGCTTTGCACATGGATATGATAAAACCTATGCTAATCATCAAAATCAATATTGAATTTTGTACATAGAAATACTATTTCATTACACCTAGAAACCTAAAAGGCTGAAAATTTTCATTATGAAGAAGCTCTACTTACAAATTGAGATTTGAGGCACAGAGGTATAGTAACTGGAACACTTTTACACAGTTGGCTACATATCTAAATTATTGACTAGGAGTCACCAATCTGTCAATTACTGAACCTTGGACCACTAGGACCATGGCTCCAATCAATAAATGTCTCTGATAAATTATCAATAATAAATGAGGGGGCCACGTGCCCAAACTCATTTGGTCCATCAATAATAAGATTGGGTCCAAGGAGCTGTTAATAATATGCCTTCAGGTTCTCCGGGGCAGCCTCTTACCTCCCAACTTTAACTGGATGTTGGCCTAAGTCAAAGTTTGAGCCAGATTCCTGATATATTCAACCTAGAGTTCTGTAGCGTACATAACAGATACGTATGGAACATTGTTCATAGGTAAAATTCAAAAAATAGTTTTGTTCGACATGTGTATTTTGAAATTGTTAATCTTAACAAAATAAAAGAGCAATTCAAACTTTTATCCATTTGGTATGTACTGAATGTGACACAAAACGGAATATACACTATAAAAATGTATGGAATAGGTATCCATGATTCAACCTTATCCTATGTATGCATGATGTATACATTAAGCATGACTACCTACCTCTCGAAATTAGCCTTGAAATATCAAGCTTTGAATTTTTTAGCTATGAAACATATCCAGTCCATTCACATCAACTCATGACTGACATTTCTCCCTGATAAATTCTCAATAAACTCCTGAGATACTCCTTGGCATATGTTTATTAATCTTGTGTGCAAATACATGCAGGTGGCTGATGGTGGTATACATAAGGTTCTGTCCACTTTGCGCACAGACGCGTACAAACCCTGCCATTGTTTCTACACCTGGCTATGTTTTTTGCTACCCATGTATATTCAACTATATTTCTCAGGTTAGTGTACTTTTGTCTTGCTGCTAAATGAGTTTTTTCTTTGTAAACTTATACCCAAGCCTTTGCTGATTATCATACTGCTATGTCCTTCAGAAGCTTAATAAATTGTTGACTGTATAAGATCTGATGAAAGAATAGACACTGCGTGATTCCTCTTCGATCATTTGATTGAAATTTATTTAAGAAGAATATGCATTCCTAGATTATAAGTTCAATTTTGAACACTCCCATCTCATGCTTAGAATTGAAACTATCATCTCTGCAAGTGGTTTGCACTTCATCCAAGTGTTGGCCGTCTGGGCTGAAGTATCTCAGTTTCACTTTGAAGGTTAAAACATTCTGTACCGGATACTAATACTGTTGGTTCAACTTGGCCCCTTTATATGTTGAATCGGCTCATTGTAGAAAAGACTATGTTTCTCTGACAGTTGGTGTTGATATTATGTATATGACAAAGGACATAATGATATATGGTTTATGATTCGGGGTTTGAGAAAATTTGTATGGGCATTCTTGAGTTTTGTCGACTTTTGCTTTCTATACACTGGAACCATTTGGATGGTTCTATGCAGTAAAGTCGGTGTCCTGTGGCCCTCATACCTGCTCAATCTAATCAAATTCGAAGACTGTTTCATGATGTCTGACACACGAAGGTGCAAGTCTCAATCTCTTGTATTGCCATTGGTCACACGAGAGTTGCAAATATGCTCCTCAAGAAGCACTATTGTTTGCTAGGACAGCAATCTCTGTTCCTGTAATACTTACTCCAGGTCTTCACAAGCAGAAGTTAAACAAGTAAGCCACTTAACATTATAAGCTTATGCTCTTCCTTGGTGCTCAAGCACGAAAGAAAAGCAACAACACTTAGATTTTTCCTGTTCTTAATATTATAATAATCTTTGCAGATCAGGGTCTGTTTTGGAAGCCTTTGGTGTGACCTATCAAAGTTGCTGTAAGCGTGTTCTCTGGAAGGAGAGGAGGCTGTGGACTGCAGCTTTGCTATTTCCACTGAAGTTTCAGCTGGATATTTTGACTTATGTTTTCCAGCCCAATAATGTCGTTGATGAGCTTAATATTGTCATCACAAAAAGAGCTTGGATTTCTTTGAAGTTATGGCATTGGAACATTAAAGCATTAGAAACTGGAGTTCTTGTGACATTTCCTTTGTCTGTTGCTTCTGTGACTGGAAGTGGAAGTTGATGTTTGTAATGGGTAGAGGGTAACCTTTACATCTGATTCATGATCAGCTGATTCTGAATTGGAAAATTGCTATTTATTTTGATTCTGAATTAGCAACTGTTGATTCAATTTGGAACAATCATCCTATTGAAGAATACAAATTTTTAATTTGTTATACAAAATAGTAATTTTTTTAGCATTTTATATATTTGACATCAACACAATAAATAATCAGTGCTGGGCATAAGGGGTACTTGTACTGCACCCAAAAATGTGTTATACGGTTTAAGGTTTAGTTACATACGGTCAGGCTGATTCTTTTTTATTTAAATTGGCCTGTTTTGGTTTGAATTAGTTATCAACATCGGATTCTGATCGATTTGTGATTACTAGAGGATGAGAGGAAACCCTTTCTATGCAATAGTAAATAAGTAGGGGGACATACCAGTTGATAGGATAGTTTGGTGAGATTTGTAGTGTGAACTAAAATGTCCTCTAAGATTCTATTTACCCAAAGACTAGGTATATATATTTCTTTCTATCCCCACAAGTTTTAATCTTTTGTGACCTTTAATGCTACATGACAAATATAATTTGAAGGGCATGTTAAGTCCCAAATAATAAATTCAATGTGATGTTGTGCAAAATTGGTCTCTTGTTTCAATTGTTCGGTAGACTTGGAGGCAGACACAATGTTTACATGTGCCAGATCATGTAGGAGTCAATGACAATGGGCTGAAGGCTTACATATTTGTAAGTGTTTACGCTTGTTGTTACATGATGTTCTGGATAATTTTAAAAACAATATTTGAACGTCACAACTTTGGGTAGTATATTGCTCTCAAATCATCAAATATCAAAGGCTTTGGACATGCATAGAGTTCTAGTCTTCTCTAGGCTTTCAACCGAAATTGTTACATTCCAGTGCAACCAATCCTAGTTGATCTCTGATCACTATGTAATCATTGTTGCTTGCTATATGTTGTCACTAAGTTTTAAGCTGCTGTTTTCTATGGTTAGACCAAACGTATTGAGAGAATCTTGCAGACAGAACGACAAAAATGGCTTGTCAGTGAGTCAATGCGACATTTCCATATCCCTGCAGATCCAACTTTAGTACTTGTCCCATATTTAGAAGCCTTGAATCTTTAGTCTAACTTGAGAAATTGAGTTTATGGCTTGTACAATTCATTTGTATTCTAGAAAAGCTAACTAGTGGGAAGATGCATTGCTAATTTGCTCTCTTCCTAATGTGAGCTGACATTCTTGTTAATCTGGTTGACTAGTCCTTACAGCCTTTTTGAAATTGCAACAAGCATGAGGTTTTAATATACAAACAATACATTAATAAGGCCTTTTGATCAAATCTATAGAAGCTATTTAGCAGAGAATACAGTGCATTATGTCCATGTGTGGATATCATTCTTTTCATATGACAACAGAAGTTTTGTTGGCTATCGTTCAAAGTGATCATGATTCAAATGGTTCAAATTACATTGAATCAACTCGAATCTATTCACAATTCAGACTGAATTTTTATATACTTTTTGTTTTAATAACTTGGCATTCATATTTATTTAAATTTCCTAAAGAAGGGGCTATTTTTATCATCTTTTTGTAGGAAGTCAGTTCAGACGTGCAAATAAAATTTCAAGTCAATGCAGATTGATTGTGGGTCTTATTTATGGTCATAGGAGTTCATTTCAAAACCAAAGATTTTTTTAACAGGGTTGGCACAAACTTGTACTCAAGACTCCAGGACATTATCTACAGCACATTGAACTGAAATTAATCAGCACACTAGAATACACAATCAATTCAGTAAGCAATCGATCGCTAATCAATAGAGAACATGAAAGTTGATTGAAATTGAAGAGAAACCAGAACAATGGAAGCCAATAGTTTGCATGATGGATTTGAATCTCATATACAAAGTACATATGAAATTTAAGATGTCCACACCTTGGGCCATTAATATGCACTTTTTTTGCAAATGCAATCATATTCAATTGAATAGACATCTACTTGCATTAGTCATTCTATAGTATTAAAAAATTGTTAATTATTCATGACATTTTCAGCTGGTTTCATTGTCCTTAAGATACGTGTTTGGACTTGCAAGTTATTCTTCTAGCCTATTAGAAGTTAGGTACTTTGAACAAGATGTCACCATAAATCTTGACGTAAAAGCGAATGCCTATCGATAGTCTCTTCGATTTGTATTTTCAGATTTTCAACCTGCCATCACTTGAAATTTGGCGATCAGTAAGGCCAAGCTTTGATATGTTTGCAAACAGCTTGATATGATAGTTCAAATTTTCCAATATGTACTTTCCAAATCCAGCCATTTGTGTGCTAAAGAAATGACCACACAAAGTTGCAAGTCTATTGTATTGTGCATAAAGTTGCTTGAAGCATCATACTGGATCAATATCTCTTTAATGTACCACAAATTGCCATGTTATACACAGTCTTTTCTCTCAATTATCTTTATGCTCAAACATTTTTTTGATTGACTAATAGAGTTTTCATAGTTGGAGACATTGCACACCAAATAAGTGCAATGCTATCTTGACCTTAGAGTCGCTTGCAATGCTTGACGTTTGAAACTCTTAGGTTTGCAAAATGACAATTTTGATTTTATTGATTTGTGTTGTCCAAAATTTAGTGGTCTTTAGCAATATCATCTTAGGGATTTGTTTTTCTTTATGATTATTGAGACTCACTAGATTTAGTGTCAAGGAAATCAGTGTTGAGAACATGTGTGTGAGACTTCCACAACCTCAAAAGATTTCTTAGCCAAAAATGAGCATTTATTATCTAGTGGCCCATTCTCTTGCATCTATAGCAATAGTTGAATGAAATCCTCAAAGCATACCTCCAACAAAATGATGCCATCCATGTTTTGACACAAGGCATTAACCTCAACCGACACTTAATCCATTTAAAGAGATTCAGGCTTTCGCTCAAGCATGCTAAAAATAAAAGCTAATGAAGGATGGAGAGTCAATGCACAATCCTATCCTCAAAGTTGCATAAACATAAATAAGCACAAATAAAAAAATGAGAGCAATAGCATTCTGAAAAGAGACAGGAGCTTGAGGATCCAAAATGGGAACACTTTCATATTAGCATTATGGATGTAATTTGTACGAAAAGGACTTACTTTAAGCAAAAAGAGTGGTGCCCTTTCTCACTTTTCTTATGGGACTGAAAAGTCCAAGTTATAATGTTTTGACGTGAGAAACTTTTAAAACCTTATGAACTTATAGCAAAAGGAGTGGTGCCCTTTCTCACTTTTACTTGTGCGAGTAAACTCCAAGTTACAATGTTTGATTTGAGAAACTTTAAAAGCTTATAAACTTATCTTAAACTTCTAATAATTTAAAAAGTCTAAGCTTATAGATTTAGATTAAACTTTTAGTATTTGAAGAGTGCTTCTTGCTCTCATTCTTCAATTTCCTTAATTTTTGTTTGTGGAGCTCTTGAATGAGCTTTCCATACTCTTTGTGTGAGAAATTGCCAAAAATTGGCAAATCTAGCTTGATCAAAACCATGTAGAATGTACATTAGTGAGTCCCACACATGTGAGACCATGGAGCCACGTGGAAAACCTACCCTAGTGTAGGTTAGATCAAGTCTAAAGAGCAGGGCAAGTCAATTTGGTAGTGATTCCTACCTTATAGGACCTAATTCCTAGATTTGTGGTGGAGATTGACCAACTAGCCACCTACTTGGCATGACTCTAGGAATGAGGCTAGGTTGGCAAATTAGGGCAAGAAAGCGAAGCTAACTTCCTTATTGCATTATGAAAATTCACCTAACTTTACAAAGGAAGAGGCTTTAGTATGTAGGAAACTCTCCATAGTGAACACTTAGATTATTTTTGAGAGCTCATTAGCAAGACTCAAGTTTCTACTCTATGTACTTGTTGTTTTTTTAGATCCAAACAAGATCAAAGTCATCTGTACTTTTTTTTTAGTCTACAGGCCATACTATGTATTGTTCCACACATGTGTGGGCTATACTTTGTGTTTGATTAATGATGTTGCTCTTGATTGATAGATGTTAATTTAGTGGTCTAGATCTCAAAATCTGGTGTCTAGTTTGCATTGTTTTTATGATCAATCAATCAATCACTCTTGTGAGACATTATATGCACCCATTCAAGGTCCAAAGTAATGTACTTTCACATGGTATTAGAATGAGGTACAAGAGTTAATCATTAATTTTGTTTACAATTCCAAAATAGCAAGTTTTTGATATAAAAAGCTAGTTTTGGAGGGCCAAGTAGAAAACGGATGATTGGATGGAAATTTGTGGATCAGACTTGATCAGGAGCTAATTTCATGTGTTTACACGTGTGGACATGTCTACACCCCAAAAGAACTTCCATTTTTGCAGATCCATAAAAATTCATAGAGGTTGATCTTGATGAGGTTTTTGATGCTAGATCTTAGAGAAAGCATCAATGTTTGCATGCCATTGATTGGATTTGACATAGAATGATTCAATTTGATTAATTGAGGCTGGGTTCAAGCCCTTTAAATGTGTTTTATAGGTCTTGAAGAACCATCAAGAAGAAAGTACAAAGTTTTAGTTATTTTGTCCAAAAATAGTCCAAATTGAGTTGATTTGATTACAGTAGCTTGATAGGATCTCATCTCATCTTCATTTCATCTTTGTGAGGAGGTGCTAGAACAATGGTTAGAAGTCAATTGAGTGGGCTAGAAGCCAAATTTGAGAGAATCACTACAAGAGAGACCTTTGTGAGAAATTAAAAAAAGTTTTCTTGAGGATTGTTTTGTAGAATGCTTCCTAATTCTTGTGTCTTTGTGAACATCAAGTTAGTTGCTAGTGAGGCAAATTTTGGAAAAGAGCTTAGGGAGGGGCACAAGTACATCATTAGTACAAGTCATTAGGGAGATGGGAACCATTGGTGGATTCCTTCTTGGATCTAGTGAGAGGTTAAATTCTACAAACTACTCAATATGGAAAGTGAGAATGGAGTCACTCTCAGTGCTCCAAGATCTCTTTGATATTGTCCTAGATGAAGAGGATGAGCCTCTTGGAGGACAAGAATTGGTTAGATACAAGAAGAAGTCTAGACTAGCACTTCAATGCATCAAAATGAATGTTAGTGATGACCTCTTGAAGGAGGTAGCCTTTTGCACATTGGCCAAGGAAGCTTGGGATTCTTTAAAAGCTATATATGAATCCAACAACACTTCAAGAGTAATTATGCTAAGAAACCAAATCTTACAAAGCACGAGAAGAAGTGAGGAAAATACAAAAGACTGTGCTAGGAATTAAATCTCTCAAGAAAGAGTTAGCCTCTATTGGGGAGAAGATTAAAGACAATGAACTTGTACAAGTGATCCTAAATGGCTTAGGAGATGATTTCTCCAATTTGGTTCAAAGTTTTGCCATCCAAGACAGATTGCCATCAATTGATAAGCTCCATAGTGTGCTAGTGGCTGAATAGTGTAGGATGCTCCATGCAAAATCAAGGATGAGTTCCTTATCGTTGCAAGATGGAGATGAGGTTCATTCAAGGGCAAGAAGAAAACCAAGGGAGCTAAGAAAGATCAAGCAAAGGAGCCCAAGGAGGAGGATCAAGCTTCAAGTTCAAAGGCAAAGAACAAGTCAAAGCAAAAATACTTCTTTTGTGGAAAGAAGGGGCATTATGCATCCGAATGCTACAAGAGGCAAAGAGCACAAGAGGAGGAGGAAAAACGAGGAAATCTTGCACATGAGGAAGAGGAGGATGAAAGTGATCTATTCTTGATGGCATTTACATCCTCACCAACAAGCAATGGCAATTCAAGAGACACTCGGTGGATTGATAGTGGGGCTAGCTCCCACATGACTTTTGAAAAGGACTTTTTCTCACACTCTTTCAATAATGTCTCCATACCTAATGGTTAGTTCTAAGAGACTTGAGAGTAGGTGGATCTAATGATGACAGGGAACTTGAACATGAGCTAAGCCTACTTAGCCATCCGAGGATAGGATCATCCTTGTACTTGCAAAAATTGAATTAATTTAATGGGAGATCAAGATTTTGGAGAGTTCATGTTAATCTTGAGTTTTCACTCTAATTGTGTTGTGATTTTTGGATGTGAATGTTGTGAAAACTTCAACTAGTTTAGTTGATCTATTTTGGCAATTTTGAGGCCAACATGAATTTCAACTTAGAGATAGATTTTCTAATGTCAATAAAGGCCTAAATAGTGTTTGTACTATTTTTGGCAAGTAGATATGTGAATGAGGTGGGATTTGGACCCATTATAATTGGCTAATATAGGTACATGGCATCTAGTCACAAAAATCTAGGTTTTTGATGAAGTTCCTAGAAGTTATCATTTTGGGGGTAGTTTAGGGAAAGTGGCCAAATGACATTTTGGAAGCTATAAATAGCAATATCAATGTGGAGAAAGTATCATTGTATTATAATTCTATGTGGAGAATTCATCTCTTTTGATTCTATGTCCATCTCACGTGTATTTCTTGTGAAAGATTCAACTAGTTTCATCACATCTTGCAATATTTTCATATTTGGCATATTGAGGCCAAAACTTGTTTTAGACTTAAAGATTGACTTTTCAAAGGTTAATTAATCTAAAATTCATTTGAATAAACACTTTTTGAAAGTGTGGGAAAGTTAGAATGTGAGTTTAAGTAGATTCAATTTGAATAGTTGGGTACATTGAATCTAGACCCAAAATTAGTACGGTTAGCATTTTGGTGGGAAAGCCAAGTGGCCAAATAGGGTTTGGACCTGCTATAAAAGGATGTAACTCATGGAGAGAGTAATCTTCTCTCTTCTCTATCTCATTTCATGCTTATACATGGTTCTCTTGGGTTCTACTATCCACTGGTGCACTATCTTGGTGATTGCTTGCAATAGAATGATCTATATTTGCTATTTTGGATCCACACGTGTGAAATACAGTAGCTTGCTGGTTTTGTATGGACAACAATAGTACATAATCATTTCATTCAAATTTGATCAAGTTCTATTAGTGTTTGCATCTCAAATTGTGTGTAGATGCTGATTTTTCTACATTGGTGAGATTGGTAGTGTATTTCTCTTTTTAACCAAAGATCATTCAAGTAGATTGGATCTTAAGGATCTGAAATCTTTCACATGGTATCAGAGCTTGTGTTTCAGGTTATGAAGGAGAAAATCAGATCTATCAATGACTTGGTGAAGATATCAAGTCTAGAGCATGCTAGAGAGGATTCTACACCAAAATCGGATTTTTTGCTTTTGTAGATTGGACCTTTTGTAGATCAAAACACTAAATAGGTCAATATACTTGTTCAATACCGATTTTTGAATTCACATACTGGATTTGGCTGATTTTTGGATCATTGGTTCAGCCTAAGTGGTGGCTTTTAGATTACATATCAAATTTTCAGGATTTGCATGTAGATTTCGAAAAGTCAATTTTTTGTGATTTTGTCAAAACCCTAATTTTAATTGGATCTCTAGATAGTGAGGTTTCTGGACTTCATTTGAGTGTGTTTCAATCTTAGGAAGTGGCAACAGTCATTAGATTGAGGATAGATCATAGGTTGATCAAGATTCCATGATTCTATGTGTTGATTTGCTTGGATAAGTGCTAGAAGAGAATTTGTGAGATAGTTTCAAATCTTGGTGATTTCTTTTGAAAGCATTTGTTGTTGTTCAAAGGAGTGCTTTGTGCATTGAAGCAGGTTGAAAGAGAAGATCGGGTCATTGCTACATGGCAACCTCAATTGGAAGTCATGTTGGAAGCCAATGATAGGCTTACCTCAAGTAACTATTCATTGTGGAAAGTGAGGATGGAGTCACTTCTTGAGATGAATGATGTTTTGGATATTGTTGTAGGATTGAAGGAGAGACCAGCAATACAACAAGATCAATTGAGGTATGACAAGAGGGCCAAGAAGGCTCTACACATGATAAAGATGAATGTTACCAATGAACTTCTCAAGGAAGTTGGTAAGTGCACATCATCTTTGAAAGCTTGGAATTCATTGAAGAAGCTTTATGAATCCAAGTCTACTTCTAGAGTGTTAACTCTAAGAAGGCAAATCTTTTCTTGTTTGCAAAAGAATGAAGAAAGTCCAAGTACTTTTGTTTTGAGAATGAAAGCATTGAATAATGAGTTAGCTTGCATAGATGAAAGCATTAAGGAAGGAGAGCTTATTCAACTGATTCTTAATGGCTTGTTGGATGCTCATGCTAACATTGTTCAAAGTATTGCTATTCAAAAGACTTTGCCAAGTTTGATGGATCTTCAAGAGATCTTGATCAATGAGGAATATAGGCTTCAAGCAAGAGGTGGTTCTATATCGACACTTCAAGAGGATGCTATGCTCACAAAGGGCAAATTCAAGGGAAAAGCCAAAAGTAAGTGGTCTAAAGGGCAAGATCAGGTGGATGCTTCTTAAGTGGCAAAAATAAGGATAGATCAAAGATCAACTGCTTTTATTGTGGCATCAAAGGACACTTTGCAAGTGAGTGCTACAATAAGAAGAGAGATCAAGGAGACAAGCAAGGTAATCTTACTCTTGATGAGGATGGTTTGGATATTCAAGATGCAAATGATGATGCTTTTGCGATATCTTCATGTATGCTTGATAATGATGGAGATCTAGATCCTTGGTGGATTGATAGTGGAGCAAGTTCACACATGACTTTCCACAAAAAGTACTTCACTTCTTTGTTGGCATATGGAGATGACGAGAGGGTGATCTACACGACCAATGATGGTGAGTGTGCAATCAAAGGGATTGGCACAATTCATATTTCTCTCTCTACAAATAGGAATGTTCATCTGGAGGATGTCTTGTTTATTCCATCTATTACCAAGAATTTACTTAGTGTGAGTCAAATGCTAAGTAAGGGCCTCAAGGTGGAGTTTGATGGAGATGCTTGTTTAATCAAAAGGAAGGATGTCTTGATTGGAAAAGGAAAAAGGCAAGGAAAATTGTTCAAACTTGATGCTTGTGTTATTGCTAACCAAGTTGGATGTGTTGCAAGGGAGCAAATTTCTATTCAAGAGGTTTGGCACAAAAGGATGGGACACCTCAACTTCAAGTCATTGGAGGTAATGGCAAGGAAGAAGGTTGTGATTGGTCTTCCAAGTTCCTTAAGCAATTACAAGCATGTTTGTGAGTCTTGTGCTTTGTCTAAGTTACATAGACTACCTTATACTAGATCTATTTCTAGATCTACAAAGCCTTTTCAACTTGTACATTCGGATATTCATGGATTTACTACAATTAGCAATAGTGGAGCTAAGATATATGTAACATTCATTGATGATTTTAGTATATTTTGTTGTCTTTATCTACTAAAGAGCAAGGATGAAGTGTACGATGTCTTTGTCAAGTTCAAGAATGCAAGGGAGAACCAATTTTCCACAAAAATCAAGTGCTTGAGAGGTGACAATGGTGGTGAGTACATATCTAACAAGCTCAAGGCCTTTTGTGATGAGCATGGGATTAAGAGGGAGTATACAACATCAAGGACCCCACAACAAAATGGAGTGGCTGAAAGGAAGAATAGGACTTTATGGGAAAGTGCCAAAGCCATGACATTAAGTACTAATCTTGATAAACCATTTTGGGATCAAGCTTTGTTGTGTGCTAATTTCTTGTGCAATAGGTGGCCGAGTGCTATTTTGGATGGAAGGACACCTTTTGAGATGATATTCAAGAGGAGGCCAAGTGTCAACTTTCTAAGAGCTTTTGGATGCACATGCTATGTCAACATTACTCTTGATGATAGGACCAAGGAGGATCCATCTTCAAGGAAAGGTATTTTTGTTGGATATAGTGAGGTGAGTAAAGCCTATAAGGTTTACATTCCTTCTACTAACAAAGTGAGTGTTGATAGAGATGTCATTTTTGATGAGGGAAACATTCCAAAGGTTTCTTCAAGCATGATTGATGGTAGAGTGGATGGATATAGCATTCTTGATGTTGATGAGAAGGATCCTACTTTGGATGGTGGTGATGATGGACCTTCATCAAGTCAAAAGCCAAGGAGAACATCAAGAGAAAGACAAGTACCTTCAAGGCTCACATATGATCAAAAGGGTAAGCAAGTAGTTTCTGGAAATTATGTTGCTTTCCTAACCTCTTTGGATGAGCCTACAAGTGTAGATCAAGCAAGGAAAGAAGAGGAGTGGATCCAAGTAATGGATCTTGAGTATCGATCTCTTATGAAGAATGGAACATCTTTTGGAGGATCTTCTTATGTACATAGTGCTATGCAAGTGGATGGATGTTATCTTGCTGTAAAATCAAGTAATGGATCTGGAAAACAAATTTTGTTTAGAGACTTTGATGATCAAGTTGAAGATCAAGAGGTTGATCTCAAAGCACTTCAACTAGTCAAAAGGAAAGTTGGCAATTTGGAGCTAGTCAAGAGCATCAAAGGAGAGGTAATTGGCAATCATCACCTATATATACATGATCCATCACGGTTTTGGGTTGGTATGAGTAGCCCTAAACCTATCCCTAATGCTAATTTTGGTGGATCTTTCATCCCTACCAAGTTAGGGTTGGAATCTTGGAGATCCCTCAACAATGCAAAAACTACCAAAAATAGCTCCTATTTTTTCTCCCTTGTATCTAAGCATAATTTGGACTCATTCCACAGGTTCTAACACTTAGGTCTACTTGAGAACATCCTTATGAATGGAATCCTATGCTATTTGGCACGTGTGACAAGCCACATCATGACCATCTAACTATTTACAAGTTATATGACCAAAACTAGTCAAGCTAGAATTGTGAATTTTTAACAAGTCTAGGGTAGAATTGGCGAAGGTTCCTAACACATAGAAATACAATTTTTGTAGTTTGGCGAGGGTAAAAATAGAGATTTTCTGTGATCCTAACAGATCTAATCTTCACCCAACTCACAAATAGAAATTTACTATACCAATTTTTGTTGTTTTTTATGATATCATAGATCCAGATGGATCTTAAGAATGATGATCTGAGTAGCTTCTCTTGCTCAATAATTAGATTAGATTTTAAACAAGCAAATCCAATCAAATCAGGCAGAATCACTTCCAAACTGACCCTAAATGCAGATTTAACACTATTCATGCCACGACAAGATGCCTAATGCAAGCTAACCATCCAACAAACATGCTACAAACTGAAAAATTGGCGTAGCTCCCCGGAAACGGTGCCAAAATTGTAGTGGGTTTCTTTCCTTGCCTATAAGGACATTCACAAATCCATTCCATAAGAGAACCAATCTGCTTGTATTAAAATGAGGATATGAACATGTGTAGCAAACTCAAGTTTGCCCCTTTTTATAGTGGAGAGGAGGGCCTTTTTTATTGGCCCATTTCTACCTCCCTAACTATTCAAATTTTAAAAAGAGTGGGAACCCATTCAATAATTGGAGGGAACCAATTTGAATTTGAATTTGAACCAATTCTGGTGGGAGTCCCAACTTTATTCACTAACTTGACTTTTAGGCCTGCGACATTAAAAGTCCCACAAAAAGGCCTAAAGCCTGTGGTGGCCTAGTCGTTATAGATTCCACAAAATAAATGAATTAAGTAGTATAAAGGGTTTGATCATTCTCCAAGAGAGAGAATAATCTCTTCTTTTGTATAATAAGTGTATGTAAGATGATCAATGGAATGTGATGTGTAATATTCACAATGAATACTACAACAACATATATGGTTATCCAAAGATATTTGGGTAAATTGACATTTAGGAACACCAATGGTGAAACGATTTGGTAAAGGTCTATGATTATAAAGGTTACTTTATCTTCCTGGCTCTTCAGATATCAGTAAGCAATCAGATTAAATAGCAACTAGCAAATGAATTCATCAAACAAAATTGAACACAGAGAATCAATTGTTATCACAGTAAGCAAACAGAACAGAGCATCAAACAAGTTCATTATCTAAATACATAGCTCATTCATAATTAAAAAAAATTATGCTTATGGTTATGTTTAACAGTTTCGGCTAATTCCTTGCACACATTAGTTAGAATTGTTGCTCTCTGGTGACGCTTGAAAATCCACGATAGAGTAACTAAAATTCAGTAAGACATGAGAAATATGTGTGACGCAGACAGAGAAGTATCACAAACAGTTACAAATCATACATAGTGTATTTGCTCAATTGATAAGAAGTAATGCTATAAGAGATGGCAGAGGGAAAGAATGCTCAAGCTTATAGAAACTGGCTCTCTTCTCTCTCTATTGATACTCAAATCTGTGCGTCTGTATAATGGCACGAAGTGTCGACCTTATTGGAACAATCACCGGCCTCAATGTCGTTTACCAACTGTTAAGATGTTGATTGAGATCCACTAATGCGTCTCTAAAGAATGTCGCCCAAAACGTCGCGAGTTCTAACCTAAATGTGAATTTACAAACCTTCACATGAATTTAGGCACTATAGCACATTTACATGTATAAAAATTAAATTTTTTTGCAATATAAAACAATAACTTTGGATAATGTGGGACCATGATGCTCCACATATCCCCTTTCTCAGCTGTGCAGCAGCTCGCAAACAAATTCCTTACGTTCGCCTTTGTCGCTTCCTGCTGGTTGGCTTTCTATGGAAAATGGCTTTTGCTCAGGCTTCGTTTTCTTCATTAACTTGTTCTAGGATCATCCCTTTTGTAGCAAGGAAGTAATTATTCTTCTGGTTGTAATCTTTCTGAAAAGATAAATTTGGATAACTCTGATTCCATGATTTCCCAATGGTGCAAGGGGGTTATCGATCAATGTGTTATTTACAAGATGAGTGTACCAGCTATTCTCAGACAAGATTTCAGACATCTCAGTAGAAGGGATAGTTAGTGAGAGAGTTGCATATGTATATTCTGGGACTTTCTCTCTAATGTACAATTGTTGAATGGATAGAAGTGCATAGGAACTGAGAGAACCGATATTTACATAATTGTAAGTATGGTATGGTCTAGTTATTGGATTAGTGGAGCGAAGTATATTATTTGTTTTAACTTCCTCCAAATAATGAGAATAGTTAGCTTCCCAATCCGTGTAGATTGCCCACAGATCAGGGAATAATATTCGACTGGAAAATCTGGAAGGAATTGGATTAGGGCTAGGAACAACTTCTTTAACATCAAAATGTTAATTGAGTGTAGCTTATTCTGATACTCATTCAGAGCAGGAAAAATATTGTTTTCAAATGTTTTTAGATACTCTAGGATATATATATACAAAGATCCTATAACAACATGGATATAGTTAGTTTTCACATTGAACTTACTCTGAACAATGGCAAGAGCAAAGATACCTTTATGGTGCACCGTGAGCTTGGCCCAAAAAGTGTTTAGATTAGAGAAAGTCCAAGGGCTTTCCTATTGTTCTTTAGTATAACCAAAAAGTTTTGGTAAAAGAAGGTAATCCATTTTTCGTTGGAGTTCTAGACTATAGAAAGGTGGAAGAAAAGAAGTTAGTTCATGCTTGAATGTCTGAAATTCTATCCTTAGCAGTGAGTACACTACTTTGTTCTTTCGCTTCTCTATCCCACTTGGTGATGCTTCAGCCTATTGCAAAATGATGGCTAGAGTTGCTGATTGGTCTGCAACAGCTTTGTCACTGAATGATTTTGGTTTCGTAGAATCCTTAGGGTCAGTTTGGACCTCTTGATCTTTCTGGACCTGCCTGAAGATTTGATTTGTTTGGATGGCTTGGTCTGTTGTAGATACAACTGGTGCATTAGTCTATGTAGACTGGTCTTGCAACTGAACACGTTCTTTGTCTTCAAAATTTTGAATTTGGCTTGATTGAAACTTAGCCTCTTCCAGTTCTTCCTTTAATTTTTCGTGTGTAGCCATTTGTGGTTGCAAGTACTGCAGCTGGAAGGTCTAGATAATTCTTTCTTGTACGCCCTTCCAAGCTGTTGGGTCGATCCTGTATCTGCCATGAGATACATAGGCTTCGAGTGCTACTTCGTCGCTTATTCGCCACATAATTGCCTCTTTAGCCTGTTCCTTATCAATCTGGTTGCCTTGCCTAAGCATGTCTACAGAATTCTGTAGCTGGGCAACAAAGTCCTACAACTGTTTCTGGCTTGCTTCGGCACTCTCCTTGTCAGCAATTGCATCGCTAAGTTTGTCGCTCAGCTCCTTGTTTGCACTCCGCAAGGTGGCTCGTGCATGTCTCTCCTCCTGCAAAGAAGCCTGCAGGGTCTGGATCTGCTGCTTGAGCAATATATTTTTATTTTCAAAAGCATTAGACTGCTCTTGAATTGCTTCAAGTGCCTCCAGCGTAGCATCTTGCCTACCTTTTGTTTCTTCCAGGGATATATCTTTCTTTATGAGCTCCAATTGAACTGCTTCAAGCTCTTTGCTTTTGTGTGACAGCTCAGGCTTGATCTCTTCCAGCTCTTCATTCTTCTGGATTAAGTTTGTTCGAATGGAATCATATTTTGATCCAAGCTTCCTCGATGCTTTCTCTAGGCTGACAAAATGTTGAATGGCTGCCTGTGTGTTTGGCAGCAACATACCAAAGGTTTTTGAATACAATTCTTCATCAAGTACTGGTGCGTCGACATCACTTTCAATTTCTTACTGAATATCAAAAATTTGTTGGCTCTTGCTAGATATCTTCTTGAATCTGCCCTTGTTCAACAACAATTTCTGTAATTATTGGCTAATGATTCCTCTTAATCGAACACAGAGAATCAGTTCTTATCACAATAAGGAAACAGAACAGAGCATCAAACAAGCTCATTATCTGAACACATAGCTCATTCAAAATTGGAAGAAGTTCTGCTTATGGTTATGCTTAACAGCTTCGGCTAGTTTCTTGCATACATTAAGTTAGAATTGTTACTCTCTGGTGACGCTTGAAAATCCACGTTAGAGTAACTGAAATTCAGTAATACATGAGAAATATGTGTGACGCAGACAGAGAAGTATCACAAACAGTTACAAATCATACAAAGTGTATTCGCTCAATTGATAAGAAGTAATGCTATAAGAGATGGCAGAGGAAAAGAATACTCAAGCTTATAGAAACTGGCTCTCTTCTCTCTCTATTGATACTCAAATTTGTGCATCTGTACAATGGCACAAATTATCGACCTTATAGGAACGATTATCGGCCTAAATGTTGTTTACCAACCGTTAAGATGTCGGTTGAGATCCGCTAATACGTCTCTATAGAACGTCTCACAAAACGTCGCGAGTTCTAACCTAAATGTGAATTCACAAAGTGCAAATAGGCCTTTACATGAATTTAGTCACTATAGCACATTTACATATATAAAAATTGAAAATTTTTGCAATATAAAACAATAACTTTGGATAATGTGGGATCATGAGGCTCTACAAAGCCCTTTTATTGACTTTCTAATTAATCGAATCTCTATGTGATCAGTGGGTTGGACTTACACGTGTAGGGTGCCAAATCCATCTCACTTATTAACTAGGGTTAGGGTTGCCTTGGGATCTGCAAACCCTCCAACAGAGAGTGACTCGGCTTGCAAAATGCCACATAAGCGATGGGACACCGTGGTTTGAAATTTTGGCAGGTCATTAAAATAAGCTACTGACGTCGCCATTGTACTCAGAACACGTCTTTTAGCCAACAGTTATAGTTTTTGGCAGTTCTGGGATGGCGAATATGGGAGAGTCCATTTTGAGTGAAAATAACAAATCGGACGAGATTTCCAACTATGTAGTCTGGAAATTCAAAATGAAAAACATACTGATAGAGAAGGAACTGTGGGATGTCATCACAGGTGATGAGAGAAGTCCGCCAAATGAAGTGAGCATTAAAGTATTCGACAGGAAGGTGAGGAAAGCTTTGACCTTCATCAACTTGTCAGTGAAAGACCACATCATTACCCACATAAGTGATTTCACTACACCTAGACAGGCATGGGATATGCTAAAGGAGTAGTTGAAGAAGTCAAATACATCTAGGATTATGTTTATGAAGTCAAAACTGAATAGTGCCTGAATGGAACATGGAGAGCACAGTCAGACGTACATGACTAGAATCAAGACAATGAGGGATGAATTGCATTCTATCGGTGAGCGCATACGTGATGTTGAGCTGGTGCATAGTGCATTGTGCAGCATTTCAGAATCTTATCAAAGGTTTGTGAGTGGGATAGCATCAAGAGAAAGACTGCCAACCTTTGACGAGCTCACAAGAATCTTGATGTAGGAGAAGCAACGACGAGAAATGGTGAAAGCTAGACATCAAAATACTAACGATCAAGTACTTGCAACATGCCAAAAACAAGGCAAAGGCAAGGGTAAGAAGAAGTCTAAGCAACAATTTGCCAAGACTCAAGAGAATGAGGGCTCATCTAGCAAGACCAAGAAGAAAGGCAAATGCTTCCATTGCGGCAAAAAGGGCCATTGGAAAAGCGTGATGAAAAAACATATCAACAAGAATATGAGAAATCTATTCTCGGGAGCTCTGACAGGATTTTATAATTTTTTGCCATTCTCAGGATTTCATAATTTTCGAGTTTTTTGGATTTTCCAATTTTCAAATTTTTTGGATTTTTCATTTTTTTTGAGTTTTTCCAAGTTTTTCAAATTTTCAATTTTTTTTTCCGAGTTTTTCAAAAAATGTCAAGTTTTTTGAAATTTCCATCCAACGTTGCAACCGACAGTTGTATCCGAGACTGTATCAAATCTAAAACTGTCATTCTAATTTTGCATCCGCATTCGACGAGTTCCAACAGACCCTTTTTTATAGTATTCCTATTGAAAATCTAATTCTATTCTAAGGTACTATCAATCACACATTTAAAAACAAACAAAAAAAAACAAACAAAACAACAACAAAAATAGTTGAATCAAATCTGAGTTGAATCCAATCGATTCTCATGGCCAATCTACCAGAAGAAGTTATGGATGAGCTCACACCGATCAGTCATCCAAATGATGACAACAAGTCCTATTGTCTTAGATCTCAGATCAATCAAGATCTTGGACCATCCAAATGGAGGCCCAATCAATTTGATAACTCTAATGATCAACTTGTTCAACATGCTCACCATATTGCAAGATCTGATAGACGAACACCCATATTGGAATTACCAAAGTTTGATAGTAATGTGGACCCTCATAGATTTTTACAAGTCTTTGAGAATGCATGCGAAGTATATGGAGAATATATTGACAATGCAAAAAGTCCAACTATTTTCAATGACCATGGTAGATAAAGCACGAGAGTGGTTTTTTAACCTCGATCATGATGATCGACAAGATAGGGCACAAAGTATTTTACTCTTAAATCCGCTATGTCCAATGCCATTCGTAAAGAAGATAAAGGGTCTGATGATGAGGGCTGGAAAGAGAAAAGAGCTCATCGTGTTTTCAATGATAATCATCCAACTGAGCCAAGAGATTCAAACCAAGTCTGGAAATCTCAGTTCAAGTTGATGAATCAACAACAGATGGAGAATATCCTCCAACTATTTTTAATGACCATGGTAGATAAAGCACGAGAGTGGTTTTTAACCTCGATCGTGATGATCGACAAGATAGGGCACAAAGTATTTTACTCTTAAATCTGCTATGTCAGATGCTATTCATGAAGAAGATGAAGGGTCTGATGATGAGGACCATAAAGAGAAGAGAGCTCATTGTATTTTCTATGATAATCGTCCAAGTGAGCCAAGAGATTCTAATCAAGCTTGGAAATCTCAGTTCGAGTCAACAACAGATGGAAAAAATCAACAGAGAATTTCAACAGGCCGTAAAGTCTATTCAAAGTCAGTTTCCAGGGCAATGCCATCTAGTAACACTATCCATAGGTGAGAAGACACCTTTGAGTGTCCATCACACCGGCCTTATGAAATGGAGCACTGCATACTTTGTGACATGACCACTCATAACACATCAAGCTGTAGGTACAACCCACGCAACATGCAATATTCTCAACCACAACAATATCCACCACGAGGACAACCACAACCATGTTATACGAGTCCAATTCAAGTTCAGGAGTTGCCTAGACAACAACCACCTGCACAACAACAAAGATTGGCACTCCCAGGTCCAAGAGGATCCATTCAACAAAACAGGCCAAACCAGCAGAACTGACCCCAAGTACAGGCCAATGTAGTACAAAATACCTCCTATGACACCCCAACCTATGAACCTACTTATGACGCAGGTCATAATACCACATACATGGATAAGATATCTATCTCCTATCCTAATGAGCAATATTATTCGGAAGAACAATCTACTGAAGTCGACCAAAATGCTTATGCCATTTTTCCTTCAGCGCTTCAGAATAGATGTTTTGTATGCGAAGAAACCACTCACTTTCAAAGTGAATGTTGCCTCGATATGACTTTGTAGCCGAATGTGCTGATTGTATCAGAAGTCATTGCTAAAAGATTGCTCTAACCAAACCAAAAAGACAATTCTAGCACATAGGATATCTGAAGAGCCGTTGCTTGCTGTCACACACATGCAACATAGGGCCTTAGATCAGACCAAGGGCCTAGCACAACCACACCCTCCTGCTAATACTTCCATGATTTCACAATCTTACCCTACCCCTGTAGGAGCCCAAAGGCAATACCATGAGTTCCAAGATGAGTTTGATAGAGTTGAAGATAGGATCTCTACTCCACCATCCACCCAGTTACCTACACAGGGGCAACCACCATGAGGAATAGAGGTTCTTTCCAATCTCTTACAAGCTCAAATCACTATGCCCTTCTACACGACCGTAAAGTTTTCCAAACCCCTGCGGGATGCCATACTGCAAAGCTCCAAGTAGCCTGATGTACCAGATGAGTTGAGATGACCAGAAAATGCTGAAGTGGTTCATAGTATTGATACGAGCTTACTTCATACAGGTGTTGCTAAAGGTAACAACATCACTTTACCAGTGCACTACAACTCTTACCAATCCGTGCAAGCCATTTTCGATAGTGGGTCTAGCATGAATATTATAGTCTTATCCTTAGCCAAGACATGGGGAATGTCCACCTTGGAAAAGCCTAAGTACAAGTTACATATGGCCGAATGACAACACCTGCTGGTCACATAAGCAATTTATCAATTAAAATTGTAGGGTTGAATTTCAGCATAGAGTGTGTCGTACTAGATTTTCTTGATGAACCGCACACCTATCAATTCCTTCTTGGAACGCCTTGATTAGAAATGGTCGGAGTGATTCAAGGTTGAAAGAAAAACAAAATAGTTTTTGGAAACATAGACAGGAGGATCTATGTCGCTGCAACAAGGAAGATAAAGCCTACATGAATTGAAGATGATTGGTCTTCCACTAACTACGATGACCTCAAAAGTATCGATTCAACCATAAAGAGCCATTACGTGCAAAATACTGATATCATTACTTGGGGACATGCTTTAGCGACCATCGATTTTGTCAATGCCACTCTTTGTGCACAAGAGGTTCAAGAAGAGGAACCAATCAAAATCACTATAAACTCCATAGATATCAACACTCCCATCCTGCCTTTATACATGATAGATGCACTCCCTATTGAGTGGATACATGATGATGCTTTTATTATTGAAGTATCCACCAGTGAGGATGGCATTCTTACTATCGGAGAACATGATCTATCTAATGACCAGCTTATTCACTTGTTGAAGCCAGAGCGATTAGGAAAGCATCACATTAGAGGAGTTTTGAGCTCCAAAAAGACCCTTTAAGAATTCGTGCAAGATGTAGTTTATATTATTATAATATTATAACACTAATACTTTTGACTTGTCATAACCTTTTAATCATAGCTCAAAAGTATGTCATCTAACATATCATTGGAAAGCCCTTGTCGAGCGCTTTTCAATGCACCAAACTCCGCTAATTTTGGACTTACAACTAAAAAGTTATGCCATTTTTACTGTGGAATCAAAATGTGAACTCAAAAAGTTACGTTACATAGATTTCAAATTTGAGTGTTTTGATTGGTCCATGTATAAGAGAAAATTGAGAAAAAATATAAAAAGATAGAAAGGGTCTTTTTTGGATTTAGAACTCCTCTAATGTATATCAAAAGATATTACCCTTCTATCACCAACATCCACAACCCATCAACACTCGTGTATATAGACCAAAATTAAAAGTCTATCAATGGGATGTACATAATGATGAAATCTTGAACACCATTGATGAAGACTTAGTTCACAAAAAAACACAAAAGAATCCACGCATGCTTACTATTACAAATCCACAAATATCCCGCATGCTACAAAAAAAATCAAAGGTTGATGTACGATTGACTGACAAGCAATTCCAAATGCATGAAAAGCTGAAACAACCAATCAAACCTTTGATACAAATCCAAAAAAATCCTAGTCAAGCTTCATCATCTACAAGCAAACTTGTAGAAGACATTTCTAAGATCCCACCCAAGATAGTTGATGATCCACTCTATGATGTTTTTCAACACTTTAAGGATTACACAACTAATGTTGACATATCTTCTATTTGTCTACTGACTCTTGTTTTGAATTTTGTTTACTGGTTACAATCTGTTGTTAGACTACTTCTTGTTTTTTCTTCAGACTGTTAACGGGTTTTCTATTCTTTCTGCCTGTCAACAGAGACTGTGGGCTTTCTTAATGATTATCTTGCTTCTTTTAGGCCCAAATCAAGTAGAAAGGGACTGATATCGATGTAGTAAATGTCCTGCCTATTAGAGAATGACTCAGGACAGTCACTCTTGCACTAAAATCACATGCTTTCAAACCAAACATGCAGATCATGCTCAGCGTGTAGAGTAGTTGAACATGAAATCCTACTTTAATGTAGCAAAAACAGAATGAATCAGATCCTAGCAATCTAAAACTATGCTACCATACATTCCACAAAACAAGAAACAAGAAACTAAAGATTAAACAACATTTTGACTGTCCAAGGATCAAGAAACACTCATTTCTTGATTATTGGACAGCCCAAGAACATCAAAAACTGGATTGTAAGAGGATATGCAAGATCTACACCACAAATCCAGCCTATTTAGTTTACTTGAATGCTGATTCCTATATTAATCCACAAGAAAACAAGAAATTTAATCCACCACTAAAATCCACAACCACACACAAAGGAAATGGAAGGGCAAGATCATTAATGCATCACTCAAGAAACAAGAATGATCAAGGAGCTCAAGAATGCACCAAAGACTCATGAAAGATCTTCTTATTTTAGTATGGAATAGATACATTTACAAAAAGTTCCTCTTATACAAAGAGAGACTCTCTTAAATAAGCAAGAGAGCTCCTTAGGTGGCATCCTAGTGGCATTTCCGCATTTCACAAATTACAAGTGGAATATGCTCTCGGTAAGTTGTATCTTCACCAACAAAAGTATACTCTAAAAATCATTGAACATTTCAACATGCTCGAATGCAAAGGCGTGCATACTTCCATGATACCTAGAACAATACTGAACAAGGCAGATTGTCCGCAAACTCTCGTAGAAGAGAAACAAATGGCCAAAACACCCTATCGTAGGCTGATTAGATCATTGTTGTATGTTGTAGACAACATCACACCTGATATAGCATTTGTAGTATACAAGCTGAGCCAATTTAATCAAAACCCAGGATTATTACATTGGAAGCTAGCAAAAAGAGTAGTGCAATATCTCCAGTTTTCAAAAGACTATGGACTATGTTATTTGAAGGAAGCTGGATTCCGGATTAAATCTTATAGTGACGCAATCTGGGCATCCATGAAGGATGATAGCAAAAGTATTTTGGGAGGTTGTACTCTAGCATCAGGCGCAACCATACTTTGGATAAGCAAGAAGCAAACATCAGTAGCTCAATCTTCCTGTAAGGCCGAATATGTAGTAGCAGCTAAGATGGTAGACGAGCTGATCTGGATCAAACAGATGTTGGAAGGGCTTGATGAAACTGTTTCTGAGTCTTAGGTCTTAAAATGGATAACACTTTAGCTATCTATCTTAGAAAAGATCCTATGTTTCATTTGAAAACAAAACATATAACTATCAAGTATCATGTTATTCAGGACTTTTTTGAGAAGAAGATACAGTCTTCATACCCATAGAGAAAATGACAGCTGATATCTTTACAAAGCCACTCAGTAAAGCTTTGTTCAAGAAGCAGTGAAGAAGATTGGAATTAATCCAACTGTCCACTTTGAGAGGGAATTGTAGAACACCTCGCCATATAAGTTTCAGTTCTACCAACAAAGTGCATAGTAGTCTAATTGACAAAGGCTAAGAAAACTCAAATTCGACACTCGACACTCGACACTCGACATGACACTAGAAACCTCACGAGACTGAGGAGCTCGACACTCGAACAATCACAAAATTGTCGCGAACGATTCTTGTTCAATCTTGAAGCTCGAAGCTCGAAAATATTGTGAACTCGAAACATTCGCAAAATTGTCTCAAAAGACCAAGAAGACCATCACGAACAAAATATTGTCGCGAACAAGAATCTTTCGAGAATCTGTCTAGAAACAGAGACTGTCAAGATACTGTCAAGAGACTATCACAAACAAAATATTGTCACAAAATAGAGTCTTTCAAGAATCTTTCGTGAATCTATCGTGAATTTGTCGAGAATCTTTCGACTCTGGAAAAAAGTGGCCAAAGTGGCCGAAATTGGCTCAATTTGAACACTGCATAGGCAATGTCAGGCCTTGTATTGTCTGCCAAGTACATCAAAGAATCAATAAGCCTCTTGTAGGGCTTATGTTGCATAGCTTCTCGGTTTGCATTGTCTCTAGGACAGTCTTCAGTCATCAATACTGTACCTTGTCGTCAATACCATAGGAGTGTTTACTCCCTTACAATCTGTCATGTCGAAATCATCAATAATTTTTTGGATATATCTTGACTAGTGTAGATATAATTTACCACCATCAAGATCCCTATCGATTTGCAGGCCTAAGTAACATTTTGCTTCTCCTAGGTCCGATATTTCAAAGTGCTTTGAAATATTCTTCTTCACCTGTGCAATCAGGTTGTCACTCCTCAATAGAATTAGTGGACACTTGACCTTGTTAAGAGAGTATTTTATTGGCCAAAAATGAAAGGTCATGTCAAGGCTTATGTTCAAAAGTGTGAACAATGCCAACTAAACAAAGCAAATAGACTAAAAAAAAATAGTTGGTCTATTGCATCCATTGGAAATTTCCAACAAGAAGTGGGATAGTCTTTCCATGGATTTTGTAGTCGGACTGACCAAGTCTAGGAAGGATTACGATGATGTCATTTGGGTAATAGTTGAGATGCTTACCAAAATGGCACAATTTATTCCAAAAAACATTATTGTCAAAGCTTTAGACTTGTTCAACTCTTCATTGAAAAGTTGTTCAAGTTGTATGGTTTGCCAAACAATATTGTTAGTAATCGTGATTCCAAGTTCAGTGGCAAGTTCTGGCAGGCATTCTTTGAAAGACTGGAAACTACCTTAAGTCTTTTGTCTACGATCACCCAAAAATCGATGGTCAAACTGAACATGTTAACTAGTCAATGGAAGATATGTTTTGCGCATATGTTTTTAGGCAACAATCTAATTGAAAAAAGTACCAGCGGTTGAGTTCGCATACAATAGTATGAAGCATTCTACCACTGGTTTTAGTCCTTTTATGCTCTTGTACAGCTTTCAACCTTGTATCCCTATCTCCGTTGGACTCAAAGGTCTCAAGGTACAGGCTGCAGTGGATTTCTTGCATGATATGCAGGAAATGTTGCAGGTGGCTAGGTAGAGCCCAATTCTATACTAACCAAAGCTGCTTAGCGGTCTTTTCAAGGTTGTTAACAAGATTGGCAGAGCTACGTATCGACTAGAAATCCATGTTGGAACTAAGGTTCATCATGTATTCCATGTCAGTTGATTAAAGGAACGACTTGGTGAAAAAAATAACCTGATTTCCACAAACGATCTAGTGTTATTGGAGGATTTGACTGCTCTTGTACCTCATGAACCTGATAGGATCACGAATACCTGACGTCATCAAGTAAAAAATCGTTTGATTTCTGAACATCTAATTCGTTGGAAAGGTAAGTCAAATGATGAGGACACTTGGGAGAGGGAAGACGATTTGAGACTTAGATTCCTTGGTTTTTTCCCATAGATGGAAGTTTTTATGGGGGAGGGAATGTTATGTACCATAATGATACACCCTTCAGTGACAGCCTCGCAAGGGGCATGACGCAGATCTCGCGTTATCGACATGTTTGGGTGCCACGCGTCACCATCCTAGGTGGTCACATGTCATCGGAAGGACCATGCTTTTGATGGGACCCACTATGCTATGCTTATATAGTGGCGGGGTTTCTCTATTGCCATTCACTAAGTCTATCCAGGAGTTGGTGGATGGAGAGCACGTGCATTAGCCAAGATGTATCTCCAGGCCAAGAGATGTTATGGGACACTAGTTGTCGCATGAGGCTTGATCAGGCATGTGATGTTGGTAGCTCTAGTGCATGGGGGTGGGCCAGTTGTGACCCTATGGATGGGTGGATACGGTGCGTCGTCACTGGTATGGGGTGTGCGATAACCTTCAAGGCAGTTAGAGATCTAAGGGAGTTGTAATACTAGCCCTCTACCCTAGCCCTCTACCATCAAGACAAGTGTAAAGAGCCTACACTACCTCGAGCTATATCATGGACTAATTTTGGCCTAATCACCTACCAACATGTGTACAAGGGTTGGAAAAGTCAAAGGACCCCTAAAACTCAAGATTAAGGCCTATTGACTATTCAAGCTCATCATAAATGAACTTAAGTAATTATGCCTACCCTCCACATGTGGGAACCTTCATACACACACACACACACACACACACACACACAAACATATCATTTCTTCAAGACTTGATTGGAGTTCCCTGTCTTGATTCGCAATCCGCATGTCCCTTATGAACACCTCCCCTAACAACAATTGCTTAGACCAACTAGAAAGTGATTTTCTCTAGATTTTATTGATCCCCATACTTTCTTTATTCATACTTAGATCGTGTGAAATGATTGCACATCGATTTAGTGTCTCTGGGCTTTTCCATAACTGATTATAGTTTCTAAGCCATAGGAAGTTGTCGTTGGCTACATTCTGGTCATAGTGGCATTGGGAGTGGTGCTGGTGCTATGAGCAGTATGGGCACTGCTCACACTAAGGAAAATGTTGGCGCTAGCTTGTGCCAGAAGTAAAGCTTGCACTTGGAGCTAATTTTACAACATCCACTCCATCTTTAAAAATTTTAATGTCTTTATCAAATGTCAGATTAATCCAAAGATGTCTTTAAATTATCTTTAAGAATGTTAAGCTACTCGGTGTAGCACTCAATTTACTAGCCACTTTGTTAACATGATCGCTAGTGACACCACAATTCAAAGTATTAGCTCTTTACATTGGAAAATAAACAACTTCAAAACTTTTAAAATTACTTTGTTTAAAAAAACATAGATCTCATATTTCTTACGTAAAACCCAAGAACCTTATTAACTGGTAATAGAAGTTGTTGAGAACATTCACTGAGCAATAAGTGCGAATATCAATACTCTAATAGAACTCTGAAAGAAACTTTATAAAGAGAAAGAGAGTTGGAGCTGTTATTGATGATCAACTATTTATACTAAAGCAATTGACACATGTCCAATAGGACAACTAATTAGGTCACATATCACAATAGCCAGTTGGCCATAATGCATTGGCATCCATCCAGTTAGGACCTCCCATAAATTTACTTGCAAAGCAGTTAGGGCAAGTCTTTAGCTTCATATAGTAGAACAATAACTGTCGTTCATCGACATGGCCGAAGTCTTCGACTTTCGCCGATGTCGTCGACTTTCGTCGACGTCGTCGATATGTCTGATCATGTTCGATATGTCGGAGTCGCCTGTTGAGCGATTCCCTAGTATTTCTGCAGACTGTGTAGAAACACGAATAGAATTGCAGAACTGGATAAAATTGGATGAAGATTAAAGATGGATTATTCCGTTGAATCACTCTCGATAGTAGAATAATCCAACACCATACTTTGCACCAAGAGAGGAATGTGTGATGGTTTTCCCCACTTCTATGATCAGCTAACTGGACTTAGAGTTAATTTCTTGGTTGAAAGCTTTTCCAATTTGCTAGGCATTAGGGGAGTTTTGAGCTCCAAAAGGACCTTATAAGAATTCGTGCAATCATTCCTTTTGTATTATTAAAATATTATAGCACTATTTTCAACTAATACCTTTGACTTGTCATAACTTTTTAATCGTAGCTCAAAAGTATGTCATGTAATATATCATTGGAAAGCGTTCATCGAAGCACTTTCCAACGCACCAAACTTTGTTGAAATTAGACTTAACACTAGAAAGTTATGCCATTTTAAATGTGGACGTAGATTTCAAATTTGAGTGTTTTGATTGTTCCATGTGTAAGAAAAAATTGAGAAAACATATAAAGAAAATCTTTACAAAGGGTCCTTTTTGGATTTAGAACTCCTCTAATGATTTTGGCCTTGATCGAACTTGTTGTAAATCTTTCAAAAGAGTCCCAATCTCACATGTTAAAAAAAATCCAACTGAGATTTCAGTGAGCTTCATTTTTACTTTAGTTCTGGACCAATTGCTCCAGAGGAGATCTCCCTTGATATTTGTCTTTCCAACTTTTGACTTTATTTTGCATATGATGGTACAGTTGCAAATGAAAGTAACCTAGGTAACAAGTCATCCATAAAATATTTGCAAGCATTGAGTTGTTTCATTGTCAAGTCACTTGAGAGTATCAAACTACAATTGTAGACTTCAAACAATCAATAGTGACAGATGACTTTGAGAGACTAGTTCAATTATTGAGTGATTTTGTGCATGTGTCTTCTCTGGTCATTTCAGAGTTGATTAATTTTGTTTGATGTTATAAACTCTATAGTATTGAACATGATCTTCACTTTCAATTGTGACCTATTTTGGCAAATTTGTTTGAATTTGTCAATTGTGCTTCAAAGTTTCATAAAAGCTCAAAATTTGTATCTATTAGATTGAATTATTGTAATAAAGTGAAAGATAGTTATTCTTATTGAAGTCTATAGAACAAAAAATCATTTGAACTTGTATTGAACTAGAAGTTAAATTGTCCTTATACTCCACTGTTGAGTATCGACTAATTGTTTAGCAATTGTTTCAACTTTGGGCTAGCCTTGGTCATGAGTTGCAAAAGTGGTTGATAATTGGAAAACATGTAAGAATACATTTGAAAATAGAGAAAAAAAACAATAAAGTTGGATCCATGGACATGGGCAATGAAACCAATACCTCGTAAATAGATGATAATTCCTCCATAACAAATCACACCATAGATCACCCAAAAGCGATAGTGGGAGCATATTATGATTCCCAATCAAACACTACATTGTGGGATGAAGCATTAGCATCCATAAACTTTATAGCATGATGCTTGTGTCATCAAGAATTTGATTCGAAACTAAGCACTTTTAAGCAATAAATCACTCTAGATACGCCCATCACATATGACGTAAAAATGATGAGTGTGGCATGGCTATGAACAGTTGTCATTCCGAAACCAATTGAAGATGAAGTGGTACCATGGGAGCTTGCCCTATCATATGACAAGGGAGCCAAGCTAGGTGAAGAACAAATCTTGCTTCACATGGATCCCACAAGATATGGAGTACATAAGATACCATTTGTGATGATGCTCTTAGATATGTAAATTCTCAAGCGGTTGAGCTTCAGGGATTTTATTGGAATATCTACCATAATTTTCAATGCAAGAGAAAAAGAAAAAAGTAATTCTTCTATAACTCTTGCCAATTATCTATGAAAAGTTTAGTAGATACTTCAAAAGTCGTTTCTAGTTGATGATTCATCTTTGTTTTCCACGTAGGTAGCATCTGTGTACTGATACCAAGAGGCGCATACGAGGTATGCAATAAAATTGACAACGCTGAGAACCACCAAAAGCCAATAAAAGTAGTCAAGGTGGGCTGCATTGAGGTTGTCGGCGATCCATCCAGGATTGCTGCCATGCTTGGTGACGCGAGTGACGATTGTGACTAAAAGACTGCTCAAAAAATTCCCCAAAGCAAGTGTGGTCAGCTGAAGGCCACTGCTCACTCCTCGGATTTCATCAGGTGCTTGATCGTAAAAAAACTCATATTGCCCGATATATGCAAAGGTCTCGGAACAACCCACCAAAAAATATTGAGGAATAAGCCAGAATACATGAATCGGAACTGTTGCGGAAGGGTTATCAGCCAAGCCGTGCTTTTTTATGATATGTAGCCGATTGACCTCGACCACAGCAGCTGCTACCATTGCAAATGTGATAATGACTAAACCAGTACCTATCCTTTGAAGCAATGTAATACCTCTAGGATTCTTCGTAAATCTTCGTGTCAAGGGGACTATCCATTTCTCGTAGGCAACTGCCCAGAAGCAAACACTTAATGTTTCAAAGACTCCTATTGATGCTGGTGGAATGTTGAAGTTTCCAATATGAAGATCCATTGTAGATGCTTGCTCTACAAACAATGTCAATATTTGAACGTATAGAGTGCTATAGTAGACATTGCTGGCCCAAATTGGCAGCAGACGAATTATAAACTTCACTTCTTCCACCTGCGTTACCGTACAAAGCCTCCAATGCTTTCTAACTCCTTGTTCATTAATATCTCCTTCAATCTTAACAGCTGCCTTGTCCAGAAATCTTCAATTCAAGTTCAAAAAAAAAAGTGGATGAGTAATTTTGTTATAACGATCCCTGCTGAATTTAATGTAGTTAATGGTGAAATTGAAGCATGGCATCCGAACTCGTAAGAATCAAAATGTTTCTGATAGGAAAGAGAACAAACTTAGGCAGTGAGAATTGACCTGAATTTATTGCTGTGTAGCAATTGCCGATTGCCTGTGCTTGCATTTGCTTCTTCATAAAGCTCCGAAGCATCCGAAGGGCGTTTTAAGCTCCACTTCCGAAAAGTGGAAACCCACACTTGTGCCATCCTGGTGAGTGGGTTGCCCTGTGGCTTTTGGTGTCGGAATAAAGGTGTTCCACATAGATAAAGGATGACCGAGAGAGCAACAAGAACAGTTGAAGCTCCAAACCCCCACTTATAGCTGACATTTTGCTCAAGGTAAATAAGAAACGTGTTTCCTATGAGACCTCCAAGACTGCTGCCAACATACACAAAACTAAAGAACAAGCTCTTTTGTGGTCTTTCAAGCTCATTTTGCTCATCGTATTGGTCTGCCCCAAATGATATATTGCATGGCTGAAATGCCCCAAAGCCGAGAGCTTGAATGTAGATGGCTAAGTAAAAGATGCTTTTTCGTATTCCTGAAGCTGGGGGGCAGGAGATAGAGTTGCTAGCGCAAGTAAGAGGCTTAAGTGATGGCAAAACCGTTGTCAAAGTTGTGAGGAGAAGCCCCTACAATGCAATACCACAATTGTAATCTCATTAGACATGAATAATAATTTGCATTCTTGGATGATGGACTTCACAAACATACAATGTAGATTGATAATAATAAGTAGTGTTAGATTTAGCCAAGTCTTTTATTTTCTATTACATTTACTCATACATGAAGAGAGTCCTAGCCACCTGCTTATTGGGGATGAGTTCAGATAGCACTCAAACACTTTATCTCCTTTGGATGAACTTTTAGCATGTACTAGATTGTAAGATTTGGATGAAAGGACATAATATGTCTCAAGGAAAGTTGCAATGAGGGCTATGACAAAAGGTTGTATGAAGTGATGTAAGTGATTATGTTTGTCTCCTCAAGAGGACTAGATTATGTTTGTCTCCTCAAGAGGACTAAACATTTACACTTGTAGATTAGAGTGATGTGATGGCCATTCACGGTGAAGATTATTTTTGTAAATCATGTGTTTATGATCATCTATGTTCTGTATTTTGGATTGAAACCTCTTTGTTTGTTATTATTGCTTTTTGCAAGGTTGGCTTTTAGGAGCACATAAAATTGGATGTTGTCACATCTAGTTTTGGTTTTCCTAATTTTTTTCTTTATTGTTAATTGATTTGAGTGGTGAATTGTCATCAGATGTTTTAATGTTGACAATTATTTGATGGAAAATGAGGAGAGGAAAAGTCTAGGAGATTATCTCAACTCTACAGTGATATATGTGTTGTGTAATGTATTCTTCTCCTTGGAGCTCATTACTAATACAAACAATGTCAATGAAACTAGGCTGCATGAACTGAATGAATTTCTTGGCAATAGGGGCATCTATTCTAATTATGAAATGCTTATCAACATAAGAGGCATCGATTGGATGGAGGTAATGTGGATAATTGATGATAGGCTAGGTGATGAGGTTCATAATGAAGAATATAGGAGGACACATGAGTAGAAATGATGAAGTGTATCTAGAATCCTACTTGACTATGTTTTTTTGGTTCAAACATTTCCTTAGAAGTTAAGGGGCCTTAGTGGTCCTTGCAAAAGAATTGCTCTACATAATTAACTGAGAAAATTTGGTGGGCTTTTTGTGTTATTTTGAGTCAAGTGTAAGTTTTCTTATGTATTCATGCATTAAAGCTTTTCTTTTTTTAAGTCTATATGGTTGTTGAAGTTTCTATACCAAGGATGGTCCAAGTTTGTTGTTTCCAAAAGAGATGTCATTTTTCTTTTCTTATTTTTTAGTTTAATGGTTCTAATATTAAAAATGGCAAATGTTCACATTTAGTGGCACATGTGCATTGAGTTAGAAATTTATATTTGTTATGACATTGAAAGAAAAAATTTGCCTCCTTAAAGCTTCAACTTCAAATGATGACAACAATAAGCCTAGTATGGCAAAGAGATCTTAGATTTTGAATATGATAATGAAGCTAAATTTGTATAGAAAAAGAATGTTATTGAGGATGAGAGATTCAGAAAAGACTGAGGCAAGGTGGTCCATGGTTCTCTTTACTACATGCTTTTGCTATATATCCATTCATGTTCAAACTCTATGAAGAAGTTTTTGAATTGAGGCTCAATGAAATCATTGGATATGTTTGTGAACAAGTTTTCTCTATACATTAAAGGTAATCAATTGGTGGAACATTTACAAAGATTGTAGGGATATAGCAGTAGCTCAAAGTGAGGCTCAATGAAATCATTGGATATGTTTGTGAACAAGTTTTCTCTATACATTAAAGGTAATCAATTGGTGAAACATTTACAAAGATTGTAGGGATATAGCAGTAGCTCAAAGTGGTCTTGAGAATCTTCATAAATTTTTTGAGAAGAGATGGGCTACTCACTTTATAATCAGTTTTCTTGATTGGTACAACAACTTTAGCTAAAAATGAAAGAAGAATCAGCTAATTAGGTTTACGGTTATTCAAAGAATGAAACTTAATCAAAACCAAAGTAGTTTGCATAGAAAACTCTATCCAAGGGCCTTCTCCTTTGCGTGAGATGTCATCTTAGATAACAAAGTGTTTCTACTTTGTGATGATGAGATTGAGACTATTGAATATGTATTCTTTGACTATCATTCTTTGTTCTAGAAATTCATGTCTAATTGGATTTCTAAAAACAGGTTTTTGACTAGCGAGTCTGACATATTTTTTAAGTTGGATGTGAAAAACATATATTATCTATCCTATTTAAGGGATCTGGAAGTTAAAAAATTGAGTGTTTTACAATGGTGATTCTCTATTTCCAATGCGAATTATTTTCAAAGATGCATGAAAGCTCTCATCATCCCTCTTTCATAAAAGCAACTTGCATGATAATAATATATATCACAATGTTGAGATGAGTCCAATCTATAGCCTGGTAAACATACTATGAATAGCTAATAATCAATCAAATGTTCCAAAAAAATAGATTATACTTGTGTAGTTGAAATCAATTATGATATTATATGGATGTTGCTTTTTACATTATTTGGAATGGTACTTCGAGCAGTTGTTGATGTTTTTGGTAGAAGGTATTTGTTGATGTTTGTAGAACACTTTTTATAATTTGGAAATTTATCTACTTCTATTCTTAGTATAAGAAAACATAAAAAAGTAAAAAGCCTCATAGTGTGAATATGTAATATGATTTTTTATACCAATCATGTTCTGAGAAAGAAAATGCCATTTAAAAGCAATTGGATTGGGCTTTCCCACTAATGACATGTAGATGTTGGGTTTTACCCTATCCACTTATTTAATATATGGCTTGTATGTAATGGATTAGGCAATAGGTACTCACAAGGAAATACACTCCAAGAAATGCCACGGATGTCCAAAATCTTCCAAAATATGAATCTGCCAAAATAGCACCAACAACAGAGAAGAGCAAGACTGATCCATTCCAATTTGTAACATCTGTGGAAGCACTTGAAACTTTTTCGTATAACTTTCCTGTCAAGTAGAGTACTAAATTTGTCGCAATTCCATAGTATGAAATAGTTGTAAAGAACTGAACACCTGCAACCACGCTTCTCCAAATGATTAAACCAAAACATTGTATATTCATTTCTCATATGTGTATGATCTTCGTCTGAAACTTATATCATATTTCGAACATCTGACTCAAATATAGTTCAATTGAGCAACATTAGAGATTAGAATATTAGACTTGCATCACTACTTTAGAGCAAAATTTATGTTGTGAACCATAAAAGTCTACACTAGCATCAAAGATCACTCCCCTAGTTAAGTATGGCTTTGAAACATTCCTTCTGCATTTGTTCTGATAGTCGGCAGTCAAACCTAAGACAAACTGCCAAAAAGCCAACTTAGGATCGAATGAAGGAACTCTATTCTAGAAGTTCATAAATTCTTGGATATAAGAATCCTGGCTCTTACTACCCATTTTGTAGTTCACAAGTATCGATGTCATCAGTATTACGAAAGATTTTTTAAAGACTTCCACAAAAGCATCCTTGGTCATGGGTTTCACCGACAAAATCCCTCACCATGACGACGCCTTATGCAGTGCCGCGTAAGAATAACACGACACTTTCAATTTTCTTCTCATCAGAAATTCCATGCAAATTGAAGTAACTGCTCCACTTAATGAGCCAGTCCTCCACAACTTCCGGTTTTTTCTTCTCCCTTCTTCCCCCGAATACGTTTCAGGCTGAAACCTGAGGTTAGGAGAAGACAATAATTTTAATCTGGTTCAAAAGAACTTCCATCTGTTGTGATCTCTCATATTATTTCGATGGTTCATATCATTGAGTGTCATACTCAATTGTTGGCAAATCTGCATATATGATGGTGTAGCCGGATTTAGCACAGTCTGATTTGCAACTTCTTCGGCCATCTTGAATTATCTATTTCTGAAAATAACTAATTTTAGTTACTAATATTATTAACTATAAGTGAAGTACAGTTGACCAATTCTGACTGAAATTGACTCTAGTATGATCAATTCACTAACTTTAGTTCATCTCATAGACAATTCACAAAATTGAAAAAAACTAAAAAAATTGGAATCTTTGAAATTTACGTAATTTGAAATTCATCAAAAAACACTATTAGTGTATGTGCAATCGAAATCGAAAAAACTAGATACTGTTCGATTCCTAATCTTACTAATATAATGTCAGTCTGGCATGCAAAGCATGCGACATTAACTATTTTTTTGACATAGGAAATTATTACGTAAATTTTAGTTTTATGGAAATTGTCAGCCTAATTCTCTTATTTGTGGCCCAACCATAAGAGCACATGCGTATGACCACTCAAAACGATTGTAAATCTCTCATGCATGTCAAAATCACTTTCAGAATGCAACCAATATATACAAGCAGAATACGACAATTTGGGAGAAAAAAAAGCATGCAATCGGAACATTTATGGATTTTGACAATTTTGCTCACAAAACTGCCAAAATTTCAAACGGCCATAACTTGAGCCACAATGCACCAAATTAGGCACTATAAAACATATTACGGAGGGAGGCCAAGTGACTGAGATGATTGCCACATCAGCCTGCCACCGATTCACACGTGTGAGAACAGAGCATCTAAAAATATGTAGTAGGGCGCATTTTTGCAAGGCCTATGCATGCAAAAACGTGCAAACACCTCCCCCAGCCCAAAAGTAATGTTACCAAAAATCTTAAATGGTCTATTAGACTTCATACAGGTCCTAAGAAGCAGTATGAACTGAGAACAAAGATTTTTTAATTTGTAGAAGGGATTTTTGCTTCAAACTCGATGGAGATGGAGCAAATGCCAACGAGCCATCAATTTATAGGTATGATGGCTTGCTGGACAGGTCAAGAGGAGTACTAAATAGACTGTAAAATTTCCTAGCATGATTCCCTTGTGGATTGAGAGCAATACATCCCTCAAAAATCACCAAAACAAGGCTATTTTTTGGTTTTTTTGGCCTTCTACAAGCTCAATTCATGGAATTATTGGCTCTAACTTCTGGGACAGCTTCAAAAGACTTTGATTCAACTTTTAGAAAGCTCTACAAGGCATTTTACAACATGATACTATCCAACTTTGTGAAAGAACTTGCAAAAATAATGATTTTTTTACTATTTTTCGGTTTTTTCTAAACCATAAAGTGGAAATTCATGAAATGCGACTCTTTCTCACCCACATGCAACTCAACTTATAGAATTATAGCCATCCTAATGATCTGATCTTGCTGGATTTCAGCTCTTACTATAATTTTTTAGCCAAAAGTCATGAAAAACAAGCAATTTTTGACCAAAAACATATCCTAGAACCATAAATCATGAAAAGAAATGGCATGCATTATTAATTCCATAATTAATGATCCCTACAATGGAAGTACACTTTCCAGCTGAAAAATTCAAATTTACCAATGATTTGAGCTACATAGGCAAAAGCTCCAAAAAAGCATCCCACAAATTGGCTTCCAAGGACAATCTTCCATAAATCATAAGAAAATTTGAGGTGCAAATGGAACCTGGGAGAATTCACCCACTTGGAATCTTATTCTCCACATGGATGAGAATACCAACTGATCCACACCAAAAATTTGACAAAAAGCAACACCACTCCGAGTTCTCTGATTGTCGCAAGCCTTGCTCTGATACCAATGTAAGGGAAAGTTCCTCAGGATCCTGCTTACAAGACAAAACACAAGAGAACACACCGTGGAGAAACTACCCAACCAAGTAGAAGCAATCGATCAACTCCAAAAGCTTCACCCCCAAGCCAAGGAATAGGAAGCAAGCGGAGAGAGAGAGAACCTGGCAATGAAATACCAAATGAATGGAGTAGGGTGAGTTTCCAATGGATATATGGACCCCACTATGTGCATGCAGTCATGCAAGGTCTAAACTCCCCTATTAAGAAATTCCATTGCTATTGATACTCTATACATGCATAGACTGTCCTAAACCCCATGTACTAACTCCAAATAGTGCGTTTGGGCCTCACAAGGTTATTAATTATTACGGGTCCCGTCCAATATGATGTGGCATAACCAATAATCTTGAGCACTTTAGTAATGTGTATCCAAGTCTAGGATTGTTGGAATTCATGCCCAAGCCCAATTCCATTAGGTAATGAGCATCCTGAAACCTGTCTATACTTTTTTTTGAAAAACCACAAAAGTGACTCAAGATCGAATTTTTTTGACCCAAGCCTATTTTTCCAAACCGATGTCAATCTTGTCAAATTGAGATTTTCTCGAACTTGTGCGGTTCGGATCTGTTGTAACTTTTTCGAATACTCTTGAACCTGTTCGGTTCGGATTGGTTCTAACTTTTCCGAGCACCTTCGAACTTGTTCCTGTTCTGAATTTTCCGACCCAGTGTAAAAAATTTGACCCTTTGTATATTTTCCAAACTATTGTATATTTTTCGAACCTTTGTATAAATCCGACCCACTGACCATTAAATAACAACGGCCTTCTATGGAATTGTAAGTAGTTTAACTTAGGATTCCAATGCATTGATCAATTGATTTCCAATCATCAATGATGGAGTCAACGCTTTGACATGCATCTTTTGTAACAATGATTCAGACATTATTTTGTAACAAGGATCAGTGATTAAGTAGGTGGCTCGGTAATCTGCATATTCATTGCGGGTTATCAGTCTTGTTTCTACCAAGACTTCATTTCAGCAAGCGCGCAACCAATATTATCCCACTATTGTTGTTTTCTACCAGCTTCACATTCTTCAAGCAGTTCAAGGCATTTCAAGGCATCTGCAAAAAATCAAAACCATACGTTCTGATGGAGGGGGAGAATACATCTCCTCCGAGTTCAAATAATTCAGCAGGGCCTGTGGTATACACCAACAATACACCACGACCTACTCACCACAGTCAAATGGAGTAGCAGATTGGAAAAATCGAACACTCATTGAGAGTGCCAAAAGCATGATGGCCCATGCTTCTCTTCCAAAAAAAATTTGGGCGAAAGCTATCACTACAACTGCATACCTGCAAAATCGATCAATCACTAAGGCCCTGAATGGAAAGACACCTTATGAGGTGTGGACTAGTTCAAAGCCATCACTCAAACATGTTCGAGTGTTCGGATGCATTGCCTGTGCTCAGATCCCTGAAGATTTGAGAAAGAAGCTGGATGACAAAAGCAGGAAATCGATTTTCATAGGCTACTCCCCAGATCACAAGGCATACAAGCTCTACAGCCTGACAAAATTTCCAGCAAGTTCACACGTGTGGGGAATGATCCTCAAATGTGAATGATCTTATTAAGCTTTATGATTAGCACACAAATTGATTCTAGATTAAATATCAAGATCTACTACAGAATGAAATGAACTAAGATCAATGATTTGACCATACTGGAGTTAGTTTCAGTCGGAGTTGGTCATAGTTCATCACTAAAGGTTAAGAATAGATGTATTCGTTAACTATGGTAAGTTATTTCCTATTTTAAATCATTTAAGATGGTTGAAGAAGTTTTAAATCTTGCAACACCTTCATACATGCAAATTTGCCAACAATTGAGTACGACACTGAATGACATGAATTACCAAAATACTTTACGAGATTAGCAAATGGAAATTCTATTGAACAAATAAAGTTATTGTCTTCTTCGAGTATTGGATTCTAGCCTGAGACTTACTTGGAGGAGAAGAAAGAAAAGAAATTGAAAGTTGTGGAAAATTGACTTGTCAAGTGAATCAATTATTTCAACTTACATGGAATCCCTGATGAAAAAAAGATTGAAAGCATCGTGTTGTTCTTATGTGACAAGGCCTCGTCGTTGGTGAGATCTGATTGTAAAATCCACGACCTGGGAAGCTTTTACGGAGGTCTTCAAAAAAGCCTTTATGATAGCTGATGACATTGATTATTACCAACAGTTTGTGAACTACAAGATGGGTAGTAAGAGCTTGGACTTTTATATCTAAGAATTTATAGATCTATAGAATCGAGTTCCATCATTTGATTCTAAATTGGCACTTTGACAGTTTGTCCTAGGGTTGCATGTCGATTAGCAGAATGAATGCAAGAGAAATGTGCTTCAAAGCCTTGAGGATGTTTTTTGGATAGCAAAAGCATATGATTCCACAGTGGTGGCATCCAGAAAGCAATTTTAACAGATTCCAACCACTTTGAAAACCAAAAAGAGGAAGAAGCAAGGTCCAGACTGAGCTCCTAAATAATTTGACTAATTGGATCAATTGGCATTAGAACCACCGAAGAAGAAAGAGATGAAGAAGTCTATGTCTCAGATGAAGGCTAAAAAGACAAATCTGTGTTTCTTTTGCAACAAGCATAGACATATGATGAAGCTTTGTTCGGAAAGAAAGAAACCTGCGACACAGATGATTGAAATCCCAAAGGGTAAAGGTAGAATTTTGGAAATTAACATGTTTGATTGTGAGTGTGAATGTTCTTTTAGTATTGCTTCTTTCTTGCCTATTGAACTGTTTTGATTAATAGGCACAATTAAAGATCAAGAAGTTAGTATTTTATTAGGCGGTCACGGTTCTACTCATAATTTCACTAATTCTTGTCTTGTGCAGAAACTCAGCTTGACAACTAAAACTAGAAATCGTAGATACAGAGTTTATCTAGCTTCAGGAGCAGAGTTGGAGACTTGAAAAGTGAAAGTGCCAAATCTCCCAGTTTTGATACAAGGACATGTATAGAAAATTAGTTAATTTTTAAGTTTTAGACATAGCCCATACAGATTTAATTTTTGGTTATGAATGGTTAATTAGTAAATCACCTTGTCTAGCTATTGATTTTGAAAAACATGTTCTCACTTTCAAGGATGGTGATAAGGTAGTTACTTTATTTGGCAGCAATTTTGTACATCCGTTGGATGGAATTTCTATAGTTAATATACTAGAAGCATTTGATTATTCACAATATGAAGTTTTTTCAATGTTTGCTATTCTTGTTATGGATATTTTTTATTGCACCTAAACAGTTGTGAATTCTTTGCAGCTCTTAACTTAGTAAATTTAGATCATGAACAAGAAATGAAAAATCAGATCATAAGTGAATTTAAGGATGTTTTTCCATCAGAGTTACCTCATGGTTTATACCTTGTGGTTTACCGCCTTCTAGGTCAATAGACCACAAGATAGAGTTAATTCCAAGTAATCAACCTATCTCTAGACAACCTTATAGGTTCTCTCAGAAAGAGAAAGTAGAGATTTCAAATCAAATAAAAAATTATTTGAGAATGAGACATATACAACCCAATAAGTCACCATGGGATGCTCATGTTCTTTTGAAAGCAAAGAAGGATGAAGGTTTTTGAATGTGTGTGGATTGCAAGGGGTTGAACAAAGTGACTATTAAGAATAAATTTCCATTACCCAAGATGGATGACCTTATAGATTGTTTGGAACTTTACTAAGATAGATCTCAGGATGAGGTACCATCAGATAGGAATTGAATCGGAAGATCTCCAAAAAGACTAGGTTTGGCCATTATGAGTTCTTAGTGTTGTCTTTTAGGTTAACAAATTCTCCAGCAATGATTTGAAATGAGGAATTGAATCAGTGTTTTGAGAAACTTAAAACTCTGATTGTTTTAGCTCCCGTTTTACATATTGTAGATCCAAATTTACCTTACGTCATAAGAACTGATGCAAGTGATACTGCAATTAGAGCGGTTCTATTACATAATGATAGGCCACTAGCGTTTGAAAGCAAAAAAATCATTGGTTCTCGATTGTGTTATACTACGCAAGAAAATGAATTCTTTGCAGTTATCCATACACTTAAAACTTGAAGACACTACATGTATGGTAGTAAGTTTATAGTGTATATGGATCACCAACTTAAGTACTTTTGTAATCAACATGATCTTCGGGGTAGGAAAGCCCAATGGGCTGAACTGATGCAATAATTCAATCATGACATCTATTATATAAGATGGAGCTCTAATCAAGTTGTGGATGCTCTAAATCAGATTAGTGAGCTGAACGAATTGCCTTTCACCCAGATTTCCACGGATCTATATATTTCAATGAGAGAAAAATATGAAAATAATTCCCATTTTGGTCATATTTGGAACAATATTTGAATCGAAAGAAATGAGGACAATGTTGAGATGAGCTCACAGGGGTCTCAACTAGCAAAAAAAGACAAGAAGATTGTAGAACAAAACACCATTCGAGATGGATTATTATTTCGGAATGGAAAAGATTGTGTACTTGGTGATGATGAGCTCAAGCACTTTAATTTGTTTGAATGTCATGACATACCCTATGCAAGACATCTCAGTATACATAGGACTCTTGACTTGGTTAGAAGAGAGTTTTATTGGACAAAACTCAAGCCATACGTCAAGTCATATGTGATTAAATGCAAGTCCTATCAACTAGCTAAGGCCGAATGTCTTAAGATTGGTAGTTTGTTGCATCCATTGGATATACATGATAAGAGATGAGAAAGTATATTGATGGACTTTGTAGTTGGACTTCCAAAGATTCTATTTGGGTTGTAGTGGAATTTTAACTAAGTTTGCTGTGTTCCTACCAATTAAGTCAACTATCAAGGCTTTTGAATTAGCCCAGAATCTTCTTATTAAAAGACTATTTCGGTTGTATGGACTATCGAGTAACATTGTTAGTGATAGAGATCCAAAGTTTACAGGTCCCTTTTGGTCAGCAATATTTCTATAAACTGGAAACTTCTCTTAGTTTTAGTTCTTCTAATCATCTTGAATCAGATGGCCAGACAGAAAGGACTAATCGGCCTATGGAAGATGTCTTGAGGACATATCTTTCTCACAAGCAATTTCATTGGGAAGATTACATTCCTCTAATTGAGTTTGGATACAGGTTATGTACGGTTTTCAACCTAGATCTCCTGATAATGTGAAGATGAAATCTGTTAAGATCCAAAAGGTTGTGGATTTTCGGCAAGATATGCAAGAAATGTTGCAAGTGGCTAAGGATAGTATCCGGAGTGCTCAAGATAAAGCTGAGGATAGTATCCAGAGTGCTCAGGATAAAGCTAAGCACTATGCCGATTTTAAACATATTGAAAATGAAAAAGAAATCAAATAATTTTTGAAATTGATATAAAAGTTGACCAAATTTTTATCTATACATGAAAAAAGACCATTTCAGAAATTTCACCTTGCCTACGATCTCAAAAGGCCAGTAAACTCATAAATAGAAAATAAACCTTTAAATGATTAACCAAGAACTTGGAATTTCAAATGGTTAGCAAAAGTGATGGAAATTTGTACATAAAAAAATATCATATCAAATTTTCATTGACTCTTTTGAGTATCATAAACTCCAATGCGTGTGGTTCATAGATTAAACTGAAACACATAATTTGAACAAAATATAAGTAACTCATTATGGTACAAGACAGATCTATAAAGATGTTTCTTTTAACAATTCTTTCAAATAAAATTTGCCATTCATATGAAAAATTCCAAGAAAGACAAAGCTTACTTCAAAATGCAAAAGGATCCTCATCATTTTAATCGTTCTGAAAGGGATTTGGTGGCTAGTTATGGGTTTCGCATCTCTATGAATTTGAATGCTTGTATCTCTCTCTTTCTCAAATTTGTAGCCTCATGGATGGAATTATAAAAATTCGTAGCTCCCACAGATGGAATCATTGAAGGAATCTTGAAAATTATGTCCATTAATGTTTTTAAAATTTCAACGACAAAATAATGTATGACAAAACGTATTTGTCGGCTGACATGATAACCCTTCGTCTCTTGCTAATGTGTCTCGACAAGAGTACTTGTCATTATATCATTACAATGGGCCTCCAAACACTCATTGTGTATTAGATAATGGCCATTGGGAGGGCCATTACCACAACCCAATGGCCATTACCACAAATAATCCAAAACTGAGCGAGGTCACGAGTTGCTCGAGGACTGGATTATGAGGTAATGGCCCCACCAATTGGCCATAAGTGCAAGTATTTGTGATCTCTCTCTCTCTCTCTCTCTCTCTCTCTCTCTCTCTCTCTCTCTCTCTCTACCTACCCAAGGCATCTTCAATATTAAAAAAAGGGAAAAGTAGTTAGGGCCCTATATCATCTAAAATAGTATGGGGCCCAAAAAGGGGTTAAAATCAGATGAATGATAATCACGAAAAACAAAAACCCCTTTGAATTGGTACCTAGTATAAAAGGAAGAGTCTTCAGGCCGCCAGATTTGGCCACGATGGCTGGTTTCCCATATAAATCCACGCTTCCATCTCTTGTATATTCCACATTCTGTTGTTTCTCTATCTGATTATCGGATGAAAACAACACCTCCTCGTTATTTTTATGCCGATCCTGCATTGCAGCACAAACATGTAATTCCATCCCGTTGCTAGCAAATACTTGAACATTTCAAAGAAGAGCAACTGCAATTACACCCATTTGTTAGTATCACAGCTTGAACCTTTCAAAGAACAATGGCTGTGTGAACCTTTTAAAGAACAATAGCTGTAATTCCATCCAGCTCAGAATTAGTAATACTTCAAAGTTCCTGCAATAGACGCTTATAGGAAGTTCAATGAATTGAGGTGCACAACCACGCGAGAGGTAACCAGAACGGCAGGATATACTTTAAGCTTTGGACTTGGCCAGAGAACTGGTTATGCCGGAAAAATCTCAGACTAACATATCTTCACTTTGGAAATGTTTTGAATCTCGTGAAGTATTACAATTAAACCGATAATTGAAAGAAACTGCCCAAAATAGAAAGCTGGTCTCATAAGCAGCAGAGAAAACATTCTGAACACAACAGATGCATAATAAACTAAGAACAAAACTGCTAGATCACATGATTTAGACAAAGATGCTCGCTTGTTTGAGATTTTTTTCACAGTAAAAGTGTGCTGGATGGAGTGGCCGACCATCATCACCACAGGCGACGAAACTAGAGGACTCTAACAAGACCTTTTGCTAGTGTATATTTTAGAGCTTGATGATTCAATTGATTGCATTCATTTCTGCAAATTGAAAGCACTTCTTCTCACCTAAGGACTTTAGTTTATACTATGAATTTCTGAAAATCAACCGTGTTAACAGCCCGGACTTCGCAGCACTTGGGAAAATTTCTAGAATACATAGCAGAGGAAAATCCAAGTAGGATGAGGCCAGCACGTAACACTATTGATGATTGAAGACTACTTAATGACAATAATTTGGGATTAAGGACGAGACATCCTCAGTCAGGGGATCTGAAAGCCATCCTTAGTCAGTGCTCAAGTCTAGACTCGGTTCTGTGTTGTAAAGTTACCACAAATTTCCAGGAAAAAGGATTTATTCATGACCATGCAAGAAACTCTTGAAGACAGAAAGAACATACGAGCTTCTATCTATTGCAGACACAGGCACTCAGATCAAAGAACATACGAACTTCCATCTAATGTATTAGGAGAAGATCTTGAAATGAAACATGACTTCTGGACTAAACTGAAGCATCTATATGTATCAGCTAAAACTATCAACCGGTTTTCACCTCATCACTTGGTCCTCACTCCAAGAACAGAGTGGCTGCAAATGAACCATCAAAGCACTCAAATAACGTTTTCCTGAATACCGATTCAGCTCAAGAAGCTCGAAATTAGGAAGATCAACGTACTGAATTACTGTCGAAGCTTGATCTGTTGCGAGCAGCCATAGTTGAGGATCAGCCAGTTCGTGACGTTTACACTAGCTACAGCTGCTTTTGCAAGATCGGGGATCATCAATGCTTGAATGAAACATTGGGTCCCTAGCAATTCGAGATACAGAGATCGAGGTTAACAAAGGTCGAAGATCGAGAGCAATGAAGACACATCTGCACATACATGGAGAGAGAGAAAGAGATAGAGAGAGAGAGAGAGAGAGAGAGAGAGAGAGAGCGGGCGGCCAAGGGTGGGGGGGGGGGGGGAGGTATCGTGTAATGGCGAAAAAGGCTTTTTGTTTATTGAACCAGGTGTCGGTAAAGCACCGTCACCGACCATGTTATCTTTTTTTCTTTAAAATGTTGAATGGTGTATTAAAAAGTTGTGCATTCCATGACCCAATGCCGAGGAAACCTCTTTTGAGTTATCCTCAAAAAGCCTACAATTTTAAACTTTCTCAATTCTTTGAAGACTACTTACTACTACTCATAAAAGACATAAAAATCGTCAAAGATTTTATGATATTGATTTCGCCAATTCCATTCTTGTCCTTTGCCGATTTCTCGAGGATTCTTATGACCATGAGTGCATACAAGTTGAAAGAACAACTTATAAAACCGGTAAATTGTTTATAAACGTCTGGAGTGGCAATGTTAATGTATGGTTACACTCATCGACTTGATATGTTATGCTAACCCATGTGAGTTGGCAAGATAATGATTGAAGTGATGCCTCAAAGTACAACCCATAAAAGTTAAAGTCTTTCCATTGACTTGTTGATGTTGCTACTATAGCCCAACTTTTCATGTTTAAGAAGTGGTCGACTATCATGTGCATCTATAGATGCATGTGTTGGCCACGTAGTGAGATCATCCATTGGAGCTATGGACATTTGCCTTTGTTGGTCTCAATCTATATGTATCATTTCTAATCTTGAAAAAGCCATGGATCGAATTTGATTATACACTCCCATAAGACTCGTTACTTTTCTTGTATTGTCTCTATTACTCATTGATAAATACCTACCAAATTTGGATTTTAAAAGTTGTAGGTTTGAAATCCTACAAGTTAAGGTTACTACTCTCCCCGATTTAAATCTAAGTTTCAAATCTATAGAATTTGATGTTATGTATGGGGGGGGAATGGTCTTTTCTAGTGACCTTTATTGGTGGTAAGGGTTATATGAGAAGTTATGATGAGCTCATTAGGGTGAGATTTAACTAAAACAATTTACCCAAACCACTAGAGTCTTCTATAGAAAGTTCATTCCCTTATGTGAAAAATGAGCACAAAATTTACTTACACTTACCCAACACAAGTGTGTTTTTGTGGAATACAAATTTAGTGGGCATCATTCTCTACAATAACCAATCAATTGTCAAATTGATAGAAAGTTAAGAAAACAAAAACATATATATTGGCAATCAAGTTTGTCATATGTAATTTTATTGCTTACCAGACAACCAAATTCTATGGAGAGAACTTTTCTATTGTAAAATAAATTATTGTCTTAGTTCAAAGGGAATCTTGTACGTTCATGTTATTTCATGTCAAAATGACTAGATCATGACATTTGCTTTCATGAAATAAAATATGAACTTTTTAAGTTTGAAATAAAGAAGCATTTACTTGTTATTCAACAATGCGGCCACAATTGTTAAGGCACTTGGTAATCTCTTGCATAAGAAAAAGAGTGGATCACAACAACAAATTTGCTAGTATCATTCACCACTCTAAAAAGAATCAACGGTGAAATAACTACAGAAGAATTTGTTTGATATGCAAAAATTGGCAAGCTATAATTGTGATCATAATGTTCAAAGTTGACATGTCGACTTTTTTAAATCATTTTCCAACATATCTTTATGGTGCCCATCAAATATTGTATTTAGAATCAAAGCAGAGTATAACTATGTTTAAAAAAATGCAAGCTATCAATGAGCATGAACAAAATTCACCTTCTAACAAAAAAGTCTTATTCTCAAAACTCTACTCCATGCATTATTTGAACCAATGTCAAAGAAAATTGGAGCCCATTTGAAACACAAGTAGAAATTGATCACCCTGAAACACTTTGATTTATTATCACCAAGAAAGTTTTAGAATATTATACTATATATTGACCTTACACAAACATTGTGTTGGATAATTATCTTTAGCCCTCTTCATCATGTTTTTGTTAGCAAAATCATGAAAGCTTTACATATTTCAATCAAATCATTAGAGGAGGTAAAGAATTGTCACCATCAAACAACACTTTAGGACTTGGCTACTCAAAAAATCATGCTTTCTGTTTTTGAACTTTGTCATTTTATGCAGATTGGCTACCATGCACCAATTACTAAAAAAATGTCACCTTTTGAGTCACTGAGCTTCTTGAATGGCCTTTATGAAATTCTACCATTCATGATCAAAATAGTTGTTTCTTCTCTAGTACACGCAAACCATTATCCATATGTAGTTCAGCTCCACTCACATTAGTGATCAAGATTGTTTTACATCACCACAACATTGAAAATGTTCAACTAGTGAAATCTTTCTTGTATTTAAATAGAACCCATGTACTAAAAGTCCTACAATTTCATTTAGACAATGATTTTCTATCCTTCACAGATATTTCTTGTGGTGAAATGGTGACATCTCTCATTGCCTAGTTTGAAAATCATTGGTGATGCAATCTTGAATCTACAATCATTTAGCATCCAATGAATTACGATCTTTTTTTAAAGGAAAAAATTTCGGAGTATTCTATGCAATAACCTGAAAAAAAAATAGCAATGTGGGTTGTTAGAAAATAAAAAAAGATCAACTTGCAAATAAGCTATAAAATAAAAAAAGTTGTGTTATGCATTAAGTACCCGAATAATGATGTGAGAAAGTTTAGAATAAGAATTGACCTAGCTAGTCTCAAAATGGATGCTCCTCAATACAAAGGGGTGTCTACCTCCTTGCGCAATAGAATCTCATCCTCATCCATGTCAAATTGTTCGTGATCTCCAATTTCATTAGAAGATGCATGCGTAGGATCATTCACGTTTGTTTCAAAGTAAGATTCAAACATATTGTGCATTGCTTCATCGTATTGTACCTCATCATCATCATCATTAGAATCAAGTGCATTACTTTTTTCTCCAATTGTATTTGCCTCTTGAATTTGTTTCATTCTTTGTTCTCTCATGCGTATCAAAACTTGACGTTGATTGTAACTAAACACGGATGGATCAACTCCATGGAATGGCATTCGATTTATTGACTACACACATTAAACAATTTCAATAAGTGATGTACATAGATTGATGAGCATTATAATAAAAAAAACAAACATAGAAAGTTAACAAACCTCAACGTTTTCCAATTGAATAGGCTGTGGAGCTTCTGCAGCGACATTTGCCACTTGATTTGACTGCCCTTTGCTGTTGTTCTTTGCTTGAAGTATTCGGCAGTCTCGTATTTCGTGGTTGTTTCACTTGTAGTATCTACAGAACAACTTCTTCTTTGCTGAGTTGATTTCTAGTCTGGCTTTGATTGCTTTGGGCCTTTCTTCTTCTTTTGCTTTGTCATGCTCTTGTTGGTGTACAAGGCATGAGAATCAGCTGAGAAACTCGAGGCTTCGTTCCTTCATGTGTCTTCTTGCAACAACATAGTAATGACTCTCGAAAGAGTCAATTCTGGATGAGTCATGATGATCATCACCCAGTTGTCATAAGAACTTGGCAAGCTTGTAAGCAGTTGCATCACTGCGTCTTGATCGTCTATGACAGATCCGACAGCGACCATTTGTCTTAGTAGGTTCTTGAATTGATTAATGTGATTTTGCATAGAATCACCATTTGTCATCTTGAGGGAGTAGAATTTCTTCTTGAGATGTAGCTTGGAAGCTATATCTCGCACTTCGTATAGTGTGCTCAAGATGTCCCAGACTTCTTTCAATGTCTGAGCCTCGGATACATGGCCGATCTGGGTATCCGTGATGTTGAGGATGATCAGCGCGAAAGCTTTTCCATCCTTCAGCTTCCATTTGGCGATTGTCGCATCGTCTGTTTCAAGATTCTCTTCTGCACGTGTAACAATGTCGTACAATTCTTTTGCCATTAGTACAGTTTTCATCTTAAATTTCCACAGATGGTAATTGGCTCCATCAAGCTTGTCCATGATGATAGGACTGGCTTTCCCTTGAGAATCCATGTGGAAGAGTTAGTCTGAGTGATAGGAGAAACTATTAGTGACTTAAGTATGAAAATATGATACTGAAAAATACAGAACAAGAAAACAATTACTCTATCGGCTAGTAGAGTCTTGTGCTTTGGAAGCTTATCAAGCTATGAAAATAGCTCTGATACCATGTTGGAGAGAGGGAGATGAACGAGTTGAGAAAAGGTGTCATATGTTATAAACGAAAAATAAGCTCAAAGAGGTAAGACGAACACGAACGAGAAACGAACTTGAACAAGAAATGAACGAGAAATGAACTCGAACTAAAAATGTTCGTGCACAGTGGAAGGAGCTATACGACTCTCTCCGTAAGCATGACTACGCCTATCAGAACAAACAAAATGGTAGTGATGGGAATCACAGTCGTTCTTGATTACGTAGCCAAACTTTAATAAATGAATGAAACTCTAGAAGAATGGTTTGTTGCGAATAGTAAGACAAACTATTCATCGCGAATGATTCCCGAAGAGCTAGACGATGCTTGATTGATAATTAGTCGCAAATGATTCGCGAAAGACAAGACTAAATGTTAATCATCTATTACCAGAAAGATCAGACAGAGTGAATGATAAGCATAGCAATATTAACATACATCTGAACGCAGAACAAAAAACTGTATCAGATTAAGTATATCATATATACATGTCAATAATGCGGTAGAGCACAAGACAATGGCAGACGAAACCGTGTGCCCTATGAAGCTTATCCAATCTGTAAAGGAATAAAACCTTATTGCTAACGATCAAGAATCAATGTGCAAGACATCTACTTCGTCTCATTCATCAACTCATTCACTCATTAACATGAATACACAAATGGTATCCAATATATATACATTATATTACAGGTTTGCAGATGTGAAAAGTACAAAGTGGATGTGCTGTCTGTAAGAGATCGTGGGTGGCTGCAGTCTTGTCCGATCCAATTTGTTAGCACAACTGCATGGGGTGAGCGTGAAAAGGGTGTGACGTCAGTCAATGCTGAAGTGATCATTGTTGATGACAATGTGAAAAGTGCGTCACTCTTACGAGTAGCCTTATAATTAGATTTATAGGGTGCCTTTGCTTTTAGGACACCTTTGGCATTCTGTAAGATAGTGTCCCCTTTTCACTTATCACCATAACGTGTGTAAAACACAGTGTCACGATTCTTTCGCCTTTTCTTCGTCTGTGCGAATTTGCGTGTAAATATACAGACTACGCGACATCGTTAGTAAATGTGCAGCATGAATGGAGGCAGATTAAAATGGGATTTAAGGAGAGTAGAGGGAATAAATCCAACAAACAATTCTCTATTGCTCAATTATGTTCCACAAAACATAAAAATTATTTTTGTTTCCTACTAGAAGATAAAGTAATAATTCTACTAGAAGATAAAGTAATAATGTTTTTAGCATATTGTCTTGAATTAAATTCTTTGGTGCTATTGAACACCAAATTAAAGCTAGAGAATTCGTTGATAATCAAAATCTCTCACCCATTTATCCTTAACACATGCTTATCAATAAATCAATTAAATAAATCATTTTATAAGACATGTTTAGTAATTTTGAGACTTGTGTAAGTCTCAATATCAATCTATTCTTCCGAGAACATCAAATTTTATGTTAATTTGTATTATTTTTATCATTCGTATGCTCATTCACAGAAAAAAAAAAATGCATGTTTCATTGGCTAGTTGTTGCAAGAGGATAACCTTGACTATACAAAAAAAAAAAAGTTTTCCCATATTCTATTGAAATTCAATTATGCTACAAAAGAAAAAAAAATTGAAATTGCATATCCGGAGGTACCTTTGATGTCTTATTAAGTGTCTATTGAATTTTTCCTTTACTGTTTCTACAATATAAAATAAGATGTTGTGCATGGAATTTTCTGAATCACGTATAACATGAAATAAGGATTTTTTATATATTCTTTAAATTTTTAAATACTCATCAAATACATTATTTTAATTTTGTCAATTATAACAAGATCACAAAAATAGTGTACTAAATTATTCATGAAGTAGTTTAATTAGTCAAAGTTGAAGGAATAATATTGATCTTTGTCACATGCGTGTACCATATGCTAGAAACTTTATCGTACATCTTCAACTTGATTCATAGATTATTATTGACACCATGCTTCTCAGTGACACCTTGCTGACAGATTCCTCTGCACATATTTTCTGGCATGTGTGTAGACTGGCGGTTTTGTGAAAGATATGGATAGCGAGAAACTAGCAAGTGTTTGAGAAGGAGCCCTGTTCTTTATCGACAGCAGCTTGTATTATACTTGCTATGTTTTTTCTACATACCACTTAAGTAAGTTTTAGTTTGCTAGCCTGCGTGGTATGCTATCTTGGCAGCCTTTGGGCTTTGTAAGTAAATATGGACTTCGGACTGACTGCAGTTTGGAAGCCTTTTTTTGTACTTGTATATTTGTGAATATATGATAGTGCTATTAAGCTTTTCAAAAAAAATAAAAAACAAATTGATATATCATAGATTAAGTGATTGCATAACAAAGATGAAATTTCTTTATAAAAATTCATATTATAGTTTCAATATAAGGTAAGAGAATTTTTGCATCAATACAATAGGCATATAAGTTTACAAAGCATGTTGAGCATTACATAAAGTTGAAGGCAATTTCCATGCTTAATCAACATTTATATTTTTATTGACGCTCTTGTCCTCAATTTCCTTTCTCTTTCTCTTCCTAGACACGATCTCTTTCTCAATTTTCACTAAGGTTATCTTTATTCAAACCAAGGTAAATCGCCATAACAATTGTTTGACCTCTAGTGTGAGAAGAGCAAGGCTTTCTTATAAGTGATTTCAATAATTGTTATAGTACTTGATCAACATCAAATTCCTCATATATGGACTGAAAATTTGTGACTTCCATTTTTTGTGATGTGGCACATCATCAAACATTGATGTCTTTGATGGAGTTGCAAGTAGAATATAGTTCCATGGTGTTGAGAAGGTGCTTGCAAAGGAGATTCCTGAACCTTCATTGGAGTGTGTTGTTGCTGTGTTTACAAAGTCTTTTGGTAAAGTGTTTTATTTCCAACCATAGGTTTTCACTTGGAGACAAGAATAAGACATAAAAGTCTCAGTATTAATTCATGATTTTGAAACATATAAAAATATAATTTTGCATTATTTTTCTCTTTTGTATCATCATTTACAGCGTAAAGATGCATGCCTCATTGGCTAAGGTTGCAAGAGGAAAACCTTGACAAAATCAAAAGAAAAAAAGTGATTTTTTTTTCCACATTTTATTCAATTATGCTACTAAGGGAAATAGTTGAAAATTGCATCCTTTAAGATATCTTTGATGTCGTCTTATGAATCTATTGAATTTTTTCTTTCTTGTTTTTCTAGTATAACAAAAGATGTCAAACTTGGATTCTCCTCAAATACCATAGAACATGAAGTAACTACAATGGGCTAGCTTTTAGATGTACTCTTTAGAGTGTTAAATCAACATCAAAACATTATTTGATTTTGCCAAACCTATGCAAGATCACAAAAATAGTGTATTCAATTGTTCATAAAGTTGTTTGATTAAGCAAAGTTGAAAAAATTATATTGATCTTTGTCACATGCATGTACCTGATAGAAAATTTACCTCAGATCTTTAACTTGATCCATACATCAAATAAATTGACAAACTATAGATAAAGTGATTGCATAACAAACATAAAGACAAAATATAGAAATTTAACAATTTGAAATTGCTTCATCAAAATTCATGTTATAATTCTAATATAAAATAGAAGAATTCTTACATAGAGTTTGAACATTAGGCATATAACTTGTAGCATTACATAGAGTTGAAGGCAATTTGGATGCCTATCCAACATTTACATTTCTATTGACTCTCTTGTCCTCAATCCCCTTTCTCTTTCCATTCTTGCAATAAGGAATTGGATATGATCTTTTGCTCGTTTTTCACTAAAGTTATCTTTATCCAGACCAAGGTGGATAGCCATAACAATTGCTTCACCTCTAGTGTGAGGAAGCCATGGTTTTTTTTACAAGGGCTTCCAATATTTGTATTTGATCAGCATCAAATTCCTCATATATGGATAAAACCTTTGTGTCTTCCATTTTCTTGTGATGTAGCACATCATCAAACATTGATTTTTGTGATGGAGCTGCAAGTAGAATAGAGTCCCAAGGATCTTGCATCACCGGTTGAAGATAACTATAATAGCTATGATTTGACATTATTGGTTGTTGACCGATACGATTTTCTCTAATATACTCTTGAACATTGAGAGCCTTTTTCATTTTTTCCAAATGAGGTGGTAATACATCATTTACATAGTCTCCCTCACTCCACCCATCAAATGTCTCTGGAAATATGCAATTTTCATACAACATTTATACGGAGAGTCATTTACTAGTATCGTGTTATGACAATCTAAAGGTGGGTAAAAGTGGCGCCAAATGTAACATAAAGGTTTGAAGTCAGCAATGACAATATCATTATCAGGTCTCATCATTCTTTCATGATGATAGCAATTCTCTTGGCTCCAGACCATAAAAAACGGTAGCTTTTGTTGTGCTTGTTCCTCCATGAATGTATAAGTGCATAGCAAATTGGTGTATGTCATGGATGACCATATTCCAACCCTAAACAAAGAGAGTATTTTCTTCAAAAAACATAACCATCCAAAACGTAGTTTTATCCATCGTTTTCCAACTTTCATAACATCAGGATAGCCAGGATGCCTTCCATATCTTTTTTAAAGTACGCCATTCAAATCTAAAATAAGAAACAACTCATCATGGTAATGTTTTTTTGGTTGTTGAACCTGAAAGTACATAAACCAATGTATTAATATTCATGCTCTTCATGCCTTAATCTATCAAAATATATTTTTACATCTCCTTGAAAGTCTTTATTTATCTTCATATATTCTTAAAAGAAAAAGCAATATAAGTGATGCACACACACCACACATACACATACACACAAGTACAATTGAAAAGTAAGAACAATTGACATAAGATGGTTTGTGTAGTATCTAAATATTTAAACTTATCATCCATTAGAAAAAAAGAAAATAGTTTTTTGAAGAGTGCATCAAGGCATTCATCCCATGACTGTACAATGACTCTACTAACTTGCCTCATGTACTATGTCCTTTTCTATAGCTTGGTTCTCCATAGTCTCTTTACCATCCATTTCAGCATGCCCCTCATCGTGAATCAAAGTGTTATCATTATGGTCTTCAATAACATCATCAAGGCCAACATAACCTTCTTGCATATGGAACAAATCAATGTCCTTTGAGGTTTCAGCAATATCTCTAAGGAAATCTGCAGGCAATGGCTGAGCTTGACATGAAGAAGGTAATTGGCTTCCACTTTGACTTGCACTTCCCATCTTCCCCCCCAAGCTTTTATAGAAGGCATTAACCTCAGGCAAGCTTTCAACCATCATGGAAGCATAACTTTCAAGCAAATATTTCTCAGAAGAATCGTTTACAAACACAATTGTCTTCCTCTCACTACGTAGGGCCTCTCTCATGGCGAATCCTCTAGTAAATCCATCTACAACAACTTTTCCATGTTGGCAAAATGAGGAAACAAGCATAGAAAAGAATGTGCGGTCTTTGGGATATTTGCTAGTACAACCTCCACTTAGTGCACAATTCTCATATGTTATAGGCTTCTCAAACAATCCTTTTTTTTTTTTTTTAAAGTTATCATTGATTTTATGGTGATTCTTTTTCCTCTTCACTTTCATCTTCATCATATATAATGGACGGTACTTCATTGCTAATAAGAGCATCCCATATGGTCTTGTCCTCTGTCTTTGAGATCATTGCCATCAACACAACAAGATCATGGCTACTTGTGTACCTTTTTTTACATGCATCCCCTCTAGTGTATGATCCATACTCTAGATGAACAGAACCAACAATGTGTCGTAAAGTAGTATCCAAAGCACTCAAAACTGGTCCATAAGGTACTAGTGCAACCAAGACATAAGAATCACCCAAGATAATGCTAGCAATGCATTCCACTCGTACTGAGGCCCTTGTGATGTAGTGTCTACAAGCACTAACCCAATGTCATTAGAATCACCACATGCAGCTATCACATCTGTAAAACATGAGATTAATTTCCCTGTGTTGAAAATCCTCCAAGGCCTTTCAAAATGTAGACGTTGTTGTACTCCAAATGCCTTCGCATGTGCAAGACGCAGTTCATTCTTCACAACTTCAGGTAGAGGTGTCTTTTTTTGTGGGTCTTCAAATGTGTTTTTGGGTTGTTTTGTTGGGGTTTTGTGTTTATTGTTTTTTAACTAGGGTTTTGGGTATTTGAATGGGCTTTTTGCATGGGTTTGTGGGCTTTTTGAATGGGTTTTGGATTTTTTTACGTATGGGTGGGGTTTTGAACGGTCTTTGGGTTGTTTTTTGTTTTAGGTTTTTTTGAATGGGCTTCGGGGTTTTTTGATTGGTTTCGTGTGTATGTGCGTGGCGGGTTGTTTTTTTAATTGGGTTCGGGGCTTGTTTGAATGGACGGTGTATGGAGGGTTGGTTTGGACAGGGTTGTGGGTTCATGGGTTGGTGTTTTTTTTCTTTTTTGGTTTGCGGGTTGTTGGGGCATTTTTTTTAATGGTGTGTGCGTGTGGGGGATGGGCACGGGGTTGTTTTTGCGGTTTAAGTTTTTGCATTGGGTTGTGGCAAAGAAGCAAGTTGGAGGATTGGACCCCCCCCCCAAAAAAAAAGGTCCTCTTTCTCCTATATATATTCACTTATATCCTTGAAAGGCTTTTGGTGCTTATCATTCTCTTGGAAACTATAAGGTTAAGCATGTTTTTCCTAGCACAAAACTGGGATGGGTGGCTTGTTTGTAACACAGTTTTGGTTTTTTATGTATTAGGATACTGCTCAAATAGAACTTGAAGTTCATGTGTCTTTTAGCTTTTATATGTTTAAAAAATTCATAGTATATTTTATATTAGTATGTTAAAGTGGCCATATAACCTTACCTCAAGGATAATTTTAACCTTTAAGCCTAATGGTATGAAAAAATATGATAACACTGGTGGATACATTAATGTGTACAGCCACTTGTTTGTGTGTGAGGATTCCTTCTCCTTCTTTCTCATTTCTTCTCGATATGTTGACGGACAACGTCCGTCAAGATTGAATGAAGTAGAGATAAGTATCCTACTAAGGCCCTTCCCCACTTGAGGTTATCTTGTTCTATTCTTTCTCCTTTCTTTCTATGTTAACGGACAACGTCTGTCAAGAATGAATGAAGTACAGGTAACTACCCTACTAAGCTCTTGTCTCACTTGATGTTTTTTTTTTCTATTCCTTTTCTTGTTAGCTTCTTTTTGCATGGCATTCTTTTTTAGTTATTTGACACCTTGTGCGCAAGGCTTGGAATTTGACATGCACTCCCACATTTGGATTGAAAGGCTTGTTTTGATTTTCACTTTCATGTGACTTCTATAATACATTAAAAATTTAAATTAGATGTAACTTCCAGAATTTACCTTTTGAATACAAGAAGGTACAAATTTTAGTTGTCTTTCACTCACCATCTTATAATATTACATAAAAATTGTATCTAAAATAAGGTTTTTGGGATTAATACTTTAAAATCTATCATTCATATACACAAGTCATTTGAAAGCTACATTAAAATAAGGTTCTTAAGTTGAAAATTAAGTATGAATGTTCTACAAATATGTTCAGTATGGCACATTGGTGAGCACAGGTTGACAACTAGCAGCTAAACCTATGTTGTTGATTTCTTGTCCTTTCTTCTCTCCATGTTGACAGACTACGTCCGTCAAGATTGAATGAATGAAGTGGAGATAACTAGCCTGCTAGTGGGTGACCTATAGTTTTGATTTTTTTTAACCTCAATCTTGTTCACTCTTCTTAATTCCATAATTATTTCTTATATTCTATTATCTTAAGACTCCCTTTGTTGGGATTTATGTCATGTATGGTAGGACAAAGTCGAGGATTTAATCTATTTATATCCTTGTCCATGCTATTTATCTTTGCTTCATCAAGAGTGAGTGAAATAGACATAAATAGTTTGCTAAAACTTCGCAAAACACTTACATACCAAGTGGAGTTATGTTCTTTGCTTTCGTCTACCTTCATGAACTTGTCTATAAGAGATGCAATATTAATATTCTATTTCAACATTCTATTCATCTCCACTTCATTTTGTCAATTGATAGTTTATGAAAATGGGGAGTCTTTTGAAATTCATCCGACTTTTCCACAGGCAAAGCCCATGAAATAATATGATTGGAGTTCAAAGGATCAAACTTAGATTTCTTGTTTTCTCTTCTAGACCTTCTAACAACCAATTTCAATATTTCTTATGTATTTTTTGTCTAAAAAAATTTTCAAGATGTTTTTTTGTTGTCTTGTTCTAAAACTATGTATTGTCTTCATTACAGAAATGATGGGGCTACAAAAAGGAGACACCTTGAGTATTGGTGGTAAAGTTGTTGGAGAGGGATCTATCCACTCTAATGACCCTACTGTAGTCTGTAACTTTATAACCCTTGAGCAAAGTAGGGTTTCTATAATTATCGAAAAGGCAATAGTCAAGGATGCCATGCTTCCTTACCCAACTACAGATGTTTCATTGTAAGAGCAAGGTGAGACATAAATAGTGTTTGTCGGAAGAATATGGATCAAGGGCAACTTGTCATAAACACAAGCAAAACACGTGAAAATTGGGTAAATAAAAAGGTCCTTCTTTGGTCTTTTGATCACACACAGGTTGTTGCTGAGGGATACATCTTATTGGCATACCCCCATGAGGCAATTGATTATAAGGAGCTCGGAAATGATCATGTTGGTATCATTATCTCTAAAATTTATGAAACCTGATATATCAGATTGATAATGTGGGCCATGAAGTTAATGAAGTGGAAAATATTCATATTCAACTTATAAAATGGCCAATCACACAAGTGACATTGGAGGATGGCAGTAAGGTTATTGGCCATCAACAGGAGGATGACATCATTTTTGACTTAGACGAACAAGATATGTTATCAACTATGCAAAATACTGCAAAATCTACACAAGTTGCAAGGAAAAAAAAGTATAGAATGGTCAATAGAAAGACATCAAAAAATGAGAGTAACTCAAAGTCGTCAAAGATTCCACATCTCTTGATGTCTGAAAGCATTCGTGCAATTTTAATTGTTGATTGTTGTGATAAGAATTGTTGCCAACATGTGGAGAGGAAAAAGATTGAAGACGCTCGACAACAATATTGGGGACAAAACTCGTCTGACATGGTTACATATGTATATGATATGCTTCAAGCCTCATAGAACAAGGAAGGAAAACAAAGAGGTATGTTATTTTGTGAGGGAGCTATATGTGGAAAACCATGGTACACAATACATGGAATATCAAAGGCTTCATTTCATAGGTACAAAGCTTCGTATGAGCAAGGGACTAGGAAAGCAACACATGGAAACAAAGCAATAATATGACGAGTATGGGAACACGTGGATATGGCCAAAGCAATTATCCAAGGCTATGTGGATAACAATGCAGAGATTATGCCTCATAGGAGTAGAACAACATTTGAGGGCGATAGGGACAATCAACTCATTTTGGCAGGAGTTTGCAAGCAGCAAGATATTTTGCATGAAGTCAACATCACATTGTCAAGCTTAGGATACAAAAGCATTTCACACTCTACTCTTAGTTGACTCTGGAGAACCGTCTTTAAGCAAGTGTCACTTTGCAAATCTGACATTTGCAAATCTGACATTTTCAAAATGTGACATTTGTACTTCAATACAAATGAAGTTGGCATCAACCAAAGTGGTACAAGATCGTGCAAATTTGTTCATGGAAAAGAGAAAACACATGCTTGCACAAATGACATGTCATAATTTGTACTATTCTTGGAAGCAAAAAGCTTGTTGTGATCCTAGCAAATATGTGTGCATTATTCATGATAAAATGGATCAAGTAAAGACATGCATACCTCGGCTAGAGCCCCATTCTAAAAGCCTGAGTCGTGTCATGCAACTTCCAATTTCCATGACAGGGATGTTAGTCCATGGACATAAGAAGAGTGGATATGGTCATTTTGCAAATGGATATTGGCCTTCTGATCCAAATTTCACAGTGGGGTCACTTGCAAGATGTTTGAGACATTTGGAGCTTCCAAATGAGGACGTTAAAGGAGATGTCAATTTCAAAGAGGTGCCACAACAAGCCATTTTTGGTAGCCTACTATCAAGGGATGCATACAATATTCATCAAAAGTTGCAAAAGAACAAAAACAAAGATATTGGAAATGCTAGTGTACACATGAGTGTAGAAGAATTTTCTTCAGTTGAAAATAGTAATGGAATAACACATGTAGAGGGTTCTTCTCTACTTAAAGTTCCAGGAACTTCTCCACTACAAATTGATAATGCAACGATGAATGTCCAATGTCTTAATCAAGCACAAAATGGTAGTTTTAATGCCCTACCAAGAGTCTTGTTCTTGCAACTTGACAACTGTGGTTCTGAAAATAAAAATCAATATGTTTTTGCATTTCTCTCCCTTCTCACAACAAGGGGCATATTTGAGATTGTGCATCTTGGATTCTTAATGGTTGGCCACACACATGAGGATGTTGATGCAATGTTCAGTAGGCTTTCAGAAAGGCTTCGTTCAAATTGTGTGATCTCATTTTGCCACTTGATGGATGCCTTCATTGAGAGCTCGTGCTTTTCTCCGGTGCCATACTTGATGCAAGAGATATCAAACTTCAAAAGTTTTATCGAAGGGTACATATGTGGTGATGGGACATATGCATTGGTTGGCCACAAGAAAATTCTACAGTTTTATTTTTTTGTTAGAGACGACATTCCTATCATGCAATATATGATGAATCCAACAATGAAGACATGGAAACCACAAGAAGGTATACGACTATGGAAGCAAGATCCTGACGGTCATCCTATGCTGCCAAAAGGAGATCCACTTGCAGTACCACTTATGCAGACTCTCAAAGATCAAAATACCATCATGGATGGTTTAAATAAGTATCTTGGTTTTTGGAAAAGGTCTATAGAGAGTAAAAATGTCAACCCATCATTCAAAAATTTCATTTATCCTATTATTAAATATTGGGATGACATTACAAATGTGCTTGAAAATGTCAATGTCACCAACAACACACAATTGATGGATGGTTTTTGGCCAAAAACTAATTGGATGCATGATGATATGGAAGATCGACATGGTGTGGAAGCAGAAGATGATGATGATGAACACTACTGCAGACCAGCCAAAGGGAAGCCAAAAGTTTCTTTCAAGCCTCACATGGATGTACGAAAAGACCAATTTGTGCTAGTGCGACCGAATGAGAACGTCTATCCAATTTGTTTAGGTGATACACTTTCTGATGTTGATCAAGACAAAGATTCACCAAACTATATGACAATGTTAGTCCAATATTGGGCTCCAATAGCTAGAGGTAATATTTCTATTGTAGAAAGGTACAAGAATTGTTGGACAAAGCAATGGAGAAGCAATTCTTATGATCCACAACGTTGGGATCCAATATCAGTGATAGTATGGAGTTGGAGGCCACATCGACATCCAAATTTGTTAAAGACTATGAAAATTCCTTCCAAAGTAATCGAAAGTGCACAAGCAAACTTGGCATTAGTGGGTGACATAGACAATGATGAATAATTTTTCAAAATTTATATGGAATGTACTATTTGCTTGATAAATAATAGCATTGTAATGTATTTCCAACAATGTGTTTTCTTCATGTAGCTTCAACAATTGGATTCACAAAAATGCAATTATTAGTTAATTTAAATTTGAAATTTCAGTTAGTTATTTCTTTCGAAAAAAATAGTTAGTTATTATATTATTAAATATTGCAATTTTATATATCATATTAATATTTAATATGTTATTATATATTATAGTGATGTGAGCCCACAAGTTTGCAGGCGGGCAGGGTAGGGTTCTGGGCGGGTGGGCAAATGGGAGGGTTAAAGATTTGAAAATTGGGAATTTTTTTTTTCTGGGCAGGGTTAGGGCTATCCGTGGGGCAGCGTGACCGCTGCCCGAAAAAAAAAACATGAAGGAAATTTTTTTAAAAAAAGGTCCCAGGCCCGAACAGTGTGAACAGCCCCCGAGGAGGTAGCTTATACTGCAACTCCTAATAACCAAAAAGCCATTATATCGAAACAGAGTAATGGTCAACAATACGCTATTTTGTGAAGGGATGGGACATGAGATTCCACTGCACCACCCAGAGTGAGCATGTTCGTGCTACAATTGAGGAGCCCCGGGTCACTATTCGCCTGATTGCCCTGAACCCAGGAGGTCACTAGGATATGTGCCACTCTGCGCTAACTGTAAAGGCGAAGGGCATGTCATTGCTGAATGTCCTCAGCCACAACAACTGTGGTCTAAACCAAGGTTTGTAAATTCGCATAGAGAAGATGACCCTCGGCCATCGAAAACTAACACTAACATGATAGTTCAGAGGATAGAAGTAGAGTCTGAATCACTAGATCAAGACCATCAATGGCCAGATTTAGATGTAGAGATAAATAAAGTAACTACTAGAAGTAGTAAAGATTATTTAACTCTTAAAGATAAAAAGAAAACTAAGACAAAATTTGCAAAAAGACAAAAAAAGTTTTGCTTCCATGACAATACTGAATTATAAGACTTTAACTACATAGTCTGTCTTGTAGTACCAAAATACACTATTCTAGAGTACCAATTTTGGTACGATTTCCCTAATAGATATAGTACCAAACTGGGACTATACGGGACACCCGAATATAGTACCGAATTGGTACTAGACAGGACATTAGGTTCGGAACTACAAATATTGTTTGCAAGCATTGTTTATTGTAGCCTACATAAAAATAAAAAATCTAACAATTTGTTTATTTTTTGACTAGATATTTTCACTCGACAGGTCTGCAAATGATGCATACTTTTTCTTCTCAGGCCATGGAAAAGATGAGCACGATGGGCATGGTCATCAAGAGAACTCTCACTCATGAGGAGTTAAAACCAGATGGCTAGCCCTTGAAATGTGCAGCAGATGTGGTCGCATATCTAAAAAAAACATTTAGGCCAAAAGGAGACGGTCACAACTGGAGTATAAGAAGGGTTTTTTGGCTGGTCAGCAAGGATTCGGTGCAATGTGATGTGAAATGAGATTTTCAGTGCATCACAGACTCACGCTCGTTCCATTGTGTTGACATATATTCCCAAGATAGTCCATGCTCACTATGATGTCGCACATTGTCATATTTCTACGATTCATGTATTGTAGGGTAGCGGAGAAGATGCAGGAACAGGCAACACATGAAAGAGTGAAAATATTTGTTTATCCAGCCATTACCAGAGTCAGAGGCAGCTAGTAGCAACGAAGATGATGATGCTGGAGATAATGACGTTGCTTATGGATGCATGCCAATGCATAATGACACCAACCTGCTCATGTATGAGGGGAACCCTGATAGTTTGTATGACTTGTTGTCCGTTGGGGACAATTTTGCGGTCAAAGCAACAGAGAGAGGAAAGGATTTCTACTTTCTTAAATGCATCAAGACGATGTACCAAATAGTGACAACACATAAGGATGCATGACACAATAGAATTGTTAAAGGAGGGAGAGTAGTTGAAGGTCTATACTATGGCCAAGTCGAAGGCATGATCAATACGTATAACCTTCTAGAACAGACACAACCGATAATGATCTATTCACACCTGGTGAGAGCAATACAGTTTTCCATGGAGCCTATCCCTGGATATCATAACATGTTTCGATTATACACTGATGTGTATGAAAACATATACAACTATTAAAAATATCACTTCCAACTTGATGTACTTTGTAGATCAAAGTTAGATTGATTTTAGCTAGATCTACACAAGTGTGAAATTGACCTTTGAATAGAATCTTGAAATTGTCAAATTGGTCAAAGTTTGTGTAAATAGATTGGACTTCCATGTGAATGAGTTATTACTCACACATGTCAAGACGCCATTCAAACGTGTGGATAAGCTTCTAGATGATAAGATAGAAATATTCCATTACATCCTATTTTATAGAGTCCGTGTCCGTAGCTCAACCAAGCGCTTCTCCAGCTCATGAATCTCGTCCTTGATTACTTGGACGAATGTGTTTTCACCCTGTCTGACCAGCAATTTTTCCTTCTTCTTCTGAATGTTGTCCTCCAATTCTGACAGCCTTGCAAGCATCCACCCTGATCTTTCTACGATTCTCTGATTCATCGCCTCCACCTCAGACATATATCCCGGAGGGGACAGAGTAGTGTGGGACACACTGTCCTCACCTTCGAACTTGCTGGAGTGCTCTCTCTTGCCTTTAACTCATGGCTATCCACTCTGATGGGGCCCGTTAGCCATGTTCCAATTTTCTAGTTTTTTCGGTAGGCCATCCTTTTTGCTGCTGCACATTGCAATCACATTCTCGCCAAATCTCGCCCATGCTATCTTGTGATAGGCAGGGTCCAATTTGGTGGCCTTGCAGTGCTCAAAGGCATAGCATCTGGCGAATTTGGTTGTGATTTCACCGCAGGAGAGAGGAGCCTAATACACCTTGTGGAACAATAGATGACAGCCATCCACAAATTGTGGAGATATATCTTAACATTTTTTTTGTATCCCATCCTGAAGACCATTATCCACTGACTGTCTGGCAGATCAGTGTCTAGCAGGTCCCTTGCAAGTTTGCCCTCTAGGCTCAAGCCATACTCTTCATGAAGCTCCTCGGCTGAGCAGCAGAACTTCCGCAGGGTCGGGTACTCATCCATTTTGTTTTTTCCTACAAAATAGATAGTGTAAATTTTAACAGAAACTATTCACTGTAAATTCTCAGCTAAAAAGTACCAAATAACCAAATAAAGTACCAAAAGGAGCTATACTTCTAAATTAAGCACCATAAGCAGTTTTTTAAATTCCAAGTTATGTATAAACACTTGCTAAAGTACTAAATTAAGTACCAAAAGCAGCTAAGTACCAAAAGTACTAAATTAAGAACCAAAAGCAGCTGATTACTACCATAATATCAAAAGTACGAAAAGTACCAAAAGCAGCCAAAGTACCAAAAGTACCAAAAGCAGCAAAAAGTACCAAAAGTACTAAATTAAAAACTAAAAACAGCTAATTACTACCATAATACCAAAACTACCAAAATAAAAAAAAGTACCAAGTTAAGTACCAAAATCACTAAAGTACCAAAGGCAGCTAATTACTACCACAATACCAAAACTACCACAATACTAGAAGTACTATAACAGATAAATATATGGCTATCTTTGACACCTAATTGTACTTACATTTCTTTATATCAGAATATCAGTATCAGAGGGTTGCATGGTTGTCACAGACGTTTAATTGTTTCTGCAATCTCTTTTCATGGTAGTATAAGATGTGAAAATTGTCAACATTTCCTAGCTAGTTTGAGGCCTAAATTGGCTAAAATTGTAAATAGTTTTGGTTCTGGAGTTTCACACGTGTGAACCAGGCCACAATGTTTTTATTTACTGTATTTTTTCAGTATGATGAAGTGTCAAACTTCATACCCTTCAAAATGAGACCATTTTGATGTATTTTGGTCATATAAGCCATTTTTAGCTATTTTTCCTATATAGGGAATATCTAGGGTCAAGTACCTTCTAGAGAGAGGAGAGAGAGTCATCTTCCTCATCCATAAATAGTAGGGAAGTCGTGGAGAACAGGTTGGAGAAACCTTTTGTATGCTTCATTGAGATCAATAGATCATTGTCATTGTTTCTTCCTCCATTGAGAGCATTGTTGTGTGTATTGTCTTCAAGCTATTGTGTATGATCTTAGGTGCTTTCCAAAAGTGGTAGGCTGATGTATTATGGACTGTATAATGCTATTTTGGGCCGCACTTGATGTTTATGGAAGTTTCCATTTGTGATAAATGCTTTTTGATCAAGTTCTTTGCATTCTAGGTAGCATAGAATGTGTTGCCAATTCCTAGCTTATGTAGTTTGGAGTGCAAGCATTCAAGCCAATGATCTTGGAGTTTAGATCCACTTAGGATCTGTATTTTTCACATGGTATCAGAGCTGGTTGGCTTCTATTTACAGTAAGTATTCCATTTTTGGTGATATTTGGATGTTTGATCAAGTTCTAGCATGATTTTGCATTGCTTTGTTGATCAAATCTTACTAACCTTTGTTTTGTGAGTTGAACTTGTGGATCAAAAGCATATTTCAGGTCTATTGAAGATCAGAGGCTGAAAAGAAACTATTTTGGATCAGATCATAACACCTAATCATTTGTGATTGTGAGGCTTGTGCATATTCAATACTAACAATGTTCTTTTCAATCCTATTGTTGACAATCTCCATTCTTGGATGAACACTCTCCTTAAGTGGATGAAACTTCTCCTTAAGTGGATGACAAATGCTCTTTTGAGTGAGTTGTAATTCTCCTAAAGGCTGAGCAAAGCTCCCATTTGGATGAAAGATCCCCTTTTTTGGGTGAACATATTGTAAGCTCCATTGTGAAGAGCATATTGTAAAGATTGTCATCAATTTTGGCATAAATTTTGGTGTACTTTGTTGAGCATGTAAGTAACTCTCCTTATGTAATTTGATTGGAGCATTTGCTGAAAGGTGTTAACCATTATGCAAGTGTGTTTTCAGGTTCTTAATAGGTTGAGGAACATTCTCATGTGAAGTGATCTTAGATCTACATCTAAACACCAAGATTTGACAAGATAGTGAAGCTAGTCTTGTGATTCACTAAGTGTGCTCATTCATTCACCTCTAAATCTTGTATTTATCACTTGCTGGAGTTTATAAACTTTTAGAAGTGTGGTTTACATGTGGTTTTACAGGTTGAATCAATATCTTAGTGTGTTGATCATATGTTGATCAAGTTTGTTCATTACTAGGTAATCTTGGCATCCTAGTTTTGGGTATTTTCTAAGAATGCAAGTAACTCTTCACACCATAACTTGATTTGGTCACTTGTTGGAAAGTTTGAGAGCTTAAGCAAGAGTGTGTTCAGGTTGGTTTGCTTTTGTAATCCATTCTTAGTGTGTGCAAAGTGTTGCATGTGTTTCAATCTTCCTTTCTATGCTTGGAAACCATCTAGGTTCAAGATAGAAGTGTTTTAGGGTCCTAAATCTTCATAGATCTCTTTATCTATCATTTGTTGAGAGAAAAGTGAGTGCTAAGTGCTTTAGGACAGAACCTAAAAGTTGAAGAAACATTAGAATCATGGCTTCCAATGGTGGGATCATGCTAGAGTCTAGTGAAAGGTTGAGTTCATCAAACTACTCTACTTGGAAAGTGAGGATGGAGTCCTTACTTGAGTTGAATGAACTCATGGACATAGTTGCAGAAATTGAAGAGAGACCTCTCACACTTCAAGAGCAACAAAGGTTTGATAAGAAGGCCAAAAGGGCTCTTCATATCATTAAAATGAATGTTACAAATGAACTTCTCAAGGAAGTTGGAAAGTGTCAAAGTGCAAGTGAGGCATGGAATGCCTTAAAGAAGCTCTTTGAATCAAAGTCCACATCTAGGGTATTGACCCTAAGGAGACAAATATTTTCTAGTAGGCAAAGAGAGGGTGAAAGTGCTCATGCATTTATCTTGAGAGTTAAGTCCCTAAGTGATGATTTAGCATGCATTGATGAGAACATAAAAGATGGTGAAATAGTCCAAGTTATGTTGAATGGTTTGCTAAATGAACATGCTAACCTTGTGCAAAGTTTTGCCATTCAAAGAGTCTTGCCAAGTGTGGTTGACTTGCAAGAAATCTTATTGGCTGAAGAACATAGGTTGCAATCAAAGCTTGATGGTGCATCCTTGCAAGGTGGAGGTGAAGAGGCTTTCTTCACAAAAGGCAAATTCAAGGGCAAAGGTAAAGGCAAAGGGAAATGGTCCAAAGGTGGTAACTTTGATCATGATGATCACTCTTCCTCTTCCTCTTCTACTAAGAACAATAAGTCAAAGTTCAAGTGCTTTTATTGTGGGATAAAAGGTCATTTTGCAAATGAATGTTATAAGAAGAAAAGAGAGCAAGGAGAGAGGCAAGGAAATCTTACAATAGATGAGGAAGAACATAACACATGTGAATCACTTGTTATGACTTCAAGTTTGTTAGCCAACATAGATGATAATGATCCTTGGTGGATTGATAGTGGAGCCTCATCTCACATGACAAGACATAAGGAATACTTTACATCCTTATTGTCTTATGAGGGAGAAGGTAACATCATCTACACTGCAAATGATGGTCAATGTGACATCAAAGGCATAGGCACTATTCCTATTTCCCTTTCAACAAATAGGAAAGCAAATCTTGAAAATGTTTTGTACATTCCTTCAATCACTAAGAATTTGCTTAGTGTAAGTCAAATGATTGACAAAGGACTTGATGTGGAGTTCATTGGAGATGCATGTTTGATAAGTAAATGTGGATCCTTGATTGCTCAAGGTAGGAGGCATGGTAAACTTTTCAAGCTTGATGCATGTGTGATCTCTAATCATGAAGGATGTATGGCTAGGGAGCAATTGACAAACCAAGAAGTTTGGCACAAGAGGTTGGGCCATCCCAACTTCAAATCTTTGGAGGTAATGGCAAAGAAAGAGCTTGTTCTTGGTCTCCCTAAAAGTCTTGTTGCAAACAATAGTGTTTGTGAACATTGTGCCTTGTCCAAATCTCATAGACTTGCTTATTCTAGATCTACTTCTAGATCTAAAGAAGCTTTTCAACTTGTGCATTCTGATATTCATTCTTCTAGTACAACTAGCAATGGTGGGGCAAAGATGTATGCAACTTTCATTGATGACTTTAGTAGGTATACTTGGATCTATCTTCTTAAAAGTAAGGATGAAGTGTTTGCTGCATTTGTCAAGTTCAAGAATGAAATGGAAAACCAATTCAATACAAAAATCAAATGCTTAAGATCTGATAATGGAGGGGAATACACCTCAAATAGGTTCAAAGACTTTTGTATAGCACATGGGATTAAGAGGGAGATGTCTAGTCCTAGGACTCCACAACAGAATGGAGTGGCCGAGAGGAAGAATAGAACCCTTTGTGAATGTGCCAAGGCAATGAGACTACATGCTAATCTTGCTAAGTCTTTTTGGGGGGAAGCTTTAGCATGTGCTAACTATCTATGTAATAGATGGACAAGTGCTTCCTTGGATGGTAAAACTCCTCATGAGGTTCTTTATGGTAGAAGGCCGAGTGTCAAGCATTGTAGGATCTTTGGATGTACATGTTTTGTCAATATCACACTTGATGATAGAACTAAAGAAGATCCTTCATCAAAGAAGGGTGTGTTTGTTGGCTATAGTGAAGTAAGCAAGGCTTACAAAGTGTACATTCCTTCTACAAAGAAAGTTGTCATAAGTAGGGATGTCATCTTTCATGAAGAGAATGTTTCCAATGTTGTTGATGTTGATGTTGATGTGCCTACTAATCATCATGATGTGCAAGATGTCTTGGATGAAGATGGAGATGCCACTCCAAAGCAAACTTCAAGGAAGACTCAAAGGCAAAGGGCTAAGCCATCAAGGCTAACCTATGATGAAAAAGGAAAGCAAGTGGTGGACAACTCTAACTTTGCTTTTCTTACCTCTTTTGATGAACCAACTTGTGTAGGTGAAGCAATTCAAAAGAAGGAATGGATCCAAGCCATGGATCATGAGCATCAAGCACTCATCAAAAGCAACACATGGAGGTTGGTAAAGCTTCCAAAGGACAAGAAGGCAATTGGTTGTAAGTGGATCTTCAAGATCAAGACAAATCAAGATGGATCAATCAACAAGTACAAGGCAAGGTTGGTGGCAAAGGGGTATGCTCAAGAATATGGTATTGACTATGATGAGACCTTTGCACCCGTGGCAAAGATGGTAACTATTCGAATCCTAATCTCTCTTGCAACTCTTTATGATTGGGATATGTGGCAAATGGATGTTACTAATGCCTTCTTGAATGGTGATCTTGAAGAAGATATTTACATGGAGCAACCCGAGGGCTATGTTTCACATGATGAGCCTAATCATGTGTGCTATCTCCAAAAGAGTTTGTATGGGCTAAAGCAAGCACCAAGGAGTTGGTATGCTAAGCTCAATTCCTTCTTACTTTCTCAAAACTTTGTTATGAGTGAGTATGATCATTCTCTCTACTTTAGATTGAATGAAAATGATATCACTTTACTTTTGATCTATGTTGATGACATTATCTTAAGTGGTGGTAACAATCTAGATATAGATGAAATCAAGATGGCACTCAAAAGAGAGTTTGAAATTCAAGATCTTGGTAAACTTCATTATATCTTAGGAATAGAGATTATTAGAACTTCTAAATCTACATTCGTATGTCAAGAAAAGTATGTTAACTCTATTCTAAAAAGGTTTCATATGGAAGATTGTAAAGTTGTTTCTACTCCTATGGAATCAAATGTAAAGCTAACTACAAGAAGTAATGAAAGATCCTTCAAGGACATTACTCTCTATAGAAAGCTAATAGGATCTCTTATATGGTTAACCATCACAAGACCTGATCTAAGCTTTGTGGTTGGTAAACTAAGTCAATTTATGCAAGATCCTAGTGAGGCTCATTGGAAGCTAGGAAAGAGAGTACTTAGATACATCTCGGGATCTAGAGATTTTGGCATCTTGTATGGAGGTACTACACCTAACCTTTGTGGATTTTCAGATTCAGATTTTGCAGGTGATCAAATGGATAGGAAGTCAACAAGTGCCTTTGCAATCTATCTTGGAGATGGAGTGGTCTCATGGCTATCAAAGAAGCAACCAACTATCTCTCTATCTTCCACCGAAGCCGAGTACAAGGCATTAACAACATGCACCAAGGAGATTCTTTGGATCAAGAGGATGTTATTGGATCTTCACTTGCTGGAACCAGAGAAGACTCCAATCATACTTTGTGATAACCTTTCAGCCCAAAGCTTGGCAAGCAATCCTGTTTTTCATGCAAGGAGCAAGCACATTGAGATTGCTCACCATTTTGTGAGAGATCAAGTCATTGCCAAAGAGGTGGAGCTTCAACATGTCTCTTCAAAGGAGTGTGTGGCTGATATCTTCACCAAACCATTGGGAAAGGACCTATATTTAATGCATAGATCTAATCTTGGAATGTGCTCAAAGACTATGTTGAAACTAGCATCCAATGTTGAAGAGGGAGTGTGAAAATTGTCAACATTTCCTAGCTAGTTTGAGGCCTAAATTGGCTAAAATTGTAAATAGTTTTGGTTCTGGAGTTTCACACGTGTGAACCAGGCCACAATGTTTTTATTTACTGTATTTTTTCAGTATGATGAAGTGTCAAACTTCATACCCTTCAAAATGAGACCATTTTGATGTATTTTGGTCATATAAGCCATTTTTAGCTATTTTTCCTATATAGGGAATATCTAGGGTCAAGTACCTTCTAGAGAGAGGAGAGAGAGTCATCTTCCTCATCCATAAATAGTAGGGAAGTCGTGGAGAACAGGTTGGAGAAACCTTTTGTATGCTTCATTGAGATCAATAGATCATTGTCATTGTTTCTTCCTCCATTGAGAGCATTGTTGTGTGTATTGTCTTCAAGCTATTGTGTATGATCTTAGGTGCTTTCCAAAAGTGGTAGGCTGATGTATTATGGACTGTATAATGCTATTTTGGGCCGCACTTGATGTTTATGGAAGTTTCCATTTGTGATAAATGCTTTTTGATCAAGTTCTTTGCATTCTAGGTAGCATAGAATGTGTTGCCAATTCCTAGCTTATGTAGTTTGGAGTGCAAGCATTCAAGCCAATGATCTTGGAGTTTAGATCCACTTAGGATCTGTATTTTTCACATAAGAGTCCTACACTAATAATCGTATCAATGCAAACTAAACAGTTCTCTAATCTTCGTTCTCTAAGTAATCCTTGATCCTCATTAACACAATCATTACTGTTCTTCATAGTATTCATTGTCTTTCTCATGTTGGTTGGGACTTCATTTAAGAAGTTTTCCCACAGAGTGGTGTCAGAACTGATAATTCATTAGATCCATCCCCAACATCATATTTGGTACTGTTTATATGCTCTTTCAAAACCACGAGGGTAGTTTTTGGTATTGTCTGATATTTACCTTTTGTTTCTGCAGATATTTTTGCCCAAAATAAGTGTGAGGTCTGGCGTGAAGACTTCAAGGAAATTCCTTATGTCTACGAGGATAAACTTGGGGGTGATATGGAATTTTTGCATCTCATCAGTGCTCATTACAAAATGGAAGCTTATATCCCATCCTTTCACTTATGGGGACCTTGGACCTTTGACCACTTTCTCTTCTGACCGTGATAGTGCTTGGCTCCTTAAGGCTCTGGATAAATCTAGTAAAATTCCCTATTCTTTTGTATTTGCTGCTATCAAGGAACCGAACTTTACTTTTTCTTGGTTCAATTCCAAATGGGATATATCTGATTCTCCCCATGTCTGGAAAGCCAGGCTTAGACGCACTCACAAAATTAAAACTGGCAAACTTAGAGTCTTTTCTCTTAGAATTCTACAGCAATCTCTTCATGTTCGTGCTCATTATAGAGGAGATGTTTCACATGTCTGTTCAATATTTTTTCATTCAATTGTAACAGATCAATCACTTAAAGGCTAAGATTACCATCTCCTTTTAACTAGATGCTACTATAATGAAAGACCTAGCTAAATTAGTAATATTTTTATAGAATTTTTTGCTAAAGAAGTCAAATGGATACTTTAAATGATATTTTTTTTATCATTAAGTTATTGCAACCACACTATAATAGTCAATTGAAAACATATCTAGCTAAGATAGTCATCAAGTCTTAAGATTTAGTGTAGAATGTTTTTTCCTATAAAATAGGGACAACAAATTAAGATCAAGTAGTATCTCTTTTTTGTGAACATGTGGTTATTTATCTTGAAAATTTAGATGTGTACGCGATATCTCTTTAGGTACATTATCTTAAAGGTAAAAACTTTATGGTGTTAAGTTTCTAATTTTCTTTGTTGTTTTCTTGAACATCAAGCATTTTGCAAAATTGGTACTCCTACATGATAAGTAGATCTCAAAACATTATATTCATCTAGTTAGAACTTTTTCTCTCTTATTTGAACAAGAGAAGCAATGCAGATTATGTGAACATTCAAATTTTGTGTGCTCATTTTTTGGGATATTATCTTTTATTGATCTCCAACGAGCTCATTGAAGATTCAATTGCAATATCTACTTCTAGTACAATTTACAATTGCAATGATACTTGGTTGCCACTATAATGCTTTGCATACATTTTTTTAAGAGATTCTTTACTTTCTTGGTTGATCGAGATTCATAATTACTTTACTTGTTATACATGAAAATTATTGAAGCACTCAACATTCTATTTGAAATTTTTTATTAGAGTTTAGCTATGCCATAAGTTTTTGAAAGGCTCGTCTTCATGCACTTGAAAGAACTTAGTTTATTCAAATTCCTAATGTTTTTAATTTTTTCTCAACTCACTCTCAAGACTTTATTGTTCTTGTGACTTTGTATTTGTAACTATATACTTACACTAAACTTTTTGGATGCATTAGTCAAAAGAAGGAAGTACCTATTGCATACAAAAGTAAAAGTACAAGAAAGCAACTTGTCCTAATGGTGGAGGTTTTCAAGCATGTCATTCTCACAATAGCATATATGACCTCAATCATGAGTAGGTAGACTTTTGATTATTTATACCCTACAATCATAAGTTATTCTTAAAACAACAATTATTGAACCAATCAATTCTTGCACTGATCTGGTGTCCTCCATAGTAGGTTTACCATAATACGTACTTCCAACTAAAGGAACTTAGCACTGAATGTTGTTTATTAGTAAACATGTCTTATACATTACATAGAAAGTATATATAAAATATTTTTTATTTTGAGCAAGGCTAATCATAATTTCACAAGAAAAAAAAACGAAAAAACTATGAATGGAACATTGTCGTGTAAAAAAGACTATTGACAAAACATGTAGTTGAATTATATTATCCAAAAGACCATTTGGATATACTATGCATCTAGACATTCATGTGCATTATGACGTAGATTATATAACACAATGTCCCATATCTTATGCTCAATTATATAGACTTGTAACTCAAGTGTAGATACTCATGCCTTATGTGTCTTATCACTATGACATCTTAGCAATATCTCATATGAAATAACATGTGGCATATTTGTATTTACCAAGCTTGCCCAGAAATCAGCCAACTATGGTTGGAAGCCATCCAACCACTCATGCCACTTAGGATCCTTTACTCCCCATTGTGCTTGTTGTAGCCTTCATCTCTCAAATTCAAGATGTCTCTCCTAAGTTTACCTTTTCCATTATGAGAAAATAATAGTACTGCATGTATTGAAAGATAAGAGAAAAGTAGTTGGAAAAAAAACTCTTATCCTCTAGAGATTTGATTAGAAAATGGCAGAAGGAAGTATAATGATTCATTTGAGGAAAAGGCATTGGTGATCAATGATTCCCGACAACATACGCAAAATTTTGAATGAGTCCAAATGATATGATTATCACTCATAAAGTGAATTTTAAGCACCTTTATTACTTACTATAGGTGAATTTCTTTGCAACAATTTCCACTGGCGATGGAATCTCATTACACAACCTATGGGCAAAGAAATGCCCTAATCACATCCATGTGTGGCATGATAATATATCCAGATAGAGTCTTCTCCACAGTTGGTTGAGAGTGGGGCTTGCCCGAGTCACGATTAAGAATAACATTTGCAAATAGGCACAATAAGGAATAACATTCAAAAATAGGCTCATCATGTATTTCTAGTGTCCAATGGTTCATGCAAAGGGCCCACACTCATGCAATTGTTAAGTATGATCATGAGGTGACATCGTGGATTATATTCGAGCATTGTAAGGAATATAATGGCCACAACAAAACATTATATTCCTACAATGTAAGAAATGAATAATAAGCATTAATGCATCTGGCTTGTTGGAACTTGGAAGCCCAACTTAACGGTATCTGACATAATATTATGTGGGTAATAAGTAGCAGAACATGCAGATCCTTAATATATTATTGGAGCAGCGAGAGCCAAGTTCCAAACATGCAATACAGCTATCGCACATTATTGATATGTGTACTGTTCCTAGGGCAAATAAATTTCTCTGAGCTACGAGTACTCATAAACATTTGGTAGCTGTTACAGATTGTAACAAAAATTGAAAACAGAAGATGTAGAATAAGAGCTGACATTAAACAGCGATACAGCCTGCCTCAATGCCTCATTTGTAGGCAAGTGATTCCTCTTTTGCAGTCCCTCCCCTCCCTCTTCCTCTCTTTCTTCTTAGTTCTGGGCGTTCCTTAACAGCAGCGAGAGTGTGTCGTGAATTAGAACTTTAATTTAGAAGGCTCTGGGGTTGCATGCCTAGGCTGCAGCCTGCATGCCTTTCCCTCAGACTATTTTATGATTTTCTCAAGTGTTGCAACTCGCCAGTTGCTGTTGTCAAAAACTTTTGCCTTTATAATACTTTTGACTTTTGAGATGCAATACCTTGGAACTCGTGCTGTAAAGAACGTTCTGGAATCTTAATTGTTGCTTTTCAGCTGGCTGGCTGTCTGTCTGCCTGCCTGCCCATTTATGATTTAAGGGTCAACATTTTCCAAGTTGCGGATTGAATAAATGGAGGATTGCCATCTTTCTAAGTGACGTTGCATCTTTATCAAGTTACATCAACCCTTGTCAGTTTGTAGCTCTTGACTTCATATAATCTCAAATTATAATTAATATCCAATAAGAAATTATGTTATGAAGACCTTTATCGCTTAGGCATTTGGAGCTCTTTGACTTCAAGAAATTCATATCACCCTTATAAAATTTCAAAATATATTTAACATAAAATGACAATAAAATGTCAATATTCTCTCTCTCTCTCTCTCTCTCTCTCTCTCTCTCTCTCTCTCTCTAGTTGGTTGTAGGGTTGGTGAGAGTCTCAAAAGAGGATGAAAATAGAGTACCTCATGAGATAATTAAGCAAAAATGGTTGCGATGTGGATTAGAGGACCACAATCGTATCCCACTTGTTGAAGTGATAAAGGGGAGGTGGTTGCCAATAGGAGCCAAGAAGTTTGGTGACAACACTCCTTGGGGCACTTACTCGCCAAGAAGGGTTTCACCTTTGCAAAAGTTACCATAGTAGTACAAGAACATCATGGAAGATGCTAAGATGAATCAAATAGAATCTAGCAAACAAGGGAAAGTGAGGAGATCAACAAGAAACCTCTAGAATGTTACCATGTGAACTACACCCTAATGAGAGACATTTTGGAGTGTCAGCAGTCATCATTCTTTTAAAGAGCCAAAAGATTCAAAGATATGGCAAGTGGCGATGAAGGATGAATTGGATGAATTCAAAGATATGGCAAGTGGCAATGAAGGATGAATTGGATTCTACTAAGAGGCATGGATTAGGGAACTAGTGGATCTCCCTCCAAGCAAGAAACTAATTGACAACATGTGAGTATGCAGCAGGTTAAAGTTTTATGTAGATGGCAAGGTGTGCTTGGTTGTCAAAGGCTATGAACAAAGCAAGGCGATTGACTATGAAAAACGTTTTCTCCAATAGTGAATTGGAGAACGTTGCAGTTGGTTATTGCATTGGCACATCTTACGTTGGGTGGAAGATCCATCACATGGATGTGAAGTCTATTTTCTTGATTGGAAGCCTAGAAGAGGTAATGTACATGCTCCAACCTCAAGGCTTTGTTATCGAAGACCAAGAGGACAAAGTGTGCAAGCTGTGAAGGGCACTATTTGGCCTCAAATTGGCACCACGAGCATGGCATGGACACATTGATAGTTACTTTCTTTCCAATAGTTTTGTGAGAAATATTTCATATGTCGATTTGAATGTGTTTATAAATTGGAAAAGTGTCACTTTGGTTTTGCTTTTTGTTGATGACATTATTATCACTAGAAATGATCAAGATTTTGTAAATACCATCAAAAGTGATTTATGTATTATTGTCTAGGGGTATGGCAAAATGCACATGATCTATACTTTCTCAAAATAAATATGTTTAAGAAACTCTAAAAAGATTTCATATGTCTGATTGCAAGTCATTAACTACACCTAGTTAGGTTGATAGCAAGTTATCGTGCATTGATGATAGTGTCTTAAACCGTGGGGGCATGAGTGGCAGTGGAAGCTCGAGGATTTGAGCGCGGCATTTAGGAACGGAAATGCAACAATTAGCAGCAGAATTATTCAAGTAGAAGAATTCATACAGATTGTGCAAATGAACAATGTAGTAGTGAGACAAAAATTGCACTCTCATTAATATCAACAGTGAGTACAATGGCTTAAAGTAATACCTTCAGCTTGTTGAGCGTGATAACACTGGCTACAAAAAAACTCTGATTGAAAAAGAAATTCAATTGACACTTACATAGCTTGATTTAGCTAGTATATATATTTACAAGTGTCGAGAGAAAAATATTTTATGCCTGAAATTTCTGATGAACCGACAATAAAACTGTCAAAAGCAGTTATATTGAAGGAAGGAAAGAATATAGGACCAATGATGAAAAAGAAAGCTAAGCAACAATATAACATAGTTCTGAAATGGAAAAGTTCATCACGAGATGTAGTTTCGACAGCTGAACCAAAAGATGTACAACCTTTATTTGATAAAGGAAATGGAAAGATCAATGATGACTATTCAAGTCAGAATTCTCAAAAGACATCACCTTCTAGGAAGTCTCCACCTTCTAAGAAGACCTCATCTTCTAGAAAGTCATCACCTCCTCGAACAATTCCCGCCAAGAAAGCTAAACGAAGATCAAATATTAATCCTTTTGAAAAAGAACAGTCTGATGTAGTCCAGCATGACATGCTAGATCATTTCAAATGCTATACTTTGGATGACGTTATTATTATGTTACCAAAAGCTCATTGTGAACCTGAGGATCAAGTGCCAGAAATACAAGTCGTTCACGATGGACCAGCTAGGACTCAACTAGGACCAGCTAGGACCCCAGCTAGGACTCAGCCTATGAATCTTGCTGAACTAGGAGAACCAGTGAAGATTGTTCAAGTTGGAACACAACTTACCCCAGAATAGTTTCAAGCATTAAGAAAGTTGCTGATCAAATATCAAGATTGTTTTGCTTGGACATACAAGGATCTCAAAGGAATTCCTACTTTAGTAATTGAGCATACAATACCCTTGATACCTATGTAGTTCCAAAAGTGACCAGATTCTATCATTGTAATCCAAATGTCACTAATCTTATTACGGAGTTACAAAGATTACTTGAAGAAAATTTTGTTTACAAAATTGAGCATACTAAATGGGTTTCGCCAATTGTTGTCATTCCTAAGAAGAATGAGAAGATGAGAATTTGTGTGAATCTCAAAGCCTTGAACAAAGTGACGCGAAAAAATTACTTTTCGTTACCTTTTACAAAAAGCATATTGGATCACCTTGCTGGAGCGGAGGCCTGTAGTTTTTGGATGGATTCAGTGGTTATAACCAAGTTAAAATCGCACTTGCGGATTGACATAAAACAACTTTTGCAACAGAATGGGGAACATATGCTTATAAAGTTATGCCATTTGGACTTTGTAATGCACCAAGTCTATTTCAGCGAGTTATGCAATTTGCTTTTAAGGAGTATTTGAAGAAAATTCTTGAAATTTATTTGGATGATTCATAGTGATGATACAGACCATCTAGATCATTTGGAAAAATCATTTGAATGGTGTCATAAGTACCAAATTTTTTTAAAACCAGAAAAGTGTTAGATTTGGGTTACTCATGGAGTTGTTCTTGGACATGTGATATCAAGACATGGCATTGCTATGGATTATTCCAAAATCAAGGTCATTGTGGAGTTACCGCCACCAGGCACAATTTGAAGAGTTTATATTTTTATGGGTCATGCAAACTATTATCGGATGTTCATTTTATTTTTTTTGCAGATTTGGCACGACCTATATATAAGTTGACCATTGTAACTATTTGGACGACTGAGGCGCTAGAAGCATTTGAGAAATTGAAGAAAGCCTTAGCTTCTGCATTGATTCTGAGAGCTCCAAACTGGAAAAATGAATTTCATGTTCATAATAATGCATCAAAATATGTTATTGGATCAGTATTGATGCAACCAGGAGAATATAAGAAAGACTATTCTATGAGAATTCCTACTCGACAGTGGACTAATTTTTAGAAGAATTACTCTACCATGGAACGAGAAGCGTTGGCTATGGTATTTTTTATTAAGAAATTTCAACAATATCTAATGGTGACATATTTTGCATTGTATACCAACCATCAGCCACTACTTTATCTAGTAAACAAGACATGCAATAATTGATGCATTGCAAGATGGTTACTACTACTCACTGAATTTGATTTTTGAGTTGTAATCAAAGACTACGGCCAAGTTCTTATACAAAAATATCATTGTCAAATTTGGATGTCTTGTCAAGATCGTGAGTGATCGTGGAACACACTTTGTCAATGAAAAGATCAAGTGTCTATTGGAAGACTTTTTTGTTATTCATTGGTTTAGTACTCCGTATTATCCGAGGGATAATGGACAAGCATAATCATCCAATAAGATTCTCTACAATATTATGACAAAAACAGTTGAAGCAAGTCATTCTAATTGGGAACACAAACTTCATGCAGCATTATGGGCATTCAAAACAGTTTATAAACTTAGTATGAACTAGACACTATTTCAACTTGTCTATGGTTCTGCCAGTCGAATTTTAAGTACCATCTTTATGCATAGCAGCAACAGAATGGTTGGATGATGCAAAATCCTTACAAATGCATCATGAGGCACAACGGCTCCATGCCATCTTCATTGTACACTTATCTACAGAAATGTAAATTGTATATAGAGGACTATTGTAATCCATTAGTAAGTTGTTAATGAGACAAACATTGTGGATGCTTTCAAACATCGATTCTTTTTTTAGACTGATTATCAGTAATAAGGTCATGACTTTTATAGAGCAAAGTTCGCTTCCTAAGCATGCGGTTTTGTCCGCTATTGTCTTGTGCTCATAGCATCAAACTGATGTGTATTTTTATACACTAATATAAATCAATCATTGTTTTTTATTGCATTCAAAGATCTTGTTAGGATTGTATGCTTTGCTACTGTTGGAGAAAGAGTATGTGTGAGTGTGAGAAACTAAAAATAGCTCGAACAGAAAATGAACATGAAAAGAAGTGAACTCGAAACTCGAACGAAAAGTGTTCGTGTGCAGCGAAATGAGCTATATTACTCTTTTCCTAAGCATGACTACGCCTATCAGAAACGAACAGAACGTTAGTGATAAAAATCATGGTCGATCTGATTACGTAGCCAAACATTTGTGAAAAATTGCCTACATTGGCAAATCTAGCCATGTAGAGTATTGTACATTTTTTCAATATTGTTTGTTGGTTACTTGAATGGCCAAAGTGCCACTTGTACATTCACACATAAAGTAGGTTACCATGAGTCAAGAGGAGTGGTTGTGTCCATTTGGTAGAGATTTGTACCTACCATGCACCTACCAAGCATGACTCTTGGATCTAGGCTAGGGTTTTCACATTAGGGCAAGAAAGTTGAGTCTACTTCCTTATTACATGCTGGATTTTCACCTAACTTAGCAAAGGAAGTGTCTTTTACTATGTATTCTCATTCTCCATAGTAAGGAGAAAGAAACTTTTTGGAGCCTCAAGGAGAAACTCGAGTTTCCTCTCATTGTATGGTGATTGGTTTTGATTTCCAATGAAACCCAGCTTTGGCACATTCTAAACACTGTCTACAGGCTACAGCCTTATTTCCACACGTGTGGAGTTGAATTATCGTTATTGATCAATGCTTTGATTGTCTCTACCTGTTTTCTATCAACTGCAAAACTAGATCTTGTTTTCTGATGACTAGTATTTGATAAATTGTTTAACAAGCACACAATCAACCTTGTGGATCATTCAAAGATCCATTTATGGTCCTTAGTACTGTACTTTTAACATGGTATCAGAGTCAAGTACAAAGCTGTTGATCAGTGTTTGAAACTAATCCAGTTTTAGTAGGTTTTGGTGCGAAAAGCTAGTATTGGAAGGGCGAGTTGGTATTCAGGTTTTGGTGAGGGGATTTGATCCCAAACTTTTTTAGGATCAAAATCCGTACTGTTCACACGTGTGGGCATCTCTGAACCAGCATTTCTTATCCCATATTCATTGGATCACTGTATTTTCATCTGGTGTCAGTTGATGTGATTTTTGGAGCAAATCCTAGAATAAGCTACCAAGAACACTTGCCATTAATTAGTTTTGAATTTGTTTCATGAAAACTAAGTAATCTAGGCTGATTTCAGACCTTCTTAAAGTGGAAACCAGGTCTTGAAAGTACATCAAAGTGAATGAGAGAGATAGAGTCAGTTTTTGTCCAAAAATAGCCAAGATTGGCAAGATTTGCTTGAGAGTAGTTTTCACTTCATCTTATCTTCATTCCAGCTTTGTGAGAGAGTGATAGAACTCTGATTACAAGTCCATATGTTGGATTATAAGTCAACATTTGAGTGAAACACTACAAGTTAGAAACCTTTGTGAGTTTCAGGTTCAAACAAATCTATATCTTGTGTGTTGAATCTTACTAGTAAGATGGGATCTGCTGGAGCATACCTCCTAGAAGCTAGTGAGAGTTTAAATTCTACTAATTATGCTATTTGGAAAGTGAGGATGGAGTCACTCAGGTGCTCCAGGATTTCTATGAGTTTTTGATTGATGAGGAGATGAACGTCTAGGTGCACAGGAGTTAGCTAAATACAAAAGAAGATCTAAGCTTGCACTTCACTGTGTGAAGATGAAGGTAAGCAATGATTTATTGAGAGAAGTATCAGCTTGTACCAGTGCTAAATAGGCTTGGGAATCTCTAAGTTAATCTATGAGTTAGTAACACTTCAAGGGTTCTCATGCTTAGGAATTAGATTCTGCAAAGCATGAAGAGAAGTGATGAGAGTGCATAGGTTTATGTGCTAAGAATCAAGTCTCTCAATAGGGAGTTAGCTTCTATTGGAGAGAAGTTGCCCACTATAGAAAAGCTACACAGTGTATTAGTGGCTGAAGAGTGTAGGATGATGCATATCAATGCAAGAATGAATGCTAGAGTCTCTACATGATGGTGATGAGAAAGCTAATTTCTCATTCAAAGGCAAGAAGAAGACCAATGGCAAGAAGAAGCACTTCAAGGAGACCAATGAGGAGGATGAGGCTTCAAGCTCAAAGGGCAAGATCAAAGACAAGTCCAAGTACAAATGTTTTTTCTGTGAAAAGAAAGGACATTTTGCATTAGAATGTCTCAAGAAGAAGAAGACACAAGAGAGCAAACAAACCAACATTGCACATCAGGAGGAGGAGGAGGATGAAGAGTCATCCTTGATGGTTTCCAACAAACCGCCATCATTCAAGAGCAACACCAATGATTCTTGGTGGATTGATAGTGGGGCTAGTTCCCACATGACATATCAAAGGACATATTCTCCACTTTACTTTCTTACAATGATTTACATAGATCAATCTATACTGCAAGTAGTCAAGAATGTAAGACAAGTGGAATAGGAACAATTCCCTTGTATGTTGGATCATCCAAAAGGATGAATCTTGATAATGTTCTTTATGTTCCTAAGCTAATCAAGAATTTGCTTAATGTTGGCCAGTTAATGGATAATGGACTTGATGTACAATTTAAGCATGAAGTTTGTTCCATCCACATTGGAATCAGCCATCAGTGGCTTGAATCCCAATGATTTCAAGGCTTGATCTTTCTTTTTGTACCATTGTCAAACTGACTGCTTCAGACTATAGATACTCCTATGCATTCTACATGCATAATCAGGAAGTGAACTCAAGACATAGCCTGGGGACTGATCCATGTAGACCTCTTCATCTAACTCACCATGCAAGAAGGTTGTCTTCTCATACACAATGTGGATCCTGAGGTCATAAGCAGCTGCATATGCAGATAACAAATGTAGTTTGACGACAGGAGAGAAGGTTTCAGAATAATCAATACCATATCTCTGAGAGAAACCCTTCGCTACCAGTTTTGCCTTGTATTTCGAGACATCTCCATCTGGTCCATACTTGAGCTTGTAAACCCATTTGCATTTGATAGCCTTTTGCTTATCTGGTAATGGCTGCAACGTCCATACTTGGTTCTTCCTCATGGATTCCATCTCCTCGTTCATGGCTTGGATCCATTTGTCCTTCTCTAGACATTCAATTGCTTTCTCGAAAGTACGTGGCATCACTGAATCCACATAACTCTTCTGATGTAGAAGCAAAGTTGTCTAACACGTATCTTGCTAGCGCTCTTCATGGTCTTGTTGACCTTCTAGAAGATCCTCCTGAAACAACAATGGCTTTGTCTTTGTCTGCTCTGTTAGGTCCGAAATCATCTTAGTTTATAGGTACTGTAGCAGAAGGCTACCTCTTGAATCTTTCGTCTTCTAATTTGTCACTCGAATGCGAAACGACTCGAAACTTTTCATTTTTGTGTTCGTCTTCTGCTGCCTCTGTCGCTGGTGGCAGCATAGTACCTTTAAAGTCAATAAAATTTAAGTACAAAAAGCTTTGACCTAAACTTATCAAAATTTTCTCCAACAAGTGCTTAGTGAAAATATCAGCTAGTTGTTCTTCTGTGCTACAATGAACAACATGAATTTCACGACTCAGCACCTCTCACGTATAAAGTGATACTGAATCTCAATGTATTTAGTTCTCGTATGGAACACTGGATTCTTTGCTAGCTAAATGCCACTCTGACTGTCGCTATGTAATGTCATGGGATTTTTCTACTTCATGTCAACTTCTTCCAAGATTTGTCTAAATCATATAGCTTCCTATGCTGCACTACACATTGCCTTATACTCTACTTCTGTAGTGGATAGAGCAATTGTACTTTGCTTTTTACTAGACTAGGAAAAGCAACTTTCACAAACCTGGAATACATACCCTATGGTGGATCTATGATTATCATAGTTACCTCCCCAATCCGCATCCACATAGCCACACAACTCAGGTAAACCATCATGCTTCCTGTAAATCAAGCCATAATTTGAAGTGCCTTTCACATAACGCAAAATGCATTTAGCTGTTTTGCGTTTCCGTAGGTGCTACCATAAACTGAATTACAATGCCAACAACATAGCATATATGTGGTCTAGTTGTGGTAAGGTAAATCAAGCTCCCTACTAATTGTCTATATAGCATAGCATCAAATGACTGTGACTCATCAAGCTTAGAAAGCTTTCTACCTAGTTCAATAGGAGTATTTATTGGTTTCCAGTCCTGCAACCTAAACATGTGCAGCAACTCTTTGACATACTTCACCTGTGTTAAACCCGCTTTGTGTCCTTTTTGCCACACCTCTACTCCAAGGCAATAATGCATCAGGTTGAGATTTGTCATCTCGAATTGTTCCATGAGGTCTTTCTTGATCATGTCTATCATGTCTTGATTATTTCCCGTAATAATCAAGTCATCAACATAAAGAGCAATCAAAGCAACCATACCATCAAAGCATAAGACATATAGATCTAGATCAGAATGTGTTCTCACCATCCCCTTTGAATGAAAGTAGGCATCAATCCTACTAACATGGTGCTTGTTTAAGGCCATAAAGCGCTTTCTTCAAGCGACATATTTTATTTTCTTGTCCCTTTGCTACAAAGCCTTCAGGTTGATCCATGAACACTTCTTCTTCTAGCTCACCATTTAGAAAAGCAGATTTCACATCCATCTGATGCAAAGGCCAACCAAAATGTGAAGCTAAAGCAACAAGTAGACGTAGAGTATTCCACTTAAAAACCGGCGCAAAGGTCTCCTCATAGTCGATGCCTTTACTTTGTGCATACCCTTTGATCACCAACCTTGCCTTGTGCTTTGCTATACTTCCATCTGCATGGTACTTAGTCCTGTATACCCATTTGCAACCAATGGGTTTCTTGCCAACTGGTGGTTCTACTAAGTCCCATGTGCTATGCTTAGCATTCAACTCCATCTCCTCTCCCATGGCCTTGACCCAAATGTCATCATCCTTCGCTTCACCATAAGTCAAAGGTTCTTTGCTTTGAATAATGCTAGATAAGAGAGCATAATTTGCTTCATACCTTTCAAGTTGTATCTTCTCTCTTGTTAATCTTTGTAGCTCTCCCTGGCTAGTTGATCCTGGAAAGTCATCCATGTTGCGGCTCTCCAACAATCTCTCAAACCACTTAGGGAGCTTCTTGTCAGGTGATCGGCTTCTTGGTGAAAATGTATCCCACGACACATCCTTCTCCTTGTGTTTATCACCTGCAACTTCAATCCTTCGTGCACCAAAAGGTTTGTCCCTACCTCTCCAACCTATCTCTTGAGGTTGAGTAGTAGTATCTTGAGATGTATCCTCTTTTTCATCACTTGGAAGGTCAATGAATGGATCATCATCAGGTGGTATCCTCACTATACCATCTTTTCCACTGGATGTCTCTATCTTCTCAACATCCTCATCTTCAAAAATAACATCACGGCTGCATCTATAGCCCTTCACACGATCATCATATCCTAGGAATATACACTTGATAGCTTTTACATCAAGTTTACATCTCTCTTCCTTAGGAACGTGTACAAAGGCCTTACATCCAAAGATTCGCAAGTGGTTCACCTTTGGCTTCTTCTTCGTGAATGCTTCCTCAGGTGTTATCTTTGGTATGGCAATGGTAGGACTTCTATTTTGAAGATAGACTGCCGTGCTGCATGCTTCTGACCAAAAATCTTTTGGTAGTTTCATCTCAACTAGCATAGATCTGGCACTTTCCACAATTGTCCGATTCTTGCGCTCAGCTACACCATTGAGAGTAGGAGTATGAGCTTGCATAAATTGTCTTTTAATCCCACATTGATCACAAAGATCATTGAAGTCATTAGACTTGTACTCACCTCCACTATTTGATCTTAGGACTTTGATCTTCCTACCTGTTTGATTTTTGACCAATGCTTTGAAGTTCTTGAAGTTGTCAAATGCATCTAATTTCTACTTCAAGAAGTAGATCCACATCCTATGTGACATATCATCAATAGAGGTCATGAAATAGAAGGCTTTACCTAAGGACATGGTCCTCATAGGCCCGCATAAATCTGTGTGGATTAAATCCAATATGTTCTTTGCTCTTGCAACACCCCCTTTATTGAACTTCTCTCGATGCTACTTCCCATATACACAAGATTTGCACATCAATTTCAAGTGATCTTCTATGGTAGGCAATCCCGTTACCATCTCCAATTTTCTCATCAAACTAAGGCTTCCCAAGTTCAAGTGAGCCTGTTATGCCACAACTTAGTTTGTGATGGAATGGACGATACAAGTCCATGTTGCCCCTTGATTGTAGCATTCAACCTGTACAATTTTGTATTGGGCTCTCTTACTCCATCCACAATAACTTTGAACTTTTGGTTCACATCCTTCACAAAGCAACGATCATGGGCAAATTCTACTTTCAACTTTTGATCAGTAATGACTCCAACAGAAAGTAGATTTCTCTTCAAACCTAGTACGTAAAGTACCTCCCTGATCATCCTGCTTTTGCCATCAGGTAGTTGAATTGAAACGGTGCCTATCCCCTTGATCTTGCACACCTCGCCATTTGCTTGTGAAACGGACGTTCCATTATCCAACACTTTCATGCTACTAAACCAATTCTTGTTACCTGTCATGTGTCTTGTGGCTCCCGAGTCAATATACCACGCTTGATTATCTTGATTAGATGACAATGCAGATATGAAGATGCTACAGTCTTCAATCTCACCCTCATCGACAAGGTTACTTGCTTGTTTTGGTTTCCCCTTGCCTTGTTCCGCCAGGAATTTGCGACATTCACTCTTCCAATGGCCCTTTTTACCACAATGGAAGCACTTGTCTTTCTTCTTGGTCTTACTGAAAGATCCCTCATCCTCCTGAGACTTGACAAATTGCTGCTTAGACTTCTTCTTGCCCTTTCCCTTGCCTTGTTTATGGCGTGTCAAAAATGCCTGATCATCAGTATTTGACATCTAGCTTTCGCCATTTCTCGTCGTTGCTCTTCCTGCATCAAGATTCCAGTGAGCTCATCAAAGGTTGGAAATGTTTCTCTTGATGCTATTCCACTCACAAACATCTGATAGGGTTCTGCAATGCCACACAATGCATTGTGCACCAGCTCCACATACGTATGCGCTCACCAATAGAATGCAGTTCATCCCTCATTGTCTTGGTTCTAGTCAAGTATGTCTGAATGTGCTCTCCTTGCTCCATTCGGGCACTATTCAGCTTTGACTTCAAAAACATGATTCTTGACGGATTTGACGTCTCGAACTGCTCCTTTCGCACATCCCATGCCTGTCTGGGTGTAACAGCATCACAAATGTGGGTAATGATGTGATCCTTCACTGACAAGTTAATGAAGGTCAAAGCTTTCCTCATCTTTTTGTTGAACACTTTGATATCTGTTTCATTTGGCGGCCTTCTCTCATCACCTGTGATGACTTCCCACACATCTTTCTCCATCAATATGTTTTTCATTTTGAATTTCCACACTACATAGTTGGAAATCCAGTCCAATTTGCTACTTTCACTCAAAATGGACTCTCCCATGTTTGCCATCGCAAAACTGCTTGAAATTTCTAGGCTAAAAACGGTATGCCGAGGCCAACAGTGATGTCAAAAGTTGAAAATAATGACCTGAATTTTTTCGCTTACTAGACCACTCACCGCTTTTTCACCTATTTGAAAGCCAAATCGGCGTCGCCTTCCAAAATGCACTCAGTCGTCAACTCCCAAATTCGTGCCCAATGAAATGGTGAAATCACTTCTGGTGCATTCCGAACACTTTCTCCGCTGCAGTCACTCTGTTTTGTTGTACCATACTTGTAGGTACAGTGCGGGTGCCCTTCGTTTGGAGATTATAGCCTTTCGTTTGGGTCAAAATGGGCGGTCCCATTTCAGTATGAAAATTTTTAATGAAGTTGAAGGCCAAAATGCACCACTCCTTCAGGGCCCTCTTCAACAACCCTTCAGACTCCATCTAATGGTTGATTTTCATCCAACTGTGGATATCTCTCCTGGGTAGCACAATCTGAGCCGTTGATCTTGAAACTTCTCTATCCAATGGATCTGAGCACTCTTGTGTACTAATGGAGACTCTTAGAAGCGTTGTCCACTTCGAAACACAATGGTTTTACCTTGCTTCTTCGCGCGAACATACCTAAGACCTCCCTGTCTATGGCCGCGCCTCCCCAAGCTGCTTGTTGTTCAATCAAACGCAACTTTAGATCAATTTTAGCACAATCTGAGGCCTGGAACATCAAACCTTTTGGTGCAAGAATGATTGAAGTTTCAGGTGACAAACGCAAGGAGAAGGATGTACCATGGGATACATTTTCACCAGGAAGCTGATCATCTGACAAGAGGCTCCCTAAGTGGTTTGAGAGATTGTTGGAGAGACGCGATATGGATGACTTTCCAAGATCATCTAGCTAGGGAGAGCTATGAAGATCAACAAGAGAGAAGACACAACCTTTAAGATATGAAGCAAATTATGCTCTCTTATCTAGCATTATTCAAAGCAAAGAACCTTCAACTTATGGTGAAGTGAAGGATGATGACATTTGGGTCAAGGCCATGGGAGAGGAGATGGAGTCAATTGCTAAGCATAGCACATGGGACTTAGTAGAACCACCAGTTGGCAAGAAACCCATTGGTTGTAAATGGGTATACAGGACTAAGTATCATGCAGATGGTAGTGTAGCAAAGCACAAGGCAAGATTGGGGATCAAAGGGTATGCACAAAGTAAAGGCAAGAGATGATAGATATGATCAAGAAAGACCTTATGAAACAATTCGAGATGACAGATCTCAGCCTGATGCATTATTGCCTTGGAGTAGAGGTGTGGCAAAAAGGACACGAAGTGGGTTTAACATAGGTGAAGTATGTCAAAGAGTTGCTGCACAAGTTTAGATTGTAGGATTGCAAACCAATGAATACTCCCATTGAACCAGACCAGATATATGTTATGTTGTTGGCATTGTAAGTCAGTTTATGGCAGCGCCTACGGAAACGCATTGGAAGGCAGCTAAACGCATTTTGCGTTATGTGAAAGGCACTTCAGAATATGGCTTGATTTACAAGAAACATGATGATTTACCTGAGTTGTGTGGCTATGTGAATGCGGATTGGGGAGGTGACTATGATGATCATAGATCCACCACAGGGTTTGTATTCCAGTTTTGTGGTAGTTGCTTTTCCTGGTCTAGTAAGAAGCAAAGTACAATTGCTCTATCCACCACAGAAGCAGAGTATAAGGCAATGTGTAGTGCAGCACGAGAAGCTATATGGTTGAGACAAATCTTGGAAGAAGTTGGCATGAAGCAGAAAAATCCCACGACATTACATAGCGACAATCAGAGTGGCATTCAGCGAGATTGAGATTCAATTTCACTTTATACGTGAGAGGCTGTTGAGTCGTGAAATTTATATTGTTCATTATAGCACAAAAGAACAACTAGCTGATATTTTCACTAAGCCACTTGTTGGAGAAAATTTTGATAAGTTTAGATCAAAGCTTTCTGTACTTAAAGTTTATTGACTTTAAAGCTATGTATATGACTGTATAAAAAGTACACTCTACTTTAAGGGGGAGAGTTAGAATTAAAGTAGAATCACTATGTTACTATACTGTGGGTCCTATCAGTTGATAAGAGCAGCCTCCAAGTTTTGTGAAGGAAGGTGATGTTTGTCTTTTGTTCAAAAGTCTGTATGGACTGAAACAGGCACCAAGGTCTTGGTATGCAAGGCTCAATTCTTATCTCATATCACTCAGATTTTGTCTAAGTGAATATGACCCTTCTCTGTATCATAAGTTTGTAGATAACTTTGTAATTATTCTTCTCATCTATGTAGATGACATCATTCTTTGTGGAAACAGTGCGAAGTTAGTTGAAGAAACTAAGCATGCACTTGGTACTGAGTTTAAGATGTAGGACTTAGGAGTTCGTCACTATATTTTGGCCTTGAAATAGATTTTTCGAAAGGTCATGCATTTATAAGCCAAAGTAGATATGCACTTTCCATGCTCAGGAAATTTCATATGGAGAACTATAAAGGCATAGATACACCTATGGAGCACACTATAAAAGTTCCTATTAAAGATGATGAAAAATCCTTTGAGGACATCACTCTTTATAGGAGTCTTATTGGCTCACTTATTTGGTTAATAGTGACTAGGCCTGATCTAAGCTTTTGTGTTCATAAGCTAAGTCAACACATGCAGGATCCAAAGTTATATCATTGGAAGTTGGCTAAAAGATTCTTGAGGTATATATCTTCTACCTTGGATTATGGACTATACTATGAAGGAGAAGATCTGACTTTGATTGCTTTTTCAGATTCAGATTTTGCAGGAGACATGTTGGATAGGAAATCCACAAGTGCTTACACTATATTTTTTGGAGGAAATTTGGTTTCTTGGCTGTCAAAGAAGCAGGCAACTATTTCCTTATCATCCTGTGAAGCTGAATACAAATCTCCTACAACCACAACAAAGGAGGTTTTATGGATCAATAGGCTACTTTTGGAGCTTAAGTGTTATGCAGATGAAGATTTACCAATTATCAAGAATGATAACATTTTTGCACAGGCTCTTGCAAATAATATAGTCTTTTATGCAAGGAGCAAGCATATTGAAGTGGCTCATCATTTTGTAAGAGAAAAAGTCATTGGAGGAGAGATCTCACTGGAGCATGTTTCATCTTCAGATTGTGTTGCAGATCTTCTCACCAAGCCTCTACTCAAGAATGTCTTTATGAAGATGGGTCAAACCTCTGCCTAATTTCAAAATCTATGTTGATAGGAACATAAATTATATGGAGGAGTGTGAAGATTATTAAAATATTATCTTCCTATCTCGAGTTTGGGGTCATGTCCATGATAATTTCCACTATATTTCATGTTGTACATATAAGGAGTGTGAATTGAGCACATATCTTTCAAGTGTAGCTCGGATTTGAGTTAGATAGGCTCAATTGTAATGACATGCAGATGTTTTGATAACATGCAAAGTCTTATTGTATGCATGCAAGCCACATGCAATCAGTGCATGCAACATGCAAATTAGTTTTTGTGATCTACACATGTCTAGGCAATCTTATGAGTTCACATGCAGTACATGCACCATACATGCATGCAGTTACACATGTGGATCTCTGGTAGATGAATTAGTTCAGTTAAGTGGACTTTCCATGCAACTCCACTGTAGGAATTTGAGTCTCTCTCATGTAGGGAAAGCTGGGCATGTTTTGCCATATTGTGAATATTGAGATTTTGGTGTTTTGGACTCATTCTCTCTCTACCCGAGTTTTCTATGCTTGATTTTCTCTCTCTATTCGAGAGCAATCTTTTTTTTCCATAATGAACACTTAGAATTGTTTCTGACATTCATTTCTCATAGTAAAGAGTTAGATTTTTTCATTAGACGTATGCCATTATGCTCTTGCCTTAGATTTTTCAAGCATATTGTTTTTTGATCAATCTTCTGCAATCACAACACCTCAGTAAGATCTTGTAGGGTGTGTGGTGAAGTTCACACGTGCTAAAAACTTCACAGCATGATATACTCGAAAATGAAGATATGAGCCGGATAAACATAAATCATGAAGAGGCCTAAGTCATTTTTCGAGAATATATCTCCTAAGTACTTGCCTTGTATTTAAGGGCAAGACCTTTAAAGGGGAAGACATTGCCTTGGATAGCCTTTACTAGGTCGTTCACACGAAACGACTAGATATGAAAAGACTTGTTAAACTAGAGTAATTTTAACACCTAGTTAAATATACCTCTTATGGTATAATTGAACGTATACTCAATCTAATCGTTAACTAGACCATTTCGTGGGAGCGACACACCTATTGTTTTAGAAGTGTGTTTGTTCGCCCCGTAGAACATATATTGATCTCACACTTCAGTCTTGAGCATCGAGAGAGAAGAGTTTATGCATATGTAAGAGGTTGAAGAAGTGAATAGAGTGCTGAGAGCTATTCTCCCTTATCTTTGTTCTCCGCACTGTTGAGTGTGAGTGATCTTGAGTCTACTAGCAATCTCTAACGCATTACGTGAATTACTCTATGATCAGACAGACTCTCTAGCGCATTACAGTTGTTTGATGTGTATCCGTAAAACATGCTCTAAAGAACTGTCTTAAAGTCATCTTATTCGTCTGTCACGAATACTTTCTTTTCGGCACTCGAATAACCACTACATTTGGTACGGTCTAGCATGATCATTGAATAAAATCGTATGTATACATATGAGATGACAGTCCCTGTCTGAAGAATTGAGTCTTTGATCTATGTTCCTGATTGTAATTGACATAAGTTTCTAACGTGCTCTAAAATTATTCTTGTTCTTTAACCTAAACCTTGGACTTAAGTTGTTGAGGACTTCTGTCTAGAAACGAACAGTTCGTGAACGTGATTAATTAATTGTCTGCACAACCACGAATACATCAAACATTTCTCGTCTCTCTGTTGACACCAATCAGCCGGAGTGTAGTACTGCTGTACTACTCTGATAACATCTGATCTGTAGAACGTGTTTCATTCGATTTGATAGAGGCCAGATTGTTGTTTTGAAATTATTAACATTACACACCCCAAACACAAGTAATACTGGTTACTTTCTAATGTCAGTTGAAACCAGAATAATACTTGAAACCAGTTGTTATATAATTGTACCAAATATATAACTTTCTAACACTGTCCTCTGTGAGCACAACATTATTTATTGCAAAATCTATATTAACCTTGTTGCTATATACGACAGGAATAGTTTGTGGAAGTTAGTTTCTCACTAGATTCTAACATATATCCACCCATGGATGACATTGTGAATGAAAGCCTACGAGATGCACAAAGATCTCTTGATAAAGAATGATCTAAGATAGATCTCTAGCATTCAAAAAACTTCTAATCTTGGCCCAATCAATCCTAGTTCAACTTGGATGATGGTATAATACATCTACTTCAAATATCCTAGCAAATCACTCCTCCAGAAAATTGATTCTAGTACAATTTTCTTTGATATTTCACACACACTTAAAATCTGAACAAATCAGCCTTATAGATCTGAACTAATGCTTCAAAATGATTTGCTTCAATGACTCAAATCACTATTTGATAATTAGCATTCAATAGATTCACCTAGATCTAGACAATGCACTAAAAACCTTGAATTTTGGACTAATATGCACATTTTTGGATCAAAAACACTAAAGGAATTTAATTTGATGGTTGTTGTATGGTTTCACACGTGTGGAAAGTACTTCAACAGCCCACAAATTGATCTTGACCAAAAATAATGATGATACCTCTCTCCTTGAACTCGCCCTCTCAAGTAAAACTCAAAAACAACACATTGTCAATGATTTCACAAGAACTATTAATCATTTAGATCACTCTTAGACTTGGCTTTGATACCATGTTAATTTTCAGAGAAAAAGGACAATTATGATTGTACTTATCAATCATTAAGAGTTATTGATTTCTTAATCCAAAGATCTATCAAGTTCTAGGTGTTAGATCTTGATCTAGATGCTTTACACTATGATTTAAGCAAGAGCAATGGATCAAATGATTAAAAACATGGATGAGCAGCCTCACACGTGTGGAAGATAGTACTCGTATGGCCTGTTTACAGAGAGTAAAGTACTCAAGTTTAGAAATGCATTTCAATCACAAAAACACAAGACAAACGTGGAAAATACAAGCAAGACTAGAATTTGCCAATGTCACATCAACTTCTCATTGATTTGGTTGATCCCTTTATAGATCAAGTACATCCATGAGTTGTGTACTGTCCAGCAAGCCTTCACACGTGTGAAGAGTGCCTAGTCATCTAGATCCACCAACGGGAGCCATATGTGCTCATTTTCCAAAGTTGACTATTCATCCAACAAGCCATTAATTTTTATTTATTCATTAACCTAGTCGACGAATGTTTGTTAACTTTCTTTCCAATTGTTCATTCCTTAGTTGTCCGATGTATTGGTTGAGTTTTTTTTTTTTTAAGCTTCAAACTTTCGGTATCATAGAAAAATATTATATAGAATAGTCGGACACTTGATTTTATATTTATTTCTTTGATTAGACGTAGGAGTCTTAGTTAATGCCTGACGACAGATGTTTTGTGTATCGATACGTGCACTCATAAAACAATGTGCCACCTTTATTACTCATTTTTAGCATTCCTCGTCACTTTCTCTTTACCTCATCTGTGTTTTTGCTCATTTTTCCTTTCAAGCTCTCGTGCTTATTGCTACCATAGTGATCCAGCATTTGCTATCAATCATCTACGATCACTTATCTCTCACAACTAGCTTTAACAATGGCAACTGGATTGGCAGTACCAGCCAACGTAAATTGGTAGGTGCGAAGCAAAATGAATATCAAAGAATTCCAAGATCAATGTAGGTTGGGGTTCATGCTTGTAATTGATCCCTCAATAGTGCTTATCGAGACTAGCAATGAATTCATACATGGATTGGTGAACGTCACGGATACTGTTGTTCTATTGTAGGTTCGTGGTGTTTAGACGAATATACAAGAATCTACCTTTGTTGTTGCGCTTCACCTGCCTACCGATGGCGTAGTTCCTCCAGCACTATCCAGGGATGACATTGATGACGACAATCTTTTTCATAAGATATCGATGATCAACGATGCGGCGCTAAAGAACTTCTACAAATATTATTGTTACATCCATGTTCAGTATGTGGGATTCAGAATAATTCCTGACATGGATAGCCGGTCACTTTAGTGTATGTGATTATTAGTTATGCCTCATCATTCTGGGCTTGGCCGATAATTTAATAAATAATCATATGACCCAAACCTATAATTGGACATAGGAGCACTTTCATGGTGTATAATGCAAGAATAGGAGGTCAATTGCTATTCCAGGTTGCATGGGGATCCTAAGAAAAATCTCATGGGAGAGAATATATACTACTAAAAACTTGCCCATCTACCTATTGTGTTTTATGATCCTTGTAGACAGAAGCCCCTCTTCTCTTGCATTCATTCACCATGGAATGGGAGTGAAGTGGTTAGGGTATTGACTAGCCATTTCTTGTTGGTTGGGTGGTTTTTGCTCCACAGGTGTCCTTTTGGTTGCATGCAACAGGATCTAGTTGGATCTTCACTAGGAGGTGATTCTTATAATTAGAATCATATGCTTTTTGGTACAAATGTGGATGCAACCATCTCGGTCACAAACATTGGCTATCTATTGGTACCATCAAGGGCGAGCAGATAAATTTTGCTAGCATTGCTTTTGAGGCCTTCCATCGCTTGATGAAGCATGGGAAGTATGTTGCATATGCAGCACATATCTCAAATATCTGCCGCCATATTACAGTGTTCTTATGGCAGGGGAGCTCACATTGCTGGAAGAAGGAGCTTGACACTTGCAACTCCACTGCAAGTCAATCTCTCCAGCATGGTGATTATTTCAGATGTTGATGAATAACAAGTTGACAACTTTAAATATTGTTGTTGTGGATGCCATCCAAGACATAGAGATGGTGGATGATGACAATCATGATGCTGCGAATTTTTGAATTGAAGTAGTCCGCTGGGTTGAAGTTGTCCAGACCTCTATCTTTGTGGATGCCACCGCCACAACCACTACTGATGTTGCCCATATGGATACATCCGGGTACTCAGGCCGACACAACATAGCGAGAGCAGATACTAGAGCCAGAAACACCAGCCTGGTTCTCTTCCTTATCCTCTGAGGCTCAGCAGGTCATTGTGTACATAAAAAAATGCAGATTCTGCGAGCTAGGATTATGAGCTAAAGATTGCCAAAATCTAGGGGCAAAATGAAGATTTAAAGAAAACAATGACCAAGCTGTTGTCTCAACTCAATACAATGGAGCAAAGCAGCAAGAAATTTGAAGTCACGCTACAAAATGCGCGTGATTATTCATTGTCTCTTTAGTCTGAATTGGACAAGAGCAAGAATGAAATAACTGCTACAAAGAAGCATATATCCACATTTCATTTAGAGCAAATTGCTCTAAAAATTAAGGTAGAATTCTAACAGAAGAAGAGCGAGGACCTATAGTAGCAACTCGACAATGAGAAGCTAGCTCAAAAGGGTGTTGAAACAACTCTGCACTGCTACACCGACCAAGGCACCATCAAAATCGATGCAAGCAAGTGGCAACAAGCATAGACATTCTTGGGGGATTCATTCCGAAAGGAGCTCCTTCAGCCTTTGTATGATGAAAAGTACAGGTTTGAAGAAGAACTTACTGGCCTCAAGGAACTCGTCTAAGCTAGCTACCCTAGCATGGAAGCCCACAAAGAATACACCCAGGCAATTAATAATATCCAAGAGCTTGTGGTTGAGGTGGCCACCACAGAAACTCTGTGGCTAAGAACGACAGGTTGAAAAGGGAGCTCGAAGCCTTGCAAACTCATGTGAAGGATGTCATCTATGAAAAAGAGCTTGAAGTAGAGTCAGATCCAGTTGACACCCAAAAGGCCAAGCGAACCCGCTTGACCAGTCTAAGAAGACAGACAAGGTACTTGCAAAAGAGTTCAAATGTTTTGTTAATAAAGTTTGCATTTGGTTGTCGCTGCAATATAACCCTGAGTTGTAATGGCATGTGGATTATTCAGTTTTGCCAGGCTTAATGGATTATACATGGTCCTATTGGGAAGCCGCTTGGGAGAAATCAAATTTTTTAGAGTAGAAAGGGTGCCTCTGCTGGGCAATTTTGCAAGGAAAGTTTTTTGTTATTGTAGAATTATACATAGGATGTACTTTAATGTATACATTGGATTATTTAAAATGAAAATAAATGGACTTTTTTTAATACTATGAGGGGAAAATCAATTATTGACGGTATTATTGCTAATTTGATCTCTACAAGCCCAAAGAAGAACCATACTTTGCAAGGTTCGACAGAGAGAACTTGTTGTAGGATGTGGATGTATCCTACCCAGAATTATGTAGCGTATACATCGACTGGGAGGATAACTACCACATACACTACGACAATGTTGCCTGTAGACTCAAAGACAAAAGAGCCCACAAACACCACAAAAAATTTTGTTTTTCATTCGGTAAACGACCTTGGCAATTTTATTGCTCAAGTGCTTACAACTATGCAGGGCCTATACCTAGATGTCTCCTTTGTCATAATCAATGTTGCTTTGTTGAAGAATATCATAATCAGAAGGGAAATGCCTAAAGACAATCTCATTGCAGCAATTTTTTTTTCTACAATGGAACATTCTTAAGGACACGCTTAGCTAACTTTGGCAACATAATTATCGGGCAATATCATGAAGCCAAGCAGAGAAGGATTCAAAGACAGATTGACATAGATGAGAAGCTCTCAAAGAGGCTTCAAAATGCTCCAAGCTAAATGTACATATTGTATATATTCAATTTAAAGGCTTGATATGTTTTATGAATGTTCGAGATCCATCATGGAATGCATGAAGAAATATCTTTCAAAGTTTTTTGAAAGTTGTTGCTGATGTCGATTGTTCGCGAGGATGCTTCACATTTGAGGAGGGGGATATGTAATACCCTATTAAATGTCCGTTTTTCTTGAATTATTACAATGAGATACAAAAGCCTAATCAACCCATTCAAATGATGAAGATAAGACCCGAATATAAAAAAATATCTAATGCATGTAGCAATGAATTATTCAATGATATATCGAAGGGAAAGATATCCAAATAAATGAATCCAAAGGAAAGACCAATAATCGAAGGGCAGTAATGAAACGACACACACCTTAAAAAGAAGACTAGCCCTAAGAGAAAAATATTCTTGATGATTCAGATTGTTCGCACCCCATGCAAGCGTTGCCACCTTCCACGTGCTCGTTTCTCATTGGAATAGCGTGGTATTTTTAGATGAGATATTGATCTACAGTAAGACTCTTGAGGAGCACGAAGCGCATTTATGTACAGTCTTAGATAATCTAAGGCATGCAAAGCTTTATGCTAAGGAGTCTAAATGTGAGTTTTTTCAAATTCGACTCAAGTATTTGGGACATATCGTTTCCGATCGAGGTGTGGAGATCGACTACAATAAGGTCCAGAAAGTTCGTGATTGGCCTATCTTAAAAACCATTAGGGAAGTAAAATCTTTTTTGGGCTTCACGGGGTTTTTCCATAAATTCAGAGTATTAAAAAGAAGGCCGAAAGGTGTTCAAAAATTAGTCCTCCTATTGTTTGGATTGATGAACTTAATCAAAGCTTTGAAGCTTTGAAGATGTTGGTGTCTACAGCCCCTATCTTGCACATAGTGGACCCTAGCGGATCTTTAGTGGAAACAGATGCTAGTGACTATGCGGTAGGTGCAGTCCTTTACCAGGATGGTAGACTTGTGGCTTTCGAAAGCAAGAAGTTAGACCCAGCTCAAAGTAGGTATTCTACTTATGAGAAGGAACTTTTGCTGTCATCCATGCGTTAAAGATCTGGAGACATTATTTGTATGGATCTAAATTTGTGTGAATCTCTTGAATATATCCATGATGCCTCAGATCTTAGGGGTTGTAAGGCCTGCTGGTCGGAACTCATTCAAGAGTTCAAATTCGACATTAAGTACTGTCGAGGTACATCGAATTGTGTCGTTGATGCTTTGAGTCAGATTGGTGAAGTTAATAAGTTATGCTTTGCTGAGTTCCAATCCAAGTTGTATCTTTCTCTGCGAGATCTTTGTCTGATCGATGAGTTTTTCGGTCATATTTGGCAAGATGTCCTGGTAGGAAGCTCTTTAATGAGAAACAATCTTGGAAAGCAGGATTCCAAGAAATCTCGCGAAGAGAAGGTCCTTGTTGATTATTCCATTCGGAATGGTTTGCTTTTTTGTAGAGAAAAAGTCTGTGTGCCAGATATCGTGGACATTAGGGCCCAAATCCTGCATGAGTGCCACGATAGCCCCAGCACGGGACACCCTGGTATATAGAGGACATGCTTTACACGTTGAAGATGGGTACATGTGAATCAGTAATGGACCACTTTACTCGAGCAAAAGACCTAAGAGGGTTAAAAAGAGAATTTTATTGGCCAAAAATGAAGGGTCATGTCGAGGCATACGTTCAAAAGTGTGAACAATGCCAAGTCAATAAAGTGGAAAGACTCAAAACAGCTGGTCTGTTGCATCCATTGGAAATTCCCAGCAAGAAATGGGAAAGTATTCTCATGGATTTTGTGGTCGGACTTCCCAAGTTAGCGAAGGGTCACGATGCTATTTGGGTAGTAGTTGACAGGCTAACCAAAATGTCACAGTTTATTCCAACAAAAACTAATGTCAAAGCTTCTGAACTTGCTCAACTCTTCATCGAAAAGTTGTTCAGGTTGTATGGATTGCTGAACAATATTGTTAGTGATCGTGATTCCAAGTTCACTGGCAAGTTCTCGCAGGCGTTCTTTGAAAGACTAGACACTACTTTAAGTCTATCGTCTACGGATCACCCAGAAACCGATGGTCAGACCGAACGTGTCAACTAGTTGATGGAAGATATGCTTCGCACATATGTTTCCAGGCAACAATCAGACAGGAAAAAGTATCTCCCAATGCTTGAGTTTGCATACAACAGTATGAAGCATTCTGCCACTATTTTAGTCCTTTTATGCTCTTGTACGGCTTTAAGCCTCATTCCCCTATCTTCGTTGGACTCAAAGGTATCAAGGTTCAAGCTGCAGCAGATTTCTTATGCAGGAAATGTTGCAGGTGGCTAGGAAAAGCATTAGATCAGCTCAAGATAGAGCCTAGTTCTATGCCAACCAAAGTCGCACACCTCGAGAGTTTGAGATTGGTGATTGGGTGTATCTTAGAATCCCCAAGGACTCTAAGACACTTCGAATGGGAAAATGTCCGAAGTTATCTCCACGTTTTAGCGGTCCTTTCAAAGTACTTAACAAGATTGGTAAGGATGCTTATAGACTAGAACTCCCTATTGGAACTAAGGTTCATCCTGTATTCCATGTTAGTCGTTTAAAGGAATGACTTGGTGGGAAAGATGACCTGATTTCCACAGATGATCTAGTTCTTTTGGAGGATTTGATTGCTTTTGTACCTCATAAACCGGAAAGGATCATGAACACTCAACGACATCAGTTGAGAAATCGCTTGATTTTTTAACATCTGATTCATTGGAAAGGTAAGTCAGATGATGAGGACACCTGGGAGAAGGAAGATGATTTAAGACTTAGATTCCCTAGTTTTTTCCCATAGATGGAAGTTTTTATGGGAGGGGAAATGTTATGTACCATAACGGTACGCCCTTTAGTGACAGCCTTGCAAGGGGCATGACGCAGGACTGGAGTTATTGCCATGTCTAGGTGCCACGCGTCACCATCCTAGGTGGTCACGTGTCAACAACAAGACCGTGCCTGATGGGACCCACTGTGCTATGCCTATATAGTGGTGGGGTTTCCCTCTTTCCATTCACTCAGTCTACCCAGGAGTTGGTGGATGGAGAGCACGTGGATGAGCCAGGATGTATCTCCAAGCCAGGAGATGTGTGCTAGGGAGAGCCGAGTGCAATGGTTGTTGGTATGGGACGTCAGTTATCGTAGGAGGCTTGACCGGACATGATTATGTTGATTGCTCTAGGGCATGGAGGTGGGTTGGTTGTGACCCTAAGGTTGGGGGGCTACAGTGCATCGTCACTGGTATGGGATGTGCGAAACCTTCAAGGCAGTCGATGATCCTAGGGAGATGTAACAATATCGCCTGATGCATTGTCTTCAATACCTCACTCGGTTTTGCTGGTTTTCTAGATTCACTTTGGTTGATAAGATTTTGTAAACTTGAACCTTCTCCCAAGTGTCTTCCCATCATATGTGCATGTTGCTTTGCACTTTGTAATAAAGCATTTGCCATATCTGATACACATGCATACAAAGATATAAAAGTCTTGTGCCCTTCTCCTGCTAGCCAACTTCCATGTTTTGACTCTGACATATTTGTTCGTGGTGTGTTGGTTCCATCCACAGCCTCCAAGACCTGCACATGTCATCCAAGCATAATTTCAATCATCTCAAAAATATTGTACACCTAAATATTTTTGTTTATAATCTACTTACCATGACCATGAATTCTCCCAAGTGGGCGATCCGAGCATTCCACTAGCTCATCCAGCTATCCATTGATGGTAAGTTGGAATCCCTCACCTTTCCAGTCCTCCACCATTGACGAATATATCTACTTTGCACAAATGCTTCTTCTTTTGTGTTAGAGGTACTCCACTTCTCGCACATGGATTTTTGTTCGGATTGGTATTCCTTCTGGATGAACTTCGTTGTGTGTATGTGCAAACTCTGCTCCCAATGAAATAGACATGAATGCTCTCGTCCAACCATCTCATTGTCTGGACCTCTATTGTGTGACATTTCACACGTGTGGGGATGTCCATATGTGTGTGAATGATCTCCTAAGTCAAGCTTATGCACTTTAGATCAATACTAGATTGAAATCCAAGATCTAAATTAAAATCTAAGGCAAAGAGGCAAAGATAGATGCATAGATTGATAACCAAAGTGTTTCTACATGTAAGAGAAGTACTTCATGAAAAAATTTAAGTAAAATTAAGCTCCTCTCCTCGAGTAGAGAGAGAATAGATCAATTGGTCTCAGGTAGAGAGAGAAGGTAATAGTCACAAAAACTTGATTACACTCAAATTTGCTCAAAACCTCAATTACATAATAATTGGTAGAGAGAGTACATATAAAAATCATGGAGAGCTTTTCTTACTTCCTATTGGACCCCTAATCCTAGCCTCTCTAATGTTATTGGATGAGTGATGCATCCATCTTGCAATTCTATTGGATCCTTTATGAGGATTTCTCAATTTCTATTGGACTTGACCAAAGCCAACACTTTGACTTGATCACTCATCAAATTACATCAACACAAGTGTCACAAGCCTAACTAGCTCGAGATTGCATCATAAGCTACTTTTGGCTCAATAGAGGCATTACATGTGGATTTGACCAATCTGCCATCTTGGAATTCACTTTATGAGTGATAATCATATCATTTGGACTCATTCAAAATTTTGCGTATGTTGTCGAGAATCATTGATCACCAATGCCTTTTCCTCAAATAGATCATTATACTTCCTTTTGCCATTTTCTGATCAAATCTCTAGAGGATAAGAGTTTTTTTTATCAACTACTTTTCTCTTATCTTTCAATGCATGCAGTACTATTATTTTCTCATAATGGAAAAGGTAAACTTAGGAGAGACATCCTGAATTTGAGAGATGAAGGCTACAATAAGCACAATGGGGAGTAAAGGACCCTAAGTGGCATGAGTGGTTGGATGGCTTCCAACCATAGTTGCCTGATTTCAGGGCAAGCTTGGTAAATACAAATATGCCACATGTTATTTCATATGAGATATTGCTAAGATGTCATAGTGATAAGACACATAAGGCATGAGTATCTACACTTGAGTTACAAGTCTATATAATTGAGCATAAGATATGGGACATTGTGTTATATAATCTACGTCATAATGCACATGATCAATGTCATAATGCACATGAATGTCTAGATGCATAGTATATCCAAATGGTCTTTTGGATAATATAAGTCAACTACATGTTTTGTCAATAGTCTTTTACACGACAATGTTCCATTCATAGGGAATTGTACCTATTCCACTTGTCTTACATTCTTGACTACTTGCAGTATAGATTGATCTATGTAAATCATTGTAAAAAAGTAAAGTGGAGAATATGTCCTTTTGATATGTCATGTGGGAACTAGCCCCACTACCAATCCACCAAGAATCATTGGTGTTGCTCTTGGATGATGGTGGTTTGTTGGAAACAATCAAGGATGACTCTTCATCCTCCTCCTGATGTGTAATGTTGCTTTGTTTGATCTCTTGTGCCTTCTTCTTCTTGAGACATTCTGATGCAAAATGTCCTTTCTTCCCACAGAAAAAACATTTGTACTTGGACTTGTCTTTGATCTTGCCCTTTGAGCTTGAAGCCTCCTCCTCCTCCTTGGTCTCCTTGAAGTGCTTCTTCTTGCCATTGGTCTTCTTCTTGCCTTTGAATGAGAAATTAGCTTTCTCATCACCATCCTGCAGAGAAATAGCATTCATTCTTGCATTGAAATGCATCATCCTACACTCTTTAGCCACTAATACACTGTGTAGCTTTTCTATAGTGGGCAAAGTGTCTTGGATTGCAAAGCTTTGGACCAAATTAGTGAAGGCACTCCCTAGACCATTGAGGACAATCTGAACAAGCTCACTATCTTGAATCTTCTCTCCAATGGAAGCTAACTCCCTATTGAGAGACTTGATTCCTAGCACATAAACCTGTGCACTCTCATCACTTCTCTTCATGCTTTGCAGAATCTGATTCCTAAGCATGAGAACCCTTGAAGTGTTATCAGACTCATAGATTGATCTTAGAGATTCCCAAGCCTCTTTAGCATTGGTATAAGCTGATACTTCTCTCAATAAATCATTGCTTACATTCATCTACACACAGTGAAGTGCAGGCCTAGATCTTCTTTTGTATTTAGCTAACTCCTGTGCACCTAGAGGTTCATCTTCCTCATCAATCAGAAACTCATAGAGATCCTGGAGCACCATGAGTGACTCCATCCTCACTTTCCAAATAGCATAATTAGTAGAATTTAACCTCTCACTAGCTTCTAGAAGGTATGCTCCAGTCATAGACCAGTGCGAGTGGCTAGTGGATGCTTGAAAACTGAATTTACCTAAAAAATTCTGAAATGAGGTTTCATGACTGATGTCGTGTGCTTTGCATGCCAGTCTAACATTGGATTAGTGACATTAATAATTGAACAATATATCAATTTAGCGATTTCGATTGCTGTTTGTACTAATAATATTTTCGTCTGAATTTTTGAGTTACATAAAATTTGTTAAAAATCAATTTTTTTAAAAACTTGAGATTTTACATCACTATGAAATGGGCTTGGATTAGTCAAATGACCATACTAAGGTTTTCATTCAATGATTCGGTCACAATGTTTTCACTGAAGTTAAGTTATTTCCAGGTTATTGATAATCTTGATAGACTGAACGAACCACAAATTATAATGTATATAGTACTTGCAATTTGTCGGTAGTTTAATGGTATAAT